>JAESUZ010004405.1:0-1200000 GCA_017311185.1 Proteles cristata cristata | reverse complement strand
GACCACACGGGCAAGGCAGACCCAGCTTTGTAAATAATCAAGCCCTCTCACCACGTGGAACTGCGCCAGCTTCCCCTCCTGACACTTTAAATAGGAGGAAATTCATTTCTCTGTGTCTAGTTCCTCAAAATCAGAGGTACAATTGTTTTAACAATGATTTTTGGGGATGTGGGAAAGAGGAGACTGATTTTTCCTCCAAATGCTTGGGCAGGAGCTGCTTTCTGTCCAGAGTATCGGTACAATTCTCAAGGTTGTAAGGGAGGATGTCAAAATGCCAATGATCTCTTGTTCTAGTCTCCAAATGAACTTCAACAGTGTGCCAAAATGCACCTTTGTTTTTCCGGTGACCCAAAAAGTGTATGGTGTGCTAAACACCCCAGAAAACAGCACGAGCATCCTGCATTTCCTGAAGACAGAAAAACAAGCCCTTTACAAAGGACTTCCATGGTTTCTCCCATTGAGTCTTCAACAAAGAGAACCTTATTTTTTTTTTTAATGTTTTATTTATTTCTAGGAGAGAGAGAGAGAGACAGCGTGAGCAGGGGAGGGTCAGAGAGAGAGGGAGTCACAGACTGAAACAGGCTCCAGGCTCTGAGCTGGCAGTCAGCACAGAGCCCGACGCGGGCTCGAACCCACGAACCGCGAGATCATGACCTAAGCGAAAGTCGGACGCTTAACCGACTAAGCCACCCAGGCGCCCCTAACAAAGAGAACCTTAAAGGATCGGGCTGGGGGCTGGAGGCCAGGAGGGGAGCAATCTAGTTCCAGTCCTGCAATGGATGAAGAGTAGCCTTCCTCCTGCATTCAGGAAGTATTTATTGAATGCCCATTGTATCAGGCATTGTTCTAAGACTTGACATTGTCTGGGCTTATTTAGTCCTCACTACGATCCATTGAGATAGTTATTATCCTCATATTACAGATGGGACACTGAAGCACAAAAGCCAACATGCTCATGGCTCCAAACCTAATAGGTAGCTGAAAAATTTCAAACCCAAGCAGTTTAGCTTGTATTGGTGTCTTCTAAAATCACCCTTAAACACTCTATACCACATATTGTCTGTTTGAAAAAAAAAAATCCCCGCCTTGCTCGAGTTTACATTCTAGTGGCAGAGAGGAAGAAAATGAGCAGCTAACACTGTCAGTCAGATTTATAAATGCCATGAAGAAAAATAAAGTAGGTTAAGTAGAGACTGTGAAGGAGAGGACTCTCCAGAGGTGAACATGGACCACCTGAGAGAAGGGAGCAGAACCATTTGAAAATGTGAGAAGTGTTCCAGGCACAAGAGAGAAGATGAAAGCCCTGAAGCGGTCCAAAATAGTTTGCTTGAGAGGCAGCAACAAGATAATAAACTAGATTATACAGGGCCTTACAGATCAGACTAAGGAGTTAGGGTTCTTGGATGGAAAACTATGGAGAATTCTGGAGTCCCCCCTTTTGAAGGACGGGCCATATAGTTAATACTTTAAGAATTAAGACTGGCGGAAAGACAAAATGGTGGTGGGGGGGGCACCTGGGTGCCTCAGTGGTTGAGGGTAGGACTTCAGCTCACTCAGGTCATGATCTCACGGTTTGTGGGTTTGAGGCCCACATCGGGCCCTGTGTTGACAGTCCAGAGCCTGGAGCTTGCTTCAGATTCTGTGTGTCCCTCTCTCTGTCCCTCCCCAACTTGTACTCTGCCTTTCTCAAAAACAAATGTTAAAATATAATAAAAACCGGGGCGCCTGGGTGGCTTAGTCGGTTAAGCGTCCGACTTTCACTTGGGTCATGATCTCGGGGTTCGTGGGTTCGAGTCCCGCGTCGGGCTCTGTGCTGACTGACAGCTCAGAGCCTGGAGCCTGTTTCAGAGTCTGTGTCTCCCTCTCTCTCTGACCCTCCCCTGCTCACGCTGTCTCTCTCTATCCTAGAATTAAATTCTAAAAAAAAATTTAAAAAAAATTTTTTTAAATATAATAAAAACTAACTGGCTGAAGAACAGATTGTGAGATAATGAAAAGAGAAACCACTGAAACCTCTTCTCCTCCAGGAGTCCTGGCAAGGGAGGGTGGCAGTGGAGACAGCAGGGCTAGACAAAATGCAGGTGCAGAAGGGGCTTCAATCTGGGGTATTTTTTTGAAGGTAAAGATGATTGGGCTTGCTCCTGGATTTCATGTCGGTGGTGAGGTATCAATGACAGCTCCTAGTTTGGGGCCGGAACCATTGGGATAAAATGGTGACAACATTCATTTACTGATAGTGAAGGGGGTGCAGTTATCTGATGCGCACGCCACCTTTGTCTCTTATGGAGAACAGCTGACAGCTTTGTCTCCCATTATTGGTCAATCTCCCTTACTATGTGTGGTGCCTACTATAAGTACCCTACATATGTAAACAGCTAAACCTCCCAACTTCATATGGAGTCAGATACTATTATCTTCAAATTAGATACTGAGGGGGTTGAACAACTTGCCTAAGGTCAGAGGGCCAGAAAGCTCCTTAAGTGGGATTCATTCAGATCTGTGAACTGCCAAGCTAATCTCTAGTAGGGAAAAGTGTAGTCCCCATTCTGACTGTCCCTCCACCCTCAGACTTGAGTCCCACCTATGGTGACGCTTTCATCTACCCCTTCCCCAATTTCACTTACCCTTTGGTGGGCAAGTGCAGTAATTTTGTGTTAAGTGTGGTGGAGAATCCCAGAGGCCCTTTTAAGAGGTCTGTATGGTTTTCGTTTTTCATATTCCTATCTGTAAAGCTAACTTTTATTCACATTCCAACCTAAATAACATTCAGCAGCAGACTAATTCAGAGAACTCAGCTAGTGGTCTTCTATTAAGTTTACATGTATAGAAAAGTACTACATTGAAAACATACTGGCACTTCTATATTTGCTTTGAAGAATATTTTTCACTTTACACATGTTAACCTATTATAGTTATTTTAAAAAGAATCCAGGTCAGTTCCAGACAATATCACATTTCCCTTGAGATTGACTGGGTTTTGGTCAAAGCTGCATCTCAGCCAGACTCCTAGACACCCCCCCCCTTTTTTTTTAACCATAACCAAGTGAGCTCTTGGATCTTTCTAGCTTTAAAGGTTTTAATTAAGTGCCACCTTGGCTGTGATCTTATCTCCAATATCTTCAATCAAACATCAAGGAGCTATTTATTCAAAATTTTATTCTTTAATTAACAAATTTGGGCGGGGAGGGAGGAGGGTGGAGGGGGAGGCATGGGTGGCGATGATAGGACTCAGGGGCAAAGGCAGAGACCACAAACCAGCCGGTTTTTCTTTGCCAAGTTGGAGCAGACTTTAAACCAGACCAGATCATTCCAGCTCTGGCCAGTCTACTCTCTAAATCCTGCTTCCAGGTAGTTGGTTGCAAACCGGCTTCACTTCATCCAAGGACCTAGATGCAGGGCTTTCATGGCATCCTCAAGCTTGAGCATCCCTGCACCAGAAAGCAACAAATGTGCATGAGGGGAGAGGGTAAAAGCCTGGGCCTCTTTCAAGGTTCATTTCTGGGATTTCCCAGCCTGGTGGTCTGCGCGGGGGATTCTTGGGACTTCTCAGAAGGTGGGGCCGCTGAGCCCATTCCGATATCCTCCAAGAAGCTAGGGGGAGTGTTGCAGGGAGGAGAAGAGCGGGGTTCAGGTCTCAGATCTTTCCTTATGAGTCCCGCCCCAAGCGGCCTCTCTTCGTAGTCTTGATCCAGGGTCTCTAGGACCGAGACGGCATTACTGAGGGCCACCCCGGTGGTGCCTGAGGTGCGGGTGATGGTTGCAAGTGGAAGAGAGGAAGGGAGGGTTGAGAAGGGGTACAAGAGAGGGAGTAAAATCACCCATGCGTCTCCAGGCCTCTCACCTCGTTCCTGGCGCTGGCGGTGCCGCTCAGCCATGGACTGGAGCATCCACTTGGCCCTAAGCTTGTACAAGTAAGAGCCATAAACCACGATCTCGGTGAGACCCGAGGATTCCAGAACCTTTAGCTCAAGCATGACTTTGCTCACTTGCTCAATGTACGGGATTCGAGATCCACCTACGCCTGTTTGGGGAAGGAGATGAGCGCTCAGGACCACGGAGACCGAGACGCCTGGGTCAGGGCTGGGCTCACTTACCAAATACAGCTTCCAAGAGTCGTGTCTGGACCTGAAACACCTCTGGGTCTTTCAAGTCGTCAGGAGCTCTTACCCAGGGTGGAATATCTTTTCGTCTCGGCAATGTCCCCATCTGCAGTGTCTCGAAAGCAATCACACTCCAACCTAAGCTAGGCCTAAGAGTCTACCGAGGCCACCGTGCGCGCTGGAAGTTGAGCACCCGGGCGGGCCCCGCCCACGGCAAGCCCCGCCCCCTGGCTGGTGGCCGAGGCTCCCACTCACAACGCTCGGCTGGCCCGCCTGCGCTTGGGTCGTGCACGTGACCATCTCCGTCACCTTACTCCCTCCCCAGCACAGGTGGGCCCAGCTGCCTCCGAGTTTAAAAGGATTTCCACCTGCGTTGACCCCTTTCCTCCACACCAGAATCTCTCGGCCTTGGGAGTGTGTGGGGGTGAGGGTGATAGCAACTCTTCTCCTGGGAACAAGTGGTTGGCCCTGAACCCGGAAAGTCGAAACTCTGAGGTTTGAAGGTGCGAGAACCACACGGGAGCTGCCAAATCAAGTTTTTGCCTCCCACGTTCCAAAGGAAAGTTCCATTTCACCTACCCTACAGGGGCCAAACTCTAAGTCTTCACTGAGACCCCTACAATTTCTGGGGACTTGAATAAGATTGCTGCCATTTAACAAATGAGAGAAGGAGATTCGGAAATTATTTATATTCAAGGAATGTGATGGAGGGCTCTAAACTGCCCCTACGGTTCACATTCCTTGAAGCCCATGAGTCTGGAACTTTTAAATCTATCCAGATTTCAGAGCTCAGGTGTGCCGCACCTGGCCATTTTGGCCCAAACTGTATGGTCCAGACTTCTGGTTCTAAATAGTTTTATTTAGGGGCGTCTGGGTGGCTCAATCAGTTAAGCATCCATCTTTGGCTTAGGTCATGGGCTCCCTTTCCTGAGTTTAAGTCCCGCTTTGGGCTCTGGTCTGATACTGCGGAGCCTGCTTGGAATATTCTCTCTCTCTGTCTCACCCCCCCACTCCACCCCCCGGACCTTCCACAACTTGTGCATGCTTGCTCTCTCAAAATAAATAAATAAACTTAAAAAATAGTTTTATTCATTTAAAAAGCATATTGTTTGTAGTTGATGCACTGGATCCATCCCATGAAAGTGTGATTTCAGAGTTTCATAGCTTCATAGATGGGGAGATGAAGCTGACTTTTCCCAAACCATGTTCTGGCAACATCCAATCCTATGAGCTGACTATTATGTCTATTTCTTAGGGCAGACTTCTTCATATTTAGTCAAAAACTGAGTTCTTGGGGCGCCTGGGTGGCTCAGTTGGTTGAGTGCCCGACTCTTAGTAATGGCTCAGGTTGTAATCTCAAGGTTGGTGGGTTCAAGCCCCATGCCTGGCTCTGAGCTGACAGTGTGGTTGGTGCCTTCTTGGGATTCTCTCTCTCCCTCTTTCTCTGCCCCTCCCCTTCTCAAAATAAATAACCTTTAAAAATGTGGGATTTTAGCAACCACCAATGTAATCCATTTATATAATTATCAATGGCTAAAATTATCAAATATTTAACCTATTCACAAGGTCTGGTAGGAATGACAAAGGAGAGAATGTTCCTCTACAATATAGAGTTGGAGGATAGATGCCACCTCAACCAAAGACCAGAATTAGCGTCACCAAAAGGACAAATGGACTATTGGTTTGTCAATGTCATGAAAACAAAAATGAAGACTTTTATTAATAAAGAGACAATGAAATGTAATGCATGATTCAAATCCTGAATCAAAGGCAGAGATAGAACATTTTAGAACAATGGTGACTGTTTTTTTTTTAAGGTTTTATTTTTAGGGGCACCTGGGTGGCTCAGTCAGTTAACTGTCTGACTTCAGCTCAGGTCATAATCTCACAGTTCATGGGTTGGAGCCCTGCATCCGGCTCTGTGCTGACAGCTCAAAGCCTGGAGCCTGCTTCAGATTCTGTCTTCTTCTTTCTCTGCCCTTCCCCCACTCATATCTCTTTCTCAAAAATAAATAAACATTAAAAAATTTTTTTAATGATTTTATTTTTAACTAATATTAAACTAATGTTAACACCCAATGGGGGGGAGGGGGGCTCAGACTCACAACCTTGAGATCAAGAGTTACATGCTCTACAGACTGAGCCAGCCAGATGCACCCAGTGGGGACATTTTAATATGGACTGTATTGTAAAGTATATTTGATTATATGTTCTATAACACAGAACTTCTAGAATGTGACAAGTTTCTTTTAATTTTTAATTTTTTAAGATATTTATTGATTTTGAGAGTCAGGGGGGGGAGAGAGAGAGAGAGAGAGAGAGAGAGAGAGAGAGAGAGAGAGAGAGAGAGAGGGAGCGGAGGGAGAGAAAGAGAGAAAGAGAGAATCTTAAGCAGGCTCCACCGCTGTCAGTGCAGAGCTCAACACAGGGCTTCATCTCACAAATCCTGACATCATAACCTGAGCCAAAATCGAGTCTGACAACCAACTAAGCCACCCAGGCATCCCAAGTATTTTTATTATATAAAGGAAAGTCCTATTTCTCGTGAGAAATATGCTGAAATATGTAAAGTGAAGTGTTGATATCTACAATTTACTTACAAATATTTCAGCCCCCTGACAAAGAAACCCTATCATTTTCTATGTATATATAGAAAGATAGGGGCGCCTGGGTGGCTTAGTCGGTTAAGCGTCCGACTTTCTCTTGGGTCATGATCTCGCAGTTCGTGGGTTCGAGCCCCGCGTCGGGCTCCGTGCTGACTGCCAGCTCAGAGCCTGGAGCCTGCTTCTAATTCTGTGTCTCTCTCTCTCTCTGACCTTCCCCTGCTCACACTGTCTCTCTCTCTCTCTCTCTCCTAGAAATAAAAATATTTAAAAAAAAAAAAAGAAAGATAGCCAATGTGACAAATATCAACATTTGATATTTGTGAAGACATACAGAATTCTTTTTACTTTTCTGTCGTTTTTATTTTTTATTTTTTTAAGTAGGCTTTATGCCGAATTTAGAGCTTGAACTCATGACTCTGAGATTAAGAGTCACATGCTTTACTGACTGATCCAGGGAGCCTCAGTTCAAAACCTGTAGTTTTGAATTTTAATAGAAGGGAGGAGAAGTAATTGTGTGTTAGGTAGCTAATAAAAAGTAACACTATTGGGGGAAATAAAGTGTAACGCATCTCTTCAGTGAGAATTTTCTTATCATGCTTTCTAAATACTTTCCTATATCTGCCCCCACAACATTTCTTTGGCTGGAAGTTCAATATAGTATGTATGCATGCATGTATTTAAAAACTTCTATTTTTAGGTATGCCTGGGTGGTGCAATAAGTTAAGCATCCGACTCTTGATCTTGGCTCAGGTCATGATCTCACGGTTCGTGAGTTTGAGCCCCACATTGGGTTCTGCACTCTCTCTCTCTCTCAAAATAAATACAAAGAAAATTTTTAAAAATTTCTAAAAGCTTCTATTTTTAAGCAATCTCCTTACCCAACAGGGGGCTCAAACCCACAACCCCAAGATGAAGATTCTCCTGTTCCACTGACTAAGCTAGCCAGTCATCCCACCAATATAGTATTTAAAGAAGAAGACAGAGGGGCGCCTGGGTGGCTCAGTCCGTTTAGCATCCAACTTCAGCTCAGGTCATGATCTCATGGTTCATGGGTCTGAGCCCCGTGTCAGGCTCTGTGCTGACAGCTAGCTCAGAGCCTGGAGCCTGCTTCAGATTCTGGGTCTCCCTCTCTCTCTCTGCCCCTTCCCTGCTCATGCCATCTCTCTCTCTCTCTCTCTCTCTCTCTCTCAAATAAATAAAACATTTTAAAAATAAAGAAGCAGACAGAGAGGCACAGGAATTATGTCCAACTTGAGGGTATTAGAGATAAGTCTGCATAACTATACAAACTTACTTCAAACTTGTCAAACTGGACAGACTTAGAGGATAAACAACCAGGACTTAAACTGTTGGTTCAAAAAGTATGACCATGAAAAAATACTAATAATGACTAATGTCCCTTCTAAAGAGCTCATGCACAATTAAATCAGCACAGGTGTCACATCAGCAGCTTATAAAGCACTGGCTTCCTCACTCCTATTAATGATTCCCCCACTGTCTGCCTGACCACTAGGATAAATGACCATGGAAGCCTTGTTGCTGTTTCATTTACCCATTTTTTAAAAAATTTTTTAAATGTTTTTATTTATTTCTAGGAGAGAGAGAGAGACAGCGTGAGCGGGGGAGGGTCAGAGAGAGAGGGAGTCACAGATTGAAACAGGCTCCAGGCTCTGAGCCGGCAGTCAGCACAGAGCCCGACGCGGGGCTCGAACCCACGAACCGCGAGATCATGACCTAAGCGAAAGTCGGACACTTAACCGACTAAGCCACCCAGGCGCCCCTCATTTACCCATTTTGACTGCAGATTCACGAACTTCTGGTTTGGGGGCCTCGTTGGCAAGTGGTGTGATTTACTAAGGGGAGTTACATCCCTGTTCCCCACCCCTCCTCAGAAAGTATGCCACTACCAACTCCTTCTTGTGTGAGGGATACCTTTCTTAATTTTATTATCTCCCAGGATGCAATTATTTACATGTCTCTCTTTAGCTTCCTAGTCTGGCCCAGAGCAACTTTTGTGAGTACACATGAAATGAAGACACGGAAAATTCACTCCTCAATTCCAAACATTATGTGTTTGCAGCTTTTCCTTCAAAGCAGGTGGGAAGCCCATCCAGAGGCTCTGAAATAGCCACCACAATCACACCCATCATAGGCCCTCTCTCACTCTGAGTACTTAGGCTGCTGGGTAGCAGAGTAAAAAGTAAGAGGTTTGCAGAGAGCTCATGGATGTCCTTCATCATAGGACTCAGAGGCCAAGCAGGTAAGTGCCTGGTGCAGAGAATCAGAGGTGCCGGAGGCACCCAGGTCTTGATCCCTGAGCTTTCTGGAAACTCCCAGCACATTCTAGTCAGCTACACATGGACCAGAATCCAAAGGCTTCCAGCTACCCACCACTAGGCATGCCACTGTGAGCCTTAGAGGAGATACCAGTGCCGATGTTGATGGCCATTCCTCACAAGGTTGTGCCTTCCAACCCAAGGACAGACACTGGTGTTTATTTGGGCCATCCAGGAATAGTCACAGGACCCCTCCACTTTGTCTAAGATGACCCTCAAGCAGGGCCTGACCTGACAGAAGACTTCAGAATCCTGGGGAAGCTGTAGCCGAAAAGGCAGTCCTCACAACACTCACACCCCTCTGCCCTTCTCAGGAAAAGGCTGCTGTTGAAGGCTGGCATCTCTGTGGCCAGGGACCCTCACCAGACCTCGGACATGAGATTTTACCAAAGTTTCCAGGAAATACTTCCTCAAGCCCAGAGTAGTAACCACAGCCCAGATAAGCTTGACCAGTCCATCTTCCCCTCTCTTTGCCCCCTTGGCTAAAATTTTAGCCCATCTCCTGGAGTTTTTCTACAGGTTGCACAGGGAAAGCATGGCCAATCCCAGGAACTTTGTGGTTGTGGCTAGAAACACATCCACACCAGAACTAACCTTCCATCAATCTGCTCTGGCTTCTTGGCTTCAGTCAAGAAGTCTTCTCTTAAATGTTTTGTAATGTTTACTTATTTTTGAGAGAGAGAGACATATGCAAGTGGGAGAAGGGCAGAGAGAGAAAGACAGAATCCTCTCAGCTGTCAGCACAGAGCCCGATGTGGGGCTCAAACCCATGGACCAGACCGCAAGATCATGACCTGAGCCAAAGTCAGATGCTTAACCAGCAGAGCTACCCAGGTACCCCTATAATGTAACATGTTTTAAAAGGTAGAAGGAAGAAATGGTGTTGGTAAACCAAAACATACCTGTGGGGCATCAATAGGCCTTTGGAAATCAATTAGCAACCTCCAAAGAGTTTTGTACCTTCTAGGTCCATAGAAGTCTCAAGTCTAATCCCTCGCCACTTTCTCACCATCTCAGATGCTTCCCTGCCTTCAGAAGTACATAACCCCCTTTCATTCCATCTGGTCCTACATCAATTCTCTCCAAATTGATATACAGGGTTAATGCAATCCCTGTTAAAATTCCAGCAAGATTGTTTGTAGATATATACTGGACTATTTTAAAATTTATATGAAGGGCGCCTGGATGGCTCAGTTGGTTAAGCATCCGACTCTTGATTTCAGCTCAGGTTATGATCTGACTGTTCATGAGATCCAGCCCCTACAGTGGCTCTGCACTGACAGCATGGAGCCTGCTTGAGATTCTCTCTCCCCCTCTCTCTCTGCCCCTCCCCCATTCATGCACACACTCTCTCAAAATAAATAAACACTTAAAATTTATATGAAAGGGTGGCTAGTTGGTTGAGCATCCGACTCTTGGTTTCCACTCAGGTCATGATCTCAGGGTCATGGGATCAAGATCCACATTGGGCTCTGCATGGAATGTAGAACCTGTTTAAGATTCTCCCTCTGTCCCTCTCCCCTGCCCACTCTTGTTTTCTCTCTATAATAAGAAATTAAAATAAAAAAATAAAAATTAATAAAATTCATATGAAAAGGCAAAGTAACCAGAATAGCTAAAACAATTTTGAAAAAAAAATGATTAGTCTGCCTAAATTGAACTATTATTATATAGCTATAGTAATCAAGACTGTGTGGTATTGGTAGATCAAATGTAAAATGTATAGGCATAAAGTCTTTAGGGAAAAATACAGGAGTAATATTTTGGAACCTGGACTAATCGAAGAGTCCTTGGATTTGTCACCAAAAGCTTGATCCATAAAAGAAAATATTGATCGGTTGGATCTCATCTAAAGTAAAAACTTCTGCTAAAAATCTGTTAAGATAAAAAGGGTGGGTTCCTGGGTGGCTCAGTTGGTTGACTGTCAGAATTTTGGTTTTGGTTCAGGTCAAGATTTCACAGGTTTGTGGTTTGAGCCCCACTCAGGCTCTGTGCTGACAGCGTGAAGCCTACTTGGGATTCTCTCTCTCCCTCTCTCTTTGCCCCTCCCCTGCTCACTCTGTCTCTGTCTCTCTCAAGAATAAATAAATAAACTAAAAAAACAAAAAAAGATGAAAAAGCAAGCTATAACTGGGAAAAACATTTGCAAACTACATATCTCACAAAGAATGAGTGGCTCAGTCAGTTAAGCTTCTAACTTAAGCTCAGGTCATGATCTCGAGGTTTGTCAGTTGGAGCCTCACATTGGGCTTTCTGCTGTCAGCACAGAGCCCCTTTGGATCCTCCACTCCCCCATTCACACACACTCTTTTTCTGTCTCAAAAATAAATAAACATTAAACAAAAAAAGAGGGGGCCTGGGTGGCTCAGTCAGTTAAGTGTCCAGCTTCAGCTCAGGTCATGATCTCACAGTTTGTGGGTTTGAGCCCCGCATCAGGCTCTGTGCTGACAGCTAGCTCAGAGTCTGAAGCCTGTTTCAGATTCTGTGTCTCCTTCTCTCTCTGACCCTCCCCTGCTCACGCTGTCTCTCTCTCTCTCTCTCAGAAATAAATAAAACATTTAAAAAATTTTTAAACAAAAAAAGAATATATAGGGGTGTCTGGGTGGCTCAGTTGGTTGGGCATCTGACTTCAGCTCAGGTCATGATCTCACAGTTCATGAGTTTGACCCCCACATCTGGCTCTGTGCTGACAGCTCCCTCTCAGAGCCTGCTTCAGATCCTGTGTCTCCCTTTCTCTCTGTGTGCACCTCCCCGCCCACTCATGCTGTCTCTCTCTCTCTCTAAAATGAATAAATGTTATATATATATATATATATATATATATATATATATATATATATATATATAAAGAACTCCCAAAAGTCAAAAGTAAAAAATAATACAAGTAGAAAATAAAAGGCATAAAGACATTTTCCATTTATGAATGGGATATAGCGATGCCTAATAAGCACATGAAAAGATGTTCCTCATCATTTGCTATTAGGGAAATGTAAATTAAAACCTAAATGAGATACCAAACACAACTATTGGAATGACTATAATTAAAAATAAAGACAACACTAAAGTAAAGCTTCAGAAAAACTAGATCACCTGTACATTGCTGATGGGAACTCTGAAGACAATCTGACAATTCCCCAAAAATTAAACATAGTGTAACCATATGACCCAGCAATTACTATCCTAGGTATTCACCGAAGAGAAATGAAAACATATGTCCACAAAAAATCCTAACAGAACTGTGCAGAGGAGCCTTACATGTAATAGCCAGAAGCTGGGGAAAAATACATGTCCTTTAACAAGTGAGTGGTTAAATAAACCGTGATATATTTTACCATAGAAGAGTACTCAATAGGGGTGCCTAGGTGGCTCAGTCAGTTAAGCCTCTGACTTTGGCTCAGGTCATGATCTCACAGCTTGTGGGCTTGAGCCCTGTGTCGGGCTCTGTGCTGATAGCTCAGAGCCTGGAGCCTGCTTTCGATCCTGTGTCTCCCTCTTTCTCTCTGCCCCTCTCCCATTCCCACTCTGTCTGTCTCTCAAAAATAAAAATAAAAATAAAAACATTAAAAAAATAGTTCTCAACAGTAAAAAGAAACAAAGTATTAATAGAAACAACTTGGATGGAGGTCCTTGGTGGCTCTGTGGGCTGAGCATTTGATTCTTGATTTTTGTCTCAGGTCATGATCCCAGGGTCATAGGATCAAGCCCTACATTGGGCTCTGTGCTGAGCATGGAGCCTGCTTAGATTCTCTCTCCCTCTGCCCTTTTCCTCTGATCACTCTTGCTCTCTCTCTAAAATTAAAAAAAAAATTTTTAATAATAAAAGTTATATGAAAAGGCAAAGGAACCAGAATAGCTAAAACAATTGGGAGGGGAAAAAAAAAGAATGATCAGCCCAGCTCCATGTGGAGCTTCATGCTGAATGTGGATCCTGCTTCGGATTCTCTCTCTCCCTTTCTCTCTGCCCCTCCCTTGCTTTCTCCCTCCCCCTCTCTCTCAAAATAAATAAACATTTAAAAAAAAGAAAAAAGAAACAACCTGGATGAATCTCCATAGGATAATGGTGAGTGGGGGGAAAAAGGCCAATCCCAAAAGTTGACATACTATATAATACCATTTATATAACATTCCTGAAATAAAAAAAATTATTGAAATGAAGAACAGATACATGTAAGTGGTTGCCAGAAATTAATGAGGGGTTGGGGACTGAAAGGATGTGGGTGTGGCTGTCTAAGGGCAAGACAGGGGATTCCTGTGATGGAAATGTTCTGTTTCTTGACTCCGCCAATGTTGATATACTGGTTGTGATAATGTACTAAAGGTTTGCAAGATGTTAGTATAGGAGGAAACTGAGGAAGAGTACATGGGACATCTCTGGTGTTTTTTGTTTTTTTTTTTGCTCTCCGTATTTTTTTATTTCAACTGTAGGTGAATCTACACTTATCCCAAAATAAAAAAGTTTAAGTAAAAAAAATGGAATCAGAATTTAAAAATTTCAATATCTGTCTGAATTTCGGCCGCAGTTGTGGGACCCTTCTCTAGCTGTCATTGTGCTCTGTTGGTAATGAAAGGTGCACAGTTACGAGACTTAAAGAGAACTATATAGTACAAAATGATTAACAATACGGTCTTACACAAAGATCTTTTCCTGCCTACTGTCATTCCCATTAAAGTCTACTAGATATTATTTAAACGTTATCACTTCAGCTTTCTTATTGTCTAGTTCATTTTTTCTTTTTTTTACAAATAGTTTATTGTCAACTTGGTTTCCATATAACACCCAGTGCTCATCCCCCTCCTCCTCCAAGTGCCCTCCTCCATGTCCATCTCCCCTTCTCCCCCCCAACACCCATCAGTCCTCAGTTTGTTCTCAGTATTCAGAGTCTCTCATGGTTTGCCTCTCTCCCTCTCCCCCACCATTTCCCCTCTTCTTCTCTCCCTTGGTCCTCCGTTAAGTTCCTCCTAATCCTCCTATACGTGCAAACATATGGTATTTGTCTTTCTCTGCCTGACTTACTTCACTCAGCATCACACCCTCAAGGTCCATCCATGTTGCTACACATGGCCAGATTTCATTCTTTCTCATTGCCATGTAGTATTCCATAGTATAGATAAACCACATCTTCTTGATCCATTCGTCTGTTAATGGACACTTAGGCTCTTTCCATGTTTTGGCTATTGTTGAGAGTGCTGCTATGAGCTCATTTGCTTTTCTTTTGTTGGAGAATGTTTATGTCCTTTTGCATTGTGTCTATTAAGTAGCAAATTATTGGATATTTTAATCCACTCAGGTTTAATTTTGGTTGAAAACTTTAAAAGCATCTGAGTGTGCTATTAGGGTAGGCTTTTCCATCATCTAAATACTATCTACCCCTCAACATCTCTCACTAGCTATAAAAGTAAATACTCTCTTGACTAAAGAAGGTGGGATGGGAGTGATGCAGGGGGTCGAAGGGGGACAGATATCTTCCAAAAAGCTGAGGTCAGAGTTTTCCTGGGAGTAGCATTCCAGAGCAGCTGGTGGCTCCTTTTACCATTAGAAGAAATCATTTTAATTATTTACTTTTCAGGCCTATGGACTTTCCAGTATATGGACACTGGAGCGAGATGCATCTATGTTGATAATTAGTTTGATTTATTTATTCACGTGTTTATTTACTTATTCATTCATTTGTTTACTTAATTTATGGGGGAAAGAGAGAGAGAGAGAGAGAGACAAAGAATGAGAATCTTAAGCAGGCTTTGCACTCAGTGTGGAGCCCAAAGAGGCACTTGATCCCAAGACTCTGGGATCATGACCTGAGATAAAATCAAGAGTTGGACACTCAACCAACTGAGCCACTCCGGTACCCCACAACTTGTACTATCTAAAGTGGGATGTATGGAGGATGATAAAGCTTTCTTTACAGTGGACTTTGGGGTGTTATTTAATCTAGACCATAAGAAGAGACACAAAGCAAGAGTAGAAAGGCCTAAAACAGAACAAAAGATGTAACTAGAAAATGCTCTTTTTTCTTGTTGTTTTTAGGCAATTTAGTCTTTTAAAGTCAAGGTAATGAAGCAGAAGTATTTTTTTTCTTACATGTTCATACTCAAACATCACAACGATTTTAAGACACTCTTAAGTTAACAAGGAACAAACACAAAATCAAGGTAGTTTCTGTGAACAGGAGTGATGTATTAAAGCTACATGATCAACCCTGGAAATCAGAAAATACAAAGTGATCTCATGTAGTGATTCTCAACTTTCTTGTGCTCAGAATCACCTGGATTGTGGAAAAAGCACTTTCAAGGGACTGAAGGCAAATCATTAGGTTAAGCAAGTCCTGGTCTCAGAATAAATACCAAAAGGAGTAATGATACAAACTGTTCCTCAGGGAGGGGAAAAGACAAAACACACCAAGATAGGAAATTAGACTTTCACTCACTGTCTTACTTTTGTGAGCCTCAGATTCAGGAATAATAATCAGTACTACTCTCAAAATTGTTCTACAGTTTGGGTCACATAGTGTGTAATAAGTGCTTCCCTAATTCATTCACACACAGCAACTATCATTATTTCATCATCATCATCACCATTATGTAATACAGAGGACATCCTTCTCCCACCCCCAATCCCACTCCCACATAGCTGTTATTATTTAAAAAATAACCGCTGACTGATTTCAAGCTCATGGACTACTAGTACCATTTTTAAATTGGTACCATTTTTATTAGCTTCAAGTACTCATTAAGATTTCAGTACTTGGTTGAAATGACAATTTTTCTATCCAAACTAAGACAATGAATTCAAGGAAAAAGGGAAACTAAATCTTAAAAAGTGTATGTTGCTTCTTTTTTTTTTTTTTTAATATTTTTATTTATTTATTTCTAGGAGAGAGAGAGAGAGAGACAGCGTGAGCAGGGGAGGGTCAGAGAGAGAGGGAGTGACAGACTCTGAAACAGGCTCCAGGCTCTGAGCTGGCAGTCAGCACAGAGCCCGACGCGGGGTTTGAACCCACGAACCGCGAGATCATGACCTAAGCGAAAGTCGGACGCTTAACCGACTAAGCCACCCAGGTGCCCCAAAAGTGTATGTTGCTTCTAAAAGTATGCAGAACCCACTTAAAGGGCGGCCAGTAGAGAGAATACTGAAAAATCTCATGAGACTGCACTGGGGTTCCCACAAAAAAAATTGTACTCATATCTCCCTCAGTGAATGTTGGGTGTAGACACACCTACATGCTCAGGGCTTCTAACTAGAGAGCTTCTCTCTCTCCTCTCCCTGCTCCTTCCCTGCTTGCACATGTGTGCACATGTGTTCTCTCTCTCTCTCTCTCTCTCTCTCTGAAAAATAAAAATATAAATATTAACAAAACTTCTGAGGCCAAATGTCCAATTAACTATTGGACAGAATAAAAATATATTTCAAAATGCAAGGCCTCGAAATATGATTCTTCCTCAGAAAATAATAGAGGATTTACTCCCTCAAAATGAAAGGGAGTCTCTCTCAGAAGAGAAGTAAAATAATGAAACCATTGCCTCAAACATTATGAATTTGGTGAGAGAATCCCTGGGTTCTCAGGCTGAATACAGCCCAGGGTAAACTACCACTAAAGGTCCAAACTCCTTATCCCTTACCTGAACTCTCCCACCACCTTCCCCAAACCCATTCACTTCCCAGATGCAGAAACATTCTCAAGAATTTGGTTAAGGCAAGTAGTAAAGAGCAATGAAAAGGGTTCATCTTTTTACACTAAAAACTCCTTTTTCAAGCTAACTTTTTAACCCAAGATAGACTCCAAAACTGAAGGGCCAATGAACAATAATGAAACAGCTGCCTATGTCATTATAATTTTAAAGTACTGTAGAATGAGCCAATCTATCTGACAGCCTTTGAAAATTAGAGGAACTACAATATTATAGGTAGGAACATTAGGCCAGAAAGGTGACAGCTATGAAATTTCTAAGTGAACTTCTTTTTTTTTTTTTAATATTTTTTTATTTATTTCTAGAGAGAGAGAGAGAGAGACAGCGTGAGCAGGGGAGGGTCAGAGAGAGAGGGAGTGACAGACTCTGAAACAGGCTCCAGGCTCTGAGCTGGCAGTCAGCACAGAGCCGACGCAGGGCTCGAACCCACGAACCGCGAGATCATGCCCTAAGCGAAAGTCGGACGCTTAACCGACTAAGCCACCCAGGCGCCCCGAAAAATAAGCATTTTTTAAAAGTTTATTTATTTATTTTGAGAGAGAGAGAGAGAGAGAGAGAGAGAGAGATAGGGTAAGAGGGGGAAAGGCAAAGAGAGAGAGGGAAGGAGAGAGACCCCCAAACAGACTCTGTACTGACAGTGCTTCTTTCCTAGAAGGAAGCTCAAACACAGGAACCAAGAGAGAAGGAAACTCAAACCAAGAGACCATGACCTGAATTGAAATCAGACACTTAACTGACTGAGCCACCCAGGTGCCCAGAAGAGTAAGCATCTTAAAAAGAAAAAGGAGGATTTGAACAAAAAAAAGCAATTAATAACACCCAGAAAAATAAAACTTTATCCAAGAAATCATACTGCAGCTATGAATATGGTTTACAAGGTCATAATAGTATAAACTTGAATACTCTAACAGAATCATATTACTGAGTTGGGGGCTGCAGGTACCACGTCTGATATATACAGATAGCCTGAGAGACGAGGGGAAGATGTTGGTGTATTTTTTCTTCTTTGGAACCCTGGGGGTGATTTCTGTGCATACAAAGGAGTGTTTAGAGATTTCTTTGAAAATTAGTATTTCCCAAAACTGTAAAAACCAAAGGCACCTGGGTGGCTCAGTTGGCTGGGCAGCTGACTCTAGGTTTCTGCTCAGGTCATAGCCTCACAGTGTGTTAGATCTACCCAGCGTGGGCTCTGTGCTGACAGTGTAGGAGACTGCTTGGGATTCTCTCTCCCCTGCTCACACATGCACTCTCTCTCTCTCTCAAAATGAATACACATTAAAAAAATTTTTGATCGTAAAAACCAAACCTTTAGTCCATCCTTGTTAAGCTTTCAAGTTTTTCTTTCAAAACTTGCTATCCTATTCTTAAGCCTAGAAAGTTTTAAGAGTTATGTTTAATGGGCTACGAAAGACACCAGGTCTCCTGGACAAATTTAATTAACTAAACAATCTCAAAAAACAACAAGAAAAAAAACACAAAAAAATTCTCATACATGGTAAAGGGCATTGTAAAATACTTTAATAGCCTCAAATAACAAGAAATTCTCAATTACTAAATAATTCCTGTAAATAAAATAAAACTTCTGAATATATTGAAACTGAAGTTTTCCTCAGTGATCCAACACTGAATATAAACTAAGATTTCATCTTACAGTCACATATCTAAATCCATTACTTAATTATATATTTTTTACTTATATATTTTAAATTGGAGTTCCAAAACTGTTTTCCTAATATAATAAATTTATCTAAAATATTACAGAAATATAAAATACCATGTATATAGTTCCTTTCTTTTTAAACCACTTTGAAGAATAAAGCACAATAAACTCCTTACATTAAAATGTCTACAGGGGCGCCTGGGTGGTTCAGTCGGTTAATCGTCCAACTTAGGATCAGGTCATGATCTCGCAGTTCATGGGTTTGAGCCCCAAGTCAGCCTCTGTGCTGACAGTTCAGAGCCTGGAGCCTGTTTCAGATTCTATGTCTGCCTCTCCTCTGCTCACACTCTGTCTCTCTTGGTCTCACTCTCAAAAATAAATGAAGATTAAAAATAAATAAAATGTGTACAACTGACCAGTTTTGACATATAAACCACATCCAGTGAAACCATCACTGTCATCAAGATAATGCACACTTCCATCGTTCCCAAGAGTTTCCAAATGCCTCTTTCCATTCCCTTCCTCCCTCCATTCCCTTCCCTGGGCAACTATTCCGTGCCTTCTATCACAATAGATTAGTCCACATATTCTAGGATTTTATATAAATGAAAGATCACTTTTAAATATTAATACTCTAGTTTTAATTGTCTTAAGTATTTCCAATTCTAAAACTTCAATGATGTAAAAGATCTCTACACACACATAATGACAATAACATGCAAAGAACTCTAAGTACTACCCCAACTAAGAAACAATATATTATCCTAATATCATTTGGTGCAAGAAAGAGATTTCAGACTAGAGATATTCATGGAACTACTTCTTGGATTGGATTCTTTATGGCAATACTGATGGGACATTAAAATTCAATTTATAGTTGCTATATTAGTGAGTCCATAAACCTCCAGAGGGGATAGTTATGGAGTCCAGACGCTTGGGTGTCAGTTATACACTCCCTTAGTCAGTCTGCCTACACATGGAAGTTCATTTTCCATCCTGTGATTCTTTGATTGGATTTTGCCCTTCTTTGGCTCTTAATTCATATTCTGCTTAGGTCTCAAGACTTTTGATGCTGTGAGACACATACAAATTTCTCATGCACTTCTTTGGCCTACAGAACTCCCACAGAGGATACAAGGATGAACCTGAGTTCTGAGGATCTGTCACCGCTGGGCCTGGGCATGACACCCTAACTAGTGATTCGAGAGCTCTATAACTTTATGTTCCTGAGTAGCAATTGATGGGGAATGCTTTAAACTGGACAAAACAAAAAACAAGACATAGAAATATGTTACTTAGAGAATTAAGGCGTCCAAAAAATTTCAATGAATTCCCCTCTGGTGTCCAAAGCACATGGACCATTTGCTGCTGGGTGTGCTCAGCTGTCTGTGACAGGTTAAGGAAGAAGCTGGAAAATGTGATGACCTCTGAGGAGGGAACGCAGTAGTCAGGGTTCACGAGAAAGTGGGACTTTAGCCCTTGAACACCTTTTTTACTCCTTGAGCTTTTACTTCCTCAATGTATTTCATTAGGTTTTCCATGAAAAGGTCATTCCAACCCCTCAGGAATCCCGATCCCATTACAACCGTCTGAAAAGCACCTGTGTCTCCGCAAATATCAGTTGGCTTCTCTGAAAGGTATTGTCCAGATGTCGGATTTTCCTTACCTCTACGGGGCTGTCCTCACCTCCCCAAGACCTGCTTCCCATAAGAAGCCCCCACCCAAGCGCTCAGCCTCGGGCTGGCAGCGCCTGGGGAAATGGGCGGGTCCAGACCAATGGCCCCGCCTATAGCGCCCAGGTGCTCTACCCAGTGCAATCGCGCAATCTCGGGAAGAGGCCCAGGCGGATGGGGAGGGGCTTACCAAAAGCCCTTGAAATAAGGCCCTGGCGAGGCCACAACTGCCGCAGCTGGTACTAACCTTGACCTTCTTGGTTTGCAGCTGCACGGACACTAGCAGCAAGGCCTACTGCACCATGGCCACTCCTAAGCGGTTTCCGACGCTCGTGCAGCTGGAGCAACGAGAAGGGGCGCTATTCGAGGTGCAGGGTAACCTCACCAAGCGGCCATATTGGTTCCACTCCGAGTACCTGAAGAGTCCGAAGGCAGTTCACCTCGAGGCGTGGCTGGTGGAGGCGATTTTCGGTGAGTGGGTCTTTCCCCCCAGCTCCTACCCACCCGGCCCCCCAGGATGGCCGCGTTCCAGAGCAAGCCTCTGCAGTGGCCCTAGCCCCAAACCTACGCTACCTCCCTCCACCCCGGCCTTCTTCTCCCAAACAAGTCCCACCCCTCACAGCCTCTTTGCTTCCTGCACAGGTCCGGGAGGAGAGCACATACCACACGTTGAGTGTGTGTCACAGACCCTGCTTCACGTTAATCATTGGGACCCCGAGGGCGAGGCCGAGATCTTGATATTTGGTCGGCCCTATTACCAGAAAGATGTATCCAAGATGATCATGAATTTGGCTGACCATCATCGCCAACTCCGGTCACAAAGTATGAAACCGGGAATAGTGAGGGGTACCCTGGGCAGGCCATGGGTTTCTTGGTAGAGATCCCGATGCTTCCTGGATATCACGGGGCAGCGGTCTCATCCTCTCAGTCCAGGAGAGGGTTTCCTTCTTGCAAGGAGTCTAGAAGGCCAAATTAACCATGCACTCTCAGGTTCCGAACCCTAATCTCCCAGTCAATTTGGATAAATCTTTTTGTGGAGAGAGTAGGGGACACAGGTAAGGTCTCCACACTGTTCTTCCAGGCTCAGAGAAGACCCCTGCCCAGGATGTAGCGACCCAACAGAACCCTGAAGCTGTCCCTGAGGAGGATACACCGAGCTCTCCAAAGTCTGTCCGGGAGGCGGCGACTCAGGGGTCCCGCGACACAGTTCCGGAGGTGGCGACCCAGAGCTCTCCGAAGTGTGTTCGGGAGGCGGCAACCCAGAGCTCTCCGAAGTGTGTCCGCGAGGCGGTGACCCAGCTGGGCCCCGACGCAGTCCGCGAGGCGGCGACCCAAAGCTCTCCGAAGGCTGCCCGGGAGGCGGCGACCCAGCAGGACCCGAATGCAGTCGGTGAGGCGGCGACCCAGCTGGGCCCCGACGCAGTCCGCGAGGCGGCGACCCAAAAGCTCTCCGAAGGCTGCCCGGGAGGCGGCGACCCAGCAGGACCCGAATGCAGTCGGTGAGGCGGCGACCCAGCAGGACCCCGACGCAGTCGGTGAGGCGGCGACCCAGCAGGACCCCGACGCATCCCGGGAGGCGGCGACCCAGCAGGACCCCGACGCAGCCCAGGAGGCGGCCACTCCGCGCTCCCCCAGCGCAGTCGATGAGGCGGCGACGCAGAGCTCCCCGAACGCTACCCAGGGCCCGGTTACCAGGTTATGAAGGAACTCCGGGCCGCGGAGCAGGAGCCAGACAACGATCTTACTGGAGCTCTGTCCATCTAAGTCCTGCTTCTTGCTGCAGAAGCTGGGGAAAGAATGGTGTGGATAGTTCTTGGTCCCTGCCTCCGTATCAAATGCTTGCAAACACCGATCTAAAGAATTCTAATAAAGAATTGAATTTCCCTAGCGTCTGTTAATTATCAGGTAAACGGAGAGGGAGAGACCATTCCTCCAGGAGCCAGTATCTGCCCTAGGCTGCTCTCTAGCTCTAGCTCTCTAGAGGCAGGTGAGACGTCTTGTGTTCTTTAACCGCAAACATCTGTTTTTGCCTGTTAGAGGTTTCTCCCGCCCATCGAGTCCATCGTCATTGGAAAATTTCTTGTATCTGTGGCGTTTCTACTCTTAGGTGATATGGGATGAGAAAACGTGGTTCCAATACGGTCCTCCTGGCTGGGCATGTCGTCGCGCTGGAAGCAGCGAGTGACTTCCCAGCCTGGACAGCTGAAGGTGAGGAAGGAGAAAATTGGGAGAAAGCCAGGACTGCTCTGCTGTGGTCCTTGTTTGGTCGAGGTCATCTGACCTTCACACCTTCAGTGAGTTTTACTGTGAGTGAGACACTAGCAGTACTAGAGACTCCTCCCCTAGTGCGCTGGCGCGGGTTGAAGGCTAGCCTTCTTTGCCACTTTTTAAAATTTAATGTTTATTTTTGAGAGAGACAGACCATGAGCGGGGAGGGCCAGAGAGGGAGACACAGAATCCGAAATAGGCTCCAGGCTCTGAGTTGCCAGCACAGAACCCGCAGGGCTGGAACCCACAAACCGGGAGATCATGACCTGAGCCGAAGTCTGACGCTCAACCAGCTGAGCCACCCAGGCGTTTTTTTTTTTAATTGAACTATATCTGACCTGTAACACTGTAAATTTAAGGTGTACAGGTTAATTTGAGATATTGTAATATGGTTGCCTTTGTAGTGATAATCAGCACCTTTATCATGTTTGGCTTCCTGCTCTACTCTAGAAGCTGGGCACCAGGGTGTAACTGGCAGAAGGAAGCAAACTGAACAGCTGGGTGCTTGGATAAATAAAACAACATACGTTAATCTTTGCTATAAAAATGTTCATTTAAAAGTTTCAAGGAAACCTAACTTTATTTTTTTTTTTAAAGGATTCTTTTCTTATATATACATTTTTATTTATTTCTAGGAGAGAGAGAGAGAGAGACAGCGTGAGCAGGGGAGGGTCAGAGAAAGGGAGACACAGACTGAAACAGGCTCCAGGCTCTGAGCTGGCAGTCAGCACAGAGCCCGACGCGGGGCTCGAACCCACGAACCGCGAGATCATGACCCGAGCGAAAGCCGGACACTTAACCGACTAAGCCACCCAGGCACCCTATCAAGGAAACCTAACTTTAAAGACTAAGGAGAAAAAGAAAAGACCAAGGGAGTGGTATATCTATCATATACTCTGGTCACCAGTAATAGATGACCACTCCAATTTTAAGCACTTAACTTTAGTAAGGGAAATAAAATGTAAAGCTGAATTTATAATAAGTTATTAACTATTTTTAGAAGAGGCAAAGTAAAGCGTAGGTGGAGTGAACTTCAAACACTTAAGACTCAAAACAATGCAGGCTCAAAGTTTCAATTGAATGAAGACTTAATGTATCTATGTAATCCAGAAGGGAAATATCACAGTAAATACAGAACAAATGTTCAATTAAAAAAAAAAAAACCACCTATTAGGGGGTCCTGGGTGGTTCAGTTGGTTAACCAACTTCGGCTTGGGTCATTATCTCACGGTTCGTGAGTTCAAGCCCCATGTAAGGCTCTGTCCTGACAGCTTGGAGCCTGGAGCCTGTTTCAGATTGTCTCCCTCTCTCTGCCCTTCCCCTGCTCACATTGCCTCTCAAAAAAATTTTTTTAACCTATTGGACTCCTCTCAAAGTAGGGCATGAAGCAGTGCCCCCTGAGTTTTCACCCAGCTGAAGGTCTCCAGAGCTCTCTATCTGCCCTTTTTCAACCTATTCTCTTATAGGAAACCACTTTTAACACTTACACTTGTACTTATGTCCACATATGTCACTTTTCAATTTTTTTCAATGCCTATCCCACTGTTCTATGTGGCTTTATAGAATGTTTCAATATGAGAGGACAAGCCTCTCACTGTTCTATTGGCAGTCTCGGTCATTTGTTTTCCAGATAAAGGAACTTATTTAAAAACAGAAAATTGGTTGAGAGAAAAGATGTATATAGATGGCTTCCAAAAATACTGGGTTTGTTCTATTAAGGTACACTGGAGTGCTCCTTTCATTCTTTAAACTACATGTACATTATATACACCTCAAAGAGTATATTTTACCAACCTAAAAGATGATTAATTAGATGGGAAGGCTCTGGGAACTGAGACCCAAGGCAGTCAATGAAAAAAAGGTTGTAAACGAACAAAGGCAAAACTGCAGAAGTCTGGAAATGACATGTTTGTACTTTTTTGCAGAAAAAACTATTGGCGGCTAGTAAAAAGATCAGTCTGTACAGTTTTTGAATAGGCTGACTAGAGGGATCAAGGAAAGAGAGTCCATTGTTGATAGATTCTGTAGCTAGATTAACTTTTGAGGTTAGCTGTAGACCTCACATCTCAAGGTTTTCCCACAGCTTCACTTTAGTTAAGCCAGGTTGGCACTATTTAGCACATCCAAATCTCTTGTTTCACACTTTCAATCAAAATAGGGCCTTTTTATTTTTTTTAGTTTTGAGAGAGAGCACATGAGAGTAGACAGAGGATCCAAAGTGGGCCCTGTGCCGACAGCAGTGAGCCCGATATGGGGCTCAAATTCACAAACTGAGAGATCATGACATGAGCTGAAGTCAGCCGCTCAGCCAGCTAAGCTACCCAGATGTCCCAAAACAAGGCTTTTTAAAAATATCACTAAGAGTGGGACAAACAAGGGGCTCCTGGGTGGCTCATTCGGTTAAGCATCCAACTCTTGGTTTCAGCTCAGGTATGATCTCACGGCTCATTAGGATGAACGGAGCCCTGTGTCAGGCTCTCGTGCTGACATCGTGGACCCTGTGTGAGATTAAGTCTCTGTCTCTCTCCCTCACACTCCCTCTCAAATAAACTAACAACAACAACAAAAAAGTCAATATGGGGCACCTAGGTGGCTCAGCAGCAAAGCAGGCTAGGCATCCAACTCTTGGTTGAGGCTCAGGTCATGATCTCATGGTTCATGAGTTCAAGCCCTGTGGTGGGCTCTGTGCTGATAGTGCAGAGCCTACTTGGAATCCTCTTTCTCTCTGGTTCTCTCTCAAAAAATAAACTTTAAAAAAAAAAAAAAAACATTGTCTTGTCCCTTATTCTTTACAATTAACAAGTTTATTCTAATTCCTCTTTAAAAAAAAAAACTATGAGAAATGAGTCTAAATTCAGGTGTGGAGGGAAAATGAAAGCAAGTAGGAAAGTATAATGAGTTTGAATCCTGGAAATCAATGTTTTGGTTCAAATCTCACCCATCCATCCATCCCAATGTCCTAGCTCTATGACCTTAGCAAGTCAATCATGTTCCAAGCATCCTATTTAGGTTCTTGGCACATAGACTGGTATGTGATATTAGCTACGTATTGGAGCTTGTATTACCCTCAAATTCTGAAAAGTAGATGACAACTTTATTACTTAATTTTTGTAATTTTTTTTGAGAGATAGATGGAGTAAGTGGAGGAGGGGGCAGAGAGAGAGAAAGACACAGAATCTGAAGCAGGCTCCAGGATCCAAGCTATTAGCACAGAGCCTGACATGGGACTCAAACTCACGAACTGTGAGATCATGACCTGAGCCGAAGTTGGATGTTTAACTGACTGAACCACCCAGGTGCACCTATTTTATTTGATTTTTATTTTTAGTTATTAAAAGTTATGAAGGTAGTAAAAATACTGTATCAGCATATAGTGAAAGGCAACACAGAGAAAAACCATACTAAATGTGTGTTCATTTGCTAGGGCTGCCTTAACAAAATAACAGCCTGTGTGGCTTAAATATTTTCTCAAAGATGTGGAGGCTGAAAGTCCAAAATCAATGTGTCCACAGGATTGGTTTCTTCTGAGGCTTCTTTCCTTAGTTGGCAGATGGCTGCCATTTTGCTGTCTTCTCACATGGTCTTTCTCCATGCATGCACCTATCTTTGTGCATATTTCTTCTTCTCAGAAAGACCCCAGTCATATTGGGTTAAGGGCCCACCCACAGGATCTCATTTCACCTTTTATCTTTTTTTTAAACGTTTATTTTTGAGACAAAGAGAGAGCACGAGCTGGGGAGGGGCAGAAAAAGAGGGAGACACAGAATCCGAAACAGGCTCCAGGCTCTGAGCTGTCAGCACAGAGCCCAATGCAGGGCTCAAACCCACAGAAGGACTGTGGGATTATGACCTGAGCCAAAGTTGGACACTCAATGGACTGAGCCACACAGGTGCCCCAAATTCTGGATAACTTTTAGACAATTAGAGTATTTTAAGCATAATCTTCCTCCAAATAACAGTAAAAAATGTTCAATGGTTTTGTAAATATCCTACTAGAAATAACCTGTAGGGTTTTTTAAATCAAATTTCTGCAGACGGATAAATGCCAGAGTACCTATGCTTAAAAGTAAGGGGGTGGGATGAGGAGGAGTGGAAATCGGACAGAAAACAATAACCAGTTTAACTAAATAAAATGAAATTTTTCACATACAAAAAATTTGAGAAGCAAAGGGGTGGAAAATACTGTTATAATGGGCCATTATTTGTTACAAAAGCTCATACAGATAGGAATTTTTATTCAGAGTTGAAAGAAGAATATAGGAATGAATAAAAAATAAAGCATTTTTACAAAAACATGAAGTAGAAAAATGTTCACTATCACTTGTAATCAAAGCAGCACATTTTTAATTTTTTAATGTTTGGGTGCCTGGGTGGCTTAGTCGGTTAAGCGTCCGACTTTCGCTTAGGTCATGATCTCGCGGTTCGTGGGTTCGAGCCCCGCGTCGGGCTCTGTGCTGACTGCCAGCTCAGAGCCTGGAGCCTGTTTTGGAGTCTGTGTCTCCCTCTCTCTCTGACCCTCCCCTGTTCACGCTGTCTATCTCTCTCTCCTAGAAATAAATAAAAATTAAAAAAATAAAATAAAATAAAATAAATTAAAAAATAAAAACATTTTTTTAATGTTTACCTATTTTTGAGATAGCACGCATGAGGACACACACGAGTGGGGGAGGGATAGAGAGAGACGGAGACAGAGGATCCCAAGCAGGTTCTGCCCTGACTGCAAAAAGCTGGATGCCGGGCTGGAACTCATACTGAGGTCATGACTTGAGCAGAAGTCAGAGGCTTAACCGATTGAGCCACCAGAACTCCCCCAAAGCAGCACATTTTAAAAGACTGGTGTATGTGTGTGTTTACAACCCTTGCAAACAGCTAGAATCCGTTACTGCTAAGGGGTAAAGAAATTGCAGGAGTTCAATCAAGGCCAACTCCGAAGCCACAGAGCTCTCCACAACCTCTCCCCCAAAGAATCATGCTTCCTGAAAGTGGAGGCATCGCGAGGTTGGAGCTGTTTTGCACAAAGGAGTCCCGGCATGGTAATGGGTAATGGAAAAACAACCCAGCTCATGCAGGACACCTGTGCAGGCCTCGCAGGAAAAGGAGACAGCTGGCGTGGTGGCAGGATGCCTTTCCAACAGTCAAGCTGCCTAGGACCTGACTGTCCTCTGGTGAATCACAATGCCAACAGAATAAAGAACCGATCGCCTCAGGCTTCATGTGAAACACCTACCCACGTACAGGGAAGCAGGCTCCACTCCAAGAAGAAAGTGCACAGGAGGTGCTGCCCAGGGGCCAAACCACAAGCTTCAAAGTGAGAGCGTCAGAGGAGAAGCATTGGTATTACCTGTGAGCTAATTAGAAATGCAAATTCATGGGCCTGTGCTGAGGGGTCTGACCGTGGCCATAAAACCATACAAGGGTTAGTAAATTCAAAATTATAGAAGCAAAGGAAAAAATAAAAAACCACTAGTATCAGCCTTTTACCCAACTCTCACATCAAGACATGAATGAACTGAGTCAATCTTTTATATATTTGCTTAATTTTAAGTGAGCAAAGATCTGTATAGCATTGGACAAAAAGGAAATTCAGTTCATTTCTGGAATGGCACTACAAACTCACTTTTGCATCGTCATAATCAAAGCCCTACCCATCAAGACACAGGAAAAAAGGAACACAGATTTATGCATACGTGCTTCTCTTGAACTCTAGCAGCAGAAGCAGGACTGTTCTCACCATGCTCCTGAAAATACTTATGCAGCATGATGTTCAGGAGTCTGGGGACCTGATGCGTGGGTCTTCAAGAACTCCTCAAGTTGTCTCATCTTCTCAGCTGGATAAGGAAAAATGCTCACTGTTCCAAAGTACTCCGCATTGAGGGGGCTGGGGGAAGAGGGAAGGTGCTAGCAGCATCATTTCTCAGGTGGGGACTCTGAACCTGAGATCTGGACCCAGTGGTAAAACTGGGCTGCGTGGGCAGTGAGGGGGCTGAACATCTCAGATGTGCTTTCCCAAGGTCCTATTTGCACTCCTCTCACACAGGGAAGCCCAGAACACTAGATGCATGCAGAACACTGGATTTAGGAAACTGCAAAAGGTTTTCCTACGGTAATAAAGGCTGGAAGAGAGGAGGTATGGCCAGGTGGTTCACCGGTGGCTCCTTCCACATTCAGGTTTTCAAAGACCCTCACCTCGGGCACGATGTTTCCGATGCCAGTTTGCCAGGCTCAGGAGCACGCTCTTCACCCGATTCTGTACACGGGGCTGTCCGAAGATGGTTATTTCAACCAAGTCCCCAGAGTTAACTATGTCCACCGTCAGCAGGACTTGGCTCATCCACTCTATTTCTGGAATGATGGCTCGGTCTGGGCCTAAACAGCAAAAGAGTAACTTTGAGGGGAAACATGGTCCAACATGGTCAGGAGGAGCGAGATTTGAAGGGAAGCGTGGGAAGGTGGGCACCTTGGTGTCAAACGTGGCCTGCAAATTCAGCAGACTGTGAGCGAGCGTTGCTCTGCAGGGTCTCTTTCGGATTGGAGGGGGTTACAGCACCTCACACCTAGGGTGGCTCACCGAAGATGGAGTCAGCCAGCCATGCCTCAAGGTAAAACACCAGCGGGTCTCTCAGTTCCTGCACGGGAAACCACCACGGCCGGGTGCGAATCCGCGGTGGTGGAGGTGGTGACCTCAGCATTCTGTCCATGGAAGGGGCTGGCGTCCATTGGTCCCCCTGGGCCTCAGCAGCACCTGCGTCGTCTGCCATGCTACGTCCGGCAGCCCCCGCAGACCTCCAGCGAGGCCCGAAGCCTACGCCCCCACCCCCCCCTTTAAGTTTCCGGCCAACCCCGCCTCTTCCTGCGACTCCGCACACGGGTTCCGGGTGAGCCCATCCAATTGACACCCGGCACCCCTGCCTGGAAGCGCTGAGGGGCCCCCCACCCGACTTCCTGCTGGACTTTGAACTAGCGTTAGAGTTCCAGCTGGCTCTCAGAAGCTTTCCGTGGTCGTCTCCGCGGAGTAAGGTATGACTTAGCTTCTAAGGCCCCTGCCCCAGCACGTAACTGGTTAACGGTGCGGTTTGAATCCGCAGCCTCATTGCCCCAAGTCACCTTCGTGCTGGGTTAAGGTTTCTGTTAACCTTCCAGGGGTAAGTAGGTAGATCAGGCCGAGGGCCGGCTCATCGACTCTATACTCAACTTTCTTCTGCTCCCTGTTGTCTCCCGACTCTCAGCTTGGTTAGTACTTCAAAATTATTCAAGCAAGTGTGTCGTGTGTTAAAACATAAACGTTAGGGGCGCCTGGGTGGCTCAGTAGGTTAAGCATCCGGCTTCGGCTCAGGTCATCATCTCACGGTTCGTGGGTTCGAGCCCCCCGTCGGGCTCTGTGCTGCCAGCTCAGCGCCTGGAGCCTGTTTCAGATTCTGTGTCTCCCTCTCTCTCTGGCTCTCCCCTGCTCACTCTCTCTCTCTCTCTCTCTCTCTCTCTCTGAAATAAATGGAACATTTTAAAAAAATTAAAAAAAAACCATAAACGTTAGAGGTGTGCGTGGGTGGCTCAGGTTAAGCCTCAGACTCTCGGTTTTCACTCAGCTCATGATCTCATGGTTTGTGAGTTTGAGCCCCGTATTGGGCTCTGCGCAGAATCTGCTTGGGAGTCTCTGTCTCTCTGTCTCCTTCTCTGTCCTCTCTTCCTCCCTCTCTATCTCTGCTCCTCCCCTGCTCACGCAGTCTCCGTCTCCAAATAAATAAACTGAAAAAAATAATAAAAATTTTAAAAATAGAAACATTTTTATGTTTGGTCGTTACAGAGAGATGGTCATTACAGAAAATGTAGAAACTATAGATAAATCCCGTTTAATTACCATATCCTAAAACAACTAGTATTGGTGCAATTCTCTTCCCAATATTCTTAATTTTAGTTAAAATTTTAAATTATGAAAGATTTCACACAAAAAGTTATATAACAAATACCTATATAATAACCCCCACCACTGCCCCATTTAACAAGATGTTAACATTTTCCCACATTTGCCTCACCTCTCTTCTTTAAAATAGCTATCAGTTAGGGGCACCTGGGTGGCTCAGGTCATGATCTCCAGGTTCGTGGGTGCCAGCCTCACATAGGGCTCTCTGCTGTGAGTACAGAGCCCACTTGGAATCACCTGTCCCCTTCTCTCTTTGCCCTTCCCCTTCTCTCTCTCTCTCTCTCTCTCAAAATAAATAAACTTTAAAAAAACATTAAAGGGATGCTTGGTTGGCTCAAATGATTGAGTGTCTGGCTTCAGCCAGGTCATGATCTCATGGTTTGAGTTGGAGCCCCACATCAGGCTTGTGACAGCTCAGAGCTGCTTCAGATTCTGTCTCCCTCTCTCTGTGCCCTTCCCCTGCTCATGCTTGCTCTCTCTCTCTCTCTCAAAAATAAATTAACAATACTGAGGACTGACAGGTGTGTGTGGGGGGGGTGATGGGCATGGAGGAGGGCACTTGTGATGATGAGCACTGGGTGTTATATGGAAACCAACTTGACAATAAACTGTAAAAAAAATTTTAAAAATTAAAAAATTTTTTAAAAAATGAACATTGGGGCTCTTGGGTGGCTCAGTCGGTTGCGCTGCTGACTTCTGCTCAGGTCATGATCTCACAGTTCATGGGTTTGAGCCCCGTCTGGCTCTGTGCTGACAGCCAGCTCAGAGCCTGGAGCCTGTTTCAGATTCAGTATCTCCCTCTCTCTCTGGCCCTCCCCTGCTCACGCTGTCTCTCTCTCTCTCTCTCTCTCACTGAAATAACTAAAATATTAAAAAGATAAATTAATTAACATAAAAAATTTAAACATTAAAAAATGTTATTCAATAGGTATTGCTTAAAGCACCTTTCCTTTCCTTTCCCACAGGAAATCATTGTCCTGACTCTTATATCTCATGCATATTCTTATACTTTTTCTAATGCATTTCTAGAAATCTTGTTTGGTAGTTGTTCTAGAATAGATATCATATGCTATATAAACTATTTTGTTCTTAAAATTAGCTATGATGTGTTTGTTTTAAAAATCTTTTTAATGGGGGCGCCTGGGTGGCTTAGTCGGTTGAGCATCCGACTTTCGCTTAGGTCATGATCTCGTGGTTCGTGGGTTCAAGCCCCGCGTCAGGCTCTGTGCTGACAGCCAGCTTGGAGCCTGGAGCCTATTTCAGAGTCTGTATCTCCCTCTCTCTCTGACTCTCCCCTGCTCACACTGTCTCTCTCTCTCCTAGGAATAAATAAAAATATTTAAAAAAAAAAAATCTTTTTAATGGAACATTTTGATAATTTACAAAAGGTTGATGGTTTTAATGTCCTGAATTCCCTCATCCCCATCATCTGGGCTTCAACAGTTATCAGATAATCTCTATGAGAGGAGATATTTACTCTAACTTTAACTTAAAACATCAACATCATATATGAACATTGTTACAAAGAAAACCTCTCAAGGACATAAAATAATATATGAAAGTTTTCCCTTTCAAGTATTCTCCCTTAAAATCTTACTAATCTAATCTTTTTTAAATTGTGTGTATTGTGAATGTCTTCTTCTATTTTAAATTGTTGTTTCATGTTAAGGTGTGTTTTGATAAGTAAAATTTTAAATTTTAATATAGTCAGACTTGTAAGTCTTCATAGTAAGTGCATTCCATGTCTTGCTTAAGAAATCCTTCCCTGCCCTGAGGTCTAAAGGGAATTTCTACTAAGAATGCTAAAGTTTCTGTCTTAACATGTAAATCTTTGAATCATCTGGGGTTAATTTTTTAAACTTGGGCATAAAGGATATAACTTCATCTTTTCATAAACTGATAATTTTTTCCTTCAGCTATTGTTTTGAGGATGCATCCAACCTAAGGCCACTTCAAATGATTCCCTTGAAAATTTTCAGACTCCTACATATAGCCACAAGGCTGGTTTGTGATGATTATTAGGTCAAGAGATACTTGAGAAAGGTAAGGTCTAGCCACGTTCCTTTGCTAATCCCATCTAGATGGCAAAGTTTATTTCCGATTTAGTTTTACTTTGGAAGTAGAGTCATTTGGGATCTTAGCTTTTTGCAGAAACTCCATATTAAGTTTCCTGTGTTCAGCAAGCTTTGGGTTTTATTTGCTGACCTTATGCCAGCTTCAAACAGAACTTTTTGGGATTTAGCAGAATCTGCCAACAACAAATCACTCTATTATCTCCAAGCCTTCTTGATTGAACTTTGGCAGGGAGGGGGCATGATTTGAATACTGCTCCAACATGTTCTAGCTCTGTAGCTGACCGCAAGTTAGGCTCTCCGCACCCAAAAAGTAAAAAAAAAATAATAACAATAATAATAATACCGAAAAGACTTTTATAGATCTCATGGTTTCATTTTCCTGGCTTAGCCCTGGAGGAACCAGTCTGGGGAGCTTTGGATTCAGATAGTAAAGTATGTGAGTGAATTAATTTTGTAAATTCTCATTGAGAAGCTTTGTTCTTCATAACTTCACTTCTTGCAGCTTTCAGCTCTTAAGAAATCTCTACACAAAAGGGGTGCCTGGGTGGCTTAGTTGGTTAAACGTCCAACTTTCACTTAGGTCATGATCTCGCGGTTCGTGGGTTCGAGCCCCGCGTCGGGCTCTGTGCTGACTGCCAGCTCAGAGCCTGGAGCCTATTGCGGAGTCTGTGTCTCCCTCTCTCTCTGACCCTCCCCTGCTCACGCTGTCTCTCTCTCCTAGAAATAAATAAAAATATTTAAAAAAAAAAAAAGAAAGAAATCTCTACAATGAAAAATGGTACAAAGCCTAATGAAGACACCACCCTGATTATTTTTGCATCAAATAGTAATCAAAATGTATGTCACAGTTCATAGCAGCACTCTCCACAATAGCTAAAACCTGGAAAGAGCCGAAGTGTCCATCAACAGATGAATGGATCAAGAAGATGTGGTTTATCTATACCATGGAATACTACATGGCAATGAGAAACAATGAAATCTGGCCATATGTAGCAACATGGATGGACCTTGAGGGTGTTATGCTGAGCGAAATAAGTCAGGCAGAGAAAGACAAATATCATATGTGTGCACCTATAGGAGGATTAGGAGAAGCTTAACAGGGGACCAAGGGGGAGAAGAAGGGCGGAAATGGTGGGGGAAAGGGGGAGAGGCAAACCATGAGAGACTCTTGAATGCTGACAAAAACTGAGGACTGGTGGATGTGGGGGGGAGGAGGGGTGGGCATGGAGGAGGGCACTTGTGGGGATGAGCACTGGGTGTTATGTGGAAACTAATTTGACAATAAACTATTTGTAAAAAAAAAAAAAAATGTATGTCACAGATAGGAAAAATGATTAAAATGAGGAAAACAAACTAGTAAGGAGAGGATATTTAACAAATCACAGTCAGACTAGGAGCAATCATGCAGAAAAATATTATAATAAAGGCCTAATAGTTCTTTTTTTTTTTTTTAATGTTTTTTATTTTTATTTTTAGGAGAGAGAGAGAGAGACAGCGTGAGCAGGGGAGGGTCAGAGAGAGAGGGAGTCACAGACTGAAGCAGGCTCCAGGCTCTGAGCCGACAGTCAGCACAGAGCCCGACGCGGGGCTCGAACCCACGAACCGCGAGATCATGACCTAAGCGAAAGTCGGACGCTTAACCGACTAAGCCACCCACGCGCCCCAAAGGCCTAATAGTTCTAATATAGGACATTTTTCTAATGTTTAGAAGCATTTACAAATGCTTCTAGTAGTTATACACTAGGTCTCTTGGATGGATGAATATGGAGACATTATACCACACCACTAAATACTCCTCAAAGTAGGAAATGAAAATCATCACTGATAGGCTATTTAGAGAAGAATAATTTACAAAGTATATTTTTATTTTTTTATATTTTTTATTTTTTATTTTTTTATTTATTTCTAGGAGAGAGAGAGAGACAGCGTGAGCAGGGGAGGGTCAGAGAGAGAGGGAGTCACAGACTGAAACAGGCTCCAGGCTCCAAGCTGGCAGTCAGCACAGAGCCCAGCGCCGGGCTCGAACCCACAAACCGCGAGATCATGACCTAAGCGAAAGTCGGACGCTTAACCGACTAAACCACCCAGGCGCCCCTTACAAAGTATATTTTTAAAACAGTATGGAAAATGTACATCCAGAAAAATCTAGTTTTTAGTCCCCTCTTGTTTCTCCTGTCTTCTCCTTCACAATATAGTTGACTGTCATTCATTTTTGGATTATCCTCCCATTGAAACAAATGTATATACAAGTATCTGGGAATTTTTGCTTTTACTTTTTATAACATTGTATTTTATTGTATTCCTTTCCCACCAACTTATTATTTTGAAAAACTTAAACCTATGCATATTAACAGACGTATGATATCTGACATTACAATATTACACAGACTAGGTTCCCATTCCTTTTGTGTGTCGTTTTCTTGTTCTGTCTCTGTCTGTGTCTTGGACCTTCTCTTTGTCCTTTAGTGTTCTGATGGAGTGCCTGCATAATTTTCTTTTATCCATTGTGTTGATCAGTCGGTGTGCCGTCTCCATCTGAAAACACGGACTCTTTCAGTTTTGGGAAGTTTTCTGAACTGTGTCTGGCAATTTCCTCCTTAGCATTTTCTGTATTGTTTTCTGAAATCTGTTAGTTGATTGCTACATTCTATGATGGATCTTCTAGACTCTTCCCATATTTTTCTTATATTTTCTTTCCTCTTTGATAAACCTCTTTTAGTCCTTGAATATTCTTTTTATGATCTGTTTTTTCATGAATTAATGTTTTATCTTTCAGGAGATATGAATGCCTTGTCAGATTTTTTTCTGTTGACTACATTGTTTATTTTTCTTTTCTCTCTTCTTTGTTAGAGATTTTGTGGGAACATTGCTTATTATATATGGTTGTACCCATTTGAAAATTTTTTTTTAATGTTTATTTTTGAGACAGAGAGAGAGAGAGCACACACAGGCACGCACGCTCAAGAGCGTGTGGGAAGGGCAAGGAGAGAGGGAGACATGGAACCTGAAGCAGGCTCCCGGTTCTGAGCTGTCAGCACAGAGCCCAACGTGGGGCTCAAACTTATGAACCATGAGATCATTACGTGAGCCGAAGTCAGACACTCAACCGACTGTTCCCATTTTAGAGTTGATCTCTAAAAACACTTGATTGGCAGCTTCGTGATCAGGAGTTTACTCAAGGCCTTCACTGTAAAAATAAGCTATCTCAATAGTTTGGAGGGCAAATTAAAACATTACTGACCCATCACCATTCCCTGTCTCTAGAATGGGGAGTTGTTCCTAAGAATTGCTTGCATAGGAAACTCAGTAGGCAAGCCCTTCTTTCTCAGTATTAGGGTTTTATGTTTGTGTTTCTTGAACTAATCAGTTTTACCTGAGAATTATCCACATTTCTGCCTAGAAGATGTAAACCTGTGTCCCAGGATTATGTGAGCCAGCAGGGACAGAAGAGTTATATTAATCTCCTTGTGAGCTGTTGCACCTCTTGGCTCTAATAGCATCTGGTGGCCAGAGTCTAGAACCTTTCTGGATCTACCAATCTTTTTCAGACAGGCCTTCTCTCGGTGTCGGGAACAGAATGGTGGGAGGGGGGCTAATCCTTCTGCCTCTTATATAAACTTTCAACTAATTCTTCTACCTTGTCCTTCTCATTTCTGAGGTAGAATGAGATTCTACAGCTTTCTCTGGTCATATTTTTTTTTAACAAATTTTTTTTGTTTATTTTTTCAAGGAGAAAGAGAATTCCAAGCAGGCTCCACACTGTCAGCACAGAGCCTGATGTGGGACTTGAACTCACAAACTTTGAGATCATGACCTGAGCCAAAATCAAGAGTTGGACGCTTACCTGAATGAGCCACATAGGTGCCCCAGCTTTCTCTGGTCTTAACTGAATACCTCACTGTCATCTACTTTCTAGCTTCTCGTTTTTTTGGGTTTTTTTGTTTGTTTGTTTTTTGCTTCCTTCATCCTGCCCATTCTTTATTCTTATGCATTTATGTCTTTCAGTAATCTATTTCCTGTCATTTTAGAGGGACTTTTGCAGGGTGAGTGATGAATGCTTTTTCAGCCTGTCAATTTTTGAGGTCTTTCATATTTAGTGTTTTTAATTTTCCTTCGTACTTGATGAATAGTTTGCGTATTGAATTTAAATTATAAATATCTAACTTATATTTTATATGTGAAGCTTAATGATACATGTTCAGATATGCACTCTAGAGTTATGTTAAATGCATTCAGTCTTTAAAAATGGGAGGAAATAAATGAACCATGAAGTGAACACATGCCTTTAGAAAAAGAGCTGCCCTCCCCACAACTCCAGGACAGAGTAAAATAGGGCATAAATAACTTGTGTAAATTAAGTATTAAATGGTTGGAATTTTGTATTACACCAAGAGGGAAAGTAATATAAAATGCATATTTGGCATGAGAATTAAACATGAGGTAGGGGAAAAGTGATAAGGGCAAGGGAAATAGTGTTAGGCTGTCACAAAGTCCTCAAGATCCCTTAGGACAAGGCTTCCAAAGAGGCTTTGTCAATTCTCTGTTTCTAGCCCAATCCCTCTTATCCTAACAAGAAAGAAGGAAGGAAGGAAGGAAGCAAGGGAGGGAGGGAGGAAGGAAGGGAGGAATGGAGGAAGGGAGGGAGGAAGGGAGGAAGGGAGGGGAAATGTGAATCTTCAGCTGTGTAGAACATACCTTCAGGAAGCCATGATTTAGGCACGTCTCTGAAGCAATAAACATTTAACCACTCAACCCAATTCAGACATTTTATCACACTGATGTAGGAAAGACAAGGAATATTTCTATTTTACCCAGCATTTATACACTTCTAATGAATTCTTCATGTGGATTATGGTGATCTGAACCATTGGCACATAAGGTAAATAACTTCTTCTAGTTTCCTGGTATGGATAGATAGCATGCTGTTACCTTATGGGGATCCTCAGTGATGGAGCCCCCAGATACATCCCCAGCTTGAACATCTCAGAAGCTGGGGCGCCTGGGTGGCTTAGTCGGTTAAGCGTCCAACTTTCGCTTAGGTCATGATCTCGCGGTTCATGGGTTCGAGCCCCGCGTCGGGCCCTGTGCTGACTGCCAGCTCAGAGCCTGGAGCCTGTTTCTGTCTGTGACTCCCTTTCTCTCTGACCCTCCCCTGCTTACGCTGTCTCTCTCTCTCTCTCTCTCTCTCTCTCTCCTAGAAATAAATAAAAAAACATTAAAAAAAAAAAGAGTGAGTGAGCCTCAATTGATAAAAAAAAAAAAGAAGTTAGTGTCCTTTAGCTACAACCCGAAAGGGCCTCATTGGGTCACTTTTTTCCCTAGGCAAGTTTTCTCCCAAGTGTATCTCTTTTCTCCCTAGGGGATCCTCTCCTTGGCCAGTGAGAAATTGGATTCACGTCCTGGAAAGACTGGGCTCACCCTCTAGAGTGCAGGGGAGAACCCCCTTTGTGCTCACTTCCCTGCCCCCCAAACCGAGGCAGCCATTGCTCAGGGATAATCTTTCTGGGAAAACTAGGAGGGGCAAGCGGGCCCCTTGGAGAAAGGCCTGGGAGAAGGACTGGGAGTTTTCCCTGGGCTTGGAGGCAGATGCCAGCAGCAGAGATTGATAGATGCACACAGAGCAGAAGCAGGAAGATGCCCCTACAGCTGGCCTGGGTGGGGCTGGCAGAACCCTTGTCTTACCATCTGGGTTGCATCCCTAAGTAGCAGGATTCGTGCATGATCCTGATGCCGGTGGAGGAAAGCGGCCAGAACAAATTAATATTCCTCAGAGCTCATTAGAACCAGAAGATTTTGAGAATCTGGTCCAAGTCCAAGGCTGATCTGGTGAATATGGTATTTGGTGAGGGCACATGGCGCCCCAGGGGGAGCCCGCTCTGGTGCCCCAATTGTGCCTTCCAAAACATAGTCCCTGCCTGGTTGCTGATGGTGCAACCCTCAGTAGGGAATTTCTCCAGACGCCCTGTAGTTGGAACTACAATTTGGAACCATGGCCCTGTGGGCACGGGAGCATGTTTAACTCTGTGAAGAAGCGTGTCAGTTTCTCCTGCAGGACACCCCCGTCACGGGTGCTGAGAGACTGACATAGGCTCTAGTCCACATCCTTGTGTGTCCCTGCTCTCCCTGCTTTATATCATCTTCCCTTTCCTTCCAAATCTGCCTTGAGGTCTTCAAGTTCCAGCAACCGCTGCAAAGCTAACAACCTTACAAAGACTAACCAGCTTTCACCATGTCAGGTCAAAGCCTGACAATGAAGGGAAAAATCTGTCATTACTAGCAGATGATATGATTTTTGAGAGAAATAAATAAATTTATTAAAACTATTAGTACTAATGAGAGAGTTAGCAAGTTTATCAGATAAAAGAACAACATGCCAAAATCAATAGTGCACTAGTGGAAAATGATAAACAGAAACAACAATTTAAAGAAAATCTCAAGTAACAAAAAACACAAAGTAATAAATCTAGACCAATTAGAATAAAATGATAAAAGTTTACTTTAAAATATAAAAGAGGACCTAAATAAACAAAGGACTAGACTACTCCTCAACATAATGACTGTCCACAGCCAAATCCCAAATTCTCCCAAATTCCAACAGATTTAGTCACTTTGGAAGCTGACAAGGCACTCATTATGCTGAAAATTGATATATAATGGGAAGGATCAAGTATTTATACGACATTTCTTGTAGAAACTCTATTTTGGGATAATCAGGATAAGGAAAGCATCTTATTTAGAACTCAAGCCAATGATAGTGAATAAAAAAATAAAAGGTGGAATTAAAATACTACCATTTTGGGGTGCCTGGGTGGCTCAGTCAGTTGGATGTCCAACTTCGGCTCAGGTCGTGATCTCATGGTTTGTGGGTTTGAGCCCCACGTCAGGCTCTGTGCTAGCAGCTCAGAGCCTGGATCCTGCTTCAGATTCTGTATCTCCTTCTCTCTCTGACCATCCTCTGCTCATGATGTCTCTCTCAGAAATAAATGAAACATTAAAATTTTTTTTAATCTTAAAAAAAAACTATATCCTTTTTATTGGAAGTTGGTGAGCACCCTCCTGCAAAAGTTGTTAGGTGCCTCAGTATTCAACCAGGTATGTTGAACTGGTAGAAAGGAGTTAAAAAAGATGCTTCAGGGTTATTATTTTGGTTCTCTGTTCTGGAAAGCAAGTTAAATGGAAAGAATGAGACACTGAGTGGAGACTGAAACCTGAAGAATTTCTGATACCTTGAGGACTTCATAGTTGGTGGATCTGGTAGCATCAGGAGAGAGGTTCTGGGTGGAGATGAAGGTTCAGAAACCTCGTCAAATTTGGGAATCAATAAGAATTCTTAGTAAGCAAGTTTGAAGACAAAAATAGACTGAGGGGATGGGATGGTCAGAACACTAATCTTTATTTTTTTAACGTTTATTTTTGAGAGCAGAGCGCATGCGAGTGCACACGCAGGGGAGGGAGTAGGGAGAGGGGGACAGAGGATCTGGAGAGGGCTCTGTGCTGACAACAGAGAACCAGATGCTGGGCTCAAACTCAGGAACCAGGAGATCATCACCTGAGCCAAAGTAGGACGCTTAACTCACTGAGACACTCAGGTGCCCCAGAACACTAAGCTTTAAAGGGAAGATCATGGAGAAGTCCGGACGGGTGATGAGGGTAGAGGAGAAGCCACAACTTTAATACCATTATCATGTTTAATAAAATTAACAGCAGCTCATTAATATATCCTACCCAGATCCTGTTCAAAATTTACAGTTACTTATTTGAATACAGATATTGGAAAGACCTTCCCATCACATGTGATTGTCTTTCAGTCTTTTTAAATTTTAGAACATGTGCAGGCCTAGAAAACCAGGTTATTCTTCATGCTTCATTTGCTGAGTGTATCCTCATGTCTCCCATCTCCAAGCTTCCTAAAAACTGGTAGTTAGAGCAAAAAGCTTGAATAGTTTTAGGTTCAATTTTATTTTTGGAAGGAAGACTTTATATGCAATACTCTTTACTTCCTGTTGGGTATCAGGAGACATGTATATACTTCTAATATTAAAAATTAATCAGTGGTTCAAGTGTTGTCATCCTGATTCATCTATTATGAATTTTTCCACCTGCCTTTCATCTAATAGGTTTTGTGTTCATTGATGATAATTGCTTAGGTCTATTATCTCATCAGTAATTGCAAAATGGTGGTATTTAAAATTTTTTCAACATTTTATTTATTTCTGAGAGACAGCATGGGCAGGGGAGAGTCAGAGAGAGAGGAAGACACAGAATCTGAAAGAGGCTCTTCCACTCTGCTATTGCTGATTAACATAATACATTTTCCAGATATATTTAGCCTTATTATCCTGGCAGACATAAATTGTTTAGTCTTAAACTAGCCCTGATGAAAAATTTTAAAGGTATATCCAAAAAAGTTTCTAGTGAAGTCCTCCTTGCTGACAGTATAATCCAGTAAAAACTGTAAAGATGAAACAGGACCTGGAGCCAAAACCTCAAGAGCCCTTTCAACACCTCCAAATGGTGTTTATTGTGTTTCCCCCAGCAGTAGGATTTATTTATTTTTTTTAAAAGTTGTATTTATTTTTGAGAGAGAGAGTGTGAGCAGGGGAGGGTCAGAGAGAGAGGGAGGTGCAGAATCTGAAGCAGGTTCCAGGATCTGAGCTGGTTGTCAACACAGAGCCTGACGCGGGACTCGAACCCATGAACTGTGAGACCATGACCTGAGCCAAAGTCTGACACTCAACTGACTGAGCCACCCAGGTGCCCCAGCCACAGCAGTAGGATTTAATATTTCGTCATTAGATGTCTTATCCCAAAAGAGTGTTGGGGTGGGAGGGCGGTGTATGGAGATGCTTGACTTTGTGTTTCCTGCCTAGGAAATGCTGAGTTCTAACTCCACTGATAGAGACACCAGAACCATTATGAAGGAGCATTTTAAGCCAGCACCTCTTCCTCATGATCTCCCTGTCCATCCCATCTTCATTCTTCAGGTGTGATAGAAAGGATAAGCAGAACATTCAAACACCTATGTTAGCCAGACTTTCAGAAAATTCTAAATGTCTTCGATATAAATTGTTCATGATAGGGGCGCCTGGGTGGCTTAGTCGGTTAAGCATCCAACTTTCGCTTAGGTCATGATCTCGCGGTTCGTAGGTTTGAGCTCCGCGTCGGGTTCTGTGCTGACTGCCAGCTCAGAGCCTGGAGCCTGCTTCAGAGTCTGTGTCTCCCTCTCTCTCTGACCCTCCCCTGCTTATGCTGTCTCTCTCTCTCTCTCTCTCTCTCTCTCTCCTAGAAATAAATAAAACATTAAAAAATTAAAAAAATATAAAAATAAAATTGTTCATGATAATAAGAACACTCCCTCAGGAGTGCGTTGTTCTTCTGCCTATGAACTGATAACCAGGCTTTCCCATATATCTGGACATTCTGCCCCTAATCTCAGTGTCTCATATTTATGCTAACATAGCTAAATATTACGAGTACATACTGTCACTCTCCATCGGTACCAGAAGCATTTCTACAACATCCTTTTTTTTTTTTTTAATTTATTTCTGAGAGAGAGAGAGCGTGAGCAGGGCAGGGTCAGAGAGAGAGGGAGACACAGAATCCAAAACAGTCCCTAGGCTCTGAGCTAGCTGTCAGCACAGAGCCCAACGTGGGGCTTGAACCCACAAGCCATGAGATCATGACCTGACCCGAAGTCGGATGCTTAACCGACTGAGCCACCCAGGCGCCCCTACAACATCCTTTAAAACAGCCTCTCCACAATTTAAATGATCTTCAGGGCCGCTGGGTGGGTGGCTCGGTTGGTTAAGAGTCTGACACTTGATTTTGGCTCAGGTCATGACTTCATGGTTCTTGGATTCAAAGCCACTTTGCTCTGATGTGCTGATCAGGCTTTGTACTGACAGGGTGGAGCCTGCTTGGTTTTTTTTTTTCCCTCTCTCTCTGACCCTCCCCCCTTGGGGTTTGCATACTCTGTCTCACTCAAAATAAATAAACAAACATTTAAAAAGTAAATTAAAAAACAATCCCTCAGAAGCAGAGGAGGGCATGTGGGTGACCCCTTTCATCTAAAAAGGCTAGATGTGGTGACAGATTACAGTTCTTTGACACATTCGCAGTATTTTCACATTACCCACATGGCTGCTTGTTTTATGAACATACTTGTATCCTATGATTCAACAACTTTATTCCTAAATCTACTACAACATGTGTAAGCTGAAGAATACTGTATGATTCCATTTATATCAAGTTCAAAAACATGTCAAGAGAAGGGAAGGTCCAAAGGAACCTGGTAATATTCTTTCATTTGATCTGGATGGTGTTTACAGCTTCTTTGAAGATGCATTGAGCTTCAGCCTTATGATTTGTACACGTAAATAGGTAAGGTAAACATTTTTTTAAAAAAGTTTAGATATTCTACTGATCAAGTACAATTAGCATGTAGTCTTAAAATATTCTGATTTATCTATAAATTTGAAATTAGTTCACAGAGGCCACAGAACAGAGTAAGTGTCTAGAACACAAGAGATAGCAGTGCTCAAAAAAGGAAAAAAGGAGACCCAGGTTTACAAACAGGATTTGGAAATCGGTTTGCTTGGATTTCAGTCAAGTCAGAGTTCTGCCTTCAGGCACTAGAGAGCTTCACTTTAGGTAATGTAGAGTAAAACAGCCAGTGTGAAAAGCTGAAGCCCAAAGCTACTTGTTGGCATATCCCACCGTTGAAATTCACTAAAGAAAATGTATCTTAGGGGAGGGAGGAAAGGTTAAGGAAGTGAACTTTTACTTTGTCAAAGGCTGTAGTGGTCCAATAAAACAGGAGCAGAATTGGGGCACCTGGATGGCTCAGTTGGTTAAGCATCCAACTTCAGTTCAGGTCACGATCTTGTGGTTTATGAATTTGACCCATCCTGCGTTGTTGGGCTTTGTGCTGACAGCTCAGAGCCTGGAGCCTGCTGCGGATTCTGTCTCCCTTTCTCTCTGCGCCTTTCCTGCTCACGCTATGTCTCTGTGTCTCTCTCAAAAATAGATAAACATTTTAAAAATTATTATAAAAACAGGAGCAGGATTTACTTCGCAGAAGGGAAAGGGTGAGCTTGGGCTGAAGAATTTGGGGTGGTGAATGCAGACTTCTTGGTAGCATGGATATTCAAAGAAAGAGATAAGACAAATAGCCCCTAAGGGCAGGGAAGTCTTGGGAAATGTGTCAACTGCCTCTACTTTTTTAAAAAAATATTTTATTTCTAGGAGAGATTGAGAGAGAGAGACAGCGTGAGCAGGGGAGGGTCAGAGAGAGAGGGAGACACAGACTCCGAAAGAGGTTCCAGGCTCTGAGCTGGCAGTCAGCACAGAGCCTGACGCGGGGCTCGAACCCACGAACCGTGAGATCATGACCTAAGCGAAAGTCGGATGCTTAACCGACTAAGCCACCCAGGCGCCCCCTGCCTCTACTTTTTTTAAAGACTTCATTTTTAAGTAACCTCTACACCCATAGTGGGCCTCAAACCTACAACCCCAAGATCAAGAGTCCACATGCTCCTCCCACTGAGCCAGCCAGCCACCCAGCTGCCTCTATTTTCTCGATCAAGTAGTTTACAAAATCGCGTTCGAGCCAGGAGGACATGATGACTGGGGGAGCAGAAGGACTGCCAAGAGGGAAAATGACAAGCGCAGAAGAGTAAATGCAACACAAGCAGAAGGAAGGAAGTAATAAAGATTAAAGTGAAACGGGGCGCCTGGGTGGCTTAGTCGGTTAAGCGTCCGACTTTCGCTTAGGTCATGATCTCGCGGTTCATGGGTTCGAGTCTCGCGTCGGGCTCTGTGCTGACTGCCGGCTCAGAGCCTGGAGCCTGTTTCAGTCTGTGACTCCCTCTCTCTCTGACTCTCCCCTGCTCACGCTGTCTCTCTCTCTCTCTCTAGAAATAAAAACCTTAAAAAAATTTATAAAGATTAAAGTGAAACATAATGCAGCAGAAAATGAAAAAAGTCAAGTAAAAAGCGGGTCCTTCGAAAAGACAAACAAAACTGACAAATCTTTAGCAAGATTGACAAAAAGATTTAAATAACTAAAATCAGAAAAAGGATATATTCATTGACCTTACAGAAATAAAGAATTATAAGGGAATATACTATGAACAAGCATATGCCAACAAATTAAGTAACCTGGATGAAATGGGAAACTTCCTAGAAAAATACGAACTGCTGTGGGGTGCCTGGCTGGCTCAGTCATTAGAGCATGGGACTCGGGGTCCTGAGTTTGAGCTCCACGTTTTGAGTGTAGAGATTACTTAAGTTCAAACTTTATGAAGCCAATTAATGTGACATACGATGTCAATAAAAGAAGGAACATATGATCATCTCAGCAAATGCAGACAATGTTAATAGTGTTTTGGGGTGATGGTGGGGTTCAGAGCTGAGGGCCAAGAAAGAATTCTTGAAGATGTCTTTGGTGCTAAAAGCTGATTTTATTAAAGCATGGGGACAGGACCCATGGCAGGAAGGAGGTGCCCTGGGATTGTGATGAGTCACTGCTTATATACTTTGGAGTTGGAGGCAGTAAAGTCAAGAAAAAGTTTCTTAAAGGGATTTTCCTATGCTAAAGAGGATTTATAGATTACTGGAAGCCTAGGTATTGTCAAGCTAAGGTTGTTTTTCCCTCTAGCTAAAGCAGTATTAAAATAGTAGGGAGTTCCTGGAGATTAGTTTATTGATGAGATAATTATAAACTGATGGAGACTCTATCAGTTTAACCATTGCTTTTCCTTTCCTTTGTTCTTGGGCAGCCTGGAGTGCCTGAGGAATGTCACACATATCCCACCCTGGGGCAAAAGGGGGGAGGGTTGTGCTAGTTTGTGCTTGGCCCTCAGTTTGCCTTATGGTCCCTCATCAAATGTATTAGACAAAATCCAAAAGGTATTAATGATAAGAACACTACTAGGAATAGAAGGCAATTTCCTCAACCTAATAAAGGTCATTATCAAAAAACACAACTAGCATCTTATGTTGTACTTCATGGTGAAAGACTGAATTCTTTCCCCCGAAAATCAAGAAAAAGGTAACGATGCCTGCTCTTTTATTTAACATTGTATTGGAGGTTCCTAGCTAGCGCAATCAGGCAACAAAAAAATGAAAAGCTTGATTACTGGAAAAGAAGTAAGACTGTTTTTACCCACAACAAAAAGATTTTGTATGTAAGAAATCCTAAGGAACACACACACATACTACTATAAGAAATGAGTTCAGAAAGTTACCAGGTGCAAGATCAATATACACAAAAATCAGTTATATTTCTATATATTAGCAAGGGACAACCTAAAAATGTAATTAAGAAAATCCCAATCATAAGAGCATTAAGACACTTAATGCATAAGTGCCTGTGTGGCTCAGTAAGTTAAGTGACTGATTTCAGCTTAGGTCATGATCTCACCATTCATGAGTTCAAGCCTCACATCAGGCTCTCTGCTGACAGCTCAGAGCCTGGAGTCTGCTTGGGATTCTGTGTCTCTCTCCCTCTGCTCCTCCCTGCTCACACTGTCTCTTTCTGTCTCTCAGAAATAAACATTAAAAAATATTTAGAAAAAAGAGACATTTAATGCAAAAGCTGAAACTATGAAGCTCTTAGGGAGACACAGAATCTGAGCTGTCAGCACAGAGACTGACTCGTGGCTGGAACATACAAACCGACCTGAGTCCAAGTAGAACTCTTAACCAACTGAACCACCCAGGTGTCCTGACACAAAGATTTAAATTTTTTTTTAATTTATTTTTTAAGTTTATTTATTTTTGAGAGAGAGTGCACACAGGGAAGGGGCAGAGAGAGAGGGAGAGAATCCCAAGCTGACTCCATGCAATCAGCACAGAGCTCAGGGGCCCTGGGGCCTGAGCGAACAGAAACAGTCACCTAACCCACTGAGCCACCCAGCTGCCCTGAGGCAAAGATTTTAAGTAAGCTCTACACCCAGTAGTGGTGCTCACGAAAACATAAAAAGTAACCTTTCATGACCTTGGTTTAGGCAAAGATTTTTTTTTTTTTTTTTTTAAGAGTTAGCCCTTTACCTAATTGTAGGGCTTGAATTCAGGACCCTGAAAGATGAAGAGTCACATACTCCACTGACTGAGCCAGCCAGGTGCCCCTAGGCAAAGATTTTTTATATATACCAAGAGAGGGGACCCAGGGTGGCTCAGTCGGTTAGGTATCCAACTTCAGCCTAGGTCATCATCTTGCTGGTCACAAGCTTGATCCCTACATCAGGCTCCGTGCTGACAGCTTAATGCCTGAAGCCTGCTTCTGATTCTGTGTCTCCCTCTCTCTCTGCCCGTCCCCTGCTCATGCTCATGCCGGTTCTCTCTCTCTCTAGAGCTCACTCTCAAAAAAAAGAAAAACAGATTAAAAAAAGATATAATACCAAAAGCAAAAGGGATTTAGAAGAAGTTAAGGGGCGCCTGGGTGGCTTAGTAGGTTGAGCGTCCGACTTTCGCTTAGGTCATGATCTCACGGTTCGTGGGTTCGAGCCCCGCGTCGGGCTCTGTGCTGACTGCCAGATCAGAGCCTGGAGCCTGTTTCAGTCTATGACTCCCTCTCTCTCTGACCCTCCCCTGCTCACACTGTCTCTCTCTCTTTCTCCTAGAAATAAAAAAATAATAAAAATAAATAAATAAACATTAGAAAAAGTTGATAAGTTGGAGTTCATCAAAAAGCTTTGTGCTTTAAAAGACACCATCAGGGTCACCTGGGTGGCTCAGCTGTTAAGGTCCAACTTCAGCTCAGGTGATGATCTTATGGTTTGTGGGTTCGAGCCCCGCATTGGGCTCTGTGCTGACAGCTAGCTCAGAGCCTGGAGCCTGCCTCAGATTCTGTGTCTCCCTCTCCCTCTAACTCTCCCCTGCTCATGCTGTCTCTATCTCTCTCTCAAAAATAAATAGAACATTAAAAAAAATAAATAAAAGACACCATCAGCAAAGTGAAGAGACAGATCACACACTGGGAGAAATTACTTGCAAATCATATATTCTATAAAGGATATATATAGATCCTACAACTTATTAAGACAACCAATTAGATAGAAATGGATTAAGAAAAAATGGATAAAATATGTTAATATATCTTTCACCATACAAAAGGCCAATAAGCACATAAAAGTATCCTCTATATCATGCATTGTTAGGGAAAACTAAATTAAAAGCACAAAACAGCTCTATAGCACCAAAAATGTCTATAATCAAAAAGACAATTACAAATATTGAGGATGTGGAGAAGCTAGAACCCACATAACACTTCTGGTGGGAATTTCAAAAGCTACCTTGGGAAAGTTTGCCTGTTTCTACATGACCATTCCTGGATACCTGCCCGAGCGAAAAATCTTCTAAACAAACATTCATAGCGTTTTTTTTTTCATGACATCCAAATGGTAACAACCGAAATGTCTATTAACTGGTTAATGTATAAACAAAATGTACTATGTCCATACAATGGAACATAGGTGGCAACTCAAAGGAAAGAAATACTTGGGGCACCTGGGTGGCTCAGTCTATTACGCGTCTGACTTTGGTTCCGGTCTTGATTTCACTGTGAGTTCAGGCCCTGAACTGGGATCTCTGCTCTCACCACAGAGAAAGCTTCAGATCCTGTTTCCCCTGTCTCTAACACTCCCCCTCTGAATAAAATAAACAACTTAAAAAAAAGAAATAAAAGAAGGCATTGTGGGGGGGGGATGGGCTAAATGGTCAAGGGGCATTAAGGAAGACACTTGGGATGAACACTGGGTGTTTTATGTAAGGGATGAATAACTGGATTCACCTCCTGAAATCATTATTGTACTATATGCTAACTAACTTGGATGTAAATTTAAAAAATAATTTTAAAAAAGGAAATACTGATGCATGCCATAGCATAGTAGGATGAACCCTGAAAACATCGTAATAAATGAAAGAAGCCAGACACTAAAAGATAAATATTATAGGATTTATATGTTTATGTAAGCCTTTATAGAGACAGAAAGAAGATTGCCTGTGGCTAGAGCCTGGAGTGCTTGTAGATGGACAAAGTTTTTTTGGGGGGCGGTGTGATAGAAATGTTCTAAAATTATATTGCAGTGATTTCTAAAATTACTACATTGCACACCACCCAGAACTGCAGTCCAAAATGTGCTAAGTATGTGGACAAAACAAGAGTCATCATCTCACTCACAATTAAAGAACTGAAATTTTATTTCTTTAACAGAACGATTTGTGATCTTTAAAACAAGTTTCTATTAATAGCAAATGAAAGGTAACAGATATGCCACTCCCAAATAAGCTCCTTTGATACACTATTTTGAGCTGTAGGTGGCTGAAAAACAACAAATGCAGGAGCAGGCTTTCTCTGAACTCCCCTTTTCTGCCCACCAAGACATGCTCCAAAAGGAACTCAACTGGCATAAACCCCTTCTGGCCAGAGTCTCATCAAGGAGGTTAAGATTGATAAAAAATGGATGACACCCAGGTAAACTGTCACAAACCCACAGACCTCACATCTTTCCTTCTAGGGACCCATTTATCTTTCCTAAAAATGACTGACTTTCCCCTAAGAGACTTACATTCCTCCTCTTTTCCTATTAAAATGGTATTTCAGGGGCGCCTGGGTGGCTTAGTCGGTTAAGCGTGCGACTTTCGCTTAGGTCATGATCTCGCGATTTGTGGGTTCGAGCCCCGCGTCGGGCTCTGTGCGGACTGCCAGCTCGGAGCCTGAAGCCTATTTCAGTCTGTGACTCCCTCTCTCTCTGACCCTCCCCTGCTCACGCTGTCTCTCTCTCTCTCCTAGAAATCAATAAAACATTTTTAAAAATGGGGATAATGTTAAAAAAAAAATGGTATTTAAGCCTAAATCCTAAAGGGTTAGGGGATGTTGCTTATTTTTTTCTGAATCTTTCTCTTGTTAATCTGTCGTTTATTACAGGGGTTTCAGCCAAGAACTTGGAAAAGTAGAGGGCAAATAATTTTTCTTCCCTCTACACACACACACACACACACACACACACACACACACACACACACACACACACACACCCACCCACCCACCCACCCACCCACCCACCCACCCACCCACCCACCCACCCGGGCAGGCACTTTCTGCGGCATAACTCCAAATGTATGGGGCTCTTGATGTCCACACCCGTACACCCACATAGCCCACCCATTCTCCCTTTGTGTTGAGATGAGCATAAGGAAAGACCCTGGTATCCCAGAGTTTTCTCACCAACAGCTAATATAGACGATAGTCATGGCTTCCATTAGCCTCTCCTTCTCTGCCTCCGAAAGGAAAAACAACAGCAACGACGCCACCAGCACAAGACTTTCAGCAGTCCACCGGGCCACCCGCAATCCCGGCTTGTCGGAAATCCCTCATCCACCTAAAGATACACCAGAGGAATCCTGTCCCCCGCTTTTTTCCCTTGGGACTGAGTTGAGCATGTGGTGGGAACCCTTTGAGGTTAGGCTGGGGGAGAGCGTGCCAATTCCTCCCCTTCCATCTCACCGGGCTAAATCTTCAGGGACCCCGAGGATTGCGCTTTCCCCAAACACCGACAGGGCGGGACTCGGGCTCCAGAAAGCCCGAGACGCCTTGCGGAAAGGCGAACGGCGCTCCCCACCCAGGGCCGTCCTTGGGTTCATCCCCACCCTTAGTTCTCAGACTCGCCCAGCCGCCCCGGGGCCCAGAATTTGCACTTGCAGCAGGAGCTCGGTCCCTTGCTAGAAGTGTGTGATTTGGTGCTTGGGTTGTGCGCGCGGCGAGGAGGGGGCACGGGAGAGGAGAGGCCTCAGCTGGCCGAGACACTGTACCAGGGGTGGCCAGAGGAGGAGTGCGTCTAAGCAGGCCTGCTGGTGGGCGGCCCAATTCCAGCCCTCAATAAAAATCTTCGACGCCTGCTCTACGAGTAGGTCAAACACTGCCGGGGTTGCAGGTGCTCCTCTTGAAATCCGGAACAGTCGCAGATCGATGCGTCCTCGGCCTAACGGAAAAATCCTCCCTCTGCTCCTGCGCGAGGCCACCGTCAGGTCCGGGTGCAAGCTGTAAGCCACAGCCCGCAGAAAACCGGGGAAGCCACGGCGAGGCCCGGCGCCGTAGGCCAGGGCGTGCTCCGGGGTCGCCCGATCCCGCAGCCCAGTGCTGCAGGCGCGGGCCTGGCGTGCCCCGGTGGCCCGGATGTGCCCGAGGCGCGCCGCTGCGTGCGCGTGCACCCAACCGGCTGCCGCTGGAGACCCGACGCTGGCTGTGACGACCCGCCCGAGCCGCGGGTAGGGCGCTCTGGAAGGCTGGGGGCGACTTTTGAACTCCTCGCTATCCCTACGCCCACAGGCACCATCTGAACACAGTACCTTCAACGTAAAGTAATGTGACACAGTTAGGGCTCACAGCCTCATTTTTGGACCTCCGAAGGCAAAGAGGTCGAAAGAACGGTCCGATTTGCCTTTGCTTGCTCAGATAGGCTGGAGTTCATTGAGGAGCGGGGGCAAGTCTTCCTTTCTCTAGCTTTTCTTAGCAGGTAGTACTGAGCCTGGCACTAAATGTTTATGAAAGGAATAGAGAACTATGGATTTCAGCTCCAGCTTTGCCACTTCCTGAATTTATGACTCTGGGCAATTTATTTAACTTCTTTGTTCCTCGATGTCCTCATCTGTAAAAGTTGAACAAGAAAAATAGTAATACTTGTGGGATTGTTCAGGAGATTAAATTAATTTAATGCATGCAAAGAGCTCAGGACAATTTCTGGCTCCCAATATTTATCTAGTTCAATAAATATACATCACGATGTGCTGGCACGTTTAGACTGTACGACGTTCTACCTCCAACGATGACTGTTTGCTCCGAATTTTGGATCCTCCTTTTCCTCTGTACACTCCCTTCACCACCACTCACTGGCTGTATGTGGCGTTGGGCAAGGAGTCTGACCTCTCAGTCCTTCATTTTCCATCTGTACAACGAGAATGATAATAATAGTACCTTGATCCTGGGACTGTGATGCTTAAATGAGTTAATGCATGTAAAGCCCTTAATTGTGCCAAGCAAGTAGAAATCAGTAAATATTAGCAGTTATTATCTGCATATATAACTTGTTTCATGTTATAAATATTTCCACTGAAAAAGAAACTCAGATGTAGAATTACTAGTAAAAGGATGACAAACTTTTTCTTCTTTAGAGACTGCCTTTTTCTTTTGCAACTTTGTATCAAATTACAAAGAATCATAGAGAAGAAAAATAGTTTTTTTATATATCCAACTCCCTACCCAACACCTGCACTATAATAGGTACCTCATTTAAACCTACTCCCCACATCCGCCCTTCCCTAGTATTCTCCCTTTCAGTAAAGGACACCACTGTTCACCTGGTGGATTTCCTCTTTGTATCACATTTTACACCTATAAACAAATCCTGTCAGCTCGACCTTCAAAATACAAACATACATATACATACATACCCATATACATGCATATATATGCATATATAAACAAACATATATATATATACACACACAAAATAGTATGGTATATAATAAAATTATTTCAGAACAATGATGGGGCATTGGATATTTTGAAAATAAATTTGGATGGCTATCTGATATACACATAAAAGACTTCCAGAAAGAGAATAAAAGTTCTGTCTTTTTTTTTTTAAGTTTATTTATTTTGAGACAGAGAGTGTGAGTAGGGGAGGGACAGAGAAAGAATGAGAGAGTCTCAAGCAGGCTCTGCACTGTCACCGCAGAGCCTGATGTGGGGCTTGAACTAATGGACTATGAGATCACGACCTGAGCCAAAGTCCAACACTTAACCCACTGAGCCACCCAGGTGCCCCCCTAATTTTGCATCTTTTAAAAGGCAGTGCTGGGGCGCCTGGGTGGCTTAGTCGGTTGAGCGTCCGACTTTCGCTTAGGTCATGATCTCGCGGTTCGTGGGTTCGAGCCCCGCGTCGGGCTCTGTGCTGACTGCCAGCTCAGAGCCTGGAGCCTATTTCAGAGTCTGTGTCTCCCTCTCTCTCTGACCCTCCCTGCTGACGCTGTCTCTCTCTCTCCTAGAAATAAATAAAAAATATTAAAAAAAATAAAAAAATAAAAGGCAGTGCTATTAGAATATATAGATCGATGTTTATAGAATTTGAGGGTAAAGAGAACCAGATTATGGCTCCAAATGCTGTGACCGTAAAAGAACAATGACAGTTTTTTGCTAAATTAGAGTTAAAACTTATCTTCTATGCCTTGCTCTCCCAATGTGAAATAAAAAGACAAATTATAAACAGATAAGAATGTACTGTAAATAATAAATATATGTTTAACCACATGGGAAAAATGCCTATTTTATAAAATTTAAGGGTAAAAGTCAGACTACATACAATAAGGATCCCAGAAATTTGCCTGGAAAAAAATTGGGAGTAATAAATTTATCTCTAGGTTATGTTTTCATTATTGAAACATGTGAACACATATTAATTCTATAATCATCTTGAAGCTAAAGTTAACTATCCTTATTGGCAGTGAAACAGTTTTTTCTTCGTAGGGATTGTAGTTCAAAGCTGAAATCCCCTTCCTCCTGGAAGTTGCCCACAGGGCCTTGAGAGGCAGACTGGTGCAGCAGAAATTGCCCTGCTTTGGCATCACATTCACCTATGGTTCTCAAGCACAGTGGCTCCCTGACCTCAGTTTCTTCATCTGTGAAATGGGAACACCCACAACCACCTCACAGGAATTTTCTAAGAAATAAATGAGAAGATAAGCATGGCTGATTGTAGATGTTCTACATAGTGTCACCCTGATTCAGGTGACAAGTTAAACCCTACAGGGTCTATTTTCCAAAATTAAGGTTCCCACTGAATTCACACCTTGGTATGTGCTTGAATTCAAGTTGAAACTGCTCATCTAACTGCTTTCGGAGCCAAGGAAGGTATGATGCCTCCTTGTGGGATGGTATTGAGACCATGATACTTTCCTCCGAGGAATACAGAGGACCCCTAATCCCCACCACCACAGCCGATGCAGGAGCGGCCGGCCGTGACCGTGACCCCGCCGTTGTGCAAACTCTAGGAGAAGCTGTGGCCAGGCCGGGACCTGGGCGGAGGCCTCTATAGCTTCGACGTGAGAGGGAAGCAGTGCCAGGGAGAGCGTGGACCACCGCGCATCTTCTCGGCTTCCGACCTGGGAGACTAGAGAATCTTCCTCAACTGCTGCCAGCAGAGAAAGGGTCTGGTGCACCTTCTGAGGTTAAGTGGGTAGAAGGGAGATAGAGCTCCGGAGTGGGGTTGATTTAGCCTGTCTCCAGAATGGGAGAAGTCCTCTCTCTCCTCCGGAGCTGGAGGTCAGACCCCTCCCGGAGATAAAGGGTGTGAACGAGTGGAAACCTTTCAGTCTGCAGAAAGAAAGCATAGGCTTAAGGGGCCCTCAGGTCAAAATCGCGCTTAAATTCCACCTTTTTATCTTTTTCTGTGTCTAGAGGGGAAAAGTAGAGGGTAGACCGGACCTGGAAGCCCCACAGCCACACTACTTTTCTACTTGCTTAGTGAATGTTCTAAGTTCTAGCTAGGATCTAGAGTAAAACATTTCACCTTTTTTTTTTTTTTAAATCATGAAAGGCTTAATGTCACAGATAGATCTTGGGGGACAGGGAAGGCATTTTACTCTATTTTTTGAATAATTTAAAATATGTAAAAGTACCTGTCATTAGCATTTTAGATAAGCCTTTTTTAAGCACCTCTCACCAAGCAAGAAAATAGAATATTAGAATGTTATTTACTAGTCAACTGCCCAAGCGGCAAAAATTAGCTGATCCAATTAAAAATAAAACCAAAGTGAAGAGCTTAACACAAAATTCCTCTTTTCAAAAATTGACTTTAGGGGCACCTGAGTGGCTCAGTCGGTTAAGTGTCTGACTTCGGCTCAGGTCATGATCTCAGGTTCATGGGTTCGAGCCCCGCGTCAGGCTCTGTGCTGACAGCTCAGAGCCTGGAGCGTACTTCAGATTCTGTGTCTCCCTCTCTGCCCCTCCCCCACTCATGCTCTGTCTCTCTCTGTCTCAAAAATAAATAAACTATGAAAACATTTAAAAACAAAAACAAAGATAGACTTTATTTTCATAAAGCAGTTTTAGGTTCATAGTAAAGTTGAGCTGTAAGTCCACAGATTTCCTTATATACTCCTCCCACCTCCTGCCCTCCAACCCCCTCCCCCTTAAGCTTATGTCACCATACTGGCATATTCTTTGCTATGATGATCCCCCATGGACAAGTCACTACTACCCAAAATCCATAGTTTACTTTAAGGTTCACTACTGTGTTAGGGTGATTTTGACCTCATTCAATGAGTTAGGAAGTATTTCCTCCACTTCTACCTTCTGGAAGAGATTGTAGAGAATTGGTATAATTTCTTACTTATATTTGGTAGAATTCACCTTTGTGTGGCAGGATGAAATGAAGGAAGCTCTTCAAAAACTAGAATAATACTGGGGGTGTCTGGCTCTCTCAATCCATAGAACATGTGACTCTTGATTTGGGGGTTGTAAATTCAAGCCTCACTTTGTACATAAAGATTTCTTAAAACAAAAAAAAAACAAACAAACAAAAAAGCCAACAAAGAAAATAGAACAATAGTTAAAATTTAAAACTTCTGCTCTGTGAAAGACACTGTTAAGAGAAAGAAAAGACAAGCCAAAGACACAGAGTGTTTAGAGGGAAATTTATAGCCTTGAATGCGTGTTTATTAGAAAAGAAGAAAAATCTAGGGGCTACTGGGTGGCTCAGTTGGTTAAGGTCAGACACATAATTTCAACTCTTGATTTCAGCTCAGGTCATGATCTCATGGTTCATGAGATGGAGCCCTGCCTTAGATTCCTTGCTGACAGTATAGATTCTCTGCTTGGGACTGTCTCTCTCCAGCTCTTTCTGCCCTTCCCCTGCTCATGCTATTTTTCTTACATGCTTGTGGTCTTTCTCTCAAAATAAGTAAATAAATAAACTTTAAAAAAAGAAAAGAATCTAAAGTCAATCGTCTAAGTTTCCATCTTAGGAAATAAAAAAGGAAGAGCAAATTAAATACAAGTTAAGCAGAAGAAAAGAAATAATAAAAATCAGAGCAGATATCAATGAAATTGAAAATAGGAAATTGGTTCCTCAAAAAATTAACAATAGAACTCTCCTATGACCCAACAGTAGCACTGCTAGGAATTTACCCAAGGGATACAGGTGTGCTGATGCATAGGGGCACATGTACCCCAATGTTCATAGCAGCACTCTCAACAATAGCCAAATCATGGAAAGCGCCCAAGTGTCTATCAACTGATGAATGGATCAAGAAGATGTGGTATATCTATACAATGGAACACTACATGGCAATGGGAAAGAATGAAATCTGGCCATGTGTAGCAACATGGATGGAACTAGAGGTGTTATGCTATGCAAAGTAAGTCAGGCAGAGGACAGATACCATATGTTTGCACATATAGGTGGATTAGGAGGAAGCTAATGGAGGACGATGGGGGAGAAAGGGAAAAATAGTTGGGGAGAGGGAGACAAACCATGAGAGACTCTTGAATGCTGAGAACAAACTGAGGGCTGATGGGGGTGGGGGAAAGGGGAAGGGGGGTGATGGGCATGGGGGAGGGCACTTGTTGGGATGAACACTAGGTATTATATGGAAACCAACTTGGCAATAAACTATTTAAGAAAAATAAATAAATAAAAATATATTAAGAAAAAAAAGAAAACAGGAAATCAACAGAGAAAATGGATCAAACCAGAAGGTGATTCTTTGAAAAGAGCAATAAAATCATAAATTTCTATCCAGGCCAACAAAGAAAAAAAAAAAAGAGAAGACACAAGTTACTAGTATTGGAAATAAAAACTGGGACATCACTGTATATGCCATGGACTTTATTTAAATAAAATAATTTTTTTTTTTTTTAGAGAATCTCAAACAGGCTCCCCAATGCAGGTCTCTATCCCATGACCCTGCAATCATGACCTAAGCAAAATCAAGAGTCTGATGCTCATCATGACTTAGGGGTGCAGCACCCCTCCTATGGACTTTAAAAAGGAGTACTATGAACAACTATATGTCCACAAATTTGATGATTTCCTTGAAAGACACCATTTGCCAAAATTCACACAAGAAGAAATAAACTTTTTATTATATCTATATCATTAAAGAAATTAAATCAACACTTAACTCTGCAAAACAGAAAGCACCAGGCCCAGATGTGTTAACAAGTGATTCCTACAAAACATTTAAAGAATTACACAAATTTCCTACAATCTCTTCCAGAAGATAGGATAAAGAAAAACTTCCTAACTCATTCTATGAGACCAGCATTGATTCAATATCAAAAGCAAAGACATTGCAAGAAAACTACAGACCTCTTTCTCATAGACCTATGTGCAAAATCCCTCAAAAGAATATTAGGACTTGATGCAATTAGACTAGATTGGATTGGATTAGAAATCTAATCCAACAAAATTCTTCTCTAAAGATCATTAATACTATCCATTTCACATAATGATTAGAGAATGGATATTAAATACAGAACACATTTATGCTTTTATATATTTCCTTGGTGCTTCAATGGCACTGTAATTCTATTTCTCCAGACATGATTTACATGGGCATCTGGGTCATTTAGTCAGTTACAGGATTGGGCATCTGGGTCGTTTAGTCAGTTAAGCCTCAGCCTCTTGATCTCAGCTCAGGTCTTAATCTCAGGGTGATGAGTTCAAGCCCTGCCTTGGGCTCTGATCCTCCTTGAGGAGCCTACTTAGAAAGGGAGAAAGAAAAAACGAAGAAAGGAAGGAAGGAAGGAAAAGTTACAGTTAGTCCCATGTGAATTAACCCATTCAACCTGGATGGATTACGTTTGGTACACTTTTTTTTCATTCCTGAGCACCGACCACAGAACCTAGCATAATAAAGAAATACCTTGATAGACGGGTGAACTGAGATTTGTTTAGATAATTCAAAGATCCTAATCAAAGCAGGAGCACTCCTAACTTACTTGACTGAAATAATACATCCAGCCACAGAGCCATGCTACAATGATGACAGTGCTTAGGCATTCACTAAATTTATATCATTAACTCTAATACAGCAAACATTCAGGGTCAAGTGTTGTGTGAAGCGTTTAAGAAGCATTTTTCAGTCCAGAGATTTTTTAAACTATGGCTCATTAAATTTTGCGGATGACAATGCTTTAAAAATGAATATTGGATTAAATATATCAAAGTGCTGCTCTTATATCAACGGTAAATGCTGTTTTGTTAATCTTTTGTTTCAAAATTTTTAGGTATGTACTGGGTCATGTTGTAAAAATGGCTGATGTTTACGAGTCATGGCTAAAAACGGTTTCTAAAACAACTGAGATGGAGGGTGTTTGGTTGGGCTGGGAGTTTTGTAGGGCAAAGCACAAAGTAAACCCTCGAAAGTCCCACGCCTGAAAAGGAACCTAAAACCTGCGCATTGACTCAAGTAGCCGTCATATGATAAAAAAAAAAGTGGATTGGTCAAACTGTGAGGGCCCCGCCCACAACGTCTTGTCCACCAATGGATACATGGCAGAGGCGGGGTGGGGCGGGGTGGGGCGGGGTGGGGCGGGGAAAAGGGCGGGGCGAGCCTTGAGCGGGCTTCTTAAGTAGCGGCTGCGTGGCTACCCTTGCAGAGTATCACGACGGCACAGAAGTGTGCGGCAGACCTCACCAGGATCGACGTCGGACGCACTAGATCGTCAAAAAACTATGTCGCGGCAAGAAGCAAACGCCAACGCCTCCTCGTGGGTCGTTGCGTCCCGACGAAGCTCGGCAGTGTCCCGGGCTCCAGAAAGAAGGCCGACGGAGGATCCAAACCGAAGAGGTCAGGGGGTGCCTAAGAGCGGCGGAGGAAGCGGCTGGAGGTATTCATCTGGGCTCCCGCAGGCAGGGGCGGCTGGTGCCCGCGAACCGCCGCTCTGCTTTGGGCTAAAGTCCGTGTGTGTCGGCGCTGTGATCGGTGAGTGAAAGATTGGATAAACGGGGCGGGGCCAGGGCCGGGGCCAGGGCCAGGGCCTCCCCACCCTACTCGCAGCTTCTATTCAGCTGTCATCTAATGAGATTAAGGTCTTTATCTGTATTTCTAATACCATCTGATGCTAGGTTTATGTAATTTACTGCACTTTTAGAAATTTTGTGGAGATGATACTTTGGGAGACCAAACTAGATTTATCAAATGTTTGGAATGAAAGGTCAGGCCTTTTCACGGCTTAACCCAAAATGGACAACAAAGGAGTGCTGAGTCCAATCTATTTCTTTGAGCACTATGTAGAGCCATTAAAGGTGTAGGCTATTAGGGTTCAGAACATTAGTTATATCTTGCATGCAGTTTATTTTACTTGAGTTTTGCTCAAAACCAGGATCTTTTTCCTTAGTATACCTTGAGTCTTAGAAATTCACTATAGAAAAACATTTAGAAACTATAGGAATGGAGACTTGTCCCATTTGTGGCCATTAAGACTGAGGACAAATTCAAGCAATTTGTCTATTAGCTATGAGAACTTATACTGTGTTTTACCCTTTTCTAAACCTGTTTTGGAAAACAGCAGCATTTTGCAGGCTACTATTAAATAGAGATGACTGATAGACCAGGTAGAGATTCATTGTTCCCTCAAGGAGACTCAGACTAAAGGATCTGAAGAGTGATGCTCCATAAATGAAAGCCCCTAGTTTTGCACTAAAAAATATGCACTGAACACTTCCTGAGTCCCTGTGATAGTGCAGGCCCTGTGTTAGAGAGCACCTCCTTAATGTTGGTTCTGGAGCCCATATTTAAGCTTAAATTTGAGTGCAGTACAGTACTGTAAAAGCAATGTTGTGTGATAGATCCCTGGAATATTTTCATCTTGGATGAAACTACCCATTGACAATGACCATTTTCCCTTTTTCCCATCCCTGGCAAATCCTATCTTTGTTTCTATGCCTGATTACATTAGGTACCTCAAGGAATGTTATGCTCTATTTGCTTTTTATGATTGGCTTGTTTCATTTAGCCTAATCTTGTCAAGGTTCAATCATGGTGTCAAAAAAGGATTACCTTTTTAAGGCTGACAACTTTTACTATGTTTATACCATATCTTTAATTTTTAAAAATTTTTAAATCTCAAAAATTGTTTTAGTGTTTATTTACTTTTGAGAGACAGACAGACAGCACAAGTGGGAGAGGGGCAGAGAGGGAGACAGAATCTGAAACAGCCTCCAGGCTCCGAGCTGTCAGCACAGAGCCCAGTGCGGGGCTCGATTCCACGAACCTTGAGATCAGGACCTGAGCTGAACTCACTCAACTGACTAAGCCACCCAGGCGCCCCTATAGCATATTTTTCTTCATCCAGTAACCTGTTGATAGTCATTTAGGTTGTTTTAATCTCATGACTATTGTGAATAATGCAATAATGATATAATGAAAATGGAAGGATCTTTGAAATTGTATCCTTTGGATACACATCCATGAGCGGAATTGCATAGGGTAGTTCTATTTTAGTATTTTTAGGAACCTCCATACCTGCACCAATTTACATTCCCACCAACAGTGCACAAGCTTCCCTTGACTCCACATTCTCATCAACTTGTCTCCCATATTTTTGATACCCATTCTCATAAGCGTGATACCCAGTCGTGGCTTTGATTAACTCTCTTAAAATATTCTATTGAAAATAGGTCGTGGTGGGTCAAAAATACAAGAGATACAGAGTATAACGAACACAAAAATACAGGTAGGTGGTCTATTAAATCCTCAAAGAGCATAGTTCATTTCTAACTATGATTTCTGTTTAGTTATTAACATGCTGTGGTTTAGAAAAACTGTCAAAGCTTCAGGCTGCCATTCTTTTCCAGGAATGGTCCCATACTGTGGTCCATTTCCAGTCTAGATTTTGTGACTCCTGGAGGTAAAAATCTTGAGAGATAATTTCCTGACAGTTGAGATCTCTGGAGAATATTCATCCTGTGCCTCCTGGACTCCATCCCCTCAACCCATGACCTGCACCTCTGTTCTGAGTCTCAGCAACATCATTCATCCAGTTTCCAAGACAGAAATCTCAGATTATTTCCCTCCCATCATGCAACAGTCTGTCACTGAGTCCTTTCTACTCCCTGTGTTTCTCAAGGGGAATCCCATCATTTGGGGCATTATCCTCTAATTGTCCACCCAACTTCTAGTCTTATCCCCCTCTCACTGGGCTCTACTGTGACCAGAGCAACACAGATTGTGTTCATAATTTTTTCTTTTCCCGCATAAGAACGTTTCATAGTATCTCAGGCTCTTAAGGAGTCCAGACTCCTTAGCTTGGTCCACTTGATCTGGCTCCTTTAACCTCTAGCCTCCTTTGCCTTCAACTCCCTCCCCGAACTCCTTGAGTACTTACACCTGGGCTCCTGACACTCTCCTATCTTAACTGATCTAACTCCTGCTCATCAGGGAGGTCTAAGACCTGCTTCCCCATTCTGTGAGGGTTTCTCCCCATCTTCTCTGCATTCATTTCAGCCTCATTTCAAGAACTTATACAAGAGGCTGGGTCGCTCAGTAGGCTAACCATCTGACTTTGTTTTAAGCTTTTTCTTCACAGGAAGAGAAAGACAGAATCCAAAGCAGGTTCCCAGCTCTGAGCTGTCCCCAGAGCCCAACGTGGGGCTTGAACTCAAATGACTGAGATCATGACCTGAGCTTAAGTTGGACACTTAACCAACTGAGCCACCTAGGCTTCCCTAACCATCTGACTTGGTTTTTGCTCAAGGTCATGATCTCATGGTTTATGTAATTGACCCTTGCATCCAGCTCTGCACTGACCTTGAGGAGCCTTCTTGAGATTTTCTATCTCCCTCTCTTGTCTCTACCCTGCACACATTCCCTCTCTCAAAACATAAGAACTTACAGAGTTGTCTGTAAATAGTGCAAATGATAAACTTTTTTGAAATCACCAGCCTAAGATAGCATTTGGTGTAGCAATTTTGAGATACTATTGAATCCATGATGTTTGGGATTATGCATAAGTTAAGAATGTGACTATTTGATGTTTATTTTGAGAGGTGCCTGGGTGGTGCATTTGGTTAAGTGTCCGACTTCGACTCAGGTCATGATCTCGCTGTTTGTGGGTTTGAGCCCCCCATCTGGTTCTGTGCTGGCAGCTCAGAGCCTGGAGCCTGTTTCAGATTCTATGTCTCCCCCTCTGCTCCTCCCCTGCTCATGTTCTGTCTCTGTCTCAAAAATATTTTTTAAATTTATTTTGAGAATCCCAAACATGCTCTTGCTCTCAGGTTCAGAGCTCAGTGAGGGGCTTGCTGAACCATGAGATCATGACAGGGAACTGAAATCAAGAATCCTAGACCTTAACCAACTGAGCCACATGGGTGTCCCTGTCACATTATTTTTTTAAATTTAGATTGTCCTTTTCCTTTTCATCCAACCAGGAGGTAAATCTCAGGGTAGATTTGTAGAATGAAGAATCACTTCCATTTAGAACTTAGACATTGATAGCAATACTAGATTTACTTAACTTTTATACTGTTTGAATTTGAGTTTTTCTTTTTTTTTTTGGAGGAGGGCATGGTTAAGACTTCAGTCTCACCTACACTGAGTCTCACCTATTTTTCTCCTGCTTCTAGATAATAAAAGGTTATCCAGAAGCGGAGGTCAGAATATTTGGTACCAGGGGAATGAAGGCCAAGGCCAAAACAGCAATAGATAATGTTGTTAAACAACAAGAAAATTACAATCCCAAACCCAAAATTGGTAAGTAATTTTTGTCTAGTACATCCTTGTTAGAAATTTCAACACTGCATTCATTGTTACAGGGCATTATAGTCGATGCCTTTCTTGATAACAAAGCTTGATTGCTGTCATTAAATCTTTTCTGTTAATGGATTTTTTCCTTCCAAATGCCAGAATACATATTTTCCTCAAAACAATTTGTATGGTCAAGCTTAGCAGTTTTATTTTTAAGAACAGATAAGTGAGAAAAAACAAAATAACCATTAAGTGCACTCACTATTAATGGTAGAAGCATTAGTCCTGGCCTTCTGATTCTATGTTCTCTTCCCTAGAATGTGACCAACTTTGAAAACTGCCTAGTTATTTGGCATTTAAATCTCGGTCACATGGGTAACTCAGTTGGTAGAGCATCTGACTCTTGATCTTGGGATCATGAGTTTAAGCCCTGTGTTAGACAGTTTACCTAAAAATCTCAGAAATCGGACTAGAGAAAAAGCCATTATTGAGCCATTTTGAGAAATAGGAAAGTAAAAAAACTGCATCTGAAGTTGGTGGCAGCATTACGCCTTACTAAGGAAACTCTGGGAGGCCTTTAAGATTCATTAACCTAGGGTGACAATGGCCACATGATTAGTGTAAAGATTAATATGTGGTTTATTAGCAAACACCAGGCTTTCATACTAATTTAAATTTTCCATTTTGTAAATCTGGCAACTGAAAAAACAATACAAATTATCAGTATTATAGTCCTAAAACCCACTTTTTGTATCTTAAGCATTATTTTCTGGTATTATGTATGTATGTATGTATGTATGTATGTATTAAAGTTTATTGTATTCTGAGAGGGTGTGCATGAGCCAGCTAAGGGCAGAGAGAGAAACCCATGCTGATAGCCCAGAGCTCAAGGTAGGACTTAAATTCACCAACCCAACTGTGAGATTATGACCTGATCCAACTGAGCCACCCAGGAGCCCCTATTGTCTGTTTTTTTAAACACAACAGTAAAGTGGGGTAATTTATACAATTAGGATTTCTTTAAACTAATTTGATAAATATTTTAACAGATATTGTTGCATTCCAACCTTCTGTTGGAAGAGATTTAAGGACAGAGGGTAATAGTACAGAGAATCAGCCATTGATTGATTGGGATCAGATTCGAGAAGATGCTTTGAAATGGAAAAAGAAAAAGTGGGAAGGTTAGTGCTGTATCCTAACAAGTTCATTTAGTGTTGGTGTACCTCTTGGTGTTTTGGGTTTTTTAACCTTGAGGGTTTTTTTGTTTTTTGTTTTGTTTTTGTTTTTTTTGTTTTTATTTTGTTTTTGTTTTTGTTTTTGTTTTGTTTTTTAATCAGTTGGCTGAGTATATTGACAAGCTACTGATTGGTTACATATTGAAGAAAACATACAATATAAATTACAGAAAGTTGGTTCCATCCCCTCCTACCCGCCACCTCCCTTTACCTACACCCAAATACTCATCCTGATAATGGTCAGAACAAGGCTCAGAGCACCAGAGGTCAGGGTGACTGAAGGGGAAGGTTGGCAATAGGTTGGAGGCTGTCACGGTAATGTGGTTTCTCTCTCAGCTGCGAGTTGGGATGAGGGGGCCTGCGGCTTGATGACAGCCAGCTGAGGGAAGAACTGCTTTTCCCTTCCCTTGCCCCTAGGACCTGCCTCACGCAGAATCAAACCCACTCCAAACACAGTAAGGATATGGATGCTCTTGCTGAATCTGCCCATCAGCAAGAGGGAAAGAAGGGTAACTGCTCCAAACCCTTCTTCCCCACATACAAGGGGGAGGGGAAACCAGGGGCACATGGCTACTACCAGCAGAGGAAGAGTGAGAGAGCAGTAGAAAGGGCTGAAAGTAGGAAAAGCAGAAGATCATATATATTAAAAAGATATATATTTAAGACTTAGAATTAGTTGTACAGAAAGATGCAGGTGGAATAACTCCAGCCTATAATCAAAATTCTATGGAGAAATAATGGTGGATCCCTACTCCAGCCTCCCCATTGGTAGCAATTGGTTAGAGTGGATTCCGTTTGGGTAGATCAGATGGAGAAAGTGGGGGCAGTGGGCAGCATCCTCTTGAGGGTTTCATTCTCTTAAAATGGGTCTTATTTCTAGTAATGAAATCAATATGAAAAATGATAATAAGATATTCAATGTTGCTATTAGTCCCCGGAGCAAAATTTGTGTATTCTATGCTATAATCAGTGCTATAAATGGGAAATTAAAATATTAAACTTAATGGGGGAGCCTGGGTGGCTCAGTCGGTTAAGCATCTGTCTTTGGCTCAGGTCATGATCTCAAGGCTCAGTTGGATTGAGGCCCACATCCGGCTCTGCATGGACAGCTCAGCTTGGAGCCTGTTTCAGATTCTGTCTCCCTGTCTGTCCCTTCTCCATTTGAGTTCTCTTCTGAAAAAAGTAAACTTTAAAAATTAAACTTCTGTCTTGAGGTAACTCGTAGCAAGAGTTTAATAAAGAACCAGGCCCAAGGAGAAAATGAAGGCAATGAACATGACAACAGTAAGGGGTTAACATTGTTGGATGTGGTTGAGGAAAAATTGATTCTGGAGTGTCCTGGCTGACAAGAGCAAAATAAAAAGGGAATAATATTTAAGAAAAAAAAAAAAACAAACCCATACAGTTCTTGAAGAGGTTAGGGTTTTTTATTTGCTTTAATTTTAAATGAGATTCTCACTTGGAATTATGTGGAGTATGTTTCATATCATATCCACTAAATATCAGTCTAAATTCAGACACTAATTTTGGCTATCACAAGGCAGCAATACAACATCATCTAAAATGTGTGATGGGCTCAGCACTGAGTGGAGCCTGCTTAAGATTCTCCCCCTCTCCTGCTCTCCCCCACTTATGCTCTCTCTAAATTAAAAAGCTGATGCACTAATAGTGAAATATTTACGATGATTATTTCAGTGGTCAGTCTATCTGCATGTTACCAGTGCCACCCTGAGGAGTAAGTGGTAGGGAGATCTAGGATGGGGGTCCAGAAAAGATTCAAGTTTGTGGAGGAAGTATGCTAGGCATAGAAGAAAGAAAACAGCCTCAAAGTGGAATATGAAATACTCTATGTAAACAAAAATGGACCTTCAAAGAAAAGAATCAGCCTACTGTGTTGGAGAAAATTCATCAGTTGGCATGATTGTCTTATAAAGCATTCTTTTAAACTTTATTAGCCTCTCTTTCTCAGATGAAAAATGTAATTGAAAGACAAACCAGAATAGGAGATCTCTTAAGAGACTAGACTAAGCCTGACTGGCAAAGAATGGTCTAAAACTGTAAGGTGAATTTAATGTTTTAGTTTGATTTCTGTTACATTGAATAAATTTGAATGAAATGTAAATCCTGATTTATCAAAGTTTTAATGTTCATCTTTGTTCCAGATTTACCTGCAATTAAGAAAAACTTTTACATAGAGTCAGAAACAACAAGTTCAATGACACAAGAGCAAGTGGCTATTTGGAGGTGAGTAGTTTTATTCATTTAAGTATTTTTATTAACTCATTAGGCAAACATTTGATATTACTGGATATGAAGACTATACTTCTGGTATTCACACAAATTTAGTTACATCCTACATGAACTATTTGACCATTGCTATCCAAGAAACCTTTCTGCAAAGACTGAAAAAAGACTGTCCAAAACAGTAGTTACTGTTTACATAGCTATTGAATTTTAAAAACATGGCTAGTATAATTGAAGAGCTGAGTTTTTAACTTAAGAATTTAAGACTCATGTGTGGTTAGTGCCTACTGTGTTGAACAGCAGTTTTAGAGAATTATCTCTACAACTGGTAAATCATAAGTTGGCATATGACTATCAGCATCTGTTCGGTGCTTATTTGGAATTAAAGGTTCCTAAGAGCAACATGATTTCTCTGTCTTGTTACAAAGCTAAGATGTTAGGGGAGAGCAGAAAGAACAGTTATCCTAGGATTGTGATAGGACTCAGACTTTCGACAAGTGATCACTTATCAAATGAGAGTAATTCCCATTGACAGGATTGTTGAGGATAAATTAAGGAAATGTATATGGACATTGGAGAGCCTTGTCTGCCAACTCTGATTTAAATCACGCAGTATGTAATTTTCAGGCTCTGTTCTTCACCTTTCCATGAAATCTCATTGGCCCACATGATGTATCTTTTTTCCTCTGTTAGCTATATTTGGTAAGAAAAAGATGGGCTTACTTCTATTTGTTTTTCTGTAGTTTTAGAGTTGCAGTTGAATTTCTAGATAGGATGAACTAATGCTGGGAAAGATTTCTGTTTGGGAATAAACTGACCAAAGCCACTAATACTCTATTTCTTCCTTAAAGGAAAGAAAATTATAATATAATGTGTGATGACTTGAAAAATGATCAGAAGCGTCAGATACCAAATCCTACATGTACTTTTGAGGAGGCCTTTAAACATTACCCAGATGTCATGGACAACATTAAAAAGGCAGGATTCAGGAAGCCGACACCTATCCAGGTATCCTTTTGATTCTAATAGTTTACTGACCTTTCCCCCCAAACAATATCTTATTAGAAGTTAAAGTTGCCAGAGAGTATCTATCCCTTGAGCATCCCCTGTACGACTAGGGCCCAGCAAAAAGGTTGAAGTTTGGGCCAGGGAGTGGGGAGCATTTGACTAACAGATGCACTTTTAATATTTCTGTTTTAGTCACAGTCCTGGCCAATAGTGCTGCAAGGAATAGATCTTATAGGAGTATCTCAGACTGGAACTGGGAAGACATTGTCATATTTAATGCCTGGATTCATCCATCTGGATTTGCAACCAGTGTAAGAATTTCTACAGCTCAGTTCTCTTCATAGGGGCTTAAGAGATAATGGATATCAAAAATGCAATTAAAGTTTCTCTGTTGCATTGGTCAAAGTATGCTTAGCCTCAGGGTAAAGCACTTATACTGTGCTCCGTAGAGTATAAGCTGACAAAGTATTTGTAGGTAGTCTTAAATAGTGAAATACTGGAAATGTTTAAATTATCATGTCCGATGCAATTTGTGAAAGAATGTTTGACACAGGAAGGCATTGGCCATATTAAATGAAGGCTGGTATCTGCGCCCTTGGGCATTGTGGTGTGCCATTTTTCTATAGTCCACATTTTGTGGTGAATATGACTTCTGACATTCATTGCTACAAACTCTGAAAGCAGTGAAAGAATGTACCGTATGTAACTGAGACAGGTATGTTAATAATTGTTTTTTCTCCAAAGAATTAAAGAAAAAAGGAACAGACCGGGGATGTTAGTCCTTACACCCACGAGGGAATTGGCTCTTCAAGTTCAAACGGAATGTTCTAATTATTCATATAAAGGCCTTAAAAGGTATGTCATTTCATTGTCTATTTTTGTATCAGCATTTGAATGATTCATAGCTTTATACATTGTCCCCTTTTTTTCCTTTTTTATAGCAAGTGATCTTTTTTTTTTTTTTTACAGATAGCTTATTGTTCATTGTCCCCATTTTTTACACATTTAGAGAATCTTGATTGGCTCAGTATGGGTCAGGCTTTACCCCACTCTAAATCAAAGATCAGGCAGTGACATCAAGTAAAAGTGATACAAATATGATTCTTTAGGGTATATCACTGAGGGCTAGTGGGTGTGGATAGTCATAGAAAAGGGACAAATACTACCCAGAAGGTATCTTTCACTTTCTGAATTACATACCTTTGGTTTTATTTTGTACACAATGTTTTGGTTGGGATTTTGCATTGTAATGGGACATTCCTTGCCTAAACATGTACCTCTTCTTTTTTAAGTGTTTGTATATATGGTGGAGGAGATAGAAATGATCAAATACAGGCACTGAAAAAAGGAGTCGATATTATCATTGCAACTCCTGGAAGACTAAATGATCTACAGATGAATAACTTTGTCGACCTGAGAAGCATTACTTACTTGGTAATCATGGAGTGAGGGGTTGGGATACTCGGAGGAAGAACAGAGTTAACTAAAACAGACTTTAAGAATACTATTCATTTTGTGGGGCGCCTGGGTGGCTTAGTCGGTTAAGCGTCCGACTTTCGCTTAGGTCATGATCTCGCGGTTCGTGGGTTCGAGCCCCGCGTCGGGCTCTGTGCTGACTGCCAACTCAGAGCCTGGAGCCTGTTTCAGTCTGTGACTCCCTCCCTCTCTCTCTGACCCTCCCCTGCTCACGCTTTCTCTGTCTCTCTCTCTCCTAGAAATAAATAAATAAAAATTAAAAAGAAAAAAAAACTAAAAAAAAAAAAATACTATTCATTTTGTAATGATTTTGTTAAGTTTGAGAGAGGCAGAGAGCACGAGTGGAGAGGGGAAGAGAATCCCAAGCAGGCTTCCCTGCTAGCACAGAGCCCGATGCAGGGCTTGAACCAAAGGTCTATGCTTAACTGAACCACCCAGTTGCCCCTGTAATGGTTTTAAATCCTAGGAATATGTTCCATTACCTCTAATACCTTAATGATTATTAAGAATTCTATTTAAAAAAAAACTTTCAATTATATAAATGTTGGAAAATGTCAGGTACAGAAAGTTAAAATCCATGTAGATATTTTATTTAGACAGTTAACATTTTTTTCATTAGATCAAGAAACAGCTTACACTGCTTAAAAAATGTCAATCTGTGTTATAACTGCAGATCCGCACCTACTTGTACTGAAGAAATTAAAATAGTGGCTTAAGGGGTGCCTGGGTGTCTCAGTTAAGGATCAGACTCTTTCCACTCTCTATTTTGGCTCAGGTCATGATCTCACCTTACTGGTGAAAGGGATCCTGTGTGGGACTCTCCTTCATTCCCACTGTCTTTCTCAAAATAAATGGGCATTCTAAAAACTAGTGGCTTAAGAGAAAGAATTACTTTATTTTAGTATGTTAATGGAGAGTATAGATAAGTTACGTCCCATATCTAATGTAGCCACAATCATTTTTTAATACAGGTGTTAGACGAAGCTGACAAGATGTTAGATATGGGGTTTGAGCCCCAGATAATGAAGATTTTATTAGATGTGCGCCCAGACAGGCAGACAATTATGACCAGGTAGGTACATGCTGAATTGCTAGTTACAGAATAGAAATCACTGGACTAGACTCCATTCTTAATTCTCTACAGTATTTGAGAATTGCATGAAATTATCTGCTATGCTTAGGTGAAAGACATGTCATCACTTTGTATAGCAATTCAACTTAGTAGGATAATGATGACTATTAGATTTCCTAAGTTAAAGGTATGTTACAGGTATGAAAACATACAGGGAACTCATGGAGGGGAGATTGTGTTTCAATAGAGGGCCTCACATTTGAAAACAATTCCCTGTCCTTATTACTGGATAGTTTTTTGCCAAGATAAAACTGAAAACCAATGTTATTTAAATGAGCCTGATTTTCTTATGACTTATGTAAACTTTGTGCCATTAACAAACATTAAAAAGAATAGTATATAATTGGGAATATATTAAACTTATTTGTTACTAACAGTTCCCTTGTTAAAATTACTGTTGAAAGTACAAAAGGTGATTTATGTATGGATGAAGAAACATTTGAATTTTGATGTCCATTCAGTACACTTAATGCTTTTATTTTGCATATGTACTTGGTTTTTTGACTGCTGACAATACGCTGGCAAAATACTGGTTTTTTTGGGGTGGGGGCAAGAGAAAACTAATCTAACCTTTGAGTTCATTTTACCTTAGAAATTAAGGCATAGGTCTCCATCATTTTTAGTTTGTAAACCTGTTCATTCAACTTATTTAAAAGTTTCATCTAGTAGCTTCATTCTAGTTGAGCCATCTTTTGTGAAGTATACATTCTATAAAAATCCTCCTTATTTAAAAGTACTCAGTTTGTCTTCCATGGGTAATCTGATTCATAGCATTCTTAGGGAAACAATACTTTTTGTTTCATAATAAGATTTTAATGTTTCATATTTTCAGTGCAACGTGGCCATATGCTGTCCGTCGACTTGCAGAGTCTTATTTGAAAGATCCTATGATTGTTTACGTTGGTACTTTGGACCTAGTCGTAAGCTTGTTTTTTATTACTATTACCAAAAATATTTTTTAATTATGAGAATTATAATTTGTGTTTTGGCATGTCTACTCTGTCTGCTCCCTAACTATAGAGAAAATCTTAGCTATGTGATTCACTGATTAAAACTTCAGTATACATTGAAGACTAATTTTAACATACAATACTTTTATCTCACATCTAAAGTTTTAATCCCTTAATACGCTCAAATACCCATTCCTTTCCTATTTCCCTGATATCTCATTTTTTATTAATATTGTTAAAATCAGAATCTGAACAAGGTCAACATGTGAATGTGTGTCTGTTTTGGTGAAGTTACAATGGATCATTACGTTCAGATATCAGTACCTATACAATCCATAAAAATTTCCATTATGTCTCTTTAAAAATTTTTTCTAATGTATTATTTCTGAGAGAAAATATGAGCAGGGGAGGGTCAGAGAGAGGGAGACACAGATTCTGACAGGCTCCAGGTTCTAAGCTGGCTGTCAGAACAGAGCCTGACGAGAGTCTGGATCCCATGAACCCAGAGATCATGACTTGAGCCGAAGTCAGCAGCCCAGCAGACTGAGCCACCCAGGCAACCCCATTTTATCTCCTGTATAAAATTTCTACAGCCTTCCACTTAATTGAAGTTGACTTCAGTTAATCACTATTGAAAAATTGATCTTTTGGGGGCACCTCGGTGGCTCTTGGTTGAGCATCCAACTTTAGTTCAGATCATGATCTCAGTTCATGGTTCAGCTGTGCTGACAGCTCAGAGCCCAGAGCCTGCTTCAGATGCTGTGTCTCCCCCACCCCCCCACCCCCTCCCACTTTCTGCCCCATCCCTGTCGATGCTCTGTCTCAAAAATAAAACACATTAAAAAAATAAAAATTGATCTTTAAATCACAAACATTAGTGACAGGTCATTGTCAATGCTCATTTCATTAGAATAGATGAAAAGTTTGGGTAGATATGGCATTCCTTTCATTAAAAGATTAAAATCTATTTTATCTCTGGGTTAAATTGTATCTGATATTTTTAGATTTTGCATTAAAGTGTCAGAATATTCTGATTGGAAACTCTGGTCCTAAACTGATCATCCTCCATTATTAATAACATGAGCCTGCCCTCTGCTTATTTTCCAACAATGGTAACTAACTGCTCAACTAACTGCCAAGTATTCAAATTTCCAACTCTGGCTTGGTTGAATCAGTATGAAGCACGAGGCCGAAATATAATAAATCTTTGAGTAGAAACAGGTCATTTTGAGAGGATCTGCCTTTTTTCCCCCTTAGCAGTTTATTAAAACTTAACCAGTGATAGCAATAGATGTGTATTGTGCCTGCCTACCATTTTGATGTATTGGTATTTGACTCCTTTAGGCTGTAAGTACAGTGAAACAAAACATAATTGTCACCACAGAAGAAGAAAAGCGATCTCATATACAAGATTTTATAGAAAGCATGTCTCAGAAAGAGAAAGTCATCGTCTTTGTTAGCAGAAAAGCTGTGTAAGTATTTTTATATCATTGAATCATCAAACATGCTTAGCAATAGCTCTATTTGTATACTAATTTCAAATAGGGTATATATATGTCTTATAATATTTGTCTGCTAGTAGTCAAAGTAGTGAATTGATAATGGTATTAGAATAAGCACGTAAGATCACCGACTTCATCTTTTTTTTCAGTGCCGATCACTTAACAAGTGACCTGATTCTGCAACATATATCAGTGGAGTCCCTACATGGCAACAGAGAACAAAAAGATAGGGAAAGAGCATTAGAAAACTTTAAAACAGGTATGCACACTCAGGAATATTTTAGTCAGATTTTCAGAGCTATCCAAACTGTAAGAACTAATATTTAAGCTAATAATTAAAATTATTGCAAAGGTAATAATTTGCAGTAAGGCTGAACAATTATGTGTATTGTGTTGTAACTTGCCAGCAGTTTTTAAAAAAGACTGTAAATCCCTTTCCCATTTTCACTGTCTTCTAAGTGTTTTAATATTAAAAGTAATGGTTCACCCAATTAGATGTTAGGGGAGAATACACTTTTGTGATGTGTCTTGGGTTGGCTTATGCAAGAATATATATTCTTTTGGTTTTACTCTTTAGGTAAAGTAAGAATACTGATCGCCACAGATCTAGGATCTCGAGGTCTTGATATTCATGACATCACACACGTTTATAATTACGACTTCCCCCGGAACATTGAAGAATACGTACATAGAGTAGGCCGGACTGGAAGAGCAGGGTAAGGTCAATCTGCATATGAAAGAAGCCAACTATTACTCCACAAATGATTCTTAGCTAGAAAAATGTTATTTTTGGTCTTGCCTGTAATTCGCCTGTAAATTGTCTAGGTCAGTTGCTTTGCTACTTTATTCCTGTCCAATTGGCCTATTTCATATTCAACCAGGCGCCCCCCTTGATTAGCTGCAGCTGTTTCTTATTCTACTCTTTGCTTCATATCTGTAGGGTCACACTGAACTACACCCAGTGGTTGCTCTACTGTCCTTGTGGAAGAGGATCTGTTTCCCCAATGAGAGCACCACTCACAAATACCCTGCAAATATGGTTGAAACTGGGGTGTCTGGGTGGCTCAGTCAGTTGAGCATCTGATGCTGGGTTTCAGCTCAGGTCATGATACCAGGATTACACTGAGCATGAAGCCTGCCTGAGATTCTCTCTCTCCTCTCTGCCTCTCCCCCATTTACATGCACATTCTTCCTCTCTAAAATAAAAAAAAACAAAACAGCTCCAGACTATTGAGATTCCAAATTGCTGTTGGAATGCTAGCTTTTAAGGCGTAATACATATTTGGGCTTGTGGAAAAGTTGGTTTTGCTACTTTATTTTGCTAACTGAGTCATGAGTACAAATTAAAATGAATTACATGAGCTCCCCCTCCCTTTTATAGGAAAACTGGAACATCCATTACTCTCATCACAAGAAATGATTGGAGTATTGCTGGCGAGTTAATTAATATTCTAGAAAGAACACGCCAGGTGAGAATGAACAACTCAGAACTCTTTATCACTTTTCTAGTGTTCAAATAACTTCATGTATTCGAAGTGCCAGTCGTTAGAGTGCTTGTCAGGTGAGAACAGATATTAAACATGTTAAGAGGGCTAAAGCCTATAATTGGGGAAACTGATCTAACGGCAGTGAGTACCAGTGGAGATCATACTGGGGAAGAAGCCAATGGGGCGGAGAAGGGAAACATTCTAGCAAGGGAACATTCAGGCCCGATGCTAAGAGAACATAAAGTGGCACCAGTTATGGCACTTAATGGACTGGCAAGCAACTGTGAAGGGCTGTGCGAGCAGGCAATGGTAGCATAGTCATGGAAGTTTTTTTTTTTTCTTAAATGTTTTATTTATTTCTAGGAGAGAGACAGCATGAGTAGGGGAGGGTCAGAGAGAGAGGGAGTCACAGGCTCTGAAACAGGCTCCAGGCTCTGAGCTGGCAGTCAGCACAGAGCCTGACGCGGGGCTCGAACCCACGAACCGCGAGATCATGACCTAAGCGAAAGTCGGACGCTTAACCAACTAAGCCACCCAGGCGCCCCGTCATGGAAGCTTTTAAAGATCTGTCTGGTTTTATTCATTTATTTTTTGATAAATGATAGTTTTTTTAATGTTAACCTCTGAGAGCAAGCAGAGGAGGGGCAGAGAGTGGGGGACAGGATTGGAAGCAGGCTCTGGGCTGACAAGCCAGAGAACCCAACATGGGGCTCAAACCCTCGAACTGTGAAAGCTTTTACTTTAGGGCTCCTGGTTGGCTCAGTTGGTTAAGCATCCAACTTCAGCTCAGTTCATGATCTCATGGTTTGTGAGTTCAAGCCCTTTGTTGGGCTCTGTTGACAGCTTAGAGCCTGGAGCCGGCTTTAAATTCTGTGTCTCCTCTCTACCCTTTACCTGCTCAAGCTCTCAAAGTATTCCAGTTTTTTTTAAGCACCCAAGAAAAGCTTTTACTCTGAAAAAATCTCATTCCTAGTAACACGCATTTAATGTTTCAGAGCATCCCAGATGAACTTAGAGCAATGGCTGAACGATATAAGGCAAATAGACTGAGAAGAGAAAGAGAAAAATGGGGGAAGACCCAAGGGAAATACAAAACGTGTTATTACTAATGCCCTTGTTAAAGTACCAGCTTACAAACAAAAAAGGTAAAATTTAACTTTCAAGCTGCCTGTTTTCCTTAACTACGCTGTTATGTGTTTAGTGCAATTGGCATTATCTCAAAGAATCATTTGCACAATAAAGATAACAGGCTTATTACTACCTGTTATCTAAATTTAGGAAATATATCTCATTTAGAGTTGTATTAATTTGAAAGTTGAAAAATTAACTTAAGTGGTATAGAAATCTCATATAGAGTATAATGGAGTTTGTCAAAATTAAGTTTGTAAGAAGCTCTGAGAAACTTGATAATGTATCAATTACAAATACATAATACCTTCTCAGCAATTACTTCAGGAATGTATTTTATAAATATGTCTACATAAGATTCATTATTGCAATATTTGTAGTAGAAGAATAACCTAAATGTCCAGTATGGACCATATGAATTCATATGTCCAGTAGGAGGATATTTTTGAACACACAGTCACCTGGTGCTCATCACTTATTTCACCTATCTCTCCCATCACCTCCCCTCAGATAACCATCAGTTCTCTAAGTCTGTCTTGTTTTTTTCTTAAATTCCACATGAGTAAAATAGTATTTGTCTCCGATTTACATTTGCTTACATTAATACCTCTAGCTATTCTTTTGCAAATCATATCTGAAGATATTAGTGTTTATAATATAGAGAACTACTAAAACTGAACAAAACAACCTGATTAAGAAGTGGGCAAAGGACGTCCATACACATTTCTCTAAAGATACACAAATGGACAGCAAACATGAAAAGATCCTCAGCCATATTAATCACTGTGGAAATGCAAATAAAAATTGCACTGAGATTGCTGAACACACATTCAGATGGCTATTATAGAATAGCTACTATCAAATAAAATGAGTTTTGACAAGGAAGGGTAAAACTGGGACCCTTGTGTGCTATTGGTGGGAATGGTGTGCATCCACTGCAAAATAGCAGTTCCTGACTTTTGGGTATAATCTCCAAAAGAAATAAAATCAGGGTCCCTAAGAGCGTTGTCCACCCAAGCTCACAGCACCTTTATTCATAATAGCCAAAAGGTGAAGGCAATCCAGGCATGAACAGAGAAGCTAATTGGTGTATAAAAGGAAATTCTGACAATATAGGTACAACATAGGTGAACCTTGAGGACATTATGCTAAGTGAAATAAGCCAGCCAAGGACAAATACTGCGTGATTCCACTTAACCTAGGTACCTAAGAGTAGTCAATTCCTAGAGAAAGTGGTTTTCAGGCACCAGTCAAAGGGGGAAAATTTGATATTTAATGGCCATAGATTCTTAGTTTTGCAAGATAAAAGTTTGCATAGTGGCTCTCAGACAATGAGTGTATTTAAAATGGTTAGCCTGGCAGGTTTTGTTTATGAATTTTATCACAGATTAAAATTTAAAGGCTTGAATTGCAGTTTGATTTTCTCTACTTATTTTTTCAGATTTCAAGACCTTAGAAACTTTTCGGATATGTGGAAATACTGCAAACATACTGGTTGTATGAAGAGATGACTTATTCTAAAATAATAGTGTTAAATAAGATAGAATTCAGTATTTTATACCTTTAATAAAATCAAACATTTAAACTTTGAGTTTAATTTTTTTCATGGTTATTAAGGAATGTAGCATTAATTTCCCACTTTTTATTTAAAAATAAAAGTACATTTTATCTCCTGAAGTGCTGCTCTATTAAGGTCAGTCTTTATTTTTTTGTTGTTTTATTTATTTCTAGGAGAGAGAGAGAGACAGTGTGAGCAGGGGAGGGTCAGAGAGAGAGGGAGTGATAGACTGAAACAGGCTCCAGGCTCTGAGCCGGCAGTCAGCACAGAGCCCGACGCGAGACTCGAACCCACGAACCGCGAGATCATGACCTAAGCGAAAGTCAGACGCTTAACCGACTAAGCCACCCAGGCGCCCCAAAGGCCTAATAGTTCTAATATAGGACATTTTTCTAATGTTTAGAAGCATTTACAAATGCTTCTAGTAGTTATACACTAGGTCTCTTGGATGGATGAATATGGAGACATTATACCACACCACTAAATACTCCTCAAAGTAGGAAATGAAAATCATCACTGATAGGCTATTTAGAGAAAAATAATTTACAAAGTATATTTTTATTTTTTTTATATTTTTTTATTTTTTATTTTTTTATTTATTTCTAGGAGAGAGAGAGAGACAGCGTGAGCAGGGGAGGGTCAGATAGAGAGGGAGTCACAGACTGAAACAGGCTCCAGGCTCTGAGCTGGCAGTCAGCACAGAGCGCAGCGCCGGGCTTGAACCCACAAACCGCGAGATCATGACCTGAGCGAAAGTCGGACGCTTAACCGACTAAGCCACCCAGGCACCCCTATTAAGGTCAGTCTTTAAAGAGTCAAAGTCTGTTCAGATGTCATGGCAGTGAAAAAGATAAAGGGAAGGTGATCTGTCATTTTTAGTACCCCTTTAATTCTGTTTTCTTAAATGATTACACTTTACCTTCTTCTAAATGAAAGAGTAAAAATTTGAGACCAGGATATGCAACAGCGCTTGTTTCAGCCTATAGGCTAAAATAAGTCCTCAAAAAATTCATTTCCATGGAAGATTCTTGGACTAATCACATTCCCCAACTTCCCTTTATAATTTGAGTAGTTTTCTTCTGTACATGATAGTTACTTGTATTAAGACTTTGGCTTTACCTCCTCTTACTACACAATCATACAAAAGTAGTTTCCTGAAGGGAAGCCTGGGTGGCTCAGTTGGTTAAGCATCTGACTTCAGCTCAGGTCACAATCTTACAGATCATGAGTTCCAGCGCCGCATTGGGCTCTGCTGACAGCCTAGACCTGGACCCTGCTTCAGACTGTCTCCCTCTCTCTTCTCCCCTGCTTCTGCATGTTCTCTCCTCTCTCAAAAATATTTAAAAAGTGCCATAGCATAGGAGAATAAGAACCAGATACAATCTTTTCTCTTTTGACAGCTGGCAGGGAGATTTGAGAGAGTTGTCTGGGGCCTAGGGCTTCATAGGGACCCTGCAGACTTTGGTTAACTTTGGACACGGCACTGGTGAGGCTCTGGCCACATCTCCTGATCCCAACCCAGCAGCCCCTCAAAGACAATACAGACCAATGGCCTAGGGTGGAAGTGGGCAGAGCCAAGGGTCTCCAGCTACCTGGAAGATCACCTCTACCAGACATTTCCAAGTTTCTAGTGTCCAGATCTTCTTCACATTCAGGGCACACAGCACAGGAGTGGTGGTCAGGGTGCCAGGGATACTGCATGTCTTAAAAAAAAGAGGTCCTCTCTAGCAGGTTCCTTGCTAGAAATTTTGTTTTCCTTCTCTGAGAAAGCAATCCTTGGGCTCTTTCAAGGAATGTGGACAGATGGGATCCCTACAGTATCTTTTTCAAAAACACCCTGGCACCTGGGTGTCTCAGGGTTAAGTGTCTGACTTAGCTCAGGTCATGATCTAATGGTTTCATAAGTTCAAAGCCCAGGTCAGGCTCTGCTGTCAACACAGCTTCAGATCTTATGTACCCTCTCTGCCCCTCCCCAGCTCATTCTCAAGAGAAAAACCAGAAGAAGCTTTCCACTAGAGCCACAGGGGGTCCCTTGGGCCAGATTTCAAGGGGGATGCCCTGGAGATCAGGGCCCAATTTCTGCTGGGCCCTGCTCAGACTGAGTAGGAGACAGGGCCCAGGGCTCAAGAGTCAAGAGTGCTGGGCAGCCCCTCTGAAGCACGTTTGCCTCTCTATTAACTTTGATCTCAATCAGCACTGATTCTGGTGCCAATGGGGAAGGTTGGAGACCCTACATATAGCTTATTTTTAAAAAGTAGCCCTCAGGGGGGCGCCCGGGTGGCTTAGTCGGTTAAGCGTCCGACTTTCGCTTAGGTCATGATCTCGCGGTTCGTGGGTTCGAGCCCCGCGTCGGGCTCTGTGCTGACTGCCAGCTCGGAGCCTGGAGCCTGTTTCAGAGTCTGTGACCCCCCCTCTCTCTGACCCTCCCCTGTTCATGCTGTCTCTCTCTCTCCTAGAAATAAATAAAAATATTAAAAATAAAAAGTAGTCCTCAGACCTTTTTTCCCCTTCATTTTCCATTGGCAAGATGCAACCACTTCATCTAAATAACTTGTTTATATTACATTTTCTTGGTTTTTCTAATTTGATATTATCCACTGATTTCCCATTGTAAGAGAAATCAACCCTGTGATGGGTATGCTGTTAGGGTGACTCCAGGACTCAACCTCTTGGGGTGTATATCTAGCTAATAAAGATATGAACCTAACTCATTGGCTTCTGGCAGATAATTACTAAGCCCTTGGAGCAACCCAGAAAGCCTAACAGTGATTTATGGTGGGCCTTTGGATCATAATACTTCACCTCCAGAGTGGTTCAACATGTAGGGAGTCAACTACTGAGTTTCAATAAAACACTGGCTCAGGGAACTTCCCTGGTTGGCCGTTATTTCATGTGTATTGTTATACACAGATGCCAAGAGAAGAATGCATCCACGACTCCACAGGGAAAGGAGAATAGAAGCTCTGTGTTAGGTATCCTGCTCAGTCTGCTGAGTAATTTTCCCTTGGCTAATTTTAACCTGTGTATTTATCCTGTAATAAACTGCAACCATTAAGAGTGTAGCTGCTTCAATGAGTTTTCTGAATCTTCCCAGTGAATTATCAAACCTAAGAATGCTTTTGGGAATCTCCTGAAACTGCAATTGGTGTCAGGTAAGGCTCATCTTGTGGGGACTGTTGTGCCCCTATGTTTATAGTTGGCCAAACTGACACACAACACTCTTGAGGGATTCCCTATCCCTTGAGTGCGCGTGGGACCTGTGGCTTGCTTCTAACCAACTGGAATGGTAAAAGATATGGAATGTACATGGTTATATGGAATTACATTAAATATGACTGTAGTACAGCTTCTTGCTGGAGTCTCTCCCTCCCTTGAGCTTGGAAGCCACCTGCCATGTTGTGTGGGCTGCCAATGCTGGGAGGCTCACGTGGTGAGGAACCAAAGGCAGCTAAGGGCAACCTCTGGCTGCAGCTTTACCACTGCAAGGACATAAATACTGCCATCAAAGGTGGATCCTTCTCCGTCTGGCCCCAAGTGAGACAGTAGCCCCAGGTGACACCTTGATTATGGCCTTGAGGCCCTGTGCAGAGCCATGCTCAGAATCTTGACCCACAAACACTGAGATAATGTGTTTTAAGCCACTAAAATTGTGATAACTTGTTATGCAGCAATAAGAAATTAGTATCCAGGGCGCCTGGGTGGCTCAGTCGGTTAAGCGTCAGACTTCGGCTCAGTTCATGATCTCACGGTTCGTGGGTTCGAGCCCTCTGACGGACTCTGTGCTGACAGCCAGCTTGGAGCCTGGAGCCTGTCTTCAGAGTCTGCGTCTCCCTCTCTCTGACCCTCCCCTGCTCACGCTGTCTCTCTCAAATAAAAAATTTAAAAAATTATAGAATCCAACCCCGCCACCTCACTATCGCCTTATAAACAGGCAGTCAGCTTGTTTCTTTATCCTCCTAACTTTAACTTCACATATAACTACAGCTGCGCCATATTATCAAATCAGACTTTTCTTGGACATGTTAGTTTTTATTTAGCATTCACTGTCCAAACTCTCCTCCAAATGTCTAATCTTTCTCTTAGTATGTTCAAATGTAGTAGGTGGTTAAATGGGATCTATAAAATGCACAGACTGACTATAAAGGAGAAGACTGATTCATTCAACTACATTAAAATTTTAAAACTTTGTTTACTAAATGACACCAAAAATGCTAAAGATACTCCACACAAGGGGACAAGTTATTTGTTACACAACCAACAATGCCTAAGTATCCTAACTATAAGAATTTGTACAAAAATTGAGAATATAGTAAAATTGCCCGTAGAAAATGTGCAAAATATACAAATAGGAAAAAGTTAACAGACAGTGGCTACTTCTAAGTTGAATGCTGTGTGAGCACAGAGGACAAAGGGTAACATTTGGAAATATCAGGTTTGGAAGTACCTGTTTCTCTGACTATTGGACATGTGCATTTATTACCTTTTCAGAAATACATATAAAAGTGTTACTAAAAATTAAAGTAAGTTGCATGTTTTATATTTACTTGTGTATTATTCTATATTTTGTTATGACATAGATTTCCTGGGACATGCAGAGATGATGTAGAACTTATCTTTTCATTTCCTTCTTACCGATTCTGGCATGTGATAGGACATTGCTTCTAAATATATTTGAACATTGAACAAATTACCATTTTAATGGAAGCAATGATCATTTCTAATGTTGTCTCTTGCAACCTTCCACACATTTGTGCGAGGTGGGAAGTGGTGTTAGTAAATGCTTGATGAACTTAATTCAGGCGATATGTATTTTGTCCTTTTCATTCCAGTCTGGTAAAGCTTTCTTAGATTGTAAACACTCCTGCTTCTTATTCCTGACTAATCTCTTTCCTAGGATAATCAATCTGTTTATACTGATTAGCATTCATTAGGACAACAGAGGATTAAATGATTCACATTCATTTTAAATAATCACTGATGTGATAAATTTCTTTCAATATTATAAACTCTAATTGATTCTTTTTAAAAATATAATTTCAACATTTATGAAAAACTGGAAATCCATTGTTCCTTTCATATTCAATTTCCTGTGATAGAAATTCTTTACTTATTTTGTCTATTTGGTCCCGAGAGAATAGATTGAATCCAGGAATAAAGTAATGCTCGAGATGTTCTATCTTGAGGCACTGAAGAAAGTATGTCACACAGTTATCAAAGCAGAGCTCCAGGTCTCTGCTGTGCCAGTGACTGTCTTGTGACTCCTGAGTACATACATGAAAGAAGGCGGTTTTCACATGGTAAGAGCAGAATTCTTCCAGTTCCTTTCGTTTTTCAAACTTTATTTTCAATAGTTCTAAAAGATATTTCATTAGTTTTAGACAATCTTTCCTGTCGAATAAAAAAGAAAAACACTTATTTTTATTTATTACAACCTGCTTCATTCCCCAAACCTGCTTCATTCCCCAAAAAGCTTTCAGCATGTTTCAGGAAAAAATATACTATAAACAGGGGAGCTTGGGTCACTCAGTTAAGTGTCGAACTCTGGCTCACATCATGATCTCACAGTTCATGAGTTCAAGCCCCACATCAGGCTCTCTGCTGTCACACAGAGCCTGCTTCAGATCTTCTGCCCCTCCCCTGCTTGCTCTCTTTCAAAAATACATAAACATTAAAAAAAAGATAGAATAAACAATACAGATGCTGTAAAATATAAAAATACAAAAAACAATGAAGATATATAAATATAATTATAGGCAATTCTAAAATCTGATTATGTTTTCAAATATATGCTCTGAAGTTTCAAAAACATTTTATTCCCTCCTTATTTTTAGCTTAAATATATTATCCTATCAGGATGAATTCAACCATATGAAACTGGCAGATATTTATTCATCCAGTCATTTAGTACCTAGAAAAATCTCATTTTAATTTTTACAGAATGGGAGAAGATGGTTGGCTCAATATGTAGAGCATGTGACTTGATCTCAGGGTCATGAGTTCAAGTCTCATGTTGGGCATACAGCCTACTTAAATAATAAATGATTTTTACAAAATGATTTTGTCTTACTAAGCTGCAAATATTTAATTATTCATCCAGTTATTTAGTAGCTGACAAAATTTAATGTTTATAAAACTATTTAGCCTTACTGGAAATGTATTTTTTAGGGGAGTTCCTGGCTGGCTAGTCAGAGGGGGGTACAGTTCTTAATCTTGGGGACATGAGTTCAAGCCCCACATGGGTATAGAAATTACTTAAATAAAACTTAAAAAGGTGGGGAACACTTGAGTGGGTGGCTCAGTTGGTTAAGCACCTGACTTGTAGTTTTGGCATAGGTCATGATCTCATATTTGTGGGTTTGAGCCCCACACTGGGCTCCATGCTGATGATGTGGAGTCTGCCTGGGATTCTCTTTCCCTCTCTGTGCCACTCCCCTGCTCTCTCTGTCTCAAAATAAATAAATAAACTTAAAACAATGTTTTAAGCTTAAAAAATAAAAAAGGGAACATATTTTTCTTTTTTTTAATTTACATTTATTTATTTTTAAAGAGAGACAGAGAGAGACACACACACACACAGAATCCAAAGCAGGCTTCAGGCTCTGAGCTGTCAGCACAGAGACAGACATGGGGCTTGAACCCACAAACTGAGATTATGACTTGAGCTGAAGTTGGACATTTAATCTTTTCTTTTTTTTTAAACATTTTTTAACATTTTTTTTTTTTTGAAACACAGAGACAGAGTACTAGTGGGGGAAGTGCAAAGAGACAGTAAGAGAGAGAGAGAGGGAGACACAGAATCTGAAGCGGGCTCTAGGCTCTGAGTTTTCAGCACAGAGTCTGATGTGGGGCTTGAACCCATGAACTGTGAGATCATGACCTGAGCTGATGTCATTTAATTAACTGACTGAGCCACCTAGGCACCCCAAGAAATACATTTTGCTTTTAAAATTTTTTTTATGGTTTATTATTTTTGACATAGAGACAGAGCACAAGTGGGGGAGGGGCAGAAAGACAGGGAGACACAGAATCTAAAACAGGCTCCAGGCTCTAGGCTAGCTGTCAGCACAGAGCCTGACACAGGGCTCGAACTCATGAACCTGGAGATCATTGACCTGGGCCAAAGTCGGACACTCAACTGACTGAGCCACCCAGGCGTCCCTACATTTTTCTTAATGCCTGTTTCAAAGCATTAACTTCCTGTGGTTGCATGTGGGGCATTCTTTGACCTTTCAACTTTTGTGATCCTTCTACTAGACAACTTTACTTTTTAAATTTTTTAATTAAAAAATTTTTTTTAATGTTTTATTTCTTTTTTTCTTTTTTTTTTTTTTAATGTTTTTTTTAATTTATTTCTAGGAGAGAGAGAGAGAGACAGAGTGAGCAGGGGAGGGTCAGAGAGACAGGGAGTCACAGACTGAAACAGGCTCCAGGCTCTGAGCTGGCAGTCAGCACAGAGCCCGACGCGGGGCTCGAACCCACGAACCGCGAGATCATGACCCAAGCGAAAGTCGGACGCTTACCGACTAAGCCACCCAGGCGCCCCATGTTTTATTTATTTCTGAGAGAGAGAGAGAAAGACAGCATGAGCAAGGGAGGGTCAGAGAGAGAGAGAGACTCAGAATCTGAAACAGGCTCCAGGTTCTGAGCTGGCTGTCAGTACAGAGCCCGACAGGGGACTCGAACCCACGAACAGCGAGACCATGACCTGAGCCTAAGTCGGACACTTAACCGACTGAGCCACCCAGGCGCCCCATCTACTAGACAACTTTAAACTCAAATTATTTCTTTTCAATCTCAGCTCCTAAAGGTACATATGTTAACAGGAAAAATAATTACCTATCTCTTAGTGTTGTTTCAAGTATAGCTAGTCAGTCCCTGGCCTTCACCACAAACAAACCATCTTAAATCAAGCACCAGTATCCAATAAGAGTGATTCTTTGGTCTCCTCCCACTATGTGACATTAATGCTCATTACCTTAAAGCAACCAGACTATTAAAACACATCCAATTGTCATGGCTAGCCATGGCGAATGTTTATATCCTCTTACTCTGTCCTACTTCATACAACTGATTCAGGTTCAGGACTTATGCTCCCTGGCCTTGCCTTCTAACACTATTTCCTCCGTCCCTTAGATCTGGCTTCCCTGGTTTCATGCTCACCCTTGAGATAATACTCCAGGGTCAATCCAGCCATGCACTGCCCCCAGGACTCACCTCAACAATGAGCATCTTCAGTTTGGAGCTATGAAATTAACAAAGAATTAAACATTCCATTGTTAATCTGCCATTTAACAAAATAAGGAAGTTACCTGCAACATTTCACTCCATTAATTTCACAGCAGGTTTTAGATTGTCCATGACTTTTCAAAATGTCCTTTTCAATATGAGAGAAGGATAGTCGCCATGTTTCTTCTTAATTTCCACAAAAAAAAAAAAAAAAAAGAAAAGCACTTTACCAAAAGCATCCAAATATAAACAACACAATCCTTAAGTGATTTCCTTCATTAAAATATCACTCTGGAAGATTTCTAAAAGGAGACTGACCAAAAATGAATAAATAATGCAATTACATATTAAAACAAGTGATCTGAAGTATATAATGAGCTGAAATAGAAAAAATGGAGGGGAGCATAATACAGTTAGTATGACAAGATGTATGTATTACCTTTTATAAATTGCTAAATTCAGTTTGTTAATATTTTGTTTCAATAATAATCTGAAAACTGATTCGAATTTTTTATTTTTTTGGCCATCCTTGTAAGTTTTGGTATTCATGTAAAATGAACTAGGGAACATTTCCATGAGAGAAACTTTTCATTGGGGGAGTTTATATAAGAATAGAATGGACTTCCCCCGGCTTCTAGAGTTTACCCATGGCTAACTCTTTTACATTTGTTCTGACTATTGTATTATCTAGTTGTTTTTATGCCAGAAATATGATTTGTACTTTAAAAATTAATCAATATACTGTCTCACTAACAGAATAAAGGAAAAACATATGATCGTCTCCATAATGGCAGAAAATGCAGCTAATAAAATTTAATGTATATTTTAAATGTTAATTTTTGAAAGAGCGAACAGGGGAAGGGCAGAGAGAGAGACACAGAATCCAAAGCAGGCTCCAGGCTCTGAGCTGTCACCACAGAGCCCAACATGGGGCTCGAACTCATGAACTGTGAGATCATGACCTGAGCTGAAGTTGGACGTGTTCCCGACTGAGCCACCCAGGCACCCTTAAAATTTAATATTTGTAATTTAATAAAAAACCTCTCTCAGCAAAGGTAGAGTAGATTTAAGAGGAAAAAAAAAGAGTGACATGATAAATATAAGGTAAAAAGTTGAAGTTTTTCTTTTGAAATTAGGAAGATAGGATACTGGTTATCCCCATTTCCGTTCAGCATGCACTGGCTATCCTAACAAGCACACTGAGGGAAGGAAAAACAGGGACATAGCATGGGAAAGGGAGAAACAAAGCTATTATTGTTGATAGATGATGACATAATTGTGTAGGTAGAAAATACAAAAGAGGCTGGGTGACAGGTATATGTAAATTCAATATGTTCTTCAGTCTACTTTACTATTGGTTTAAAACTTTTCATAATAAAAAGTTACAACTGCCTATGAGTAAATCTAGCAAAATATACACAAAACTTTGACAGAAAATTCTAAAACTTCACTGAGAAGTATTAGAGGAAATCTAAATAAATGGAGATGTTCACCCTATACATGGATTGGAAGACTCATTATTATACTATATCAAGTCTCCTCAGATTTATCTATAGATTCAATGTACTCACAATCAAAATTTTAAAAAAATGTTTTTGTGGAACTTGAAAAGAGGATACCAAAATTTTAATGAAAATACCAAGACTTAGGAATATCTAAAACACTCTGGAAGTGGGAGAATTTGCTCTACCAGATATCAAGCCTTATAAAGCTACATTATGTATGGCAGTATGGTATAGCCCAAGGACAGAGGTGTTTTTTTTTTTTTAAACGTTTATTCATTTTTGAGGGACAGAGTGAGACAGAGAGCAAGCAGGGATGGGGCAGAAAGGAAGAGGGAAAAACAGAGAATCCAAAGCAGGCTCCAGGCTCCAAGCTATCAGCACAGAGCCTGACGACTTAGGGCTCAAATTCACAAACCACAAGATCATGACCTGAGCCAAAGTTGGATGCTCAACTGACTGAGCCACCCAGGTGCCCCCAGACAAAGGTTTAATTTGACAGAATAAAGAGTTTAGTAATAGCTACACAATATGTAGACAATGAATATATGGAAAAGGTAGCACTGGGCTGAAGGTGCTCATTACCGTATAAATCCATTTATGAAATCCACTTTATCATTCTGGAAAAGGCAAATCTATACAGATGGGAAGCAGATCACTGGTTGCCAGAGGTTGAATAAATGAAGCACAGGGGGCTCTTTAAGGCAGTGAAGCTATTATGTAAGGACAGATACATGATACAATTCATTTGTCAAAATCAGAACTCTATAGCACAGTGAACCTTGAAGTATGATAACTTTAAAAAGTCACTAGAGGCCAAGTAAGCCCAGGAAATAATGCAGACCAGCAGAAGGGACTCTAACTGTATTACAAATGTATGAAACAACCTCCTTGAAAGGGGCAGGTATAGAAGCAAAAAACCTCCCTGAAGGAGGAAGGTGGAAGCAAAGTAAGTTACTTTGGAAATGTCGTCTCTAAGACTGAAGGCAAAAGAAATTGTACATAACCTCTGTATTCCAGTTGATAATTGCTTCCCACATGAAAATGGGTTTACAATTCTGAAAATATATATACTGGAACTGAACAGTTAATAGGTGACAGATGCTGGGAGCCAGGGTTTTCACTGTTGTAAGGAGAGGTAACTGATAGCAAGGAGAGAAATTTAGAATAATCCACGTGGTAATGGATTATAGTTAGAGACATCAGTATGTAGGCATGTATAATTTATATAAAGACAGGCAATTACACATAGAAATGTTTACAGCTATATGTACACACTGGGGTCACATATGTTTATGTATTTCCTTGCTCTTTTAGCTGAGTGTATGACACTCTAGAAGCAGAGCATGCATAGTACCCAGATCTTGGTTTCTAGTACATTTCCCAATAAAAGGATCCAGGGTTCCTTGGAAAAATGGCTGATTCTAGGACTTTGGCAGGAAATATGCTAGATGAGCCTGGAGTCTTTTGTAGTTACCAGAAAGAAAGTGAATTAGTGCTGAACCCCACACCCAACTATGGCAGAGTATGTCAAGGGATGCAGGAACCAACTGGAAGAGCTCTCAAAGGCAAAAGCTGGAACAACTTAAACAATAAAATTAAGTGGTACTGGATTATAGCTTAATATAAAAAAAATAAAATAATGCCCATGAATTCTTACTGATATGACTGCTTAAGTAAATAAATAAATGGGGGGAAAGAGACAAATCTCCCATGAGGAAGAATTCCAAATAATTTATGTGAATACTGTGCTCTAAAAAGGTGGAGCATAACTTCCCCATTCTTTTTTTTTCTTAATGTTTATTTATTTATTGGGGACAGAGGAGACAAGAGAGGGAAAGAGAGAGTGTGAGAGGGATTCAGAGAATCCAAACCAGGGTCATGCTATCAGCGCAGAGCCTGATGTGGGGCTTGAAACCTTGAACCGTGAGATCATGATTTGAGCCAAAGTCAGATGCTTACTTACTGAGCCACCCAGGTGCCCCAAATCCCCAATTCTTAAGTGTGAATTGTGCACAGTGACTTTTTTCCAAATAGAACAGTATGAAAAAGGGGAAAAGGAGTAAGAGTGGAGAAACCTGACAAATGGCTTATAACAGCCAGGTGATCAAGGTCAACAACAACCATGCTATGTCATGTTCGTGGCATGTGCCCTTGATAAGATGTGAGAAGAATGGCATTACCTCTGTTGTCTTTTGCCCCAAAACCCAGAACTCCAGTTTAATCACAAGAAGATATCAGACACCTATCAAATGAGGGACATTCTACAAAAGACCTGACTGGTGCTCCTCAAAATCATCAAGGGCATCAAAAATAAGGAAAGACTGAGAAACTGTTACAGTTAAGAGGAGCCTAAGATGACACGATGACTAAATGTAATGTGGTACCCTACATGGGGTCCTGGAACAGGAAAAGAGACATTAGGTAAAAACTAAGAATATTAGAGTTAAGTATGGACTTTAGTTAACAACACTATTATCAATATTTGCTCATTAATTGTGGCAATGTAGCATATTGATGTAAGATGTTAAAAATAAGGAAATAGGTATGCAGTATATAGGAACTCAGTACTATCTTTTCAATTTTCCTGCAAATCTGAAACTGTTTTAAAGTTAAAAGTTTATTTTTAAAAACTACATTGAGATTTCATTTCTCACTCTGAATAATTGGCAAAAATTTCAAAGTTTAAGGAGTTTTGTTGCTAAGGCTGAGAGTGAAATAGGTATTCTCATACATGGCTGTGGGAAGGCAAATTGTGCAATCCCTCTGGGGGAGATCTTGGCAATGTCCAGCAAAATTATATATGGATTTACTCCTTGACCAGCTGTAAAAACAGACTGACAAAAGAAATGAGTGCTACCTTTATATACAGCCATAGCTCTATATTCAAAATATCTTACTAACTGAAAAAAGGAAGGTGTACTATTTATCTTAAAAGATAAAGGTATGGATTTACTTACATGAAAGGTAAACCAAAAACAATAAAGAGGGTTTCCAATCAGGGAAGGAGAGAACAGTGTAGAGCAAACATGAATGGAAGCCGTGGTCCTCCAGGAATTCCTTTTTCTGTCGCTTTGACTTTGGAACCATGTGAATGCCTTATATATATATATACACTTATGAGACAAAATTAAATCAAAATTGAAAATCTAGCATCTAAAATTTAAAACCATAATGAAACAAACCAACCTAACTATTTTGAGTTGGGTAGATTAACCCACTGGAAAAATTCTTTCAGGTGGATTTAAGCTTGGTATTTTGACTGTCCTTTTATCTTAAGAACAAAAGAACTACAAAAAATCTTAAAGTGTTTTTTTTTTTTAATTAGACTCTTGATAACAATGCTGGTATTATTTTGAAACAGGTAGAAAGATTTTTTAAATTATTAAAAATCTATAAGTAAAAACCAAACAAATCATACTTTTAAAATGTAGCTTGTAAGGTCAGAAAATTTACAGTAAAATGTTTGGAAAGAGAAAAACTAAAATAAGTGTTACACGTGTCTGCAATCTAGTATGAATATTTTCACTGCTAACATGCCCCTGTGTTCGGTCCTTCAGATGCAGAGAGACGGGGGTTGAGGGGTATCCCTGCCTGATCACAGATAATCTGAAATGATAAAAGGAAAACAGCCAAGGGTAACAGAGAGCAAAGGTCAGCTGAGCACCCATCACCAGCCTCCATTTTCATCTTTATGCAAGGATGTGACAAACTACCCAATCACATTGCCCTTTGCAGAGCCATGGGGCCACTGAAGGACTCTCATCTCTAATCTGATTTGTCTTCCAGTCTTGCCCACAACGGTCAGTAGCAGCCCAATAAGAGGGCGGTACGGGTCCTGTTAAGATTTCTGTATCACATAGGTAAGGGTTTCTTGGGGCAGCTATTCTAGAAATTATCCAGCAGTGCAACTCCTCTTTATGGAAAGCTATGTTGCTTTTATAAAATTATGAATAATGATATATGTGATATCCTCTAACAAACAACTTTTCCTGCAGAAAACAACTCCTCTATATGCGCAATATAAAAAGCTATCATGCGTCCACAAAACATAAGCCATCAAATTAATCATGATCGATGAATTCCAGAATTTGTTCAAAATATTAATTTGTAACATGGTTCACATGTTTCGTGATTCCCTGGAATCCAGCATCACTAGGTACCAAAAGTCCTTAATTTATAAGAGAAAAATAAAATAATCAGCTAACCTGATTTTAGTTGTTTTATCTGTAGACTACCTCAGCCTTGAATGTTTTACCTGCATACTAACTCAGAACCTGAATGTTACCCAAGATCACCATCTGAAAACCTGTCCTTACCGGTGAGGCCAGAGTACACAGGTAAGAAGACTAACTGTAGCTGAGGCTGCAAAGGTCTGCTAGCTGCATGAGGACCAGTGGAAGGGGAAGAAGACAGAAGGAAAGAAGTATGGCTGGGAATGAGAGTCTAGACTCTGATAGCATTAATAATATAGAAATGCTGGGGCGCCTGGGTGGCTTAGTCAGTTAATCGTCCGACTTTCGCTTAGGTCATGATCTCGTGGTTCGTGGGTTAGAGCCCCACGTTGGGCTCTGTGCTGACTGCCAGCTCAGAGCCTGGAGCCTGTTTCAGTCTGTAACTCCCTCTCTCTCTGACCCTCCCCTGCTCGCACTGTCTCTCTCTCTCCTAGAAATAAATAAAACATAAAAAAAATCATATAGAAATGCTTTATGCTGAAATAGGGATTTTATTGTTTTTTTAATGTTTATTTATTAAATATATGGGGTTGGGGCAGAGAAGGGGGATAGAGGATCCAAAGCAAACTCTGGCTTTAGCGCAGTGAGCCCATGTGGGGCTTAAACTCATGAAAAGAACTGTGAGATCACGACCTGAGCCAAAGTTAGATACTCAACCGACTGAGCCACCCAGGTGCCCCATGAACTAGGAATTTTACATAAACTGTCTCATTTTTTCTCTTCCCATGAACTTTCAGGTAGCTTTGAGAGGCTTGGTTAACTAGCCCAAGATCACACACCTAGTAAGAGAAGAAGCCTCAGGATTCAGATCAAGGGCAGTCTGACTCCAAGGCCAGTACTGCCTTTCTCTATTGAAAACAAACAAACAAAAAATAAACTTCAAATGTGGGTGAGATGATATTTTGAAGCCAAGTTATTTGACATTATTACTACAACTATGCCCTTTTCAATTCTGTTTCTCACCCAATTCCCATCTTATAGTCTATTTCTTTTTTTTTTTTTAATGTTTTATTTATTTCTGAGAGAGAGAGAGAGACAGTGTGAGCAGGGGAGGGTCAAAGAGAGAAGGAGACACAGAATCTGAAGCAGGCTCCAGGCTCTGAGCTAGCTGTCAGCCCAGAGCCTGATGCAGGGCTCGAACCCATGAACCATGAGATCATGACCTGAGCCGAAGTCAGACGCTTAACCGACTGAGCCACCCAGGCACCCCTCTTATAGTCTATTTAATCTGGTGGCTCTTGAAATGCCAACAGCACTGGTTACACTGCCCTAGTATATTAACAGCCCTTGAGGCACCTGGCTGCCTCAGTCATTATAGCAGGTAAATCTTGAACACAGGTGGGAGGTTCAAGCCCCATGCTGGGCATAGAGCTTACTTATAAAAAGAGAAAGAAACCACAGACAACTCTTTTATATGTTTTTAACTTAACCTTCATATTCAAGATACCTTGAAAGCCATTTCCTTCCTTTGCATTCTTGGGTACCAGGTAAAATGGCTGCTGTCTTAGACGGGTTCTAACTTTTGTTCCAAGCCAGTGCTCGATAGGCAGGCCTTCCTTGGTACTAGCAGGCCAGCTGGTGTTTACTTCCAAAGCCAGGATTATATCCACAGATATTTCTTTAGGTTCTCTAAAAAGAAGCGTTATGGCAGGGCTCCCTTTCTTCTTCTTCTCGACAATGACATCTGTATCAGTTTAAACATAAAAGGGAAGACAGCATTTATCAATCCAATTTTCGTTGAAAATACAGGGAAAATAATACATCTATAATTGCAGATCTATAAAGTGCTAAGTGTAAGGTGCAGATTAGTTCTAAAGTGAAACTGACCCCACAAAGAAGTATTTTTCCTCATATCACCAATATTTATCGATACCTACCATGGGGAAGCACTGTCAAGATTCTGTCTGGTATAAATCATGAGGAGCCCATGAAGACTGTGGGCTTTGGGAGTGCTGTGATTAACGTTTCACTTAAATTTATGGATGGCATTTTGGAGGGACTCCTGGAGAAGAGATGAGATGAATGGGAGAGAGGTGACAGGCAATCGAGAAGAACATAGCAATAGCCCGACACAGGGTGTGTGTGCCTGTGGCACCACAGAGGCACTGGGCATGAAGATGTGGGGAGCAATCCACATTCACTACAACATTATTCATAACAGCCAAGACATGGAACAACTTCAGTGTCCATGGATGGATGAATGAATATAGAAATTGTGGTATATACATGCCATGGAATATCATGTGAATATCTTGCCTTAACAAGTGAATATCTTGCCATTTGTGACAACATGGATGAAACTAGAGGGCATTATGCTAAGTGAAATAAGCCAGACACAGAAAAGCAAATATTGTATGACCTCACTTATATGTGGAATCAAAAAAAGTAGACTACATAGAAGCAGAAGGTAGGATGGTGGTTAACAGGGGGTTACCAAGGTTGGGGAGTGAGGAGAAATGGGGAGATGTTAGTCAAAAGTTACAGAGTTACAGTTATGTAGGGCGAGTATGTACAGAGATCTGATGTACTTCACAATGACTGTCATTAATCCTACTACATTGTATACTAGAAAGGAGCCAAGAAAGTAGATTTCAGGTACTCTCACTACACAGAGAAAAGGCAACTATGTGAGAAGATAAGTTCATGAGCATGACTGCTGAAATCATTTCACCATGTATATGTGCATTAAAACATCATGTTGTACACCTTAAATACAGTTGACTTTTGAACAACAGGGCCTGAACTGTGCAGGTCCACTTATGAAGAATTTTTTTAGTAAATACAGTACAGCATTGCAAATGTATTTTCTCTTCCTTATGATTTTCTTTTTTTAAAGTTTTAAAATTTCAGTTAGTTAACATACAGTGTAATATTAGTTTCAGATATGCAATATGGTGATTCAATGCTTCCACATAACACCTAGTGCTCATCACAACAAGTGCACTCCTTAATCCCCATCACCTATTTAACCCATCCCCCTACTGACCTTCTTTCTGGTAACCATCAATTTGTTCTCTATAGTTAAGAGTCTGTTTCTTGGGGGTGCCTGGATGCCTCAGTCAGTTAGGTATTCAACTCTTGATTTCAGCTCAGGTCATGATCTTATGGTCACTGGATTGAGCCCTGGCTCCCGCTCTATGCTGAGAGTGGAGCCTTCTTGGGATTCTCTCTCCCTCTTTCTGCTCCTCCCTCATGCATGCTCTCTCTCTCAATAAATATTTTTAAAAAGGAAAAAATAGAGAAAACAAGAATCTGTTTCTTGGTCTGCCTCTCTCTTTTTGTCACTTTGTTCCTTGGTTGTGATCATATAATGGTTAGTACTCTGGTGTGTCACTTTTTGCTCCTTTGTTTTGTTTCTTAAATTACATAGGAGTGAAATCATATGGTATTTGTCTTTCTCTGACTTATTTCACGCAACATAATACTCTGTAGCTCCATCATGTCATTGCAAATGACAATGGCAATATTTCATTTTTTATGGCCGAATAATATTCCATTGTGTATATAGAACACATCTTCTTTATCCATTCATCAATCAGTGGACACTTGGGCTGCTTCCATTTCTTAGCTATTGTAATTAATGTTGCTATAAACTTAGGGGCGCAGGTATCACTTTAATGTTTTTGTATTATTTGGGTAAATACCCAGTATTGCAATTGCTAGAGTATAGGGTTGTTCTATTTTTAACTTTCTGAGGAACTTCTATACTGTTACAGAGTGGCAGCATCAGTTGGCATTCCCACCAACAGTGCAAGAGAGTTCCTTTTCCTCCACATCCTCGCCAACAACTGTTGTTTCTTGTGTTTTTGATTTTAGTCATTCGGATAGGTGTGAGGTGATATCTCATTGTAGTTTTGATTTGCATTTCCCTGATGGTAAGTGATGATGAACATCTTTTCATGTGTCAGTTGGCCATCTGCATGTCTTCTTAGAAGAAATGTCTGTTCATGTCTTTTGCCCATTATTAACTGGATTATTTGTTTTTTGGGTGTTAAGTACTTTATATATTTTGGATACTAACCCTTTATCAGATATGCCATTTGCAACTATCTTCTCCCATTCTGTAGGTTGCCTTTTAGTTCTGTTGATTATTTTCTTCACCCTGCAGAAACTTTTTTATTTTGATGTAGTCATCCCTTTTGATTTTCTTACCATTTTCTTTTCTCTAGCTTACTTTATTGTAAGAATGTAGTATATAAGACATATACAAAATGTGTGTTAATCAACTGTTTACTTATTAGTAAGCTCTTGGTAGTTAAGTTTTGTTAAGTTATACACAGACTATTTTGCGTATTATTTGTTAAGTTATATATAGATTATTATGTGTATTATACATAGATTTTCAACTATGTGGGGTGGTGCCCGTAACTGCCCTGTTGTTCAAAAATCAACAGTATACAGAGTTTGTATTTTTGTTTAAAGGCACAAGTAACAGAAGTAAGAGGAATTAAAGAGGTTCAAAGCAGCAGAACTAGTAGATGGACTAAATCTGTAAGGTAAGAAAGAAGATAGAATTCTAGAATGCCATCCCAGGATTTTGGCCTGGGAAATGATTGATGTTGATTTGATTCTTCAATATGGAATATGCAGAAGGAAGAAAGTGATTGGGGTGAGATGTTATTTCATTTTTATTTATTTTTATTTGTTTTTATTTTTAATTAAAAAATTTTTAATGTTTTATTTATTTTTGAGAGAGAGAGACAGAGCATGAGCAGAGGGAAGGGCAGAGAGAGGGAGACACAGAATCCGAAGCAGGCTCCAGGCCCCGAGCTGTGAGCACAGAGCCCAACGTGGGGCTTGAACTCACGAACTGCGAGATCATGACCTGAGCCAAAGTTGGACACTCAACCAACTGAGCCACCTAGGCGCCCCTGATGTATTTCATTTTAGACACACTGAGCTCTAGGTGTTTGGGGAACACCCAACAGGAGGTGGCCACTGGGCAGATGGCTTTGGTGGTCAAAAATTCAGTGCCCCTAGATGAGAGATACCGGCTTTGGGACTGGGAGGTATATAAGCAATAAAGACTACTCCCCGATAAGGCTTATGGAAGGGACCATAGTGAGAGAGAAGACAGAGGACAAGGAGAAAATCCTGCAGAATGCCCTCATTTTGCTATTACTAAATCTGCAAAACTACCCACTTCTTACTCATTATACCCTTCTACCCTCCTATTACTACTGAGAAAGTGTACACTCACCTTTCAAAGGCTATTCCTGCACATGGTGTCTGGATTCCTTCCTTCTTACCTTCTTAAGCACCTATTTCTTCAACTGTTGCCTCTCTCCTGTATCAGTGCTGCCCCCTCCCTACTGGATTATTCCTGTCTATACAAAGATTCCAGTATCTCTCATTCTAAATTTTTAAAAATGTTTTTATTTATTTCTGAGAGAGATAGAGAGACAGCATGAGCAGGGGAGGGCCAGAGAGAGAAAGAGATACAGAATCTGAAGCAGGCTCTAGGCTCTGACCTAGCTGTCAGCACAGAACCTGACGCAGGGCTCGAACCCACGATCCGTGAGATCATGACCTGAGCCAAAGTCAGATGCTTAACCAACTGAGCCACCCAGGCACCCCAGTATCTCTCATTCTAAAATATACCTCTCTCTTGACACCAACCTGCCTCTTCCCCACACTTACCCATCTTTCTACGTTTTTTACAGCTGAAACTTTGTAAAGATATGCCTTCACATGATGTTTCTACTGCATCCCTGCCCTTTCTCTCTTGCATGCTCATGACCCCATCGAAATTGCTAAGTCCAAGTTACCAACAACCCCCACAAAACTGAAGACCAAATCCAGTGGTTTTCCAAATGTCAGTAGCACTCTACACACTGAGCACTCATTCTGCAAAACACTGCAAAAGAGCCCCTCCTCTTCTTCCCAACGTCTAATGGGGTCCTCTTCTTACCATTCTACTGAACACTGCAACTCCCCTCCCCCATCCTATGCCTCAACACTTTTCATCATAGGACTTAATACTTTCTGGTAGTTAGGACAATTATGTTTTCCATTTGTTATGAATTATTTGTCTGCCCTTACATAACTAAGGAACAGAAGGGTGAGGATCTTCATCTATTTACTATATTCTATTCTAATATACTTCTATTATAATAATATAATTTTATTCTAATATAATATACTATTACTTCATCATTACTACATCCCAAACACCTAGAACATCTGCCACATTAGACGGTCAATTAATACTGATTCACGAATAAAACAATCAATGCTTTCTGCCTATGGGGTCTCGTCCATTGCCAATGCCATTTATATGTTTACATACAACCCAAACATATCCTCTGAGCTTCAAACCCATATCCAATTACAGACTTGATACACTTACTTCAACGTATCACAGGAATCTCTAACTTAAAATATCCAAAGCCAAAAACTCCTAACTCATACCCCAAAAATACATTTCTCCTCAATCCTTCCCATCTTAGAAAATCACACAATCAATCCACAGAGGTGCTCAATCAGAAACCAGGAGCCCTTCTTTAATTCAATCCTCTTGAACCTCTAGACTTAATCCAGAAGTAAGCACTGCTACAGCTTGGATCTATCTGTTTCTCTCCATTCCTACATCCACCAAAGCCACCACTATCTTTCATCTGAATTACTTCAATGTTTTTCTTTCCTTTTCCTTATTTGCCTTTTTATAATATCTTCTCCAGAGAAGCCAGAGTAAGCTTTTAAAAATACAAAGCAAATCATCATTCCCTAGTTAAAACCTGACCTCTCAATGAACATGGTATCAGTCCAGGATCTATAAGTCCTTGCACAGTCTGGCTCCTGGCCACCTTTTCAACTGTGTTTCATGTCACTCTTCCACTTGTCCACATAGGCCTCTTTTTGTTCTTTAAGCTTGCCAACCTCTTTCCTACCTTGGGGTCTTACTCCAGCCCAGTTGCTACTACTTCACCCAGTTCATTCTCTTCAGAGCACTTAATGCAATTTGTGTTTACAAGCTTCAAGAGGGGATCCCAGAGATTTCATGCAATCACATGTACCCAGTGGCACAGGCAGCCAATCAGAGAATATCCAGTGGAAACCAAAATAGAACAAATCAACCTTTAGGAAGAACACCAAGAAAATGTAGTAACTATAATCAAGAGCAAAGTTGTTTCTAGGAGCAAGTGGTTAACAGTCTGCTGCAGGGAGGTCAAGAGCAGGAGAGGATCCTTTAGTGATGACTGGGTGTTCCAGCTGCTGTGACATGTCCCACCCTCAAACCCTGTTATGAAGAAGGCACTTTACTTGTCTAATGTGGTGGTGGGGGAAGATCAAGAGAGAAGTGTACATTGGCAATTAGTAGGTAAGATTAGACCTTTAAGAATCAAAAGCCAAGGGGCACCTGGGTGGCTTAGTTGGTTGAGTGTCCAACTCTGGTTTCAGCTCAGGTCATGATCTCACAGTTTTTGAGATCAAGCCCTGAGTCAGGCTCCATGTGAAGCCTGTGATTCTCTCTCTCTTTTTCTCTGCCCCTTTCCTGTGTGCACACATGAATGTGCTCTCTCTCTCTCTCTTCCCCCCTCTCAAAATAAATAGTTTTCAAAAGAGAATCAAAAGTCAAAAATCTTACCTTCAATGTCTTCAATTTCTTTCTTGATGATTTTCCTAAACTTGCACAGCATCTTAGAAGCTGATAATATTTCCCCTTCTAAAAACGGACTCAGAGGATTTCCTTTAGGATTTCTTTTGAACTTCACAAAGTAATATGCACCACTGTTGCGATACTCTTCTAGCTGAATTCTGGGGACCCCCAGTTTGAACATAATATCAAATTCATTAGGAGCAGAAACCTAAAAAATAGTAAAAAACAAACAAACAAAAAAAAAACCCTTGCTTGTGAATATTTTCCAAACAACACAATTTTTTTCTTGAAATTTCCACTTAAACCCTTACTTTGAAAAGTGAGATCCCTAATATTTATATTCTCTGGGAATGTGACTGGTAGAGCCAGAAGAATATTGTTGCTTTGGTTGGTAGGTTCCATACCCTTTTTTAAAACCAAGAGTATGCATTATTTTCATAATTTAGAACAATTTTAAAGGATATTGTGCAAGTCTTACAATCTGTACCAGTTTTTTTCTGAATTTACAGCTTAATAAAATTAAAAACCTTTAAATGCTATCTTTTATGTGACAAGATACACACTGCAGCCACCATCTTGTCCCAATGGTCTAAAAAAAATGTGTGTAGCCACGTGCTGGCTAGTTGAGCAAAGGCCATCTTGTTATAGCTTCTGGTCACCCAAGTGAGTGAGAGCTCTGATTCATGCACTACATTACTGTTTTTAACAACAGCATTTTAGGAGCTTCAAAGAATCTTTTTCATCCTCACAATAATAAATGAATCAGCAATTATAATAAATGATCATTTTTCTTATATTAAATATGCTGCAAAGGGGCATGTGGGTGGCTTAGTTGGTTGAGCAATTGACTCTTGATTTCAGCTCAGGTCATGATCCAGGGTCATGGGATTGAGCCCCACATTAAGATTCCCTCTCTCTTTCTCCCCTTGCCTGTCTCCCCAACTCGTGTGCTCTCTCTGAAATAAAATAAAATAAAATAAATAAATAAAATAAAATAAAATAAAATAAAATAAAATAAAATAAAATAAAATAAAATAATAAAATAAAATAAAATAAAATAAAACAATACAATACAATACAATACAATACAATACAATAAAAATTTAAAAACCACAGGGGAGCCTGGGTTGCTCAGCTGGTAAAGCATTAGTGTCTTGATTTCGTCTTGGTCATGATGTCATGGTTTGTGGGATGGAGCCCCATATTGGGCTCTTTGCTAACAGCTCAGAGCCTGCTTGGGATACTCTCTCTCTCCCTTTCTCTCTGTCCCTCTCACGTGCACAAATGTACGTATTTTCTCTCTCTCTCAAAATAAATGCACATTTTATTTATTTCATAAGGTTTTTTGTAATGTTTATTCATTTTTGAGAGACAGAGCATGAGTGGGGGAGGGACAGAGAGAGAGGGAGACAGAATCCAAAGCAGGCTCCAGGCTCTGAGCTGTCAGCACAGAGCCCGACGCAGAGCTTGAACCCATGAACCATGAGATCGTAACCTGAGCTGAAGTCGGATGCTTAACCGACTGAGCCACCCAGGTGCCCTAATAAATGCACGTTTAAAAAATAAATAAATAAATAAATAAAATTGAAAAGCCACAAATCTTTCATTAGTCAAGAGCATGCTTCAAGTACAGCGATTGGACTGTACTGTTCAAGAAGGTACCTATAAGTCTAGTGACCATGTGGCTAGTCCAAATTGAGATGTACTATCCTGTATACTGAATTGTGTCCTCCCAAAATTAATATATTGAAGCCTAGCCCCAAATGTGAGTTGGAGACTTGGATACATGGCTTTTAGAAGTTAGTTAAGGTTAAATGAGATTATGAGGGTAGGGTTCTAATCTAATAGGATTGGTGACCTTCAGAGGAGCTGGAAAAGGAGGAGAAGGAGAGAGATCCCTTTTTCACTGTCCACACATAAGGAACAGAATGAGGATACAGGGAGAAGGTGGTTGTCTGTAAGCCAGGAAGAGAGTGTCCACCAAAAACTAACCATGCTGGCACTCTGATCTTGGACCTCCAGAACTCTGGCACTCTGATCTTGGACCTCCAGAACTCTGAGAAATTAAATTTGTGTTGTTTAAGCCACTCAGTTTACAGTATTTTTGTTATGACAGCCTAAATTGACTAGGGTATGAGGGTCAAATACTTAGGAGTGACATCAGTGGGAATGAATTAAGAGCCTCTGAAAATCCACTCTTCCATGAAAGCAACAAGAACATGGGCAGAAGTAGTCAATTCAACTTTTTCAGGTTGGCAAATTAATCAGAGACTTGCAAGAATCCAGAGAGGATTTATTCAAGAAAAATGGCTGAATCCCAAAATGACCCATAACCTCTGTGGGCACTATCCTGCTCTCATCTACAGAGCATAGAGGGTTCTCTCACTCCCATTCCCTCTCAGGAACCCTCCACAAACAATAGCTACTGTTCTAACACCATAGACTAGGTTCACCTGCTTGGAAACAACATATAAACGGAATCATATAAAACGTACTCTATTACATCTGACTTCTTCCATTTAACGTTTATGAGATTTACTCATATTGGTATGTGTATATGTAGTTTGTTCTTTTTCATCTTATGCAGTATTCCATTGACTTAATGCAATTTATCACAATACACTTACTTATTCTGTTGTTGAGTATTTGGATCATTTCCAGTTTTTAACTATTACAAAGCTGTTCTAAGCATTCTTATATATGCTTTTTGGTGGACAGGAGTACTCCTTTCTATTGTATATATGCCTAGCTGAACTGCTGGACCACCAGATAAGCATGTCTTTAGAAGAAAATTTCAATTTTTCTAAAAGGGTTATACCAACATATCCTTCCTTTATCAAGGTAAGGGAGTTTCAGTTGCTCCACATCTTCTCCAAGATGGAATTGTCAAGTCTTTAAAAATTTTAGCCATCCTAGCAGATACATGTGTAGTAGAATCGCATGCTGGTTTTAATTTACATTTACCCGATGATTAACAATGTTGAATACCTTATGTGTTTATTGCTATTTGGATTATACACTAAAGCATTTTTTCAAGGTTTTTGCCCAATTTTAAATTGGTTTGTCTATTTTTTTCTTATTGATTTGTATCTAAGTCCTTTGTCAAATGTACATACTGAGAGTATCTTCTCCCAGTTTGTGGCTTGCATTTTCATCCTCTCAATGGTATTTTTTAATGAGCAGACGTTCTTAATTCTAATGAAGTCAAATTTATCTATTGTTATGGTTAGCAATTTTAGTGTTCTGTTTAAGAAGTATTTGTATATCGTATTATTATGAAGATAGTCTTCTATGCTTTCTTCTAGAAGCTTTGTTGTTCTACCTTTCATCTTTAGGTTTATTATATATCTTTTTTAAAAATGTTTTAATGTTTATTTATTTCTGAAACAGAGAGACAGAGAGAATGAGTGGGTATGGGCAGAGAGAGAAGGAGACACAGAATCCCAAGCAGGCTCCAGGCTCTGAGCTGTCAGCACAAAGCCCAACGTGGGGCTTGAAGTCATGAACAGTGAGATCATGACCTGAGCCGAAGCTGGGTGCTTAACCAACTGAGCTACCCAGGTGCCCTATTATATATCTTGAATTAATTTTTGTGTATCATGTGTAGTAGATGGGTGTCAGGTATACACAATTGATCCAATACTGATTACTGAAAAAAATCATCCTTTCTCCCACTGAATTACACTACTGCATATGTTTTGTACTGAACTGAATTATATATGCAGGTCTGTTCCTGAACTTTCTACTCAACTGGACTATTTATCTATCACTGTACCAATAACAACTGCTTAATTAGGGTAGTTTTATAGTACGTGTTGCTCCTTGGTAGGGAAAATCCTCCAACATTTTCTCCTTTAGAACTGCCTTTGCTATTCTAGGTCCTCTGCATTTCCACATAAATCTTATAATTGGCTTGTCAATTTAAACAAAAAAATTGATGGGCTTCTGACTGAATTGCATTGAATCTATATAGATCAACTTGAGGAAACCTGAACATGATATAGATATCCATTTATTTACTCCGTTTTCAAATTTACTCAGCAATGTTTTGAAATTGTTATCATCTTTACCAAGAGTTATTCCTAAATATTTGATGTTCTTGATGCTATTGTAAATGACACTTTTACATTTCATTTGCACTTTTGTGGTTAGAATATTGAAGTACTTTGATTTCTGTTTACTGACTTTACTGTATCCAGTAACCCTGCTAAATTCACTGATAACAGTTGAGCAACACAGATTTGAACTCAGTGGGTCCACTTAAACACTTTTTCTTTTGTAGTACAGTATTGTAAATGAATTGTGTCTTCCTCACGACTTCCTTATCATTTTTTTCTTACCTTATTGTAAAATACAGTATATAAATACATGTAACATACAAAGTATGTATTACTCATACTGTTCATCAAAAAGGCTTCCAGTCCACAGTAGGCTCTTAGCAGCTAAGTTTTTGGGGGTGTCAGAAGTTATATATAGACTTCTAACTGCATGGGTGGGGAAGGGTTGGTGCCCCTATTCCTTGTGTTGTTCAAGGGTCAACTGTATTTCTAATAGTTTGCACAAAAATTCAATAAAGGCATCTGCGTAAGTTTTATTATTCCTTTTCTGATCTTATGTATTTTGTTTCTTTTTCCTGCTTTGTTACATGGGCTTTATGTGTTCCTTTACCTCCTCTTACATGAATTGTAAGATTCATTCATGTTGTTGCATGTGGCTACAGTTATTTCTTTACTGGTTAATGTACCACTGGCTAAAACCACTACAATTACTTGATTTCTATACAACCTTTCACTCAGCCCAAACTATATACTTAGTAAAATGCAAAGAAGCAAAGAGAATACTATAGAAGGGCAATGACATGGAGAATTTCTATAAGAAATCTTCCAAATTTTCATCTAGAAATTGACAATATTACAACAAAATATATGAATAAGTATGTGTCAATATGCAACCAGCTAAATAAATTACTGAGAGATGTATTTCATGTCTATCCTTTTTAGCAATTAGAAAGAGTTTGGAATCCAATTTTGAAATCCCAGTGTATGCATAACAGAAGAAAATACACCAAAATGATAACAGTGAATAAGATTAACAGGAATAATATTGCTCTTCTTTATCCTTTTCCTAATTTCCCAAGGACATCATCACAGAAAAGGGGTGAATATGGAAAAGGCTGACAAAAGTGGTATTTGGGCAGGAACAGCATGGGAGCCTGCTAGAGGATTAACTGCTAGAGCCAGGCAGCAAATCAACTCTACAATGAATATGTATATATTTTATAATCAGTTTTTTATTTATTTATTTTTTTAATGTTTTATTTATTTCTAGGAGAGAAGGATAGACAGCGTGAGCAGGGTTGGGTCAGAGAGAGAGGGAGTCACAGACTGAAACAGGCTCCAGGCTTGAGCTGGCAGTCAGCACAGAGCCCGACGCGGGGCTCGAACCCATGAACCGCGAGATCATGACCTAAGCAAAAGTCGGACGCTTAACCGACTAAGCCACCCAGGCGCCCCTATAATCAGTTTTTTAAAAATCAATTTCATTCCATTTCTTCCATCAGTGCAGGATCAGAAAAGGAGTAATAAAACTTACTTACGCAGATGCCTTTATTGAATTTTTGTGCAAACCAGGCTGGCTCAGTCAATAAGAGCATATGACTCTTGATCTGAGGTTGTAAATTCAAGCCCCCACACTGGGTGTAGGGATTACTTAAATAATTTTTTTTTTTTTTTTAAATTGAGGTGCCTGGCTGGCTCAGTCGGTTGGGTACTGGACTCTTAGCTTAGGGTCCTGAGTTTAAACCCCATGGGGTTATAGAACTTACTTAAAGAGAGAGAGGGAGAGAGAGAGACTTGTTCTGATTGGAATCTGTTCTTTAAATGTCTCATTCTGCCTGGGTGGTTCAGTCAGTTAAACAACAGACTGCAGCTCAGGTCATGTCCTCTTGGTTCGTGGGTTCATGCCCCACATCAGGCTCTCTGGTGTCAATACAGTCTGCTTCAGATCCTGTCTCCCTCTCTGTCCCTCCCCCATGCATGCACACTCTCCCTAAAATAATCCCTTTTAAAAAATCTTACTATTACATACATATAATTAAACTGAAAGATACTTATGCAGTAAGAATCATACTTAATTGGGCACCTGGGTGGCTCAATCGGTTAAGCAACTGACTCTTGATTTTGGCTCAGGTGATGATCTCATGGTTCTGGAGTTTAAGCCCCAAGACCAGCTCCAGGCTGACAATGCGGAGCCTGCTTGGGATACTCTCTCTCTCCCTCTCTCTGCCCCTCCCCTGCTCTAGCTCTTTCTGAAGAGTAAGAAAAGAAAGAGAAGGAGAATAAGAATCATACTTAAGACAATGTAATTAAAGTTTTTCTCACTTGGCTTTCAAAAAACTTTTAGATTGAATTATATAGTCCTCAGGCTACAAGAGTTTAAGATTCAAAGACTGATACATACATTCTCTTTTTGACAATAAACAAAAACATCACTGAGTCCACACCAATGTAATGAGCAGCTGTTTAGGCTACAATTTGTGTAAAATGTTCCGTGACAATGGAGCTTAAAATCTAGATGGTAGTCAAAACAAAAAATATATGAAAGGCTAATTTCACTGAAAGCTACCAGGTGGCATTTGCTTGAATGCTTGCTATGTGTTACGGCTTAGAGATACAAAGATGCATAATATTTGGCCTGCTATTTTAAGAGTTTATAATCCTAAAACCCTAAATCTAGAGTTTAACAATCATCTACCTCTGGAGAGCAGTTAATTGAATAAAGTCAATGCATAACTCTAAAATAAATTACGATTACCTAATAAGGAAATATTCTCAGCCTCTGCTTCTATTCACGCTACTCCAAAGATCTTTTACAGGTCTAATGGAGGTGCATAGCACAGCTTTGAAAACCTGATAGCTTAGGTCAAAACACAATTAGAAATCTGCCACTGGTCAGGAAACAAACTCCAGTCAGGAACCTGTTCCCAAATCTTCAATTCATACTGGAATGAAGATAACTCGGTCACACACAAACAAATGGAACTGTGGAATACATGCTTAAAAACACATATGAATGTGTATTTAGGGAATATGTTTTTTTAGTATCTGTAGGAGATTTTCTCTTAATTTTACTTATCTTTTTTCTTTTTTTTTAACTAGAGTCTTTATTTATTACTTTGAGAGAGAGAGAGAGAGAGACAGGCAGCGTGAGCAGGGGAGGGTCAGAGAGAGGGAGACACAGAATCTGAAACAGGCTCCAGGCTCTGAGCTGGCTGTCAGCACAGGAGGAGAGGCTGGAAGGTGTTTTTCCCATAGGAAAAATGTTCTTAGATACACTAATTTTGTGGGATTTTTTGCAGACCACTCCTAATTGTCCACGTCAGAATTTGACTGGGCAACACCAAATATAGCACTGGTACAGAAACTCAGTACAAATCTGCTTGCATGAATGCATCTATATATTTGAATTCCCTCAATAGCAAGTGTCTTGACAATAGCTGGCAACCAAGCTGTATGTCCGCTGGATGTATAGATGGAGAAACGAGGAACTGTTCCTCTTTTTAGACAGAACTATGTCACAGGGCACAAAAGAGCAGGAGTCTGAGTTACTTACTAAGGGAAGTGAGGGACCGTGGGAGTTGGGACTATTCGACAGGCTGGGGGCAGGGACGAGGGAGTCGGACCCAGGGAGCCTCCGGGAAGCGGAGGGGGGGCGCTGGGCGGCTCACCTTCACATGCTCATAGTAGCTTCCGGTGCGCAGCAGCGCGACGTCTTTGAACTCGGAATCACCGCGCTTCAAGCTTTGCAGCAGGCGGTCCACCACCCGGTTCACAGTGTTCGCCGCCAATGAGATTTCCTGGCGCCTCAGCCTCAATTTTTCTAGCACCGCTCGGGGATTCCAGGCGCCGGGTGCCGCCCCCGGGGCTGAAACGAGCGGGCCAAGGCCGGGGCCCTCCGTGGGCTCTGGCGGGGGTCTTCGCTCCCCGGCGGCGCGCGCGCTGCTCCTCCGGCGAGAACTAGCCCTGGGAAGGGACGGCCCCGCCGCCGGAGACTCCAGCTTCGGCGCCGCAACCGCCTGCCCCTCCACCGCGTCCTCGGCGTCCAGAGGCGCCTTTTTGGCGCGGGCGCCCCGCGCGCGGACCTGCGGTCTCTCCGGGGAGCCCGGAGTGCTGTTCCGCAGGGATCCTGAGGCCCCGCCGCCGCCGCGCTTCCGTGCGTTGGGCGGGGCAGCCCCAGTGGCCGACGGAGATTCGCTGGGCTCCTGCCGGGGACCCTTAACTCCCTGAGCCGAAGCCTTGGAGGTAGCCGCCCTGGCCTTCGAAGCTGTCCGAGGGGCCTTTCCGCGCCGGGGATCCATGGCTGGCGCTCTCTACTCGGCGAAAGCAGGGAGCCTCGGCTTCGCGAAAAGGCCGAGGAAGGAGAAGCCGGCAGAGCGAGAAATGAAACTTAAATATCTGGCGGGAAGGCAGGGAAAAGGGCGGGGAGCGCGCACCCAGGGTGAACGCTGGGAGTTCCAGGGGACCTACGCCCCGCCCGCGGTGCTGAGAGAGATGCTAACTTTCTCACCCTGCGGGACAGGCGACGTGCGACGTGGCTGGGCAGGAAGCACACGAAACCAGAGGGAGGCAGAAAAACTCTCCGGAGCTTTGAAACAAAGTTTGATAGATTTGCTCGCTCACTGCCTTAAAGAATTTTGGAGAACTGCAGACCTTGTTGCACATTGAAGATGACAGAGAAACTTTTATTTTTATTATTTTTTATTAATAAAATTATTTAAATTTATTTTTGAGAGAGAGAGAGGGAACCAGCAGGGGAGGGGCAGAGAAAAGGGGGGATCTGAATTCACAAACGGTAAGATCATGACCTGAGCCAAAGTCAAACAAACACTTAACCTACTGAGCCACCTAGGTGCCCTGAGAGAAACTTTTTAAATGTAAGTTTAAGTAAGGGTAATGAAAAATGTTTAATAATGAGAAATAGGAAATTTTCAACTTTTCCAAGGCGGGAATGGAATGAGAACTGCAATTGGAATAAATACTTCATTTGACTTTTTAAAAGCACACATAGCCTTAAATTGACTTATCCATGAGTTTTATCCGTTGGTTCTCAAAAGCCCATCAAAAATTGGCACTTACAGGGCCGCCTCGGTGGCACAGTCCGTTAAGCATCTGACTCTTGATTTCTGCTCAGATCACGATCTCAGGGTTTGTGATATCCAACCCTACAGTGGGGTCTAAGCCTGCTTGGGATTGTCTCCCTCTCTCTTTGGCCTCTCCTCTGCTGTCTCTCTCTCAAAAATAAATAAATAAATAAATAAATAAATAAAGTTTTTTTTTTTAGGGGAGAGAGAGAGAGAGAGAGAGAGAGTGAGCAGGGGAGGGTCAGAGAGAGAGGGAGACAACAGACTCTGAAACAGGCTCCAGGCTCTGAGCTGGCAGTCAGCACAGAGCCCGACGCGGTGCTCGAACCCACGAACCGCGAGATCATGACCCAAGCGAAAGTCGGACACTTAACCAACTAAGCCACCCAGGCGCCCTATAAATAAACTTTTTTTAAGTGGCACTTAAGGGCGCCTAGGTGACTTAGTCAGTTAAGCCTCTGACTTCTACTCAGGTCAGGATCTCACGGTTCATGAATTCCAACCCTGCTTCAGGCTGTGTGCTAACCGCTCAGAGCCTGGATCCTCTCTCTCTGCCCCTCCTTCACTTGTGCGTTCTCTCACTCTTGCTCTCAAAAGTAAATGACACTTTTTATTTTATTTAAAAAATTTTTTAATGTTTTATTTATTTCTGAGAGAGTGTGAGCAGGGGAGTATCAGAGAGAGAGGGAGATGCAGAATCTGAAGCAGGCTCCAGGCTCTGAGCTGTCAGCACAGAGCCTGACGTGAGGCTCAAACTCACAAACTGTGAGATCATGACCTGAGCTGAAGTCGGAGGTTTAACCGACTGAGCCACCCAGGTGCCCCAAAAATGACACATTTCAAATAATCCATGCTGCTTTGGCCATTGTGATTCCCAAGTTCTCCATACAGACTTTCAAATATGTATTTCTAAAGCCAAGCCCTTTACATAAATACATATTAGATAGGAACCCCCTGTATTTGGAATGCTTTGACTTTTTAAAAACTTTCCTAACCTATTTTTAGGTATACAATGCAATGACATTAAATACATGAACATTGTACAACTATCACCACCATCCATCTCCCCAATTCTTCATCTTGTAAAATTGAAACTCTTCCCATTAAATAATAACTCCGGATTCTTACTCTCTCCCTAGCCATTGGCAACCACTCTTCTACTTTCTGTCTCTATGAATTTGGCTCCTTTAGGTACCTCATGTAAGTGGAATGACACAGTATTTGTCATTTTGTGACTGGCTTATCTTACTTAAGATAATATCCTCAAAGGTTTATCCATATTATCCATATTGTAGAACTTGTCAGCCTTACTTAAAAAAATTTTTTTAATGTTATAATTATTTTAAATGTTATTTATTTTTGAGAGACAGGGTGCAGGACGGGGAGAAGCAGAGAGAGAGTGAGACAAAGAATCTGAAACAGGCTCCATGTTGTCAGGCTATCAGTGCAAAGCCCAACATGGGACTCAAACCCAGGAGCAGTGAGTTCATGACCAGAGCCAAAGTTAGTCACTCAACTGACTGAGCCACTGCGACACCCCCTAGCCTTCCTGATTAAGACTGGATATTTCTCCTGTAAGTTTATACCACATTTTGTTTATCCATTCATCTGTTAGTGGACAAAATTCCTTGATGACTTTTATTTTTTTTTTAATACTTTCATTTATTTCTAGGCGAGAGAGAGAGCGTGAGCAGGGGAGGGTCAGAGAGAGAGGGAGAGACAGACTCTGAAATAGGCTCCAGGCTCTGAGCTGGCAGTCAGCACAGAGCCTGACACCAGGCTCGAACCCATGAACCGCGAGATCATGACCTAAGCGAAAGTCGGATGCTAAAGTCAGACACTTAACCGACTAAGCCACCCAGGCGCCCCTTCGATGACTCTTTTAAAAGATTTTCCTGAAAGCAATATTTTGATAGATTCTCTTTGGTACAAAGACATTTTTGGTTTTGTTTATGTTTTTTGCCCCAGGGCAGTGAGTCCTAGTTTGAATTGTGATGTGAGAAAGGTGTAATTTTTCTCTTGTAAAATGGAAGGAGGACTATTGTGTAGTCAGGCTTGTTCTCAAGCAGACCAATTTCAGGGAAAAGTAAAATGGAAGTTGAAATATGGAAATTCATTTCCTTAAAACTGCAAGTGCACTTGGGCAGTCTTCCGGGATGCCCAGGGGTATACCTACCTCATTCTGAAGACCTCTGATCTATGATTCTATTTTTCTCCTCCAGCGGCTCCAGCTGTGTATCATGGAATCCTGTAAATGACTATACAGCTAGCTTAATGCTGTCCTCCAGCTATTTCCAAATCTTTGAATGTCCACTAATGTTTTCCTAACCAAAAATGTGTAAGCAATCCACCAGGCCAGAATCACGTATCTTTGCTACTGACCTGTCAAAGGAAAAAATTTTGATCCTTGTTCAATCTTGCTGCAGCAGTGTCTGGATCATAGAGGGAATGACTTTTTAGTTGGGTCTTGATATAGATCTTGGACATCATCTCATAGGAAAAGCCAAGAGATTTGAATTCACGGTGAGTTCGAGCTCCACACTGGGCCTGCTTGGGATTCTCTCTCTGCCCCTCCTGCGCTCACTTGCTCTCTCTCAAAATCATAAACTTTTAAAAAAAGGAAAAAGCAATGTAAGAGGGATCAGGAATGAGGAATGGTACAACACCAAAATACTGGGAGAGTGACATTTGAGCAAAGTTTTAAAGGAGAGGATACCCAGAAGAATGTTCCAGGCAGAAGGAAAAGTTAATGCAAAGGACCTAAGGGGAGACTATGCCTAGTTGTTCAAACAAAAGCAAGTGTGGCAGGAACTAGTGAAGTTTAGGATGTTGTGTCAGTTATCAACTTACTGCTTTTCAGACAGGGGCTTTATATACCCTTCAAGGTATGCTGTCTGATAAGTGACAGAGTTCCATTCAGCATTTCTTTTTTCAGGTATCCACTATGTCAACCTTTCTCAGTAGAGGTTGCAGGAGGACACTGGAGGAGGAAGAGGTTTCCTGCAATTTTCAACGCAGTGGAGGGAGTGGAAGGAGGTTGCAAGGGAAAGGACAGACTAGTGGGTGTAAGAACATCTGGTAGATTCTACCCCGGCAATAGTTCCAGAAAGTGATTCCCGGTCTAAGAGTTATTGGACTGGGGACCCAAGATCCCTGCCTGGCCTGCATAAGCTGCCTGTGGTCCAGAAGGTCGCATACCAAGAAGGTGATCCTTCTTCAAGCCTTGTGTGAAGTCAGCCTGTGTCCCAGGAGGTCCACATGGCGCTGCTGCTCCCTCTGCAAGCCCCCGTGTTATGTAGCCTATACTCTCTGAAGGCCCTCTGCAATTGAGATCTGAACCCCTTTTGAATTCATTCTTACTTGGGTACTCTCCTTCAGCCCTAGAGTACTGTATATTGTTTCCTTATATCTTATATTCTTTTATTTTAATCTTTTTTTAAAGAGTGAATTAATTAATTAATTAATTAATTAATTAGTAGCCTCTACTTCCAACATAGGGCTTGAATTCACAACTCCAAGATCAAGAGTTGCATACTCTACCAACTGAGACAGTCAGGCATCCCAATATAGTTAATATTTGTTATATTAAATACCTACTGTGTGATTTCTATCTTCTGATTGGACCCCAGACTGCTACAGAGTTAGTATTGGGAGTGGTCTCAGGAGATAGAGCCCTAAAGATGGGCTTTAGAGATTGGTTGGGTTGTGTGCTTAGACTTGAGCAAGATGCTCAAGGAGGAACCAGAAAAATATACAAGAAGGAGTAGTCAGAAAAATAGGAGGAAAGCCATAATAGCTTGATGTCTCAGAAGACAAAAGAGTGTGTCAAGATATGACTATGAAGGACACATAAAATGTCCATCGTCTTTATACTTAAAACTTAATTAAAATCCAGTCCTGGCTACAGTGTTAATGAAATAGTCTTACGCTGCTAATGCACTTGACACAAAGCTTTCAGAAAGCTAATTTAGCCATCATCAATAATCAAAACATTGAGGAATCCTTTTCCACAGTATGTTCTTTTATAGAAAGAGCCCCATACAATTAAAGAGATGTATGTACAAGGATGATCATGATATTAAAAATTATAAACAATTCAGGGCACCTAGGTGGTTCAGTCGGTTAAATGTCTAACTCTTGGTTTCAGCTCAGGCCATGATCTCACAGTTTGAGCCCCACATCAGGCTCTGTGCTGACAGCGCAGTGTCTGCTTGGGAGTCTCTATCTTCCTCTCTCTCGGCCCTTCCTCCACTCAACTCTGTGTGTGTGTGTGTGTGTGTGTGTGTGTGTCTGTGTGTCTCTCTCTCTCAAAAATAAACATTAAAAACAATTTTAAAGAATTATAAACCGAGCCAAATGCCCAGTAATTGCAGTTACTTAAATAAATTATGGTTAAAATGTGATAGATTCTTATATACATGGCATGGGGTCCAAAATACATTGTTAAAGAAAAGAAGCAAACTAAAAAATAATATAATCATAGTATTATATGTGCAAAATAATAGTAGCATTAGTATATATATTTTATTTTATTTATTTATTTTAATATTTTTATTTATTTCTAGGAGAGAGAGAGAGAGAGACAGCGTAAGCAGGGGAGGGTCAGAGAGAGAGAGGGAGACACAGACTGAAACAGGCTCCAGGCTCTGAGCTGGTAGTCAGCACAGAGCCCGACGCGGGGCTGGAACCCAGGAACTGTGAGATCATGACCTAAGCGAAAGTCGGACGCTTAACCGACTAAGCCACCCAGGCGCCCCAGTATTTATATTTTAAAAAGCTGAGAGGCATTAGTAACAAAATGCTGACAATGATCACTGAGGTGGGTATCAGAAGAGCTGACGTAAGTTATGGGTCCTTTAACTCTCAAAGATTTATTTCTGTATTTATTTATTTCTGTAAAGTTTAAATTGTATATAAAGAATGCTTATTGTTAATGTAGTAAGACAACAATATTATGCATTCTATAGATTTTAATAATCAGCACAATAAAATTGCCACATGGGTTGTTTCAGTAACTAGTAACCATTTCCTTTCTAAGGAAGGCTTTAAAAATGTCAGTTTCCAAAAGGCGGGACATTTAACCTTCAACCATTCCATTCCCCTAATTAGCCATCATGAATCTTTCATCTACGAATATAGTTTAACTGCTTTCGAATCTACTTCTCTTTAGAGACTACTCTTTATAGTAACAAACAGAAGTCCAGGTGATACTGTATCGGAAAATTCAAAGAGTCTGTTAAGGCAGACTGATCAAAATCATTGTCTGTAGATGACCACCTGGCGATTAGAGCTGCCACTCTCCAGGAAGGACAAAAAATGACCACGTAAGAACCAACAATTCACAGCCATTGTAATGAACCTGCACGGACCACAAAACCGGGATCACACCGGCCGGGCCACCTGCGCTGTTAACCAGGACTCGCTTCGCCTTGAAAGTCCCGCCAAAGCCCCAATCAGCGCAGGCGCTGGACGTGAACTGCGACGCTCTGACATCAGAACAAAGATGGCTGCGCCCGGAAGACTTTCCCTCGTACCCTAAATTTTTGCGCCTAGTTCGTGTCAGGCTCAGAGTCAGACTCGGCCTTTCTCCAGCCATGTTTTCTCTCCGAAGTTGTGGTCCCTGGGTCGCGGCTTCCCTCACCAAAAAGCGCCTGACGCTGGCCCGGTTCAGCGGTGACAGCGCGGCGCCCTTGGCTACGAAGTTTGACGTGATAGTCATCGGCGGAGGACATGCCGGGACCGAGGCAGCGGCCGCCGCCGCTCGGTGCGGCTCCCGGACCCTGCTACTCACCCACCGCGTGGACACGATCGGTGAGGAGCGCGGGTACAGTGGAGGGTGGCCCAGGACGCCAGCTGCCAGTATGCCCCTTCACCCTCTCCCGGGGCCCGTCGTGGACAGCCTCTTCCCTCCCTCAAAGCTAGCGAGAATCCTAGTGTCTGTGGTTTTATCCTGATTCGAGTTTCACAAATCAGTTGGGCCCGGCCCCGAACCCTGGATTGGGCTTTTCTTTGGACCAGGGATTGTGCTTGCTGCTGACAGTAGTTAGTTGGTGGAGTTGGGGACCGTGCCTTGGAAAGGGGGAAATTTTAAGACTACGAGCTGATAGCTTCTTGCTTCATTGTTGCCATTTACCCTTTACTAGCTTGTTGCTTTGGAAAACGAGTGAATTAACATTTACTAGGAATTACTGATTTTTTAAAAATACAGTTTATTGTCAAGTTGGTTTTCACATACCCAGGGCTCATCCCAACGAGTGCCGTCCTTCATTTCCATCACCTATTTTCCCCACTCCCCACCCCCCCCCCATATTAGGAATTACTTATAAAACGACTGTTGTGTTTTTTTCCACATTTTGTGAAGCCCTTTTGAAGAATGATGGTACTTTTTGTTGCCATCACCTATCTGCTAGGTGTTAGTCCTCTGATTTTGTGCTCAGGAACTGGCAGTGCTTTTTTCTCACTTAACAGGCAATGGGTGGACAGCTATAATTTAAAGCAAGACCTCTCTCTAGGTCTCCTCCATCTATAATGGATGCTAGCTAAAACATCATTTTGTAAATTATGCATGCCTATATTTTTCCTCCTGCATTTTGCTTAAGAGTGAACAGCAGTTGAAGTATTAACTGTGTCTTGCAAAAATTGTTAATAAATCACATATTTATATACTGAAGTGCTTTTTAAAAATTGCCATTCAGCTCCTAACTGTGGAGAAACATACACTGTTAACAATGACTCTTATTTTTTTTAAAAAATTTTTAAGAGACTTTTTTTTTTTTAAACTTTGGAGAGTCAGAGAGAGGCAGCCCAAGCAGGGGAGGGTCAGAGAGAGGGAGATACAGAATCCAAAACAGGCTCCAGGCTCTGAGCTAGCTGTCAGCACAGAGCCCATATGGGGCTCGAACCCACGAACCATGAGATCATGACCTGAGCAGAAGACGGTTGCTTAACCAACTGAGCCACCCAGGCGCTCAACAGTGACTCTTTTAAAGAGAGTTGATAGATTACCCAGAAGATTACACTTTACTTATTATACATTTCAGTGTTGTTTACATTTTTAAAAAATAAAGATGATACTGCCTTTCAATAATAATTCAAAACTCTAATTGAAAGTATTATTGAACTAAGATGACCATTAAATATAAGTAATGTAGTTCTGTGAGGGATAAAGAGATTCTTATCCAAACTCATATTCATATTATTTTACCAACACAATATAATCTGTTTTCTTTTTAAATAAATATATTTCAGGGATAATAATTCTTATAGATGAGCTTAGTAGATGACAAATCTGTTTTTAAATCAAAATCTTATTTTTAAGATTTAATATAGTGGAGCATCTTAAATATTTCTACTTGGCCTCAGAAAGATAGCTTTGACTAGAAGCTTCAACTGATCTAAGAAGGGAGAATACAAGAATTGTCGTGTTGTGATTTAGTCATATCATCTGCCAAGAATGAAGTTAGAGGCAGAAAGTCTTTTATTTTCTACTAACCTGGAAAATAATACTTTTTAGAAAATTATTTTTGCATTTCACAATGGAAAGTCTTGTGTATCTCTTTATTCTTTTTTTTTTTAATCTTTATTTATTTTTGAGAGTGAGAGAGAGTTCCAGCGGAGGAAAAACAGAGAGAGAGGGAGACACAGAATCCAAAGCAGGCTCCAGGCTCTGAGCTGTCAGCACAGAGCCTGACAAAGGGCTCAAACCCACAAACCGTGAGATCATGACCTGAGCCAAAGTCAGACGCTTACCCGACTGAGCCACCCAGGCACCCTTTTTTTATTTTAGAGAGTGTGAGCTGGGGAGAGAGGCAGAGGGAGAGAGAGACAGAATCCTAAGCAGACTCCACACTCAGTGTGGAGCCCATCGTGGGGCTTGATCCCACATCCCTGGAATCATGACCTGAGCCAAAATCAAGAGCAGGGCACTCAACCAGCTGAGTCACCCAAGCACACACCCCCACTCCTGTATTTCTTTTTTTTTTTTAATTAAAAAAAATTTTTTTTTAATGTTTATCCATTTCTGAGAGATTTAGAGAATGCGAGTAGGAGAGGGGCAGAGACAGAGACACAGAATCCAAAGCAGGCTCCAGGCTCCGAGCTGTCCCAAACTCATGAACTGTGAGATCAGGACCTGGGGTGAAGCCGATCACTTAACTGACTGAACCACCCAGGCATCCCTCCTGTATCTCTTTAAAGAGGAAAATAAATCCCATTTCTAGAGACTTCATTCCCAATAGTTCACCCCTCATGACTTATTTCCCACTCCTAACACAGACACTGGCAAGTAGAAACAGGATTACTTAGATTGTTAAAGATTCATTTCTACTGAGTTTAGATCACACTCCCTGAGCTTATGCTCATAGTGTTTAGTGAAATAAAATTGTGAATCAAAGGAAGGGGGGACATAATCTACTGTAGTTATCATCCCTGTTTTTACAGGAGGGAAACTGAGGTAGAGAAAATTAGATAACCTGCCAAAATGACAGAGCTTATAAGTGGTAGATCTAGGAACTGAGCTAGATCGCTTTCACTCACTCCTGACCCATACTCTTAATCACAGCACTATTCAGCCTGCTTATGGAGACTATAAAAACTTGCAGAGAGCTTAGTGGTGGCTGCAGTAGACCTACAGATGTTGACATAGATTTCCTACCCCTCCACCTCCCTTAAAAACCTTTGAGGGAACCGCATGAGTTTAGACTTCCAAATCAGACTGGGGGAATTTAAAGGGAAGATATAAAGTATGGTTTCTACTTTCAGGAAGCTGATATAATTTAATTATTTTGCAAAATAAGCAAAAAGGAAACAACAGATGGCATTTATGGAAGACATAATTCATTATAACAGGGAATTAGTGCTAAGGGACTTCTTAAAAGTATGCTTGATTTGGGAAGGTTTCATGAAGTGAGGATTTCAAAACCACATTTTATTTTTTTATTTTTTTAAAATAGTTTATTGTCAAGTTGGTTTCCTTATAACACCCAGTGCTCATCCTCACAAGTGCCCTCCTCCATGCCCGTTACCCCCTTCCCTTCCTCCTCATACCCATCAGTCCTCAGTTTGTTCTCAGCATTCAAGAGTCTCTCATGTCAAAACCACATTTTAAAGGAAAAGGCAAGCTAATGAACCAATAAAAATATGTCAAGGAAAAGATTTAAAAGAAAGTACAGTCAATGGTTTGTCTTCCAAAATGTCCTGAATAACTCTTGCATCCCATTGGGATTTTCTAAGTTCCTTTCTAGTGTTTGTTTCAGGGTTGTTGTTTTTTTAATCTATCATATGAGCTGATTCTAGTCACTTGTACAGACATTTCCCTATTAAATTCACTATGTGCAAATGTGTATATATTTATTTTGCCTGTTTTCTTTAGGTCAGATGTCCTGTAATCCTTCCTTTGGTGGCATTGGCAAAGGGCACTTAATGAGGGAAGTTGATGCCTTGGATGGCCTGTGTTCTCGAATCTGTGACCAATCTGGTGTCCATTACAAAGTATTAAACCGGCGTAAGGGACCAGCTGTTTGGGGTCTGAGAGCTCAGATTGATAGGAAACTCTATAAGCAGAACATGCAGGTAAGAATGGGGCATCAAAACAGGAGAGACTGTAGTGATTATTTAACTGTTATGTTTCAACTTGCATTCTCTTTTGACAGAAAGAAATTCTAAATACACCACTGCTTACTGTTCAGGAGGGAGCTGTAGAAGATCTTATTCTTACAGAACCAGAGCCTGAGCACACTGGGAAATGCCGTGTCAGTGGTGTGGTTTTAGGTTTGTACTGGTTATAGATGATAATAACAGTGTTAAACTCCATGTGAAAAAAAAATTTTAGAGCAGAACATGGAGATGTTTTGCTTATTCTAGGAAATTATTATATTTTCATGGATGAGGAAAAATGTATAAAAAATTATATTCCTCCTTTCATCTTGACCTTCATGAAGCTTAGTCAAACTCTGGGCTCATTTATACCATCCTAATAAGACTCTATAGCCTACATACATGTGTTTTTCTCCTCATCCTTCTGTTGTAATTTTTATTTTTCCTAGTTCTTTTTTTTTCTTTTTAAAGATTTTATTTTTATATGGGGCTCGAACTCACAGCCTCAAGAACAAGGGCCATATGTTCTATCAACTGAGCCAGCCAAGTACCTCTATTTTTCCTACTTCTGACTTTGTTTTTTTTTATTTGTATTTGACAGTGTTATTATGTTTATGTTTTTTATTTAAAGAAGTTATATATATATTTAAATATATTTTAATGTTTATTTAGTTTTGAGAGCGAGAGAGACAGTGTGAATGGGGGAGGGGCAGAGAGAAAGGGAGACACAGAATCTGAAGCAGGCTCCAGGCTCTGAGCTGTCAGCACAGAGCCAGACGTGGAACTCGAACCCACAAACCATGAGATCATGTCCTGAGCCAAAGTTGGATGCTTAACCAACAGAGCCACCCAGGGTCGCCAGGAGTTCTAAATTAATTTTTAATCAAAATAATACATGCACATAATTTTTACAAAAATCAAATTGAATTTAAAAGTTTGTATGAAAAAACAAAAAACAAAAAGTTTGTATAGAAAAACAATTATCTCTATGATTAACTCCCTTTACAGATTAGCCACTTCAGTTTCATTTCTGCTATATACTTACATATTACTAAATAATATACTTATATTTGTACTACCTAAATTAGCAGTATTAGATGTTATCTATTAATGGGGCGCCTGGGTGGCTTAGTCGGTTAAGCGTCCGACTTTCGCTTGGGTCATGATCTCGCGGTTCGTGGGTTCGAGCCCCGCGTCGGGCTCTGTGCTGACTGCCAGCTCAGAGCCTGGAGCCTGTTTCAGTCTGTGACTCTCTCTCTGTCTGACCCTCCCCTGCTCATGCTGTCTCTCTCTCCTAGAAATAAAAAAAAAAATAAAAAAAAAAAATAAAAAAAAAAAAGATGTTATCTATTAACTTTTTTATAGTAGTTCTTTTTAATCCCCTATTTTGCTTCCCTCTATCCTTCTAATGTAGTTATGCCATACATTTTAGTTGATAGTATATTTATATTATGATTTTTTAAATATTGTTCACTGAGATCTCAGTAGTGTATTATATACACTTTCCTTTATATACATCTTTGCTTTGGGTTAATATTTGCTTTAGTTTTTATTTGCTTATTTTACTTTTGTACTTGTTCAGCTTTCTCATTAGGGAAAAAACTGAAAAAAATTTCAGTAGTCAAGTGATCTGTCTATTCTGTTTTTTCTTTGCTACTTCCCTCCCAGAGACATCAATTTCCCCAGCCCCCTACAACCCTCTGCTATAATCAGGGCAGTTGCTCTCTAGGCCTTCTGTACAGATGTCATTTGAACCTTCTTTTTACTACTTTGCTGTGTTCCATCATCCCATGTTTCTCGGGACTTCAGTCTTTCTCATTGCCTCATTTTTCTGGAGAAGCATTTTTCTGAAGCTTCCAGTAGCTTCCTAAGAAAAGATGCAAGGAAGGTAGATTTTTTTGAGTTTAAACACATCTGAAAATGTCTCCCCTTAGTCTTGACTCTTAATTTGTCTAAGAATATAATTTTAGTTAATTTTTTTTTCTGAGACTTTCGAGAGTCTTGTTCCATTATCTTCTAGCTTCCAGGTTTGCTATTAAAAAGTACAATGCATATTTGAAATGCCTGCCTGGCTCAGTTAGTGAGCATGTAAATCTTGATCTTGGGGTTCTGAGTGTAAGACCCACACTGGGTCTAGAGATTGCTTAAAAATAAAATCTTAAAAAAAAAAACAAACTCAATGCATACATATTTAAATATTTTTGTATATGAAAGGTTTTTTTCCTTTCTAAAAGCATCTAGGATCTTATATTTGTCTCTGGTGTCCTGAAATTTTAAAATAATGGACCTTAGTCTGGTCTTTGTTCATTCATTGTGGTGAAATACTACATTAAAAGGCATTCCCTTTTAATTTAGAAGTCTGTCCTTGATCTGTGTATTTTCTTCTATTATTTCTTCATGTTTTTCCCCTGTAACTCCTGTCTCTTTCTGGATTGGTGTTCTGGGCTTCTATTTTCATTTTTTTGTCATTTGACATACTTTCTTAGAATACTTCCTTGAATTTATTCTCCAAATCATTGTAATGAATTTTTATTTTATTTATTTGTTTATTTTATTTATTATTTAAAATTTTTTTTTAAATATTTTATTCATTTCTGAGAGAGGGAGAGAGACAACGTGGTCAGGGGAGGGTCAGAGAGAGAGGGAGCTACAGAATCTGAAGCAGGCTCCAGGCTCTGAGCAAGCATTCAGCACAAAGTCTGACATGGGGCTCGAAACCACGAACTGTGAGATCATGGCCTGATCCAAAGTTGGACGCTTAACCAACTGAGCCACCCAGGTGCCCCTGTAATGGATTTTTAAATTTTACCATATTTCCATTTATAAATAGTGTCTTTTTTTTAGCATCTTGTTTTGGTTTCTGAATATCTTCTTTAGTGTATATGCTGTCGAAGCGAGCACATTTAATATCTTCTTTAATTCATATAAAGATTTTAATTACCAGTTTGAAGTTTCCTTTGGTCTATGTATTGCTTTCTCCAGATTCTTTATTCTGTTTATTTAGCCACTTTCATGTATATGACCTTCCTCAAATCTATAGGGAACTTCAGTGGTCCAGATTTTTAAATGAGGCAGTAAAACACTGGAAGATATTTGTGTGCACAATTAAATTTTATTTCTATCCAATCTCTATAATCTGGCAATTAGGGGTTGGACTGGCCTTTTTGTTGCTGAGGTACCAAACATCAATGACTGATTAAGGAGAAGAATCAGTCTTCTGCCAGGGGGACTACTATGGCTGTCTGCTGGCATTCTGGGAACAAAATGTCAAGAGGGCTGTGCTAGAGAATCTCATTATTTCAAATACAGATCTTGAATTAATTCCCCTGTTTTAAAATTAATTTTTGTTATAGGTTAATTAATTTTTGAGTAGGGAATACATATACATGAGGAAGAGTGAAAAGGTGGTCTCTTTCTCATCTTGTTCCCCAACCAACCAATTTTCTTCCTCATGAGCATTTCTAGTTTGTTGTGGAGTCTACATCTGTCTATGTATCTTCATGCATACAGATATATATGTGAGTTTTTTCATGTAGCAATAGCATATTATCCACACTGTTCTGTGCTGTTGTTGTTTTGAAAGAGAGCTCGAGCACAAGTTGTGGATGGGCAGAGGGAGAGAGAGAATCTTAAGCAGGCTCCACACGCAGCACTCGGCTGAGATCATGAACTGAGTTGAAATCAAGAGTCCGAAGCTTAATGGACTGAGCCACCCAGGCACCCCTGTTGTGTCTTTGTATTTGCTTTGCTTTTGGGAGCTACTTCTTTTTTTAAAAGTTTGTGTTTTTGTTCTAGTGATTTACCTTAGTAACTACAATTTTATATAACATGTTAAACCTTCTCTTCTGTTAGTGTTTATTGACTTTCCTTCCTCTATACTTATTAAATAAGTTTTATTTTCATTTCCTTTTCTCTCCCCTTCCTCCATTCCTCTCCAGATTTAAGAATTATATTGTTTTAATTAATGTAGACCTTTATACCTTTAAATTGCTTATACTTCTGTAGCACCTGGGTGGCTCAGTTGGTTAAGCCTCCGACTTTGGCTTAGGTCATGATCTTGCGGTTTGTGAGATCAAGCCCCACATTGGGCTCTGTGCCAACAGTTCAGAACCTGGAGACTGCTTTAGATTCTGTCTCCTCCTCTCTCTGTCTCTCTCTCAAAAATAAACATTAAAAAAAAATAATAAAATAAAATAAAATGTTTATACGTTGTCTGTTACTTAATTTAGGATCTTTAAATCCTATTTTTTGACCTTTCTATATTTTATAGGCACAATACAATTTTTATTGTGGTAAAATGTACATAACATAAAAGTCGGCATTGTGGCCAATTTAAAGTATACCCTTCCATACCATTAAGTACATTCACAATGTGGTGCAACTCTTGCCACAATCCATTTCCAGAATGTTTTCATCATTCTAATTGGTTTGATTGTTAGTACCCACTAAACAATGACTCTCTCTTATAAGATAGGTCTGTCTGTACATAAAACCTTTATATAGAGAGTTAATTAACTGTTTCATTTTCAGCTCCAACCTGTTTCTATGTTCCTCAGTTCTCATTTTCAGTTCCCCAGCTTGTGAGCTTTGCAGGGTGAATTACTTCATTCTCATTGGTATATTCTCCTCAGATTCTTGAGTTATATAATTCTCCCCTCTGCTAGATCAGTTACTGTTCTTCCATCTGCTTTCTGTCTTCTGAAAATGAACTTTGAAAGTTCTGATCTTTTAAAAAATTTTTTGTTAATGTTTATGTATTTTTGAGAGAGAGAGCACAGCAAGGGAGGAGCAGAGAGAGGGGGAGACACAGAATCTGAAGTAGGCTCCAGGCTCTGAGCTGTCAGCACAGAGCCTGATGTGGGGCTTGAACTTACAAAATGCGAGATCATAACCTGAGCCAAAGTCAGACGCTTAACCAACTAAGCCACCCAGGTGTCCCAGAAAGTTCTCATCTTTTGACAAGTTCTTTCCCATTACCCGTCCTTGTGGTTTTATAACCTTTTTTGCCCCTTTGTTTCATTTCATTATTTCTTGGAGTTTTAGGAGAGAGAAGTAATCATATGAGGTAGTTAGTCAGTCATGTTTAACTAGATGTATAAAATTAATTTTAAAAATTAACTGAAACTAAATTTTTAGTAGTGACATGATTTTAGAAACATGTGAATTAGTTATTATATTAGATGTTATTATATTCTACCTCCCAGCTTTCTTGAATTCTTGATAGCATATAGCCTTCTTAACTCATTTAAAATTCTTTAAGTTTCTAAAGTTTCTCTGTAGTTTTTGTTTGTTTATTTGTTTACTTATTTATTTTGACACACACACACACACACAGACATACAGACAAACACACACGGCATGAGTTGCGGGGGAGGGCAGAGAGAGGGAAAGAGAGAACCCCAAGCAGGCTCCACACTGTCAGCATGGAGCCCTGTGTGGGGCTCAAACCCACAAACTGCAAGACTGTGACATGAGCCAAAACCAAGAGTTGAACGCTCAACCAGTGTACTGATCCATCCAGATGCCCCTGTAGTGTTTTTTTTTTTTTAATGTTTTATTTATTTCTAGGAGAGAGAGAGAGAGAAAGACAGCGTGAGCAGGGGAGGGTTAGAGAGAGAGGAGTCACAGACTGAAACAGGCTCCAGGCTCTGAGCTGGCAGTCAGCACAGAGCCCGATGCGGGGCTCGAACCCACGAACCGCGAGATCATGACCTAAGCGAAAGTCGGACGCTTAACTGACTAAGCCACCCAGGCGCCCCGTTTTTTTTTTTTTTTAATGTTTGTTTATTTTGAGAGAGAGACAGCATACATGTGCTCACATGAGTGGGGGAGGAGCAGAGAGAGAGGACTTTGGGCTCAGCATTGTGCATTGAGCCCCTTGAGAGTCTCAATCCCCACGATCCCATGTCATGACATCATGACCTGAGTGGAAATTAAAAGTCTGACACTTAACTTACTGAGCCACTCAGGAGCCCCTTTCTGTAATTCTAATTTAAAATAGTCACATTCCAATTTGATCCTTGTTAACAGAGCACATTTTTTACTCTTTCTTAACCTCTAGCGGATGGAAGCACCGTACATGCAGAGAGTGTGGTTCTGACTACGGGGACGTTCCTGAGAGGCATGATTATAATTGGATTGGAAATGCATCCAGCAGGACGTTTAGGGGATCAGCCTTCCATAGGGTTGGCCCAGACTCTGGAGAAGTTGGGGTTTGTGGTGGGAAGATTGAAGACTGGGACTCCACCCCGAATTGCCAAAGAGTCCATTAATTTCAGCATTCTAAACAAGCAGATGCCAGATAATCCATCCATACCATTCAGTTTTATCAATGAGACAGTGTGGATTAAGGTAGGATAATTGAAGAAAATCTAACTTTACAGCTGACAGTGGCTATTCACAGCAGGATATAGCTCTTCTTTCCTTTCTTTCTTCCTTCCTTCCTTCCTCCTTTCCTTCCTTCCTCCTTCCTTCCTTTCTTCCTTCCATTCCCTCTTCCCTTCCTTCCTCCCTCCTTTCCTTTCTTACTTCCGTCCGTCCTTCCCTCTTTCCTTCCCTCCTCCTTTCTCTCTTCTTCCCTTCTTCCCTTCTACTTTTCACAATTCACTTTATATCACTATTGCTTAGGGTGTAAAAAAATAATCTTTAAAAGGATTAGCTAATTTGGCTAATTGGGTGTTTCCCCATAAGTTCTTAACTTTCATTTCTTCAGTAATTTTACCTATTTAAACTTTTTTGAAACACTTTCAGACCTACATAAAAATTGTAAGACCATTAAAACAAACTTCTATAAACCATTGAAATTCATACCCATTGTTAATATTTTACCATATTTATCTCCCTATATACAGAAATATATATATTTAATCTATAAAACAGTAATATACATATTCTTTTTCTTTTAATTTTTTTAATGTTTTATTTATTTTTGAGACCGAGACAGAGCATGAGCGGGGAAGGGGTAGAGCGAGAGGGAGACACAGAATCCAGAGCAGGCTCCAGGCTCTGTCAGCACAGAGCCCAACACAGGGCTCAAACCCACGAACTGTGAGATCATGATCTGAGCCAAAATTGGGCACTCAACCAACTGAGCCACCCAGGCACCCCTATTCTTTTTTTAATTTTATTTGAGAAAGAACTCACATGCAGGGAGGGACAGAGAGAGGGAGAGAGAGAGAAATCCCAAGTAGGTTCTATGCTATCAGTGCAGAGCCAGATGCAGCGCTAAAACTCACAAACCATGAGACTGTGACCTGAGCCAAAACCAAGAGTCAGACCCATAACTGACTAAGCCACCCAGGCACCCTGTACACATTTATTCTTATTCTTTTTTTTTTCCCCAAAACATTGAGGGTAAGTTGTAGAGATCATGACCCTTTACTTCTAAATACTTCAGTATGCATTTCAACTAAGCACAAATACATGCTCTTATATAACCTGGTTGTAGTAATAAAATTCGGGTAATTTAACATTGATACATTGCTGTTATTTGTTACAAAGTTCATAGTCAGATTTTGCTGATTATTCCAATATTGTTCTTTATAGCAACCTTTTTTTTTCCAATCCAGGATCACATACTGCATTTAATTGTCATTTCTCTTTACCTGGAACAGTTCCTCAGTCTTTCATGATACTGGTATTTTTGAAGAGTACAGGATACTTTTTTGCCTGACTTTGCAGTTAAAAAAACATTGTATCTTTAGAACTGAGGACTAATAATTGATGGTCCTAGCTTCTGGTGATTGTTATATTAATAAGTGGCGCCATATATTCTGCTGTCTTGAGTAAGTCACTTATATTTTTGCTTTGGTAAAATGTAAATTGTGATGCAACTTTCTTATTGTAAATAGATATAGATACATACGTGTGTGTGTGTGTGTGTATACATACTTTATCTGTTTATTATAAACTTTCAGGTTTATAGAAAGTAGAAATAACAGTGTAATGAATCTCTGTGTCCATCACCCAACTTCAACAAATAACATTTTCTGGCATTCTTGTTTCATCTTTCTTTAACATGTTTCTTCTTGTTAGGTTTTAAAGCTCTAGTCCTAGATATCACTTATAAATACTTTGGTATATGTCTTTAACAGATGAGAACTTTGTAAAAAAAAAAAAAAAACAAAACCAACCACAAAGCATTATCATACCTATCAATAAGGACCACACATTGAGTTGGATGATATGCCTTATAACAGTTCCCCCCACCTTTTTTTTTTTTTGACATTCATATGTGGAAGAAACTGAGTCATCTGTTCTCTAGAGTTTCTCACATTCTGGATTTCTCTTATTTCATCCTTCTGGTACCTTAAATACATTCTTTCACCTTCTGTATTCCCTGTAAAGTGGTAGATCTAGAGGCTTATTTAAATTAAGGTTCACCTTTTGGGTTGTTTTTGGCAAGAATATTCCATAAGTAGTGCTCAGCATTATGCATAGGTTTAATGTCTATAAAATTAAGTGCTATCATGTGTGTAATTTATTTAAGTAAAAGACAAACTAGTAAAGAAGCAGAACATTGTTTTAAGTAGTTCCTATATTTTAGCCAGAAGATCAGCTGCCATGTTACTTGACTCACACCAACCCTAAAGTGGATGAGATTGTCCTTGAGAACCTGCACCTTAATAGTCACATTAAGGAAACTACAAGAGGACCCCGGTAAGGACAGAACATTACTTTAAGGAATGACATCAACCCTCTTTTGCTTGCTTCATTAAATTTTTGAATTTCATTGTCCTTTTCCAGATACTGTCCATCCATTGAATCAAAGGTTTTGCGTTTTCCAAACCGTCTACATCAGGTTTGGTTGGAACCTGAAGGCATGGATTCTGACCTCATCTATCCCCAAGGGTTATCTGTGACACTACCAGCTGAATTACAAGAGAAAATGATCATGTGCATCAAAGGCTTGGAGAAGGCTAAAATGATTCAACCAGGTAAAGAGAATCACAGCAGCCCTTCAATATGAACTCAGCATCACATCAGTAGACAGTGAGGAGGTCTTAGCTATAGTCATGGTTGCTTAGAGCCTCAGAAGACAAAGCCCAACATCTATGCATTTTAAAATAGTCTTTGTTTTTCAAGAGCATTTAGTGATCATCTTTACATCTCTACTTTGAGGTAAATCTAGCTCTGTTTATACTTATTTTGTATCATTCATTCTTTGGTCAGGCTATGGTGTTCAATATGATTACTTAGACCCCCGTCAGATCGCTCCTTCTCTTGAGACTCATTTGGTGCAACGGCTCTTCTTTGCTGGCCAAATAAATGGCACTACTGGTTATGAGGAAGCTGCGGCTCAAGTAAGATGTTGTTCAGATGTTACTATAAACAGAAAAGGACTATTTAAGTGGTATTTCTCCTTTTAACATCTACTGTGATAACTATATAGATCTTATACAACTCATATTGTAGTGAAAGACTTATTTCTGTTTCAGGGTATACAGGGATGACTGCTATTTGGAAACACTTGTGGGTTTTGTTTTTTGTTTTTGTTTATTTTTTATTTGAGTATGGTTGACAGAAATGTTACATTAGTTTCAAGTATACAACTGAGTGATTTGACAAGTTTATACATTATGCTGTGTTCACCACAAATGTAGCTACCATCTGTCCCATTACATAGCTATTACAGTATCATTGACTGTGTTCCTTATGCTGTGCCAGACACTTTCGGTTTTAATTCTCTTTTCTGAGCTCCTTTGTTGATTAGTTTTTTTTTCTGACTTTGTTTTTTAAGATTTTATTTTTAAGTAATCTCTACACCCAACCTGGGGCTTGAACTTACATCCATGATATCAAGAGTCACACCCTGTGACTGAGCAGGCAGCCACCCCTGACATTTTTTTAAAGACAAAATTTAGTTCTTTTAACATAACATTATTGAAAATTATCATATTCCTTTTAAACGAGAAGTTATGTTATTTTTACTTGTGAGTGGGAAAAGGCTAGAAGAGTTTTATGGGTGGATTTAAAATATATTAGCCCACCTGAGGCTTATCAGGAATGTTAAATATTTTTCAAAACAATGAAATACAGCACTCTAAAGTGGTACATTACCTGTATTTGGTTTTTGAATAAGAATCACATTTTCTTTCTCTGTTCTATCGCTCCTGGGCAGTCCTTGCTTTCTTACTATCCCATGCTGTTTTTTCCAGGTAGTGTTCTAATAGGGTAGGTCACTGTTCAGTTCATAATGGCCTTTTAAACATTTCAGTCCTCTTGTAGGGTGTGATAGCTGGAATCAATGCCAGTCTTCGGGTCAAGCGCAAGCCTCCTTTTGTCATTAGTCGAACAGAAGGCTACATAGGAGTCTTAATTGATGACCTCACCACACTGGGTACCAATGAACCATACCGCATGTTCACAAGCCGAGCAGAGTTCCGTTTGTCACTGCGCCCTGATAACGCCGACAGCAGGCTTACGTCCCGAGGTATCTCTCTTCACTGAGTCCTGAAGCCATATTTAGTCTTCCTTAAAACCTCTCTCATATTCTTTCTCTCTCTTCTAGGGTATAAGGAAGTTGGCTGTGTGTCACAACAACGATATGAAAGAGCTTCTTGGATGAAGTCTTCTTTGGAAGAAGGCATTTCTGTGCTAAAATCCATTGAGTTTTCAAGTTCTAAATGGAAAAAGTTAATTCCACAGGCTTCTATAAGTATTGATAAAAGTCTGCCTCTCAGGTATGCACTTTTAATACTTTTCTCATGTTTTACAGAAAAGTGAGATTGTTTCAGAGAAACATTACCTGTGGATTCCCTATTTTAAATGAACGTAGCTTACTTTTGGCTTCTTCTCAGAATCACTTTGCTATAACTTATTTCTTTATTCTGTATTTAAAATATATATGACTCTAAATTATTTTTTCATTTTTTTCATATATTTCTGTGGCTCCCATTGAGTTCTGGCTTTCCTAAGATTTAGAGGTTACACCAAGAAATACAGTCAATCTGCATTCTTTTATAAGTATGGAGTAATTAGAAACTTCTTTGACTAAGCAGAGTATTTTGTAGACTCACTTGAACAATCCCTTGATACATTTAGGGTTTTATTTCATCCTTTTTTTTTTTTTTAATTTTTTTTTAATGTTTTATTTATTTCTAGGAGAGAGAGAGAGAGACAGCGTGAGCAAGAGAGGGTCAGAGAGAGGAGTCACAGACTCTGAAACAGGCTCCAGGCTCTGAGCTGGCAGTCAGCACAGAGCTCGACGCGGGGCTCGAACCCACGAACCGCGAGATCATGACCTAAGCGAAAGTCGGACGCTTAACCGACTAAGCCACCCAGGCGCCCCAGGGTTTTATTTCATCCTTTTATCATTCTGGTTATATCGACTCTGAATCTGAAGGACATTAATATAGAGCTTTTGCTTCATAGATATGTTCCTAAGGACTTTACACAGTTCAAACTCTGCATCACTACTTTTTTTCCTCATTAAAAAAAATGTATTCTGGGGCACCTGGGGGCTTACTCAGTTAGGCGTCCAGCTTTGGCTCAGGTCATGATCTTGTGGTCTGTGGATTTGAGCCCCATGATGGGCTCTGTGCTGATAGCTCAGAGCCTAGAGTCTGCTTCAGATCCTGTGTTTCCCTCTTTCTCTGTCCCCACCCCCACCACACACACATTCTCTGTCTCTCTTAAAAAAAAACACTAAAAAAATTTTTTTAATTAAAAAAAATGTTTGCTAACTCAGGTGGGGAGGTGCCCAGAAGGCAGAATGTAAAATCATTGTAGCTTAGAAGCAAATATGGTGGCATTATCTTGCAGGTATGACTCCAATATACTTTTCTTTTTTTTTTTTTTTTTTAAAAAAGCCTGTTTTCCTTGTGAGGGATTTTGTGGACTTAAAGGTATGCCTATTTATTACTGCTTTTTATTATTTCTAATCTTCCAGTGCCTTCTCCTTGATTAACAGTCCAGCATAATGTGTCCTTTTTTGACTTTCATCTCATCACGGTCCCTTACCATTTATAACTTCTGTTCCCAAGTTTTCATTTTCACAGGAATTTCCCAGAGCGCTGGCAGATAATAGAGGATATTAAGCAGATTTTTAATTACAGTGATGATCAGTGTTAAAGAACCTGCATAAGTAGGGACTCTTAGTCACAGGAACAACAGCCTGATTGCCAAGTGAGGATGGTGGATAGATTTATTTACCAGCCAAGTGGCACTGGGAGATGGCAATAGTATAAACATAGTTTATAAAATCCACCCAGTATTTCAGGTGTGTGTTTAAATTTAGGAAGGTTCACATTGTTTTAGACTTTGTGCAGAGAATTTATAACATCATGCTTTGTTTTGACAAATATTGCACTCTTTCAAATTTATATAATTAGAATTTGCATTAAATGTGACTAATGTGTATTGAGATAACATTGCAAGCAGGCTAACTTTCTAACAATCTAAAATGCTAATCAGTGAATAAAAATATGAATGAAAAGGCTATCACTTTGACATTTTCACCAAACTAATCCTAGGAGTAGCCATTTTATTAAGGTGATTAAAAAAACAATAGTTTAGCCAAACGCTTTTCTTTTTAATTCAGGTTATCTTTCCCTTCAGGAGAAACTAGGGTCTCAGTCCCCACATTTGTTTTTCATTTTTTGGGTTTTTAAAAAATTTTTTTAATCTTTATTTTTGAGAGACAGAGTGCAAGTGGAGGGGGCGCAGAGGGAGAGGGAGACACAGAATCTGAAGCAGGTTCCAGGCTCTGAGCTGTCAGCACAGAGCCATGAGTGGGGCACAAACCCACAAACTATGAGGTCATGACATGAGCCGAAGTCAGACTCTTAACCGATTGAGCCACCCAGGCACCCCCCTACTACATTTGATTTCAGCAGAATACTTACAGTCTAGCATTCAGCCTCCCTAAATGAATTCACTTTATAAAGCTAGAAAGATAGAAAATTGGTCTAAATACATTTATTGCATTTACTGTGTACATGCTAGGCTCTGTGCTAAAAATACAAGTTGAAACCAGACTTTGAAGAGATACACAAATAATTGCACATGCATTTCTTGCCAGAATTATAGGAAAATACACATATGTGTCAGATTGTCTCAAGTTCTGTTGTAGCGCGATAACTTGTCCTTTCTGTGTCAGAGCTCTAACCTTTGAGGCTTAGGCTTGACTCAAAGTAGATCTTGAAGGTTAGACCTGAGAAAAGCTCCAAGGCTTGTAAATGAACTGTTTTTTTAAAAAAATATTAAGTTGGATGGTCAAGGGCTATTCTTTGAGATCACCATCCTGCTAGATTCCAAGGTAATTTTGGTTAGTCATTAGGTGTGCTCCAGAATGTTCTATAGTTTAAAACATAATCCAGCCATTTTCCTTTGGGACTTAGGGTTATATGGTTTCATGGTAGCTTATGAGGTGAGGCCTCTGTAATTAGTTGAGAGCACAGCAGAACTGCCCCGAATTTCTGGACATTCCTAGAGCAGGCCATCTGAGGAAGAAATGAGTCAAGCATCCACAAAGGGTGATAATGCATAACTATGGTAATAGAATAAACAGTGAAGTAGGTTGGCTGGGAGGACTGGGAAGACTTGGGACCCTTGGATGAACAGATCTGACTTTTTTTTTTTTTAATTTTTTTTTAATGTTTTATTTCTAGGAGAGAGAGAGAGACAGTGTGAGCAGGGGAGGGTCAGAGAGAGAGGGAGTCACAGACTGAAACAGGCTCCAGGCTCTGAGCTGGCAGTCAGCACAGAGCCCGACGCAGGGCCCGAACCCACGAACCGCGAGATCATGACCTAAGCGAAAGTCGGACGCTTAACCGACTAAGCCACCCAGGTATCCCATGAACAGATCTGACTTTCTGTTGACTTGATAATTAATTGATTTAATTGGTTTGGGATGGACAGAATTTATTAAAGATGTGATCTATTGAAGGGAAAGATCAAAATTAGTAAATAGAAGCAAAATGAATTAAGGCAGTAAATGTAGGGAAATTGTACAGATCAGTAAATCTTGTGAAAACCAAACAAAATGAGAACTAAACTGCAGAATGTTTTGCAGTCTTGGGACCACAGGAATGAGGTGAGCCTAGGGCAGTGTCATAGTTCAACCAAGTAGAACTAAGGTCTTGACAACAATGGAATTCATTATATACTGCTTTTAGTTGCTCTGGCAATAACCTTTTAAATGAATTACAACCAAAAAGCTACATGTAAATAATTAACAGAGCAAGAACTGGTCTAGTTCACTCCATCTTAGGGGAGGGCAAGAGAGTGGGAGTGGGTGATACCAAGGAGTCTGAGATCAGTTTAAAAGGGATTAAACTGGCCTAAGGAGCTGTCATACCTGAAGATGAAACATACCTGAAGTTTCTCTCTCTAGTTAAGTGTTAATGAATCAAGTTGTTGCAAATCTCACCTGAAATACCTGTCAGCATTTGTACTTAAGCATGTTCTCTTGGTGAGCTGTGAAAGATGCCTGGGAATTTTAGCAGTCGTCTCTATTAGCTGCATATATTGCTCTCCTCTCCCCTTGCTTTGGCCCAGGAGAACTTAGCCTATCCAGAGCTGGTAGTGAAAGTAGAACTGAGAACTAGCTGCCTAAAGTTCCTAATCAGTAGAAATTACCTCTCTCTCTCTCTCAGAAATAAAATAAACATTAAAAAAAAAAAAGAAATAAAGCTCTTGACCATCATTTTATCATCAGTTTATTCTTTTTTTTTTTTTTTTATGTTTTATTTATTTCTAGGAGAGAGGAGAGACAGCGTGAACAGGGGAGGGTCAGAGAGAGAGGGAGTCACAGACTGAAACAGGCTCCAGGCTCTGAGCTGGCAGTCAGCACAGAGCCCGACGCGGGGCTCGAACCCACGAACCGCGAGATCATGACCTAAGCGAAAGTCGGACGCTTAACCGACTAAGCCACCCAGGCGCCCCTATCATCAGTTTATCCTGCGGAGACTTAAGATATACACCTAAGGGCCTCTTACTCTGACTTGGAGAGTTCTCAAAAGCAAGAAAGAGATCTTCAGCTGGTTTTGGGCATGCAAGAGGATGACTCCTTCATGGGACAAGAGCTTAGATGCAAATTCTTAGAGAATTCAATCAAATCCTTGTTATCAGATTGATATTTTGTCCTTACAAGAAAGGGAGGCCAAATGGATGATAACAATGCAGTCTTTACCAACAGCTTATTTCTCATAATAAAGAAAAGGAGAGAATTGGGGAGAATTACACATTAGCCTTATTGAGGTTCTACTGTGTTGCAGATGTTACTGCATTTGGTGACTGTACTTGGAAAGAATTAAGAGTATCTTTTTTTTATTAAAAATTTTTTAATGTTTATTTTTGAGAGAGAGACACACACAGAGCATGAGCAGGGGAGGGGCAGAGAAAGAGGGAGACACAGAATTCAAAGCAGGCTCCAAATTCTGAGCTGTCAGCATGGAGCCTAATGTGGGACTCAAACCTATAAGCTGTGAGATCATCACCTGCCAAAGTTGATCTTCCTGACTAAGCCACCCAGGTATGCCAGAATATCTATTGATAATAGTATTACTTCAGAGATTTGGTATTATTTTCATGGAATCTTGTTCTTAATCTGGCTTACATGATATGGACTCTTTTTTTTTTTTGGAATCCTATCTTTTTTTTTAATTAATATTTTTTATTTATTTCTGAGAGAGAGAGAGACAGCGTGAGCAGGGGAGTGTCAGAGAGAGGGGGAGACACAGAATCTGAAGCAGGCTCCAGGCTCCGAGGTAGCTGTCAGCACAGAGCCCGATGTGGGGCTCGAACCCACGAACCCTGAGATCATGACCTGAGCCGAAGTCGGATGCTTAACTGACTGAGCCACCCAGGCACCCCTTTGGACTCCTATCTTAATGAAACTTTTGTGTACTTGCAGAGCTCTAGATGTTCTGAAATATGAAGAAGTTGACATGAAGTTATTAGCCACAGCTGTTCCAGAGCCCTTGAAGAAGTACATTAAATGTAAAGAACTAGCTGAAAGACTGAAAATAGAAGGTAGAAAATAATCTTTTACTTAACATGCCTATGTGTTCTCTTTTCCATTTGTGCAAATTATGGAAAGCAGATCCATTAAGATAAAGCTCTATGGTAAGAGGAGGCATCGTTACCATAGAACCAGCATAGTCTTAGGCTCTGTGCTAGTCAAAGTGGGGTTCCCAGGCGAGCAGCATTGCAGCACATGGGGAGCTTGTTAGGAATACAGAATCTCACACTCTGCCTCAGCCTCAACTGAGTAAACACATTTGTATTTTCTTTTTAAGTCTGTTTATTTTGAGAGAGAGAGCGAGCAGGGGAGGGGCAGAGAGAGGGAGAGAGAGAATCCCAGACAGGGATTCTCGGGGCTCAAACTCATGACCGTGAGTTCATGCCCTGAGCTAAAACCAAGAGTCAGACCCTTAACTGACTGAGCCACCCAGGTGCCCATCTGCATTTTAACAATATCCCTAGGTAGTTTCCCTTAAACTTCCTTTTTACATTTTTCCATCTGATGTTCTCATAATGAGAAAAATAATAGTGTCTTTGGCTTTGACAATAGACTGGAATACTCTACCATTAACAAATACTTATTTTGTATCAGGCAAAGAAATCAGAGCCTGCCCCTGTACATTATGACACATATCATGCTCTCATACTCTTGGTCAGTGCACTGACCATCAAAGCTACAGATAACTTTGTAGTTGGGCTGTATTTTTTTTTAAAGTTTTTCAACATGAAAAATTTCAAACATAAAAATACTGAGAACATCACCTTCTGCATTTTGACAGGTGTTTTTTCCCTGGGCTGGAAAATTATGTGGAGAAAAAGGCAAGGAACCAAGAGAGATGGGGAGAAGGGTAGGAAAAGTTGGATAATGATGTACTGTTCAAATAGGAAAGCACTTTAAATTCCTTGGGGACCAGCCATGGTGGTAAGAATGCTGTATTCCTTATAGCGATGGCATTTCTTTTAGTTCCAGAGAGATATACCACTTTGCTATATTTTGGCTGTACATACAGGATGACCTAAGTACCACCTACCATCCCACCATGCAAGTTAACAAAAGTCTAGCAATAATGGGAAACTCACAAAAACTGCAAATGACAAGGCATTAGTAGTATACTAATGTGTAAAAATGTCACACTTTTATTTCAACTTCATAATTTCTCTATTAAGTAATTACATTATTGAACATTCAGGATGTTATCACCTGGGAACAGGTGATTAAATTCTGTTTTTTAAACTTGGTTTGCAATTTTACTTTGTTCCATAGATCACCAGGTTTGAGTTAGAATAATCCAGAGTAATTATCTTTAACTTGTTCATAGGAAACACTGGTTTCAGCCATGGAGTAGCTACTATTTTACCTTGTTTTTTAAAGACACGGGCATATAGAAAGATTCTATATCCATGGCTTAATAGAAACATTAGATTAAAATATATCAGTGGTTTTCAAATCACTGCATGGACCCTCTACCAGATAGCAAGTTTCATAATGGCAGAAATCAATTACAGATTCTTCTTTGTATTCTCTCTCGTTTTATTATGTATATATTTAAAAATTTAATATGCGTTTAACATATACATTACCTCATTTATATCCCATGATCCTATATAAGGTCTATTTTTAAGTCATATAATTGTATTATAGTTTTTTTGTTAATTTGTCATATTGCAATGTTGTATTAAGACCTTTACATGCAGGTTTGTTTGGTATTTAGAATTGACCTGTGGGGGCGCCTGGGTGGCTCAGTGGGTTAAGCATCCAGCTTTGGCTCAGGTCCATGATCTCATAGTTTGTGGGTGCAAGCCCATTTCGGGCTCCATGCTGACAGCTCAGAGCCTGTAGCCTGCTTGAGATTCTATATTTCCCTCTCTCTCTGCACCTCCCCCGCTCACGCTCTGTCTCTCTCTCTGTCAAAAATAGACATTTAAAAAAAAGAAAAAGAATAGAATTGTCCTGTGAAAGATAGGTATTAGCATTATTGTCTTAACTTTACAGTTAAGTGCTAATTTGCCTAAGGTCACACAGTTGGTGAGTGGCAAAGCCAGGATTTGAATCTAACTTGTCTGACTACAAGGCCTGTGCACCTCACAACTATCCTTTGTTACCATAAAGACCATCTGAAGTCATCTGGGTCAGCTCTTACAATTTGTGGATAAAGAAGCTAAGGCCCAGGGGCGCCTAAGTGGCTCAGTCAGTTAAGTGTTTTGACTTCAGCTGAGGTCATGATCTCACGGTTTGTGGGTTCGAGACTTGTGTCAAGCTCTGTGCTGACAGCTCAGAGCCTGGAGCCTGTCTTCGGATTCTGTATCTCCCTCTTTCTCTGACCGTCCCCTACTCACACTGTCCCTCTCTCCCTCTCTCTCAAAAATAAACGTTTAAAAAAGAAACATAGAATCAGAACATCTTAGGGAAGACTGGTTTCTTGACAGGATAGAATGACCACCACCTCAATTTAAATTTTAAAACAGGTTTTGAGTTTATTTTTCTAAGAACAGAATGCTTTACAAAATAATTGCTAAATTATCCTTCTTACTTAGCTTCTTAATAAAAACCTTATATTGTATTACATGTAAAAGAAATTCTACTTTTAAAGATTATGTCCATATCAAGCTATAATTCTGAAAAACATTTTCTTAGAGAAACAGCTTATAGTTATAGCCCTTAGTCTACTGAGGGTTTGCACAGAGAGGAAAAATTTGCACTGAGTGGAAGAGAAATATCTTCTATTTTTAATTTTCCAGATTTTGCTTTTTAAAATTTTTAAGTAATCTCTATACCCAACATCGGGCTTGACCTCACAACCCTGAGATCAAGAATCATATGCTTAGGATGCCTGGGTGGCTCGGTCCGTTAAGCCTCTGATTCTTGATTTTGGCTCAGGTCATGATATCAGGGTTGTGAGACTGAGCCCTGTGTTGGGACTCTGTGCTGGGCATGGAGCCTGCTTAAGATTCTCCTAATCTCACTCTTTTTTTTTTTTTGAGAGAGAAATAAAAAGTCACATGTTCTACTCTACTTAATTTTTGAAATGAAAGGACATGCCATAAACTACCAGACAGAATGTTGTAGTTGTTATGCAAGATACTCCCTCTGATTTAGCCTCAATTTCCTCATCTGGAAACGGGAACCCTTACCGCACTTACCTTGTAGTGTTGGAAAAACTGTTGAATGATATATTATATACAGAAGTTTGGGGGGGTGTGCGCCTGTGTGGCTGTTAAGTTTCCGACAGCTCAGGTCATGATCTTGTGGCTCATGAGTTCAGGTCCTGCATCGGGCTCTGTGCCTGAAGCCTGCTTCGGATTCTTTGTCTCCCTCTCTCTCTCTGCCTCTCCCCTGCTTGCACTCTGTCTCTCTCTCAAAAACAAAACAAAACAAAACAAAAACATTAAAAATAAAAGTTTTTTGTAAATTTTAAAAAAGCTATAAAATCATAGTTCTTGGAGCGCCTGGGTGGTTCAGTCGGTTAAGCATCTGACTTCGGCTCAGCTCATGATCTCATGGTTCATGAGTTCACGCCCCAAGTCTGGGGCTCTGTACTGATAGCTTAGAGCCTGGAGACTGCTTCAGATTCTGTGTCTCCCTGTCTCTCCACCCTTTCCCTGCTCATACTATGTCTCTCAAAAATAAACCTTAAAAAAATGTTTTTAAATATGTTATTAATAGGAGTATCATAATTAATTCTGTTCACCAGCCATTTATGAGTCGGTGTTGTTCTATCAGCAACAACAAATAAAGGAAGTTCAGCAAGATGAAGCTCTCCAGCTGCCAAAAGACTTAGATTATTTGACTCTCAGAGATGTGTCTTTGTCTTACGAAGTTCGAGAGAAGCTACATTTCATTCGCCCAGAGACGGTAAGAAATCAGGCAGTGGATGGGATAAAGAGCTAGTGCTTTAATTTATTAAACCTGGATTTATAGCGGTCACATAATTTATACTTTATTTCATCATTAAAAAATCTAATCTCTTATTATATCTCTTTGTATGAAAGATATTGGTATGTTTTGAGAGATGAAAAAACAGTCTAAGTAAGTAACTAGAAATCAAGAATTGGATTGATTAAAATTATTCTCTAGTCCCAACCATGTGCTAACCCATCAGTGCAAACTAATATAACTCATGACATAAGAGAAACCACATTATTTTAAAATATAATACATGTGAGTGGTTTTCAAATCACTGCTGGGAATCTTCATTAGGAGTTCCACAGTGTTGGCTTAGAAGCTACTAGAAGGTAGAGGGGAGTCAAAGAGGTCCCTCACCCCACACTTCAGCCTAAGAGTGTGTGTGTGTAAGCATCTATGAGTAAGTTAAAAACTTTATTAGTCAGTTAAGTGACTTGGTTTTGGCACAAGTCATGATCTCCTAGTTGGTGAGTTTGAGCCCTGCATCAGGGCCTACACTGACAGTGCTATATTTACTGATTCTGAGATGCACATTTAACATTTCTGAAACTGAGTTGTATCTTAAGAATGGATGGTGTATCATAGTTTAATAGGCAGTGGCTTTTTTTTTAGTGGTGATTCATAAAGTAAAAGGCATTTAACAAAAGTATGACCTATAAAATTTTTTTTTTAAAGGTTTTTTTTTTTTTTTAAATGTTTATTTATTTCTAGGAGAGAGAGAGAGAGAGGCAGCGTGAGCAGGGGAGGGTCAGAGAGAGAGGGAGTCACAGACTGAAACAGGCTCCAGGCTCTGAGCTGGTAGTCAGCATAGAGCCCGACGCGGGGCTCGAACCCACGAACCGCGAGATCATGACCCAAGCGAAAGTCGGACGCTTAACCGACTAAGCCACCCAGGCGCCCCTAACCTATAAAATTTTTTGAAAAAAATTATTTTTAAAGGGAGGAGTAATTCCATCAATACAAACATGATTTTCTTAGCAATAGTCATAGCAAATAAGAAATAGAAACCAAGCAAATAAGCCTTAAATTTATAACTCTGTATATCCTACTCATTTTGGGTTTTTATAGGTAATCATAGGCTGCACTGCCCAATAGGATAGCCACTAGCTAAATGTGACCATTTACATTAATTAAAATTAAATAAAACTCAGAATTCAGCTCTTTAGTCATACTAGCCATGTTTCAGGTGCTGAATAGCCACATATGGCTAATAGCTACCCATATTGGACAGTGCATTGTTACAGTGCAAATGTTATGAAAATTTTCATTATCACAGAAAGTTCAATTGGACAGAACTGGTCATTGGAGTTCACATCCCTTATCCACAATTCTAGGATACAAAAAGCTCTGACAAGTCTTTGTTGTAGACAAACCTGGTAGCAAACCTGAACTGACATGAGATTATGTAGTCTTTATACCACTTTGAGTGAATATTCATACATTTCACTATAAAAATATACCACAGAAATATTAATGAGATTAAAGGGACTGCTGAGGCGGTTACATTAGTTTAATGAAAACGTAGGTAGTCTAACCCTCTATTAGATATATGATCTTGGACAAGTCACTTGAACTTTTCTGAGCCTCATTTTCCCTAACTTATAAAATGAAGGTATTAATAATAATCACATTTCCTTTATCTACTTTATAGTTATTTTGAAGATACATTAAGATAATAGTTTTAAAAATATTTTATAAACTATAATATACAGGTTGTTATTAGGAGCAAAATAGATTTGATTTTGACATAGCTCACATATGTTTCTCCTACGGTTTTATTTTTTTTTTTTCTTCCAAGTTTCTATTTAAATTTGTTAGTTGGCATATAGTGTAGTATTAGCTTCAGGAGTAGAATTTAGTGATTCATCACTGACTTATATCCCTTATGGTTTTAATTCTTAGATTGGGGCTGCTGGACGTATACCTGGAGTGACACCTGCTGCCATCATCAATCTGCTCCGATTTGTGAAGACCACTCAGCAGAGACAGGCGGCTGTGAACAACTTGCCCAACACTCATCAATGCCTTTGTGACACAGACGGACTGGAAGAAAGGCAGTTATAGCTTTCTATTCATAGAAGACTTTTAAATAGTACGAGTAGAGAGAGGCGAAAAGAAGTACTGTATTCTGGTTTAGCACCTGTTAAAATAACCTTAGGTTATTATGGATTTGTCATTAATATATGAAGAGGACAGAGATTATAATAACTGTGCTTCTTTATGTATCTGAAGAAAGTTATAAAGTCTTCATTTATACTCTTCATCTTAGGTGCTCTAATACAGTGAGCCTATTAACATAATGGGAGTATTCATCAAAGAGAGATCTCAGTGGATCCACACATAAACCAGAAAAAAAACTTCAGTTCACAGATTTGCTTACTCATAAGGACTTTGTCCATTAAATACTATCAAAGTAAAAATCTTATGTTTAAACCTGTTTTGAAAGTTAGTAGTCTTTTGTTTGCATTAGGAGGCAATTTCAAAGCCCTCAGATTCTTAGGACTTCATATTTGAGACTATACAAAATCATCTAGAATTATCCAACTGGTTTCCAACACTTAAAAATGTAGTATGTAGGATGAAAGTTGATTTCTAAGATTCCTGTACTTCTCCAGGAAATCCTCACCAGTAATTATCTTTGAACATCAATGAAAACCCTATGAAATAGAAATTATCAGTTTCCTAGGATCCTCCATATGGAAAATTTTTTGGTAATAATACCTTTATTAAGGTAGTTATTTTATATCCTACAGTATTTTCTTATGAAACTGTTATGGCCCAATTTCTTAACACTAAAGACAAATCCTTAGTAACTGTTGACTGGCATTTTCATGTTTTTAGGTCAGAATTGACAGAAAAGCTGGAATGGTGCTGCCACTCTTCTTCCTCTTCAGTACTTCAATTCTGTGCTGTAACAGGGTTTAGGGTGGGATGACCACCTGGGCCCTTTGGCTGGCTGGCTGAGACATCTTGACCTTTCTAGATAGACTAGAGGATGAATACAGACAAGTGGGCCAGAGAGCCTTGCTTATCCCTGGAAATGCTAACTCAGATATCTGGTATCAATCAAGGGAGAAGCTCCCATGTCAGCTTCAGGCCAAAGAAGATACTTAAGACACTACCAAAGGCCCTGAAGTCACTCTGGCTACAGTATTTGTTAAGCCTGATTATGGGTGTGAGGCAGCCAAATATTTTGTTGCTATAATCCTATATGGCTGCTTGAATATAGCTCAGTTTTCACGGATTTGTTTCATCTAATTTTAGTCTTTCCATTAAAGTAGTATCAGTAGCAAGTAAAAAGCATTTGTAACGTGGGGCGCCTGGGTGGCTCAGTCAGTTAAGCGTCCAGCTTCGGCTCAGGTCATGATCTCATGGTTCGTGGGCTTGAGCCCCGCATCAGGCTCTGTACTGACAGCTAGCTCAGAACCTGGAGCCTGTTTCGGATTCAGTGTCTCCCTCTTTCTCTGACCCTCCCCTGCTCATGCTGCCTCTCTCAGAAATAAATAACATTAAAAAAAACTCACACATAATAATTAAAAAATTAACCTGTTCCGGGCGCCTGGGTGGCTTAGTCGGTTAAGCGTCCGACTTTCGCTTAGGTCATGATCTCGCGGTTCGTGGGTTCGAGCCCCGCATCGGGCTCTGTGCTGACTGCCAGCTCAGAGCCTGGAGCCTGTTTCAGCCTGTGACTCCCTCTCTCTGACCCTCCCCTGTTCGTGCTGTCTATCTCTCTCCTAGAAGTAAATAAAAAATATTAAAAAAAAAAAAAAAAAAAAAAATTAACCTGTTCCTCTTGGGCTCCCTCTTCACAATACTTTTATTGTTGTATTTATTTCATTCTACCATTATTGCAATATCTGGCTTCCCCTAACCTCTTAAAATATAAACCTCTTGAATGCCTGCAGTGCCACAGCTATAGACACTCAGGGCATGCTTTTTGAATGAATGAATATTACTAAAAGCAATAGATGACAAAACTAAAAGTGAATTAAATGGGATAAAAATGACAATAAATCTTAAGAATTATATACTCTTGTGTTTGCCTTTCTCTATCTCCGTAACTCTGTCTTCACAGTTTCTTCAGCTTCCTTTCCTCCCTATCTTCCTGTACTATCTGTGTTTTTCCTGCCTCTAATATGAAGTTTATTTTTATGATATTTTATTTATGAAGCAGATTTTTACTATTTCCTAATGTAAGAGTCAGGTGAAGGGCACAAAAGAGTAAAAAGGCAACCCACAGAATGGAAGAAAAATCCTGTATTGAATAATGGGCTAATATCCAGAATATTTATTTTTTTAAAAAATGTTTTATTTATTTCTGAGAGAGAGAGACAGCCTGAGCAGGGGAAGGTCAGAGAAAGAGGGAGACACAGAATCTGAAGCAGGCTCCAGACTCTGAGCTGGCTGTCAATACATAGCCCGATGTGGGGCTCGAACCCACGAACCGTGAGATCATGACCTGAGCCGAAGTCAGACGCTTAACTGACTGAGCCACCCAGGTGCCCCTAATATCCAGAATATTTAAAAGACAACTACAGCTCAACAACAACCCAATTAAAAAATGGGCAAAGGTCCTGAATATTTCTCCCCTACAAGATATACAAATGACCAATAACCACATAAAAAGATACGATGCACAGCATTGCTAGTCATTAAGAAAATGCAAATCAAATACACAATGAGATGTCCTCTCACACCTAATTGGATGGCTATTATCAGATAAACAAAAACAAGCATTGGCAAGCCTGTGGAGAAATTTGAACCCTTATGCACTGTTCATGGAAAAGTAAATTGGTGTAGCTGCTCCCCTTGCCAAAATTAAAAGAATTATATGACACAGCAATTACATTCCTGGATATATACCTAAAAGGACTGAAAGCAAGGTCTTGAAGACCCTGTTCAAGGGTCATATAGCATTATTAGTAGTAGCATTCATAGTAGCATTATTCACAATAGCTATAAGGTGGAAGCAACCTAAGCGTCCATCAACAGATAAATGGGGTAAACTAAATGTACAAAAATAACAGTGAAATACTTTTCAGCCTTGAAATTCTGACACATTACAGCATGGATGAACTCATGTGGTTCTTGGAGTAGTCAGATTATCCTAGAGACAACAGAATGGTGTTGGGGGGACAGAGGAAGACGGAGTTATTGTTTAAGGGTACAGAATTTGTTTTTGCAAGCTGAAGAGTTCTGGAGGATGATCACTGAAGAGTTCTGGAGGATGGTAGTGGCACAACAATGCCACTAAACACTTAAAAGTGGTAAAGATGGGGAATTTTATGTTGTGTATGTCTTACCACAATTTTTTTAAAAAGCTAAATGAATTTGTAAATGTAGCTCAGCTCTAAAACCTATTTATTTACTGACAATTTATCCCCTGCTTATTTCTAAAAATATACTGGAGACATTTTAAAGAGAAGAAAAGTAAGGATCGGCTGAGGAAAAGGCAGATTAAACTTTAATGTTAAAATTCCAGCTCCAAGCTTCCTGTCAATGACATGGTTTTGTCTCATCAAGGAGACCAAGAGAAAATTTCTTCCTATTAGGAAAATCTAAGAGAAACTTATTGCATGACCTCTTAGAGAAAACAATGCCTTTGCTAGTGATCTTATAAAAGATAAAAGTAGCTACTACCTAATAATGTTCTCTGTGTGTCAGATAGGGAGTGAACTGTTGCACTTAAGCCCATGATAAAGCTGTCCTTGTTCTGGAGACAAGGGAAAAAAGACTTGGAGATAATAACTCATTTGCCTAAGATAAACACTGCTGGGCTGTCTTCCTAATAATCACATCTGTCCATTGCCCTTTCCAAAGAACCGTGATTTTGTTCACTCTTTCCTTCACAGTCCCAGGAGCTAAATCTTCATTAATTTAAGCCAGTCTAGGTCACTGCAGTCTCCCAACCCCAGTTTGGGCCTAAGGCTTGTGTGCAAACTAACCCAACAAATGGTAAAAGGAGACTCCTGGGGTGGCTTCTTTGCCCTTAATAAAGGGTATCTTTTCTATTAGGTGATGAAAATGTTCTGAAATTAGATTGTGACGATGACACAATTCTATGAAGATACTGAAGACCACTGAACACTTTAAAAGGGTATATTTTACAGTCAATAGAGCATTTTTTTAAACAAAACAAGCCTCTAAAGGAATGTATGATTGGCAAGCCCTTGAGCAAGGATTCTTAAACCTGGTTAGACATCAAAATTCGTTAACAGAGCTTGTAAAGTAGGGGGCCATGCTTTATCAGAAGCAATTGATTCAGTTGGCCTAGAAAGGTCTTGATATCCATGTTTAACATGTTTAACTCCATAGGTTATTCCAATGCCCAGCCAAATGTGAGAACCACTGGCTTGCCTCCATAAATATCCATTGTTTCAGCTGCTTTTGGCAGAAACTAGATTGCAATTAATTTTACAGTGTGCTGCCTCAGGAATGTAAAATACCAATAATCTGTACTGTTGATTGAAGTACCAAGAGTTGTTCGGTTGTGCAGAAATTCAAGTCTAAAGGAAAACCATTTCACCTTCCAAAGGGTGATGGGATATATTTGTGAGCAAGACCATATTTTTTTCAAATGTAAGCTTTGGGCATACTTGAATGCCTGTCTGGACAAGTGTAGGTTGACACCCTAGACTCTTATACCCTAAAGAAAGGACACATTTTGATTTAGAACTTCATTTTGACAGTTAACGGACTTCTGAATCAACATTCTCAAACTGCTGGCTGCAATTCATTAGCAAGTCATGACAACTTTTGTCATAGGTGACAGAAGTACTGTTTTCTGACACTTTTGTTTCCCTATTTCATATACAAATATTAAGATATTTTATTTTTATTTTATTTTATTTTTTTAAATGTTTTTTATTTATTTCTAGGAGAGAGAGAGAGAGAGAAAGAGACAGCGTGAGCAGGGGAGGGTCAGAGAGAGAGAGGGAGTCACAGACTGAAACAGGCTCCAGGCTCTGAGCTGGCAGTCAGCACAGAGCCCGACGCGGGGCCCGAACCCACGAACCGTGAGATCATGACCTAAGCGAAAGTCGGACGCTTAGCCGACTAAGCCACCCAGGTGCCCCTTAAGATACTTTTTTAATTTTATCATCTAAATTATTATGGTCTTTAGTCAATAAAGTCTATAGTCAATCGTATCTTACAATTGGCAGCATTTGTGACTTGCAATTGAAAACAGCTTTCATGCAATGAAATACTGTTTATATGTGTTGCAAAAAAAATGTATTTTTTACTGTGGATCCTAGTAAAAAAAAGTTTGAAAAAACTAATCTGAATAAATAGCACTACTCCCTAGTGCAAAAACCCCAATATATCAATATTCTCTGACATCTGTGTATTTCTCAAAGACAGACTTTTTTAAGAACTTAAAAACAACTTACTGATCTCTTCCTATGCTGTAGCCTGGTTAAGTGATGTGATTAAAGTATAACTGCAAGTTGTTGTTGAGCATGGATCTCAGGTATTGACTTCACAATACCTTTTCTGCAACTTTCAATGACCTGTTTCCTCCTAAGTAAGGACCAGAAGTCCTCCACTGTATGAAAAGTTTCTCCAGCTGTCCTGAACAATCCAGGTCTCTTTCTTTTGGCTTTTTGTAGCCTATTTCATGTTAGGTATTTACAGAGTTGCCATGCTTAATGAACCATTATAGCACTGAATCTAAGTGTTATTCCAGAGTTTAGAGACTCTAGGAGAATTTAGAATGTGAATTTCACTTTGAACAGCATTCTCTGCAGATTTAAAATACTCTTCACATATTTGGAAGACAATAGTACTTTTTTAGTGTTTGCCAGACTAAATAAATATTTTCCAAAACCAGTGCACCTCATAATTCAAATTTAGTTTTTATTTATGTTGGTTGCTTTGAATTGTCTTGGACTTGGTCTACACTATTTAAAACATGACAATCAAAATTTAAATCAGCACGTTAAAATACATTTAAAAAATAGACTAAATTTAGAAGGAAACATTATTCTAGACTGTGTATCACACAAGACCAGCACTCATGACATTTCAAGCAATGAAAAGGAAACTTACTGAATTTTCTGTATTTCCAACTTTACAAAGAACAACCTAAAGGTGGGGAGAGAGGGTAGTTTATCAAACTTCAAAGACACACACCAGGGCTTTGAAGACATAATATTCATAAACAGTTACATAAAATAGGAGAAACGGAGTTCCAAGAGACGTATTCCCTAATCTCAATATAAAGATTTAGCTACAAGAAAATATTCCCTTTACCCAACTATACATAACTGAATAAAAATCACCTCATTTCTTGTTAGACATTTACTGAAATGGCAGTAAATGAGTATGGCAGCTCTACACAGAATCTTGTAGGAGGCTCAGGAGATGTCCAAAGGGTCAATCAATCAAGGTTGACAATAGCTAAAAAGATGGGCTCCAGGTCAAGGGTGGGTAAGGCCCTTCCTTTGTTACAATGATACAGCAGCACCCCTTACACTTCAGGGGTTACAACCCAGGCCTCAGAGGCCTTGCAGATGCCCTCATCAGAAGGCTGAAAGAACCACTCCCTCAGTTTGGGTGGCTCCAAATAGCTCTGGAACTCCAACCTCAAATTGCTTATGTGGTAACCCTACAGTTTATCACACCACCAACTAGAATATTCCCCTAACCACATGATTTTACTGAAAATTTAACCAAGTCACTTAACCTCTGGGAACCATGTTTGCAGGATGATACCACATGGTCTTCTGTCATCTTTGCTGCCAGTTACTCTCAGTAGAAAAAGCAAAACTACCTACCTTTGACTTATGCCTATTTTCAAACCTATTCTGCTTTATGTAAGCAATAATCTGTATTTCAGACCATGCCTCAAAAGAAATTTGTGTTAAAGGGAATACCCAGACTGCGTATGTTGCTGCTTTGCTCACTTCTGGATGTCATTTTGATAAAAAGTTGAAATAACTCGATATCTTTGAGAAACCACCAATCACGATTATGCTTAGAGACCAAAAATTTAAATTCCTAGTATAGATTTTACTCCCATTTTCATCTTAAGTGGCACAGCAATTTATTTTTGTCTGTCAAAAAAAAGAGTAAACTTAAAGATATTACCTACCTCACCTCACTTTTACTAAACACTTAAGATTTTCATCATGAATATCTTGTAATAAAAATGGTGAAATAGGACCTAGATTTTGTTAGGTAAATTTGCAGGTGGCTGGACCATCATAAGCAAAGAAAAAACAGTTCTCTAGTGCAGTATCTCAGGTCTGATTTTGGACCTGGTTTGTTTAGAACCTAGAAATAATTTAAGTAAAACTAAAGAAATCTAAATATTGTGAATATCAGATTTATAAACAACAGTCGCTTTTAGATAGCAGGCTCCAGATTCAAGATCACTTCAACAAAATGATATACATCAGGGATGTCAGCTCCCTTTTGAGATTTTTTTCATTATTTCTGAGAAAGCGCAGAGGAGGGGGAAGGACAAAGAGAGCAGGACAGAGGACCTGAAGTAAGCTTTGTGCCTACAGCAGAGGAGAGGGGAGAAAGGAAGGGGGGAGAGAGAGGAAGAGGGGAGAGGAGAGGGGGCGAGGGCATGAGGGAGCTAGAGCAACTCCAAGTTCATGACTGGAGCAACTGAGCTAGGTGCACCTCAATATGAGTTTTTGAAAGTAACTAAAGATAGTGGTGCAGTAGATTGGATCCTTGTTGAATTCTGAATAAAGCCCGGAGATTAATAGTAGCATACCAATGTGGCTTTCAGTTGTGACAACCATACTACTATGGAAGTGGAAGATGGTAATGGGGAAACAAATTACGTGATGGGTATACAGGAACTTTTATCCCATCTTTCCAAATTTTCTATGAATCTAGTTACTCCAAAAATAAGCTTTATTAAAAAAAAAAAAACGTGGTAATGCACAATAGTTTTGAGTTACAACTGAATTGCTTTAAAGCAACTCTTCTTCCTTGGGGTGCCTAGGTGGCTCAGTTGGTTCAACTGACTGGATTTTGGCTCAGGTCTGTGATCGCAGAGTTCAGGAGTCTGAGCCCTGTGTCAGGCTCTGCACTGACAGCATGGAGCCTGCTTGGGACTTCCTCTGCTGCTCTTGTCACTCTCAGAATAAACATTTAAAAAACTTTAAGACAACTAATCTTCCATTAACTGTAAGAACTACCTTTATTATTACTGGCCGTTTATTACTATAGGCCAGGTAGTAGGCTAGAGTCCACACCAACTCATTTCATCTTCTGAACAATCTTTAAGAGATAGACAATTATGCCCACCAGATTAAATGGGCAGCTTTTCATCAAAGTCCAAGTCAGGCAGATAGAGCTCTTAGGTCAACATAAGGGACTACCCACTTACGCATCCACAGCTATATTTGCAATAGGAGGACTTAGGAGCCACTCGATCCCTAATAAACATCACTTTATCTCTAATAAAGGTGAATACTTCAACGTTGTGGTCTCTGGCCCCCAACAAGTGACATACACAATGAGCATACTGAAGCAAAGATTTCAGTGAATATACTCAGTTGATTTGAGGTTCTATTTTTTAATAAGGTTTACATTCCTTAAATCTTTGTGTCCTTGAAGCTTTTCACTAGACATTTTGAGGTCTGTTTTCATGTACTCCAGTAACTCCTACTTGTCCTTCAGATCTCTCAAGCTATTCCTGACAAGTACCTTCTCCTAACCAATCCAAATTGTGTCCCTTTTACTCTTTTCCCTCACAGTATCCTTTTCTCCTTAGCATCACAATTCAGAATTACCTACTCATTTTAAGGTAGGATCTCCCCAACTAGATTAAACTCAACTGGCAAGATCTGTCCATTTTGTACAGTTCTACCTCCAGTACCTAGAAACTGGTGCAGCTTAAAAATCACCGATTACTAGTTTGGCAATTTCCTACAAAAAGGCATACATACACTGGTCATACAACCCAGTGAACCTACTGCAAAGTATTTACACAAGAAAACCTATCACACATAAACGGGCTCCTTAAAATAAGGGCAGTCCAAGGTCAATGACAATTTCACGCATTCCTGCCAGTAACAGGACATTTAGCTATTTAGAAATCAAACAAAATCACAATCATTCTCAAAGGTTTCCAAGGATCAACTACCTTTCAGGAGCCATGTGGCAGTTTCCTAGACATAATTACTTACGTTAAGCTTTAATTTTAGTTTTAAGTCACAGAAATTCTGAGAACTGCCAGTAATGGAGGTGGACTTTGATGCCATTGGATGAGAAAGAACCTCTGGGTTTGGGAGTGAATTAAGACATTGTAAAATAGAGCAGTAATGAAAACTTCAGCAAGGTAAAAAGGAGACAACATCATTTTATTCCTCCTCTCAGCTGTAACAGCATATTCTTTTGCAGGACACCTGGAACTCACTCCAAGGAACCAGAGAAACCTTCAATAATTCAACCTTGATAAGAAGTTGAATATTCCTACAGCATTAACAAATGAACATACCACCAATCTAAAACCTGTGTAAAGCCACATTAACACCCAAGAAACTTATGGTTACCCTTTTTTCAGAGTTGCTCATTTTAGGATGCCAACACTTAAGGCCAAGAAGTTTGCTTTGGGTGGAGAGCTTGGTTGCTATCCAGTGAAATGAACTGAAATGAACTAAAATGTGAGTCAAGTCCAGTAATATTCACCAGGGTTCTTAAACTCCATACTGAAAAAAACCTAAAAATCAGGAGCACTGCGTTACTTGCATAGCCAATAACCTTTATTGGGCAGAACCCAAAATTCTCATGCTCTTACTTACCAGTAAGATTAAGGGGAAAAAGGCCTAAAACTGAGCTGATTTGGTCAAAACTAGATTTGACTGCCCATTCTGGCAGTCTGTGAGAACACCCACAGAATTAGAAAATCAAATATGCCTTACTAGCTTCCCCCCATTATTCTGAGATCAGAGCACTCCTAGAACAAATTAAGATTGCAAACATGGGTGAATTCAATACTTAGTTGGCCAATTTAAAACATGGTTGAGGGTCAAACATGTTTGAGGCATTCTAGTTTTACAAAACCACTCTTAAATTTTAATCCCAACAGTACATAAAATTCAACGCTAAAGAGCTACTATAGCCTCAACTAGTTTGAATCTGTAGGGACTACCAGTAGGTGGTGCTCAAACCAGACAGTGGTCTTCACAAGCTTATTTATACGGCACTGGGTTCTATGGAGTTAAGCATCTCAACTAGCCCCGCTGAAGCTTGTCTGGACACTACTTCTACTCTTTCTCCATTTAGTGGTAGCCATTTTCTGTTTGGGAGGCAAGATGAACAAAAATCCCTTCCAGTACACAAGATTTCTTATACCAGCTACCATTTATTGACATGCCGTTTAAGAACCTTACCTATCTCCCCTCCCTTAATCATAAACCAGTATTAAGCAACATTTATACAAAGAGGGGAAAAAAAGGTCTTTTGGAGCCATGGACAAAATCTTAACTTTTAATTTACAATGCCTCTGGTAGTTCTGTCAAGAGACCAAGCATTTTACCTAGTTTAGAAAAGTTATTTTCAATTGCAGTTCTCATTTATGGCCACTAAGTTATAGGACACATCCCACTTAGTAACCGTTTGCATTAGAAAACACAAGGTATCATGTGATTTTGCCATTTCAAAGCAACTTGAAATTTACTGGTCAAATATGGTTTTACAGAAGAAAGTCAAAATCCACAGAACATTCTATCAAATGCACCAGTGTTAATTGCCAGCTATCCAAAGCCAAATACTTTAGATTGTTGTCAAAGTTAATTTACCAGTCACTGCATAGTTCACAGAAGTTACAAAATTACCAGAATTTAATGAGATCTGCAGTTTTCACCCATCAAATCTTCCAATGGTTATTTTATTGCTTAAAATTAGGGAATGCTTTTTTGGAAGGACACTTAACAAAACCTCCAGAACACTTTCAACTAAAAACCAAAAGCTTACTCTACACTCCAGTCCGAAATGGGTCCTCTCTTTTAGGCTGAGTATTGCCACTTTGGGTTTTTAAATCTCCAGTGCAGCAATGTTCCCTCTTCACTCAACCTTGGCTTAGATGAAAATTCCTATTGGAGGTGGGATTCTAGTTCTTACAGGACAGTAAACTTCCAGTATATACTTTGTTCCCTACAGTTTGGATACAATGAACTCTATTGTTAAATACAAATTGTTATTGAATACCTCACCTTTTAGAGAACTTCTAGCTAACTTCAAGATTTAGAAATGTGACAAAAGCATTACAATTAACTGGGAAACTCAAATCTGACAATGTAGATGATTTATGCAAGTGATTGTATACAAATTTTATAGGCAACACGTTGACTTTGGTATTATTACAGCTTAACTTTTTATAACCTACCTTTCGGTGTTACTGTTTTAAACTAAGTGTTGCACAAACCCCCTTTTCCCCCTAAGCTCTATGTACTTGTTTTCAGTTAGTCAAGGTGGGAGAAAAAAAACTTTCCCAGCCTTGGGGAAAAAAAAGTTAACCCAATTCTCAGTTTCAGCAGATGTTAACACCAACAACAGGTTGGGGGCAACTTAATCTTTTACCTGAACAGTACAAGGTTACAGTGTTGACCAAAAGAAGACACAGGTTTCTCATTAAACTTTTCTTTTAATGGGTCTCAAAATTCTGTGACAGATTTTTGGTCAAGTTGTTTCCATTAAAAAGTACTGATTTTAAAAACTAATAACTTAACTGCCACACACAAAAACAAATGGTCCACAAAACATTCTCCTTTCCTTCTGAAGGTTTTACGATGCATTGTTATCATTAACCAGTCTTTTACTATTAAACTTAAATGGCCAATTGACACAAACAGTTCTGAGACCGTTCTTCCACCACTGATTAAGACTGGGGTGGCAGGTATTGGGGATAATATTCATTTAGCCTTCTGAGCTTTCTGGGCAGACTTGGTGACCTTGCCAGCTCCAGCTGCCTTCTTGTCCACTGCTTTGATGACACCCACAGCAACCGTCTGTCTCATGTCACGAACAGCAAAGCGGCCTATTAAAACAAATTTTAGATTGTCATCAGAAACTCATACTCCATTATTTCCCAGCTTCAGTGAGGTCTGAAATTACACTCAAGTCATCCTTACCCAGAGGAGGATAGTCAGAGAAGCTTTCAACACACATGGGCTTGCCAGGAACCATATCAACGATGGCAGCATCACCAGATTTCAAGAACTTGGGACCATCTTCCAGCTTCTTTCCAGAACGACGGTCAATCTTCTCCTTCAGCTCAGCAAACTTGCAGGCGATGTGAGCTGTGTGACAGTCCAGCACAGGTGCATAGCCGGCACTGATTTGGCCTGGATGGTTCAGGATAATCACCTGAGAAAAAGAGTTGCACTTAATGAGTCTCAAAAGACCAGGTCTGGCAGTTAAATGAGAACTTTGTGCTACTTTCAAATGTTACCTGAGCTGTGAAGCCAGCTGCTTCCATTGGTGGGTCATTTTTGCTATCACCAGCCACATTGCCACGACGAACATCTTTGACAGATACGTTCTTGACATTGAAGCCCACATTGTCCCCAGGAAGAGCCTCACTCAAAGCTTCATGGTGCATTTCAACAGACTTTACTTCAGTCGTAACATTGACTGGAGCAAAAGTGACCACCATGCCAGGCTTGAGAACACCAGTCTCCACTCGACCCACAGGGACCGTACCAATACCTACAATATTTACAGTGTGTTGTCAAATATCTTATATTAAAAGTATGGCAGCCTATACAAGTTACATTCGGATTGTTAATGTTTAACTTACCACCAATTTTGTAGACATCCTGGAGAGGCAGACGCAAGGGCTTGTCAGTTGGACGAGTTGGTGGCAGAATGCAATCCAGAGCTTCAAGCAGTGTGGTTCCACTGGCATTGCCATCTTTACGGGTGACTTTCCATCCCTTGAACCAAGGCATCTAAAACAAGATTGTCAATTAGCATTCCCCAAACGGTTGTCAATTAGTGTCAAAATCTGTTCCCTTCAATCACTTGGAGTCTTGAAAGTCACTTACGTTAGCACTTGGCTCCAGCATGTTGTCACCATTCCAACCAGAAATTGGCACAAACGCTACTGTGTCAGGGTTGTAGCCAATTTTCTTAATGTAGGTGCTGACTTCCTTAACGATTTCCTCGTATCTCTTCTGGCTGTAGGGTGGCTCAGTGGAATCCATTTTGTTAACACCAACAATAAGCTGTTTTACACCCAGTGTGTAAGCCAGAAGGGCATGCTCACGGGTCTGCCCATTCTTGGAGATACCTGCTTCAAATTCGCCAACACCAGCAGCAACTATCAGGACAGCACAGTCAGCCTTTGAAAGAGAACAAGACCATATCCTGTTAAAACTCATCCTTTTCCCACTGCACAAGGCAAGCCTAGTTACTTTCAAGTTATTAATCCCACAAACCTGAGATGTGCCTGTAATCATATTTTTGATAAAGTCTCTGTGTCCTGGGGCATCAATGATGGTCACATAGTACTTGCTGGTCTCGAATTTCCACAGGGAGATATCAATGGTGATACCACGTTCACGTTCGGCTTTCAGTTTATCCAAGACCCAGGCATACTTGAAGGAGCCCTTTCCCATCTGTTAAGTATTAAGAATGGTTACTAGGTAACTAAAACATGACCAAATTTACTCCCACTTCAGCAGAAATGAAGTTTCAGTTTAACTGTTAGAGGACTCTCAAATTTACATACGTAACAACTTTAACAGCCAACACTAGTTTATTCCATCTTATTAAGGACATTCAGTCCCACAGGAGTGATCAGTCTTAGAAAGTTACCATGCAACACTTGCTACCCAAATTATTTCAACTACCTTTCTCATGGTTACTGTACCTACCTCAGCAGCCTCCTTCTCAAATTTTTCAATAGTTCTTTTGTCGATCCCACCACATTTGTAGATCAGATGACCAGTAGTGGTAGACTTGCCCGAATCTACGTGTCCAATGACGACGATGTTGATATGAGTCTTTTCCTTTCCCATTTTAGATTAGGTTTAGCGGTGGTTTTCACGACACCTACATTGGAAGGAAAAAAAACCTTAAAACTACTCTCCCAGAGACTGGAGAATAAACCACGATCCAAACTCTTAAAGGGCAAATTCCAAGGAGAATTACAACCAGTGCCAGGCTGGCCCAACTCTCGTCTCCACCCACCAAGCGTGGGGTTAACTCCACCGCACAAAATCCCCTCCCCCTCGAGGAAGGCCTGCTTCCAAGTCATCGAGAAGAAACCGAGGTGCCAAGACGGCGCCGGGTACACCGTGGGGTCACAGGAAGCGGCGGCCGGAGAGGGAAAGGCCCTTTTCCTTTGTGTGGGTGACTCACCCGCCCGCTCTCCCGGGCCGCCGCGTCCTCCATTTTGAGCTCCCTGCAGCAGGGCCGGAGAGCGGCCATCTTTCCGTGCACGCAACTGGTGCCGAGCGGGCCGGCCTGGCCGGGACGGCACATCTCGGCGCGAGGCTGGCCACCAAGCCGCCGGGCCCACTCCACCGGACTTTCCCGCGCCCGACTCGATGGCCACGGCTCGCGGGCCCCGCCTCGCCAGACATGTGCGCCGGGACGAGCGGGCCTCGCCGCCGCCCTCCGCGCCCCGGGGCGGCCCCACAACCCCAAAAACCCGACGACCGCGAAAAAGCCCGCCCTGTTGAGATCCTGACCAACCTCCGCTAAACTGTCTCGACGCGGATAACCAGAGCCGCTCTTTCCTGACACGTTAATTTGCTCGAGACTGCAAGAAGGCAGGCGAGAAGGTGCCGCGAATTCGCACGCGGCGGCCACAGCGCCCAAGCGAGGCCTCAATCCAAGCACGAGGCGAAGGGGGGGTCCTTAAAAAAGCGCCTGACCGCGAACCCTCCCACCCACTCACAACCCGAAATTCGGGGTCAAGAACCTCGCAAAACGGCTGGATGGCGCGGCAGTTATAAAAGTCACGCGAGGGCCACAGCCGGCTCAAACAGGCCAGGCCCGCGGAAACCACACCCGGTACTCACCTGTGTTCTGGCGGCAAACCCGTTGCGAAAAAGAACGTTCAAGGCGGCTACGGCACTTATATATGATCCTCCCCCACCCTCGGGGAAGAGGGCGGAGCCAGCACACGACACCACTTTCCCAGTTTACCCCGCGCCAACTCTACCAGGCACCCGTTCAATCGCCATCCCTTCCCCCCTACATCTCGGGGACCGTGGGCGATGTGCGCTCAGCCCACTGAAGAGCACACTTCATCTCGCGCATGCTCCTTTCGATCCCGATGATGACGAGAGCGAGTGGGTGGGGAGGTGGGGTCGAGCGAGCCCTCGGTTCTAGGTTAGCGAGAGTTTAACGACGGTCCCTGGGATTCCCCAAGGCAAGAGGCGAGTCTTCCTTTGTATGAATTACTTTCGGCTCCAGCTGGGGGGTGGGGCGGCCAGAAGGGTGCCGGGCTGGATTGTATAGAATAGTCCCTCTACGGTTCCCGGTTTGACAAGCATAGGTGGTGTGGAGTGTGCCTTCCCTCGGCAATATACCTCCAGTCTTTAGCCCAGTCCTCTCGAAGGACCGGGACAACCCCTTTGAGCCGCTTCCACTGCTCGTCGCCTGTCCGCCCCGCGCGGGCTCCTCCCCCGACCCTGCCTTCTGATCACCGCCCGGCTGCAGAAGCGTACACGGCCCAGGCACCCAGGGCAGCGAGGGGCGGACGACCCAAGGGTCCGCCTTCACAGCCGGTGATTCGGCAAGGGATTCAACTCGGTGGCCGGGACCCTGACGAATTTGCCTTTGGTCTGGTCTCTTGGCTTGGTCCATTCAAAGCCAGCTGCTTTTATCGAAGCCCGTATCACACGTTCACCCCATATGGTACTCCAGACGTCTAGTGTTTTAATTTAGAATTGATTTCAATCCCACAGTTTGCTTTTTAATTCTAATTCTATTACGCCGTAAAGAGACCTGTGTGTATCTAACTCTCGTGGTACATTTTTTTCCCAGTGTACACTCATTCGATTGCTAGCATGAGAAACCTAAAAAGAATTTTTCAAATTTCAGTCTTTCCACTTGATCTCATGTAGAAACGGATCTACAGCATTAGCAATCTTATCCACGCAATTTCCTATGCTCGATACTTGTTGCGAAATCACTGCTTTTCAAGTGGCCTATCCCATTTAAATAAATGGAATCATTTTCTATCGTCTTACTGATTTTCATTAAATGTTAGCATAATTCTAGGGCAAAACCGGATGAGGCCCTTTTGGTCGGCAATCAGGGCAGTTCTGAGAAATGCTCCTTTAAAGAAATAACTTATTTTTAATGACTAGTTACTACATCAGTATGTCTCTTCCGCGTGTGGAACATCACTACACCTCCTAGAGCCAATCTATTAACAAACGCGTGAAACCTACTGTGTGTCCAGTGCTAAACGAAGTTCTGTGGCTTGTGCAAAAAGAAATCCTTCTTTTCGGAGAGGAACCCACAATCAAATTGGAAGGGGAAAACGAATATATAAAACAACTAGGAAGCAGTTAAAGGCAAACTCGTATGGGGCTTACTTACTATTTCACTGTAGAATATAGTTCTATCTTAGCTTTTACTTACTTCTCACAACCCAGATACCTTTTTTTCTTTTTAAATGAAAGAAATCTTCTGGAATAGCCTTCCTATATCTTCTTATTTTACCACTGTTTGTAGATACAAACATCAAAATGAGGGGGTTTTTTGGTTTTGTTTTTTTAAATTTCTTCATTAGGAGGTTTCTAGCCTTCTCGTTTAGAGAGAATTTTCATGAAAGAAACCAGGCCATATAAAGTTTCCCTTGAAGTTCATATGACTACTCTTTTTGTAGCAACAGAACCCTTTTCTAAGTCTATATTTCTAGCTTTTTTTTTCCATAAATTCTTTTTTTGTCACACTGCATTATCCTAGTGCCCTTACCCAATCATATACATATGGAATAAAATTATCTTGATATGCTAGTCAGTGTTCGTAATGAGATTAAAATGTAAGAAATACCAATTAAAATCAGTCACTACCAATAGAACAATGCAATATCTCTGTCTTGTTTAAGTCCTTGGAAATATTAATTACTTACTATTCTCTTTGGAACAAGATTCCCACAATCAGTCATAATTGTACATCATAGTAATATTAACTGCACACTGTGTTATGTAAAATTAAATTAGGGTGTCACCCCAGATTTATTATTTTTCCATGCCTTCTTGAGCAAACTTCAAATGGTTTAGGTTTGAACATTATTGGAGATAATACTAGGCCATATAAATAAAATTTTAACAGGAATGACAAATTTTTGAAAATGTAAAGAAATGGCTAGTGATATGAGGGAAGGAAGCAAAGACTAAAGAAGACTAAATGTTGAGTATTTGAAAGTTATACATGGAATCCAAAATTGCAGTTAACGTCTAATCTCCGAAAAGTCAAATGAAAGTGGATGTTGGTAAGAGGGAAAAGTATCAAAGATGATTTCCATTTAGTAAAATAAAAGTGAGAAATGTGACCTCTCTGAAATCTGCACAGTTCATTAAAATGTGACATTGCACACCTAAGTACTTTTATACAATCCTAAAACTGTAATGATTGGACATATGTGTATTTTCAGTTGATTTATTGTCTGAAAATATGGACCCGCTATAATTAAAAAAGAAATTTTTATAGCTATGTATGTGTATTCAGCACTACATTGGACACTAGAATTCTTGAGTATATGCCCACAAGTACTTCCACAGATACTTATAAAAAAGTACAGCTCCTGAGTCAAATCTTACTTTTAATTTTTCTAGTACTTCAACATTACAGCCCTTTGGGATGGTGAAAAAAACAATCCAGCATTCCAAATAAAGTAGCAGAATGGCCCAAGAATGTTCCAGGAGCAAAGAAAGACAGTGAAACTTTCATAATTTTGCCCAGGAAAGAATGGAAAATTAAAGAAGTATGACTCCAAAGCCATCCCAGATTATACGCAAGTCTTTCCCAAGGTCCTATGGTTACAGATGAGTAGATACCTCATAAATGCGTTTTAAAAATAGAACCTAAGGAACAGCAAAATTATGCATAAGTCCCTGATTAGTATCTAAGTAACTTACTGGGCATCACTGACTAGGTGCTCTTACTCCTGTTGCAGGAATGACCCAGACTTTTGAGGGGTGGGAGGTATCTCGAGCCATACTGTGAGTCAGGGTTAGACACTAGCCACAACCTTTTCTCAAGGCAGAGGTCACATTCTGCTCTCGGTTGGGGCTGGAACGCGACCAGAACTCGAGTCCCGAGGAAGTCGCGCGCTGCTTGGGGAGCACCCAGGTTCCGAGGAAGGGGAACTGGGGTGGCGCCGGCAGTACCCGGCGGTCCCTGGCTGCAAGGCGCACACCTGGCTGCCTTTTCCCCGCGGCTGCTCGTGGGGCCGCGCGACCCGCGCTCGTGGGTGCGCTGGGGCACCTGTCGGCCGCCAGACCCGAACACTCGGGTCACCAAAGCACAGAGGCCACCCTGGCCCGCCCTTGGACACGCCCCCACCATGAGATCTGTTCCTCTGGTCCCCGGACAGCGGAAGAAAGCAAGAAAACGCTGGGGAGGAGACAGGAAACCCCATACGGCTCCGGGTGGGAGTCTGTTTTTGTTACCTAGTCTGGCCTCTGAAAGGCTGAAGCAGGTATTGGTTTTAAAAAGCCCTTTTGAGCCACCTGGCTCAGGCGGTTAAGCCTCCCACTTCGGCTCAGGTCATGATCTTGCAGTTCGTGGGTTCGAGCCCCAGGTCAGGCTATGTGCTGACAGCTCAGAGCCTGAAGCCTGCTTCTGTTTCTGTGTCTCCCTCTTTCTCTCTCTGCCCCTCCCTCGCTCGTGCTTTCTCTCTGTCTCTGTCTCTCTCAAAAATAACAAACATTAAAAAAAATTTTTTAAGCCCCTTTTCCTAGCCCCCGTGTTTTGAACATAATCCTAGTGTAGTTTTTTTCCCCATGACTTTACAGCAGATAAAGTATGTCTTTTACTAACTTAAAGTTAAAATGGCAACAGTAACATTGCTGAGACTGTAAACCTATTTTTAGGTTGTAATCTAAGGTCATATTTTGTGTAAGATTTTTCCTTAAAGTTATTCATACCATTTGGAGTACTACAGTAGTACATTGTAGTAAACATCTGCATGACCCCATTTAGGGAAAAAAAGGATTTTAGTTATTAAGTTTAGTAAAAGGGTGAACAGCAATAGTTCTTTAAGATCTATAATTGTGGTTCACCAAACATCTTTCAGTATTGGCTAATCACTCTGCTATTGGGCCTAATTTAAAGCAGCTTTAAGCAATTACATTTTGGCATGGCTTGCCACATTTTCATTTTGCCTATGCAATTGAAAATTATCTTTAAAGGGGTGTTTTAAAATATGATTAAGCTGGAATTATTTGGATCCAGATTCCAAGTAAAATGGTACTTCAGTATTACCGGCACTGTTCTAATATTTGTATTATTTAATGAAATCCCATCACCCACATTTTACAGATGGAGAACCTGTAGGCAACTGAAAGTTTATGCATAATAAGCAAATGCAGACATACATTCTCTTAAAAGATTTCCCTTTTTTGCACAAAATGGTAAAATACAATATATCACATTGCTTCTTACTTAATACATCTTGCAGATCTTATGAGTACTTTAGGGCCCAGCAAAGCAACATTGCAACCCAGGTAATCTGACCTAGTGTTAGCTATAACTTTTATCCGCAGGTCTAGGCAGCTTAGAGAATGAAAATTGCAGTGACATCGGAGTCAGAAAATCAGGGATTCAGTCCTTGATCTGCTGCTTACGGATGTGTGAGGGCCAGCAGTTCTTGGTTTCTCAGTGCATCTGTAACATGGGTCTGTTCTTTCTTCCTGTTTAGTACCTACTTCACAATTCTAACATGCAACAACATGAAAACATATGGGGGCACTCAATTATCTAGTAAAGAGGGTGTTTCTGCAAGCTTTTTGGAGAATACCTATCCTCGGTTGGTATACAGTATGACACTAACTTGACTCAGTAAAGAAAATAAACTCATTAGAATCTTTTTATTCGTAACAATTTGGAAATAGCTAATACATATACATAGTAAAACAGTACAGTGAAACATTACTCTTTTTTTTTTTTAAATCAGTTTAGAGAAAGTCTGAAGACTATGCCAGGAAAATTAACTAAAGATATTTCTACTACTGCTCTCATGATTCTAAGACTAGTGCTTACTAGAATAAATGCTCTCTCATTTAGTGAGAAAGAAAAGATAATCTCCCCTTACTATTTTTTTTGTGAATTTGCATTTTATAGGCAACATTCAATTTCAGGATTCCATGTCTTCATAGGTAACATAGTGGAAAGAACACTGAACTAAAGAGCTGGAGTCTGTTCCTATCAATTCTTTTCTTTTTAAAAAAATTTTTAATGTTTTATTTATTTCTGAGAGAGAGATAGAGACAGCATGAGCAGGGGAGGGTCAGAGAGAGAGGGAGACACAGAATCTGAAGCAGGCTTCAGGCTCTGAGCTAGCTGTCAGCACAGAGCCCGATGCGGGGCTTGAACCCACGAACCGTGAGATCATGACCTGAGCTGAAGTCGGACGCTCAACAGACTGAGCCACCCAGGCACCCCTGTTCCTATCAATTCTATCGATTAGTTGTATGACCTTGAATTCATCACCCCTGAGCTCATTATGCCACTATACAATATCTAATAACACCCGTTTCACAGAACTGATCATAAGGCTTACATGAGATAACATGTCTTAAGATGTGGACTATTTTTACAAATGCTAATGCTCATTATACTTAGAAAATAGTGATTCACCCTTTCAAAAAACACGAAAAATCTGCTCAAAATGTAGAGAAATTTACTCAACCCATGTCATTATTCATCCTAATGAGTACTATCTGTCCATTTCATTTAAGCATTAGAACTATATAGATTCAGCAATACACATGGCACACACCGGATGGGTTCTGTAAGTGGCAGAGACTTTTGAATGATGGGATTCAGTATATGTTGGTCATTGTAGAGGACCTCAGAGGTCCGTTTTTATTCATACATCCATAAAACATTCACTGAACATAAACAGCACATCAGGCACTTAGCTAGACACTGAGCTGATAAACAATCACGGTTGGATGGTGTGTGTAGCAGAATTCTGGACAGTGAGGGAGAGGGAATGCTAACAGTAAACAGGTGGCTCCAGGTGAGCAGGAATTCTGGAACCAGGAAACCCTCATGTGTTTCTGAGTGCTCCGGAGGGACTCAGATTGGGGAGGGGGGGAAGGAGAGGACAGGAGGAGGGGAAGTACAGTGTCACCTTGGTTGGTTAGGAACCGCCCGAGGCAGCCAGTGGAAGGAGGCCATGGACGGGATAGGTTTTGGGTGACTGCCTCAGAAAACTAGGTGAGAGGAAGAGTTTGCTCTTCTGCAGAGAGGAGCAGAGAACAAGGTAAAACTGTTTGGGGTGAACATAGGGGAATGGAAGGAAAAATAAGAAAAACAGAGAGGGAGACAAACCGTAAAAGACTCTTAAATACAGAGAACTGAAAGTTGCTGGCCGGGCTTTGGGTCTGGGGAAGGGCTAAATGGGTGATAGACATTAAGAAGGGCACTTGCTGGGATGAGCACTGGGTGTTATGTGTAAGTGATGAATTACTAAATCCTATTCCTGAAATCATTATTACACTATATGTTAACTAACTTGGATTTAAGAAGGAGAAGAAGGAGAAGGAGGAGGAGGAGGAGGAGGGGAGGAGAAAGGGGCACCTGGGTGCCTCAGTTGGTTAGGCAGCTGACTTCTGCTCAGGCCATGGTCTCGCAGCTCAGGAGTTTGAGCCCCACATGGAGCTCTGTGCTGACAGCTCAGAGCCCGGAGCCTGCCTCAGATTCTGTCTCTCTCTCCTTCTCTCTCTCTGTCTCAAAAAATAAATAAACATTTTTAAAGTATTAAAAAAAAAGAAAGATACAACTATTTGGTATTGACTGAGGCCCCTGAGGAATTTGTGTAGAACACTGGGGCTTCAGAGGCAGACAGATATGGGTTCAAGTCTTGCATCCATCACTTACTGACTGTGTGGCTCTGGGGAAATTTATTATTATTATTATTTTTTTAAGCTTCAGCTCTCTCATCTGTAAAAAGAAGATGATAATACCTACCCTATAAGACTGCTATGAAAATTAGATAAGAAATGTTTTTTTCACCAAGTCAGAACAGTAACTGTCATGGAGCTGTTTTTTCCTTTTTGTTTGTTTTTTACCTGTTGTCTGTAATATACAGCATTTTTCAGAGTGAGGCATCTCTGAAGTCAGAAAGCCTTCACTCAAATCTCTGTTGGCTCTCACACCCCTAGGGAGGGGATGTTTGGCAAGGAATCTAACCTCTCTAAACCTCAGGTTTCATATCTATAAAGTGCAGATGATAATAAATAGTATCTACCCCATGGGATTGTGGTGAAGCTTATGTAAGTAAATCAATATAAAGTACTTAACCCAATGCCTTGGCACCTGGGAAGCATTCAATAAATCTGAATTGTTGCTTGTTATTTTCCTTTTTCTTATTGGAGGATCCTCATTAACTGGAATCTTGTCACAGAATGAAGTTTCTTTTCCAAAAAAAGGCCACAATTACCTTGCTTTAAGCTCTGTGTTTAACATCCTTGCATTTTAGTTAATTACTAATTTCTCTCATAGCCCCCATTTTTAAAAAGTTTATTTATTTGTTTAGAGAGAGCTGGGGAGGGGCAGAGAGAGAGAGAGAGAGAGAGAGAGAGAGAGAGAAACCCAAGCAGGCTCCATGCTGTCAGCTCAGTCTACCACGTGACTCTAACTCACGAACCGTGAGATCATGACCTGAGCTGAAATCAAAAGTCAGACCCTTGGGGCACCTGGGTGGCTCAGTCAGTTAAGCATTTCACTCTTGAAATCACCTTAGGTCATGATCTCTTGGTTCATGGGTTCGAGCCCCACAGTGGGCTCCACACTCCCTTACTTTCTCTCACTGCCCCTCCCTGGCTTGCATTCTCTCTCAAAATAAATAAATAATTGGAAAAAAAAATTTTAAGGAGTTTTTTTTCTCTTAAAAAAAAGGAGTTGGACACTTAACCAACTAAGTAACTCAGACACCCATCTATCTCATAGCCCCTTTTTCAGACTCTTAAAGATGCCATTTTTGAATAATCATGAAGTTAGAAATGATAAAAAAAATTTATAACTAGAATTTTTAAAAATTAAAGGCAGTATTAACTGTCACCCCTAATTCTAAAGCCCTGTCACTTCCTTGTACTTTCTAAGATTAAATGTCTTGTATCCTTTTTAAAAAAAAAATTGGTATAGGGGCTCCTAGGTGGCTCAGTTGGTTAAACAGCCAACTTCAGCTCAGGTCATGATCTTGCGTTCCATGAGTTGAGCCTGGTGTCAGGCTCTGTGCTGCCAGCTCAGAGCCTAGAACCTGCTTCAGATTCTGTGTCTCCCTCTCTCTCTGCTCCCCGACCCCCCAACTCATACTCTGTCTCTTTGTCTCTAAAATATAAATAATTATTTTTAAAAATAGTATAGTATCTTTTAAATTACTGCTGTTATCTGTTTCTAGTACCATCTGCTTTTTGTTGTTGTTGCTTTTTAAGTTTTTTATTTTATTTTATTTTAATTTTATTTTATCATGGTAAGTGTACCCTTTAACCCTTGTCCCCCGTTTACCCCATCCCCTCTCCCATCTCTCCTCTGATAACAATCAGTTTCTTCTCAATGGTTGGGAGTCTGTTTTTGGTTTCTCTCTCTCTCTCTCTGTTTCCTTTGCTCCTTTGTTTTCTTTCTTAAATTCCACATGAGTGAGATCATGTGGTATTTGTCTTACTCTGACTGACTTATTTCACTTAGCATTATACTCTCTAGCTCTATCCATGTTGTTACAAATGGCAACATTTCATTCTTTTTTTATCGCTGAGTAATATTCCATTACACACACACACACACACACACACACACACACACACACACACCATGGATCTTCTTTATCCACGCATCAGTTGATGGATACTTGGGCTGCTTCAATAGTTTGACTATTGTAAATAATGCTGAAATAAACATACGGGGTGCATGTATCTATTCAAATTAGTGTTTTTGGGTTTTGGGGGTAGGTTAATACCAATAGTGCAATTACTGAATCGTGGGATAGTTCTATTTTTATATTTTTGAGAAACCTCCATACTGTTTTCCACAGTAGCTGCACCAGTTTATTACCATCCATTTTTGGTATATATGAAAAATCAAATTGTATACTTTAAATATACCTAATTTATCAAATGACAATCATATCTCAATAAAATTAGAAAAATAGAGGGAAAAAACCAACAAACAAAAAAGAATGAAGCAAAATAGATTAGTTTTTGGAGATATGTATATATATTTATATATATCCTAATATATATAAAAACTAAGAGAATTTATTGCCAGCAGATTTTTACTATAAAAAGTGCTATGGGATATTCTTCAGGCTTAAGAGAAATAATACCAAATGGAAACTCAAAACTTCAGGAAGAAATAAAATGGAAATGATAAATATCTAGGTTAATATAAAAGAGTACCTTTTCTCCTAATGTCTTTAAGATATATAAAACTACTTAAAACACAAATTTTTTAACATTCATTTACAGGTTCATAATAGATGTGGATTGAGTGCATGTAACAACTGTAGCTTAAAGGACAGATTTGGGGGGTGAATGGGCCTATGGTGTGCAAGGTTTCTACATTGTACAAAAGCTGATATTAACTCTAATAACTGAAAAGTTAAGTATGTCTGTTGTAACCCGTAAAGCAAATACTAAAAGTGTAATGCAAAGAGATAAAGCTAAAAAGCCATTTGATAAAGTGAAATTCTCAAAGAATTTTTAAACAATCCAAAAAAAAGGAAAGGAACAAAAGCAGATGGGACAAAGAATACAAATAGTAAGATGATAGACCTAAATCTAACTATTTCTACAGTTGCAGTAAGTATTAATGGACTAAACACTCCAATTAATAAGCAGAATTTGTCAGAATGGATTAAGAAAAAAAACAAATCACAATGACCCAACTGTATGCTGTCTACAAGAGAGACCATTTTAAATATTTTAAAAAATTGTTAAATGATTTTGTGAATAGATTTTACTTATTTTGACACATTGGAAATGGATTTTATTTTTTAATTTATGTTTATATTTCAAATATTTATTTATTCATTCATTCATTCATTTATTTTAGAGGGAGAGGGGCACAGAGAGAGGGAGAGAATCCCAAGTAGACTCCACACTGTCAGAGCAGAGCCCAACACAGATCTTGAACTCACGATGAACTCACAAGCTGAGCTGAAATCAAGAATTGGACACTTAACTGACTGAGCCACCCAGGCATACCTAGAAGTGGCTTTTAAATTTTGCTTATCTTAATCACTATTATTTCTATAAGGTATCCTATAATAAGATTGGAAATAATTATACTGTCCAAGATTGTATTAGTTAAAAATAATTAAATGGTTATAATTGGCTTTGCAAATATGTACTGTTTGGTGGCATTATCATTTCCATATAATAATTATGTAATATACATTTACTTTATTATAGCTTTCCATTGCTCCACTTTGAGCAAGCTTATCAATGTTTCACATAAACATTTTCTTTATTCCTGTTTTATACTATATTTTTACTACATAGAATAACTGAAATTATGGTTTTAGAGTCAAAGAGCCCTGAATTCTCTTGGCTTTGACATCGACTATGTGTCGTCAGGCAAATTTCTTAACCTTATTTATTGAGCTTTGCTCTTTCATCCTTCATCTTTTAGTTCCTTCATCAATGTAATACTTCATGGATTAAACAATGGCAGTTACCATCATTATCAATATCAATGATGATAAGAGTAAATTCACATATCTTATTAAAAACATTATATAAAAATGGGGTGCCTGGGTGGCTCAGTGGTTAAGTGTCTGACTTTAGCTCAGGTCATGATCTTATAGGTTATGAGTTCGAACCCTGCATCTGGCTCTGTGATGACAACTCAGAGCCTGGAGCCTGCTTTGGATTCTGTCTCTCTCTTTCTCTGCTCCTCTCCCACTGAGCTCTGTTTCTTTCTCTCCCTCTCTCAAAACAAAGAAACAAATAAATATTTAAAAATTTATTTATTTATTTAAATGTTTTATTTATTTTTGAGAGAGAGATAGAGACAGGATGAGCAGGGGAGGGTCAGAGAGAGAGGGAGACACAGACACAGAATCTGAAGACAGGCTCCAGGCTCTGAGCTAGCTGTCAGCACAGAGCCCGACGTGGGGCTTGAACCCATGAAATGAACCGTGAGATCATGACCCGAGCTGAAGTGTGACACAACTGACTGAGCCACTCAGGTGCCCCTTAAAAAAATTATTAAAAACAAAAAAACATTAGATGAAAAAACTGATGAGGGGCACGTGGGTGGCTCAGTCAGTGAAGCATCTAATTCTTGATTTCAGCTAAGGTCTTGATCTCACAATTTGTGAGTTCAAGCCCCACACTGGGCTCTATGCCAACCTCAAGGAGCCTGCTTGGGATTCTCTGTCTCCATCTCTCTCTGCCCCTCCCCCACTTACTCTCTCTCAAAAATAAATATTTAAAAAACCGCAACTGATGAGAAAAGATCTTTTGAAGTTTTTATTCCTGTTGCTACTTTCAGTAGATTTATAACCAACACTGTATTTTAATGAAAAAAAAATGCAACAATCTCCACAACAATGCAAAGGAAGCAAAAAAATACCTGACTATATGATGATCCCCTAGGTCTCTAAATATTCAACAATGAAAAAAATAATGTCTCCTACTAAATTAAGCTGGCTTCTATCAAAGTCTTCCTATGGTTGAAAATATTATATTCTCACACTAAACTTTAACAGTCAAATGAAGCAAATAAGAGCCAGTCGGCAGAAGGAGTCTATTATTAGATTCCTAACCTCAAGCAAAAGTTGTCTGCAGAAACCTTCTTCAGATGTGCACATGTCCATCATGTAACAGGAGTGTGGGAGAACATAAAAAATATGCAGCTACAGAATGGAACCTGGGAACCTTCCGTGTCAGAATGCTCAACTGGAATTAGAAGACAGACATCTATGAAACTGGACAAAAATGCATTTTGTCTTGGTTACTCATCATAAAATGAAGCAATATTGGTACAGGAATATTTTGCTCACGTGACTTTTTTTATGGCACAATGCCACAAGAATTTCTAAGATGAGCAAAGGAAAGAACACAGGCATGGTGGCCTCACTTCCTCTCTCAGGTTTCACTTCATACCTTGCATTCTAGAGGGATCCCATCACATCAAAAAAGGCTCCGTTATTGCCGCTTCTTTGTTTCCTTCTTAAAGCTTATTGCAACATGTAATTATCTGATTCTTTCCGGGACTATTTCAGCATTGTCTCCTCTACTATAATATACATTTCAGGAAAACAAAAATCTTTTCTTACTTTTTTTTTTTTTTTTACTTTGGTATCCGGTGCGTGACATATAGTAGATGGTCAATAAACATTTGTTAAAGAATGAATGAATGAATGAATAAGAAATTTGGGACTGCAATCTGCTTCTCCTCAAGTAAGCTTCTTCCTGGACACATGTATGCTATCTCCAGTTTGAGAATCAACCAATCAACCATAAAAACCTTTCTTTGGTATTACAAACTGTTTCAAAATTCTGGTTTACCAGTAGCCCTCTTAATGTCCCTTGGTCTTTTTCTTTTTTGAGTTTGGACTTGCACAATGTTTTTTTGTTTAATTGTTTTTTTTTTAAGTAGGCTCCATACCCATCATGGAGCTTGAACTCACAACCCTGAAATCAAGAGTCACATGCTCTACTGATTGAGCCAGGCAGGTACGCTTCTTGTTGGATTTTTTTTAGGTTTGCCTAGGAGTGATAGGTTCACCCCAGGCCTGGCGAGGACAGGGAACATTTCTAGACATCACTATCCTGATGTCAGTTTAGCAAATAGAGAATGATATATCCATGTGACTTTAAAAAAAGGAGTTGATTACATTCGTAACTGTGATTGGCTTAGAAACAAGTAGAGGGTGGTGAAGATTGGGGGAGCTCGCTGAGAAAAGGCATGTCCCTATTCATCTACCCACCCACTGCATTCATCAATCATCCCTTCATTCAATAATTATAATATTTACTAAGCTTCGACCTATACCAGAACTGTTCTAAATGTTTTATGCATGGTAATTTAATCTGTACAGCTACCCTATGGGTTTGTATTGTTACTATACCCAGTTTATTAATGAGAAAACTGATAGTCATTTTTAAAAATATTCATTTTTAAAAATATATATTTTGAAGAAGAGAGAGACACAGGGAAGGGGCAGAGAGAGAGAGAGAGAGAGAGAGAGAATCCCAAGCAGGCTCCTTGTCAGTGCAGAGCCAGACACTAGGCTTGATCTCATGAAACATGAGATTGTGACCTGCGCTGAATTCAAGAGTTGAACACTTAACCAACTGAGCCACCCAGGAACCCTACTAATAACCATTTTTTAAGCATTATTCTTCAGTGGTCTTTGAGAAGGAGATGACAATCTTTTTAGAGTAACATAAATAATGTTACAAAAATGATGATAATTTTCTAAATCATTTTTGACGTATGTTGTCATAATGAAACAGTATTTATTTTATTTTATTTTTTTATTTTTTTATTTTTTTATTTTTAAAAAAAATTTTTTTTTTAATGTTTTTATTTATTTCTAGGAGAGAGAAAGAGACAGCATGAGCAGGGGAGGGTCAGAGAGAGAGAGGGAGTCACAGACTGAAACAGGCTCCAGGCTCTGAGCTGGCAGTCAGCACAGAGCCCGACGCGGGGCTCGAACCCACGAACCGCGAGATCATGACCTAAGCGAAAGTCGGACGCTTAACCGACTAAGCCGCCCAGGCGCCCCAATGAAACAGTATTTAAACAAAGCTACATATACTATCCCAGAATTAGGCTAATGTTGCCATATAATACATGTTAGGATGAAGGCAGTGCTAAACAGGAGAGATAGGCGGAGTGCTGTGGCCGCAGGGAGGAAACTGGAGGAGCGGGAAGAGCATGATTTTGGGGTTGGAGAGACCTGATTGGATCAGGTCTCTGCCTCGTAAGCATCAGTTTTTATGCCTGTGAAGCGAGAACAACAACTATACCTAGTTTTTATACTAGTGATCTTTCCTGAATTCCCCTCCTCTGTGCTTCTCCATCACCTTTTGCAATGCTTGTATAACATTTGTCGCATTGAAAGTACTTTTTACTACTCAGCGATGAAAAAGAATGAAATTTTGCCATTTGCAACAACATGGCTGGAACTGGAGGGTATTATGCTAAGTGGAATAAGTCAGTCAGAGAAGGACAGATACCATGATTTCACTTCTATGTGGAATTTGAGAAACTTAACAGAACACAGGGAAAAGTAAGGAAAAATAAGATAAAAATAGAAAGGGAGGCAAACCATAAGAGACTCTTAAATACAGAGAACAAACTGAGGGTTGATGGGGGTTGGGAGGCTGGGTTAAATGGGGGATGGGCATTAAGGAGGGCACTTTTCCAGATGAGCACTGGGTGTCATAGTAAGAGATGAATCACTGGGCTCTACTCCGGAAACCAAGACTATAGTGTATGTTAACTAACTTGAAAATTATTTTTAAAAATTAAAACAATAATGAAGTTTGAAAAAAAAATTTACTTTTTGTATGACCCTCTCTTTAGATTATAAATTCCTTCGAGGCAACAGTGTGTGGGGATGCTCCCTGCTCCCGACAGGGGCTGAGTGTACCTCTCACTTCTGATTAAATCTGACTGGTTCCTCAGATCTCACCTCAGTCACCTTCCCAGGGAAGCCTGCCCTGACGCTCTCTCCACCCATTGTACTGTACCCTCCTTCTTCAAATCTAGCACTGTTTCCTTTGCATAATTTTTTTTATAGAACCAAGTTGTTTCTTCCATTGTCTTCCTTAGGGCACTTGTCCTAGTTTGTAGGACAAACTAAGCCTCCCCAACCCAATAAGCCCCTTAGCCTCACAGACCTTGAGAAAGTAAGGAGGGATCAGGTATATATGGTTCACTATTGGGGTCTCTCTCTGTGCCAGAGGAATCCTCATAGAGAATGTGGGTCTTGAAAGATTAAACGATTTCTGGGGTGCCTGGCTGGCTCGGTCAGAACATGGGACTCTTGATCACATGAGTTTGAGCCCCATATTGGGTGTAGAGATTATTTAAGAAAATAACTTAAAAATATTTTCAATGTTTATTTATTTTGAAAAAGAAAGAGAGAGAAAGAGAGAGAGGGCAGGGGAGGGGCAGAGAGAGAGGGAGACACTCACAGAGCCCAGCATGGGGCCCGAATTCACAAACCATGAAATTACGAACTTAGCCAAAGCTGGACACCTAACTGACTGAACTACCCAGGTGCCCCATAAATAAATAACTTTTTAAAAACTCTAAAAAAAGAAAGAAAGAAAAAAAGAAAGAGTAAAGGTCTTCTACAGTCATTCAAGGCTGAGAAAACAGTAATTTGAGACCTGTAAATTCATGACTTATTTCAGGAAAACACAGTAGTTCTGTGTGGTTTTATTCATTCATTTATTTATTTATTTATTTATTTATTTATTTTAATGTTTTATTTATTTCTAGGAGAGAGAGAGACAGCGTGAGCAGGGAGGTCAGAGAGGGAGTCACAGACTCTGAAACAGGCTCCAGGCTCGAGCTGGCAGTCAGCACAGAGCCCGGCAGGGCCGAACCCACGAACCGCGAGATCATGACCTGAGCGAAAGTCGGACGACTTAACCGCTAAGCCACCCCGGCGCCCCATTTCTGTGTGTGGTTTTAAACCAGGGGTTTTCGGGCACCTGGGTGCTTCGGTCAGCCAGGTCATGATCTCGCCAGTGGGACCCAGCTCTTTGCTGACTGCAGCTCAGGCTGGGCCTGTTTCACTGTCCCTCTCCTCCCTGCCACGCTCTCTCTCTCTCTCTCTCTCTCTCTGTCTCCTAGAAATAAATAAAACATTAAAAAAATTTAAAATTATTATCATTATCATTTTTATTTTAGAGAGAAAGCATGAGCAGAGGAGAGGGGCAGAGGGAAGGAGAGAGAGAGAGAATCTTAAGCAGGCTCCATGCTCAGCCCTAGCCCAATTTGGGGCTGGATCCCATGACCCTGGGACCATGACTTGAGCTGAAATTAAAGTTGGACGCTCAACTGACTGAGACACTCAGGTGCCCTTACAGAAGCTTATGTGTAACTGCCAAAATTCAGAAGCAACCAAGATGTTCTTCAGGCGGTGAATGCTTGAATAAACTGTGGTACATCCCAATAATGGAATATTATTCAGCACTGAAAAGAAGTGAGCTACCAGGCCATGAAAAGATATGGAGGAAACTTACATGCATATGACCAAGTGAAAGAAGTCGATCTGGAAAGGCTACATACTGCATGATTCCAACTATATGACATTTTGGAAAAGGCAAAACTATGGAGACTGTAGAACTATCAGGTGGCGCCATAAGCTGGAGTGGGGGAGGAGTGATTGGTGGAACAGAGACGATTTTTAGGGCAGGGAGACTACTCTTTATGGTACCATAATGGTGGATATATGTCATTATACATTTGTCCAAATCCACACAATGTACAACGCTGAGAGTGAACTCAAATGTAAATTATAGGCTTTGAGTGATAACGATGTGTCAATGCAGGTTCATCAATTGTAACAAATGTACCACTCTGGTGGGGGATGCTGTTGCTGTTGGGGAGGGCTGTGCATGTGTAGGGACAAAGGATATATGGAAAATCTTTGTACCTTCTGCTCAATTTTGCTGTGAACCTAAAACTGCTCTAAAAAATAGTCTATTAAAAAAATAAGTCCTTGCACATGCAGCTGTACACTACTAAATTATAGTTAGTAATTTCTACCTAAAGGCAATTTTTGCCTTAATTTGTTAAAAAATTATTTTGAAGTCCAAGGTTGAACTCTTAAAGCCACAGAGGATTTCTTCTTCTAAAGTGCCCAACCAGAAGTTAAGGGGAAAAATTTCCATCAGATAGAATGCTGATGGAATGGTTATTCCTACGTTATCTTTTTGGGATTTGTAAGTGACCCTGAGTAGTCTTAAAAGATTTCAGTGAGAGCAAATGAAAGCACTTGACACTACACAGATCAAAACAATACTTTTATTACAGAAGACTGCTTTAATGCTAGAAACAAATCAACACAGGGTGATCATCGACAGGGACTGGAGGAAGTGGGGCCTCCAGGGAATGGAAAAGTGCTCACACCATCCTCGTGGACCCTGGGTTTCTATTACTGTAGACATACCATAATTAGTTATATGGATGGCTATTTTTAGAGCCAGGCTCTCCTGTTACAAAAGGATTTTCTTTTTTACGACTGCTTTCTGTCCTTGACTCTCTTACCCGGCATTGGTCAACAGGCCCAGAAAGGACTATGTCCAGCAATACAGGGTTTACAAATTTGGACCCCCTACTGGATTATGTTAAGGTTCCCACATAGTTCACCTTGACATGTATGTCATCTTTGATTGGTGATGTGACCACACTTTTTTTAAGGCTTTTTTTCAAGTAGTTTCTTTTTTTTTTTTTAAGGTCCACGGTAATATTGAGCCAAAGGTATGGAGATTTCCCATATGTGCCCCACATCACCCCCACATGCACAGCTTCCCCCAATATGAACACCCCCCCCCATCAGAGTGGTACATTTGTTACAACTGATAAACTTACATTATCATGTGCAAAGTCCACAGTTTAATTAGGGTTCTTAGTGTTGCACATTCCATGGGCTTGGACAAATGTATAATGACATATATCTGCCATGATGGTATCATATAGAGTAGTTTCCCTGCTCTAAAAATCCTCTATGCTTCACCTATTCATTCCACCTTCCTCCCAAACCCTGGCAACCTCTGATTTTTTTTTATAAAATGATCTTTGTAGTTTTGCCTTTTCTAGAATGTCATATAGCTGGAATCCTATAGTATGTAGCCTTTTCAGATTGACGTCTTTCCTTTAATAATGTAAATTTAAGTTTCTTCCATGTTCTTTCTATTAATTTTTTTTAATGTTTATTTATTTGTGACAGAGTGAGAGAGAGTATGTGTGCAAGTGGAGAAGGGGCGGTAAGAGAGAGGGAGACAAAGAATCCAAAGCAGGCTCCATGCTCTGAGCTGTCAGCACTGAGCCCCATGTGGGGCTCCAACCCACGAACCCGTGAGATCATGACCTAAGCCGATGTCGGACACTTAACCGACTGAGCCACCCAGGCACCCCCTCCTCCATGTTCTTTTGTGGCTTGATAGCTCATTTCTTTTTAGGGAAATTACATGTCATTGTCTGGATGTACTACAGTTTATTTATCCATTCACTGTCCAAAGGACACCTTGGTTGCTTCCAAGTTTTGGCTGACTGTGCTTTTTGGACTAAAAAATAAGTATTTCAAGTAGGCAATATTGGAGATTTAAAAATATATATTTTTTGTGGGTGTTTGAGATAAAAAATAAAAGTTAATACAAGTGGATTTGGAAAGATATCCTGCCAAATCTCAGGAGAATTTTGAGACTGTTCCAAAATAGATATTTATATCTAGAAACAACACTTGCTTAATCAACAACTAAGCCAGATTTCAGTAATTTTACCTTAGTTTTGAAGGTAATTTGAAAGACTTGTAAAATTTTAAGTAGCATACCCTTTGACAAAGCTTCTACAGATTCGTCTTATAAAACATACACAAGTGCCGGGGCGCCTGGGTGGCTTAGTCGGTTAAGCGTCCGACTTTCGCTTAGGTCATGATCTCGCGGTTCATGGGTTCGGGCCCCGCGTCGGGCTCTGTGCTGACTGCCAGCTCAGAGCCTGAGCCTGTTTCAGTCTGTGACTCCCTCTCTCTCTGACCCTCCCCTGCTCACGCTGTCTCTCTCTCCTAGAAATAAATAAAAATATTTAAAAAAAAAAAGAATCCAGTATATATTAAAAAAAAAAAAACATACACAAGTGCCACATTGAGAGATGCTGACAATATGTTAAATGAAGAAAATAATTTGCAAATAATAGCAGTGATCCCCTTTAAATACAGACTTGCATAAGAGCTGAAATATCTGGAAGGGAAGTCTCTAAAGTGTGTTAAATGATTACCTCCTGAGAAGTGGGACTGGGGTTTTATTAGTTTTCTATTACTGTGTAACAAATTACCAAACTCAGAGACTTAAACTAACACCTAGTGGATTACCTTATGCCTTCTATAGGTTAGAAGTCAAGGGGGTGCCTGGGTGGCTCAGTCAGTTAAACGTCCAACTCTTGATTTCAGCTCAGGTCATGATCTTAACATCATGAGATGCAGCCACAAGTTGGGCTCTGCGCTGAGTGTGGAATCTGCTTAGGATTCTCTCTCTCCTCCTTTCTCCCCTGCTCATGCTCTCTCTCTGTCTCTCCCTCAAAAAAGAAAAAAAAAAAAACATTTAGAAGTCAGGCACAGTGTGCCTTGGTTCTTTGTGTGGGGAATCACAAGGGTGAAATCAAATTATCAGCCAGATGGAGCGCCTATGTGGCTCAGTCGTTTTATGCCTCCAACTTCGGTTCAGGTCATGATCTCATAGTTTGTGAGTTCAAGCCTCATGTCCATCACAGAGCCTGGAGCCTGGTTCAGATTCTGTCTCCTTCTCCCTGCCCCCTCTCCCATTCTCTCAAAAAATAAATAAGCATTAAAAAAAATTATCAGCCAGGTGAAGTTCTCATGTGGACTTCACTTCCAAACTCATTCGGGTTGCTGACTGTGATACCATGATTTATAGTAAGAAGTACATATTTGGCCTTCATCATATTTCTAACATAGAACTCCTAAAACCCTTGGAATTTCCTAAGTGAGGAGACTGATAAAGAGTGTCTTTTGTTATGTTAACAAGGTAACTTTTGGACCCCACCTCTGGATAGGGGCTGGTAGAAGGGAGAACCAGCTTTGTATTTAAAGGGTTGTTACTTTCAGTCCCATCCCCCCTGATCTTCCGAGAAGGGAGAGGGGCTGGAGGTTGAATGAACAAGCAATGGCCAAAGATTTAATCAATCGTGCCTGTGTAGTGAATCCTCCATTGAAGACCTAGAAGGATAGGTTTCAGAGTTTCCCAGGTTGTGTAAATTTGGGGAGAGTGGCACACCTGGTGAAGCCCTGCATCCTGTCCCTGTTTCTTACCCTGGGTATTTCTTCCATCCAGCTGTTACTGAATTCTATCTTTTTAAAGTAAACTGGAATCATTTAAGTAAAATGTTTCTCTGAATTTTGTGAGCCATCCTAGCAAATTGGTTGAACCCAAGGAGGGGGAGGGGGCTGTTGGAACCTCTAATTTATAGCCAGTCAGTCAGAAGCAGAGGTGGTAACCTGAGCTAGGGACTGGCATCTCAAGTTGGGGGGCAAGTAGGGGGCAGGAGATGTATTGTTTTGTAGGAATGAGCCCCTAGCCTGTGGGATCCTATGCTACTTCAGGGCATATTGTGTCAAAATCGAGTTGAGGGATGCCTGGCTGGCTCAACTGGTACAGCATGTGACTCTTGACCTCAGGGTTGTGAGTTCAAGCCCCACATTGGGCATAGATAGAACTTACTTAAAACAGCAAGTGGAAGTGGGGGGACGGTATGACTGGCTGGCTCAGCCTGTGGAGCATGCAACTCTTAATCTCAGGGTTGTGAGTTAAGCCCAACGTTGGGTGTCTAGATTGCTTACAAAAACCACAACATGAAAATCTTTAAAAAAAAATTCTAGAATTGCTTGGCGGTGTGGGGAAGCTACACCCCACCCCCTCCCCCATGGGAATTGGCAACCAGAATCATTATTAGCAGATTTCTGTTCCTTTAGTTGTAAAACTGAGTTTCCATTTCCTTACAGCCAGTAGTGAGGGCTGCTTGCTCTTAGCTCTCCAAAGTTGTCCGCATTCTTCGTCAGGTGAACCTTTCTATCTTCAGGTCTGCCTAATCTTTCTCATACTTCAAACTTACCACTTCCTCTTCTGCCACCAGCCAGAGAATACCTTGCTTTTAAAGGACTCATGTTGTCAGGTTAAACTCCCACCAGCCAGAGAATACCTTGCTTTTAAAGGACTCATGTTGTCAGGTTAAACTCAGACAATCTATGTTGCGGTTGACTATCCTTCATATTCAGCATCCCTGTACACCAGGACATGTAAGTACACCAAGGAGACAGGAAAACTTGAGGCCATCTAAGAATTTTGCCCTCCTCAGAGGTGGAGGTAAAGAAAGAGTATTTTCATTTTGTGCTTCATACATATTTGTAATGTTTGAATTTTGGAGGACATAATATCCATCAATTTTTGTACTTCAAAATGTCTGGAATGATATACTCATGTTTTAATAGTGGTTAGTAGGAATAAGATTTTTTTTTTTAAGACTTTATTTTTAAGTAATCTCTACACCCAATATGAGACTCAAACTTACAATACCAAGATCAAGAGTTGCATGCTCCACCGACCGAGCCAGCCAGACACTCCTTAAAATTTTATTATTTAAACCTTTTTTTACATTTTTAAAAGTGGGCTCTATGCCCAATTGGGGCTTGAACTTACAACAATGAGATTAAGAGTCATCTGCTTGGGGTGCCTGGGTGGCTCAGTTGGTTAAGCATTTGACTTTGGCTCAGGTCATGATCTCATGGTTCCTGAGTTTGGGGCCCATAACTGCTGTTCACGCAGAGCCTGCTTCAGGTCCTCTGATCCTTCACCCTCAACCCCCCAAAACCCCCCCACCTCTGTCCCGGCACACAGTCGTGCTTTCTCTCTCAAAAATAAATTAAAAAGCTTTAAAAACATTTTTTATTGTTTATTTAAAAATTTTTTTTAATGTTTTATTTATTTCTGTGAGAGAGAGAGGCAGCATGAGCAGGAGAGGGTCAGACAGAGAGGGAGAAACGGAATCTGAAACAAGCTCCAGGCTCTGAGCTGGCTGTCAGCACAGAGCCAGATGTGGGGCTCAAACCCACAAACGGTGAGATCATGACCTCAGCTGAAGTCAGACACTTAACTGACTGAGCCACCCAGGCACCTGTACCCATTTTCTTATTTGATTCTGAGAATATTCCTATTTGGTAGGCCCAATCACTTTCTCTCTCTCTCTCTCTCTTTCTCTCTCTCCCTCTCTCTCTCATTTGAGTATAGTTGACACACAATGTTACATTGGTTTCAGGTATATAACATAGTGATTTGACAGGTTTACACGTTACGTTATGTTCACCACAAGTATAGCTATCATCTATCCTGAAACATCCCTATTATAATATCACTGACTATATTCCTTATGCTGTACCTTTTATCCTCATGACTCATTCATTCTCATTTTCAAGGGGAGACAGAGAAGCTCTAACAGGTGAAATGACAAGACAATGCTGTATGACTGGTAGGAGCTGAGGTGGGTCTTCACCAGAGTCTCTACGTCAGAGCCCAGAGTCTTTCTGCTATGTTATGCTCTTCTGTCACTATGCTCATTTGGAGGATAGTCTTTATAACTTACTAAGATGAAATTGTCTCTGATGGAGATGTTTTAAAGCCGAATTATGGTGATGGCTGTGCAATTCAGTCAATTTACTAAAATCGATGAAACATGCATTGAAAAAATGAGTAAACTTTATGATGTGTAAATTATTTCTCAATAAAATTATTTTAAAAAATTAAATAGTCTCAACTAATCATCCCCAAACATTAAAATTCCTTTGGCAGGATACTGTTAAAATCTCAAATTCCTTTCATAAAGCTCTCAGGTCATTAAGTTATCATGTGTTTACATGGACTAAGATAGTCTCCTTGATCAAACTCATGGCACCTGAGACCTCTCCTAGACTAGACCTCAACCTTGGTCTAGAAAGACTTGAACACAATACTAACATATTTCTAACAGCTCAAGGTCACATCCCTAGGAGGAGCCTAGCTCCCCCTTAAAGTGTCTGGCAGAGAAAACTCAAGGCTGCTAAGAGGATTTACTGTTTGTTTTAGCCAACACTTGATGATAAGTCCCCTGTCTCCTGGCCTCTGTGGATGGTTGGGAGCCTAACTTCCATAAGAGTCAGTTAACAAACCCAGAGAGGTTTCACATGCATCAAAACCCCTCTTCCTGCATTTTGTAATTTTTTACTTCCCTGACTCTACTGAATCTTCATTCACCCCCTCCCTATTTCTTCATTCTCCCTTTAAAATGTCCAGGCCCCAGGATACCTGTGTGGCTCAGTCCGTTAAGCCTCTGACTTTGGCTCTGGTCATGATCTTATGGTTGGTTCGTGAATTTGAGCCCCTCATGGAGCTCCATACTCACAGTGCCAAGCTTACTGGGAATTCTCTCTCTCCCTCTATCTCTGTCCCTGCCTCCCCCCCCAAGATAAATAAATAAACAAAAATAAATATGAAATGCCCAGCCACCTCTGTCAAGTTCAAGTCAAGTTAAGTTCACATTGTGCTTTCCTATTACAATGGTATATCACTGAGTAAAACCTGCTCTTGGGGTGCTTGGCTGGTGCAGTCAGTTGAGCATCTGACTCAGGTTATGCTCTCATGGTTCCTGGGTTTGAGCCCTGTGCTGGGCTCTGCACTGATGGTGTGGATCCTGCTTGGGATTCTCTCTCTCCTCTCTGCCCCTCCCCTGCCTGTGCACATCCTCTCTGAAAATAAATAAATAAATAAATAAACAAACAAAAAATTTTAAGAACTTTTCCCTATCATGATAGTGTCCAGCTTTGTTTATCTTTGATAATAAGTACACAAAATATACATTATCTACATATAGGCAGTTAATTTGATTTATCCATTGGTTATCCAGTTGTGTTTTAATGACATTTTAAATCATGACTATGGTGCTAGAAATCACATGATCAGTTTTGAGTTCCCTCTGCTGAAATAACCTCTTTCTAATAAAAGTAGTCAAAAACAAGTTTTTAGAATCCAGTAGGAAGAAGGACATATCATTCACATTGCTCTCATCACTACTTTGCTTCTCCAAGTTCCTGATTTATTTATTACATGCTTTTTTTGTTTTGTTTTTTTTTTGTCCTGGTATTGATTTGTTTTGTAGTTTGTAGTTATGAAGTTTGAGTTTGAGAATTGAAGAGTAATTGATTACTCCCCCAAGTAGGTTAAAAATAGCCATAAAGAATGAGCTTAAAGAGGTCAAATATTTCTTCTCCCTTCTGTGTTGTACACAAATCACTGGGTCAGGTACCTTCTGTATAGAAAATAATCAAAAGTTTCAAATAACCCAGAAAGAGCTTTTTTAAGGATGAGAAAAGTAGAATTTTATTTATTTCTATATTGACTTTTTGAGAGAGAGAGAGCACATGAGCAGGGGAGAAGGGCAGAGGGAGAGGGAGAGAGAATCTTAGGCAGGCTCCATCACACAACCCTGGGATCATGATCTGAACTGAAATCAGAGTTGGACTCTCAAATGACTGAGGCACCCAGGTGCCCTAAGAGTAGAATTTATTGTAAAATACACATAACACGATGTTTTTCATTTTAACCATTCATAAGTATTCAATTCAGTGGCATTGAATACATCTACAATGTTGGGTAACCATCAGCTATCTATACCTAAAAGTTTTTCATTATCCCCAACAAAAACTTTATACCCATTAAATAACAATTCTCCCTACTCCTCCTCTCTCTAGGCCCTGGTAACCTCTCTTCTTTCTACCAAAGACAGCATTTTAAGTACTAGATCCTTTTTTTAAAAAGTGTCTATTGTATTGTATTTTTATTTATCTATTTTTATAATTTTATTTATTTACTTATTTATTTATTTACATCCAAGTTAGTTAGCATATAGCGCAATAATGATTTCAGAAGTTGATTCCAGTGATTCATTCCCTACATATAACTCTCAGTGCTCACCCCTACAAATGCCTTCCTTAATGCCCCTTGCCCATTTAGCCCATTCCCCCACCCACATCCTCTCTAGCAACCCTCTCTTTGTTTTCTCTATTTAAGAGCCCCTGATGTTTGGGGTGCCTGGGTGGCTCGTTCAGTTAGGCATCTGACTTCAGTTCAGGTCATGATCTCGAGGTTTGTGAGTTTGAGCCCCATATCGAGCTCTGTGCTGACAGCTCAGAGTCTGGAGCCTGCTTGGGTTTCTGTGTCTCCCTCTCTCCCTGCCCCTCCTCTGCTAGTGTTCTGTCTCTGTCTCTTAAGAATAAATAAAACATTTTTAAAAATTAAGAAGAAAAGAGTGTCTTATGTTTTGTCCCCTCCCTGTTTTCATATATAATTTTTGCTTCCCTTCTCTATGTTTATCTGTTTTGTATCCTAAATTCCTCATATGAGTGAAGTCATATGATATTTGTCTTTCTCTGACTAATTTCACTTAGCATAACACCCTTTAGTTCCATCTACGTAGTTGCAAATGGCTAGTATTTACTTATTTTTGAAAGAGAGAGAGAGTGAACATAAGCAGGGACGGAGTAGAGAGACACAGAATCCAAAGCAGTCTCCAGGCTCTGAGCTGTTAGCACAAAGCCTGATACAGGGCTTGAACTCACAACCTGAGAGATCATTAGCCGAGCCAAAGTTGGAAACGCAGCTGACTGAGCCACCCAGGTGCCCTCTTTTATTTTTTAGTTTATTTATGTTTTATTTATTTATTTATTTATTTATTTATTTATTTATTTATTTATTGTGGGGCTCAAACTTACAACCCCAAGATAAAGAGTGACATGCTCTTCCAACTGAGACGGCCAGGCACACCTTAAATGCTAGATTCTTAAATTTTAAGTTTTAAAGCTGTTCAGGAAAGCATTTTTATTTACCTTATCCTTAGGGATACATCTGACACTTACCAAGCCTTTTACCCTCTGAATTCTGATATAAGCGCTAGTAAAAGGGTTGTGCATGAGATATGTATTACAATTGGCTTACAACTGGTTCTTGACACAGCTCCTAAATCCTTTGGGGTTTCCTGAGTAATAGGACCATCTTCTGTTCTAATGTGGCAACACGTGGTGGGCTACTGGATAGTTTCAGGATGGGGGGCTGATCATCAGAAAGACCAAACCACGGTTAGAAGCTTGGAACTTTCAGCCCCACCCCCTTCCTCTAGAAAGGACAGAGAGACTAGAGATTGAATTAAGGATGGATCATTGATTGTGGTGATGAAGCCTTCATAAAAATGTGAAAAGTGAGAGGTTTGGAGAGCTTCTGGGTTGCTGAACACATGGAAGTGTTGGGAGGATTGTGTGTCTGGAGAGGGTACGGAAGCTTCTCTCTGCTTCTCCACACCTTGCCCCCTGAATCTCTTTATCTGGCTGTTCATCTGGGTTTTTTAGTCGTATCTTTCATAATAAAAAAAGTAAACTTAAGTAAGTGTTTCTCTGAGTTCTGTGAGCCATTTTAACAAATTATCAAGCCCGAGGAGGCTATGGGAACCGTTCTGCTGATTGGCATCTGAAGCTGGGGGCAGGATGCAGGACTGAGAGCTTAATTTGTGGGATACGATGCTGACTCCAGGTAGACAGTGTCTGACGGGAGCTGAATTGAATCTTAGGATACTTAGCTGGTGTCAGGAAAACCCATGCTTCTGGGGTCAGAGTGAAGGAAATAAAGTGTGAGAATGAAGGAAAATGGGAGTTTGTTCTCAGACGTCAAATAACATGAAAACAACAAACAATGTATTATAGAGACACTTTTTTTTCTATATAATTTATTGAGAGGTGATCAATGCCAAATAAAATATTACTTTTCGTCATTTGCTTCTATTCACATCTCCTTGACCAATTCTTCCTCTTTCCTTCTAATGTATTTCATGCCACATTTAAGGTGGTGAAGAAGGTTTAACATCACGGCTGAGGACGTGAACGTTCACCTGCAGCTCCCTGTGAACTTCTGATGGATGTGCAGTTGTGCTCCTAGTGGTTTTTCCGCAGCCGTCCTCTATGAGAAGGTTTTAGAAAACATTTGTCATGAAAGTCTTCATACATCTTCAAAACTCACAGGCCTTGTTGCACCTCCAAGAGCCAGCTCTGGGCCATAGGCCCCGCCCTTCCTCAGTGCCCATACGGAAAAGAACACAATCTTTCTTGATTCAATGACATTCAATAGAAAATATTAATGACACGTTAAGAACATTAGATGTTACTTAAAGTCATTTATTGAGCTCGGTTTAAACCTCTTTTATAGTCTCTACCAAGGGTTGACAAGGCCCAGATAGTGAACATTTTTGGCTTTGCTGGTCGTGTGGCCCCTGTTACAACCATGCCACCATGCCACTGTGGGGCCCAAGCAGCCATCGATGATGTGTAAATGGTGAGTGTGCTGTGTCCCAGTAGGAGTTTACTTAAAGATACTGAAGGTAAAATGTCATCTCGTTTTCACTTTGTAAAATGTTATTCTTCTTTTTGACTTGTTTTCAACTATTTAAAAATGTGAAAATTTTCTTGGTTCTCAGGCCCTACCAAACAGGCAGTCGGATTTGGCCTGTGGGCCCCAGTAATTTCCCTACCTCTGTTCTTTACTAGCATAATGTTTGCACGGAGGTCTTTATGGCTTATTTAGGCCCATTGAGTTTCACAATTGGTGAAACATCTTAGCATTTCTTTAGGATATCAAGTCCCACTCATGTTTGAACAGTGAAAGTACTGATCAAAAAACAAGATCTTACTCAGGTTATTGTTCTTTAAGGTAAGACTACAAACTGCACTTTAATTAAAGCCTTGCTAATTATTCTTTTCCAATAGCTCTTTTTGAAGTTACTCACACCCGCTGGTCACACAATAAGGCATGACCTCATCCTCTGTACCCTCCAAATTCATTCACACTTAGACCCACTTAATCGCTTTTGAACTTTATCTTCATCAGTGTTGAACTGTTCCAGTACAGGAAAAGTAGTTTTGTAATAACCTCATTAAATAGCTAGGGGTTTTGTTGGTGTTGTTTATTAAAGCTGAAACATTACTTAATTTGTATGGCTTATGTTGCAACTGTGAGAGCTTGGTGAGTCAATATCACCTCATGAGCAGCTTTCATTACAATTCAAACCAGCTGGTAATTTGGAGAATGAAAATACAATAATATCGTCAACTGGAGTTCACTCCCTGTTCAGTGCTGTGCTAGGTTCAGTGAAGACAGAAAAGAATTGTACCTTTGAGGAGTGTACAGTTCAGTGGGAAAGACAAGATGAATGCACAAGAAACCATAATGAATTGATTATTAATTCATTGAGCACTCCCATTTGCTACAAGTAATTGCATTACATATTGTATCATTTGGTCCTAATGTAGTAGAGGCACAATTTCTTTTTCCTACCACTCGACCAAGTTGGGGCCCTGTAATTGGACTGACAAAAGGTAGATTAATAGGAGAAAAATATGCCGATTTGTATAACTTAGTCTGTATATGACACAGGAGCCCTCATTAAGGAAATGAAGACCTGAAGAAACAATTAAGCCTAAGCATTTTTATACTAGGTTTGATGATGAGTGGAAAGTTGTGGGAAAATGAGATAGGACAAAAGAGTGTGAGCTAAAGGTAGTAAACTGGGGCAAACAAAGCAAGGCCTGTTCATTAGGATTCCTCTTGGCATCCCTTTGCCTTTGGAGATAAAGATATTCCTTTCCTCCAAATATAAGAAGGGCACCTCTCCCAGGAAGGTCTTATGACCCACTTCAGGGAAGAAGGTGTTGGTCAGAAAGTCCTTTCTGTACCTGCTGCTTCTCAAAGCCCTTCAGTTTATTTATTTATTTATTTAATTTTATTTTTTTAATGTTTGTTTATTTTTCAGAGAGAGGGAGAGGTACAGCGTGAGTGGGGGAGGGGAAGACAGAGAGGGAAACACAGAATCCAAAGCAGGCTCCAGGCTCTGAGCTGTCAGCCCAGAGCCTGACGTGGGGCTCAAACTCATGAACTATGAGATCATGACTTAAGCTGGAGTCAGATGCTTAACTGACTGAGCCACCCAGGTGCCCCTCGAATTCCTTCAGTTAAAATATTCAATATGCTGGGCCACCTGGGTGGCTCAGTCGGTTAAGCTGCTGATTTCAGCTCAGGTCATGATCTCATGGTTTGTGGGTTCAAGCCCCATGTCAGGCTCTGCACTGACAGCACGGATAGAGCCTACTCGGGATTCTCTCCCTCCCCCTCTCTCTCTCTGCCCCTTGCCTGCTCTCACTTACTCTCCTCTCTTTCAAAATAAATAAATAAACATTAAGAAAAAATTCAATGTGCTATGGTGCCACATTTAGTAAAGTATGTTCTGAACTTTGTCACTTGCCACTATTAAATGAGATACAGGTGAGGAAATTGAGACAAAGAGAAACTTTATTATTTATTTATTTATTATTTTTTAGTATATTTTTTGAGAGAGAGAGGGGTAGAGAGAGAGGGAGACATAGAATCTGAAGCAGGCTCCAGGCTCTGAGCTGTCAGCACAGAGCCTGACGTGGGGCTCAAACTCACAAGCTGCGAGATCATGACCTGAACTGAAGTTGGATACTTAACTGACTGAGCCACCCAAGTGCCCAGAGACAAAGAGAATTTTTAAAAATTACTTAAAGTGGCAACACACAACTGACTGCCTGACTCCAAAGCAAATTCTTTCCCCTATTCCACCACTCAGGTTATCTAGTACAATCTCCTACATGAAGGAAATACAGAGTTAACATGGGAAAAATAACTTACTTATTTCCTAATCCAATGATCTATAAATAATGGCTATTGCTAGATTCAGCTGAATGAGAGTAAGGTGCTTGGACAAAAAGGCCATGCTGATGTAAGAAGTTCATACTAGACAACCTCACCTACAAGAATGTGTTTTATTTGGGGCTAAATGCTGCAAAAAGAACATATTAATATTAAAATTAAAAACATTTTATCTAGGGAAGCCTGGTTGGCTCAGTTGGAAGAGCATGGAACTCTTGATCTCGGGGTTATGAGTTTGAGACTTACATTGGGTGTAGAAATTACTGAAATAAAGTTCAAAACTTTTTAAAATCTAAATTTAATTAAAGTTTTAAAATAAAGCTACAGTGCTGGAATCCATCAAGGAAGGTAGACATGTGACTTGCTGCCTATCATATTTGCAGAGATCATTTACGTCAGTCCCCAGCAGACATGACATAAGGCCACTAAGTTTTGTTTATGGAAGAATGGAAAGAAACCAGAATGTCTCCTACTTAGATTTTTTTTGAAGTGTTGATTCCTTTCACTGAGGCATTCGATGCTGGTCGATAGTGTCATCTATAGGTCAAGGCCAGCTGCCACCAAGGTATTCAACCAGCCTGCTTAGTACTATGTTACATACTCCTTCGAGTTAGAATGAAGGGCACACAGGGTAACCATCTCCTGAATGTTATCTCCTGCATGTGTACATCTCCTGATGTTCACCCAGAACAAAGTACTTAAGTTATTTTTCTTTTACCTCTATTTATGTATTAATTTTTAGTAATCTCTATTCAATGTGGGGCTTGAACTTATGACCCTGAGATCAAGTGGTGCATGCTCTGGGCACCTGGGTGGCTCAGTCGGTTAAGCATCCAACTTTGGCTCAGATCATGATCTCACGGTTCGTGGGTTTGAGTCCCGCATCGGGCTCTGTGCTGACAGCTAGCTCAGAGCCTGGAGCCTGTTTCAGATTCTGTGTCTCCCTCTCTCTCTGACCCTCCCCTGCTCACGCTGTTTCTCTCTCAGAAATAAATAAAAACCGTTAAAAATTAAAAAAAAAAAAAGAGTTGCATGCTCTTCCAACTGAGCCAACCAGGCACCCCTGTACTTAGGTTATTTTTTAAAACAAATCTTCTCCTGAGAGTATATGGAAGGTCTCTGTACTGTCTTGGCCAATTTTCTGTAAATCTAAAATTATTCCAAAATGCTGTTTAAAAATATCTTTTGATGACATCTTGATTATTTCTCACTTCCTTCAGTGGGGAGGTGGGAAGCAATTCCCTTCCCCCAAATTGGATTTTGTAAGCCCCATGAAATCCTAGCAGCTTTTTACTGTTAGAAGTAAAAACCTCGGGAAGTTACCCCAAGAAGTAAACCACCCTACGTAAAAGCATAAATAATCAGTATTTGTTCTCACATGGGAATGAATTTTAGTTATAATGTTTTTAGTTATAATTTTCTTTACATTATTAGTGTAGTGAACATTTTCTAGTTCACTTATAAAATATCAGCTATTAAAAATTAAAAATTGTTTACTTTTTTCAACAACTTAGGTATTATCATAATAGGGAAAGGGATACAGCTCCATCAGAAACATTCTAATGATCTACATATGTAAAACCAAGGTATACCTTCCCTTCTGACTTTCTTTTCGATATCCAAACCTAACAGAAATGAAAGTTTAATCACTAAAGTGAAATCTTTACAGTAGCATTCAGCTCTTTCCAGTAAATGATTTACAAAGAGATAAACCTTTGTTAAGGGTAAATGAACGTTTATTGACCGAGGCCCAAGTGCTTCACAAATACTGTCTCATTTAATCTTCACAAATGGGCCTGACAGTGTAATAGGTGTTATTATTTCCAGTTTGCCTGTGAGGAAACAAAGATTCAGAGACATTAGCCTTTTATAGATCTGCAGATAGTGGCAAGTTTTGATACCCAGTATGACAGATTCCAAAGCCTTTTGCCACCACCCCAGAGGTTTAGCAAGGAATCTAACCCTCCTCATCTTTATCTCAAATACATTCTTCCTGCAGTGTCTATCCTGAGATTACCATATATTGGAATCATGCCACAGCCCTTGGAAAGGTTAGAAGAACGGTAGATTTATGAAAACAAGTTAAAGAGAAAGTTCTTGATTTTTCTTACATTTGATTACTGCAGTATCCAAGACCAAAACAAAACAAAAAAAAAAACCAGTGGTAACATAAGACAGAAAACAGGAAGAAAGTGATTCTCAAATAAACTGGCAACGCTAAGTGTGTTCCACAGAACACTAATGCAGAGATGTTCCTTGGGCAAGATAAAGTCCTTCTCAGTGAAAGAAGTTTGAAAAACCCAGCATACTGTCTCCACTAGGATATTGACAGTGGCCATTAGCCTCGTAAAGACTCTCAAAAGTCCTGGAGCCAAAAATCTGTTGAACTCTGTTTCACTTGGAAAAGTTTTTTCCTCCCACCTAAGTGACTGCTAAATTTTAGTGCCATGCTGTGTTTTTCAAAGTGAGGTCTATGACTAATGTGCATTCGTATTACCCAGGACACAGGCTAACAATGCAAATTTGGGGGCCTTGTCTAACCTCAAGATTCACTGGATAACAATCTCTGGGGAGGGGTTTGGACATGTGTCCATTTAACCAGCTCCCCCAAGTAATTCTATAGACATTCAAGCATGAAAAAACGGTTGGTATTTTTCAATTCTCCTGGTATTTTTCAATTCTCCACCCACACTTCTGAACTCATGCCCTCCTGCATCTGTTGCCAAGAACTCTCACAATCGATCACTTCACTTTGGCGGAACTTTGTGCGTAGGCTTGAACTCCAGGTTGTTAGGGAAGCAAGAGTTTTCAGTTTAGAAATGCAAATAATATCAGTCCCAGGAGTTAGGAATTATAGATCACTCTTAAATGCAAATAGACATAATTCCTTAGTTTTTACCTTCCATTGTTTCAATAGGCTCTTGGGAGAGAGGAATGTACTTGGCCTTCTTAGATAGGCAAGAAGCTTTCAACACTTAATAATGCTATCTTTGATGTAAATGTTTACCATCTTTTCTTCCCCTTTCATCTGCTTTCATTTTTCTTCCTCTTTCGAGTCTCTTTTTCCTCTCTAGTATAAAAGTGCAAGAAACTGATGCGCTAAAATGTTGACAGTGGTTGTCTCTGGCTAATAGGGTTGTGAATAGGGGCTTTTCTTTCTTTTTTCCCTGCTTTCTACTTTCAGGCGTGCCTATGTTAAGTCATGCACATGTGTATGAGAATGGAAAAATCTATGGAAAGAACCCCCTAACCACTGGCTAACTAAAAAGGAGGGAGAACAGGACAAGACTAATTACTTTATATCTTCATGTTTCTTTGTCTGCTAGGTGTACTTTTTGGAAAAATTAAAACTATTCCTTCAGTTTAGCTTTCTTTTTTTCTGCCCTATTTTTCTCTTTGTCTTGCTGCTCCTGTCTTCTCTCCCCAACTGTGAATTCTGTGTTAGGGAAGCAGCTGGATGACACTTTGCTGGAATGAAAGAGCCACTGTCTGGCCTCGCTCTCTAAGTATAAACCACGCTGCATTTATGGATAGCCTCTTTCTCCTGGAGGATTGAGATGTCTCTTTATAATTCCACTGCTATTTTTAACATCCCTACAGGGTAAGGAGAAAGCCAGTCCTTGCATCTTTGAGCCCGTCACAAGTTTTCCAAATTTCTGGCTTCCCCTGGGTCATATAACACAGATCATCTGCAGGCAGTTTAGAAAGTGGTCTTAGATCATTTCTTCCTGACATTCCTAAAGAAGCCAGACCTCTTGTTCTGAGAAGGCCTTGAGGAAACCAGGAAAACACGTGTATATTGATTTGTTTTTGGGGAAGGGTCTCAGAATCCTCTCTGTCCATCTAAGCATGGATGAAGGTAGCCCCAGAGCGTGAACAGCCTAGTACATCTGGAAAAAGCAAAAAAAAAAAAAAAAAAGTCCCCTGCAGGCCCTACCACTCCAGGCTCTCAATCCCGGGGCCAAGTGGCCTTGATAATTTCCCTCATTACTCTAGAGACTGTTAATTTTTCAGTCAGTACTTGAAAGCCGGCTATAAATGTCCACTGAGCGCAGAGGGAGAAGCTAAATCAGCCCCTGGAGAAGGCACTGCCGAGCTGGCCCGGTTGCCGCGGCTGTTTCGGGAGAGCTCGAGCTGCTCTTGAGGGCAGAAAATTTACATCCAAGGACTGAAAACCACGGCAGCTGCCTTGGCTGTGCCTTTCTCTCTACGTTAAGTTTTATTTATTTATTTATTTATTTTTAAATTTATTTCCAGGAGAGAGAGACAGCGTGAGCAGGGGAGGGTCAGAGAGAGAGGGAGTCACAGACTGAAACACAGTCAGCACTCTGGCAGTCAGCACAGAGCCCGACGCGGGACTCGAACCCACGAACTGCGAGATCATGACCTAAGCGAAAGTCAGACGCTTAACCGACTAAGCCACCCAGGCGCCCCTGTGCCTTTCTCTCTAATAGGGAAATTAATTTGAACTCTAAAGGCAGTGCTCATTTTTAGGTATATGTGGATTATTTTAGCTCTCTCCAGTCTAGGCTTTTCTGAGAAGTGTGAAAACCTCATTTAAATATTTTAAGCTAGTATTAACAGCAGAAATCCTTTAACTCTTCAGAAAAATGGGAAAAGTTTTGGGCATTTTCTGTGCCTATGATAGATGATGCACACTATGATAAATGGCTGTGGTGGTACATTTACATTTATAATTGTTATCGATTTATAAAGGGCTCATCCTCTATAAAGAACCCTCTATAAAGCCAATAAGGGTAGACTTTAACCACACTTGTCCTCAACTTTCTTTTGATTTGGAATTACTCTTTTACATTAGAGGCTAAAAGCAGGCTGGTGGGTGAGATTTCAGTAAGCAACAAAATAACTTTTAATCCTGGTTTGAGTTTGATAGTAATATTTGAATTTGCATTGCCCAGTCTACTTATTTTTTTATTTTTTTTTAAATGTTTTATTTATTTCTAGGATAGAGAGACAGCGTGAGCAGGGGAGGGTCAGAGAGAGAGGGAGTCACAGAATCTGAAACAGGCTCCAGGCTCTGAGCTGGCAGTCAGCACAGAGCCCGACGCGGGGCTCGAACCCATGAACCGCGAGATCATGACCCAAGCGAAAGTCGGACGCTTAACCGACTAAGCCACCCAGGCGCCCCAGTTGCCCAGTCTACTTATAAACCAAAAAGTAAATAGATTTGAAACCTCACTGTTTGCTACTTTTATACATAAGGAAAAAAAATCTATGTGAGACCAGGTGCTGTAGTCAATAGTTACTTGTATGCTGACTTTTTCCAGTTAAAAGAACTAAAAAAAAAAAAAAAAAAAAAAAAGCCTAGTGAACACTCCGCTGTTCCAATTGCTTTATTTTTTTTATTCTTATTTTTATTTCTGAAAGGGAGAGACAACGTGAGCAGGGGAGGGTCAGAGAGAGAGGGAGACACAGAATCTGAAACAGGCTCCAGTCTCTGAGCTGTCAGCACAGAGCCTGACGCTGGGCTCAAACCCACAAACCGTGAGATCATGACTTGAGCTGAAGTCGGACACTTAACTGACTGAGCCACCCAGGCGCCCCTCTGGTGTTCCAATTCTTTTTTTTTTTTTTTTTGGTGTTCCAGTTCTTAAAAAGAAAACCACAGGCCCCAATTGGTGTCACTTAAACCAAGTCACCAAACTGGAGCTTAATACGTAACCTAACTGCAGTTTCAGCCTCCCCTAGAAATGTTTTCACTGGTCAGTCAGGAATTCTCTGATCAGAGCCAATGAAGTAATCTGTATCCCTCAGTGGAAGATGAGGAAATTCAGCTAGCAAGACCCCTCCCTGCCCTTTCCCCTAGGGGAAAGTGACCTCGCCTGGAATAATTATTTCTTTTCTTTCACTAATAATATATATTATTATTCTTCCTATATAAACTTTCCTATATAAACTTTCCATTTAGTACAACTCCTCAGAGCCCCCCTCAACTTGCTAGATGGGATGTTGCCCAGTTGATGAGTTGTTTAATAAAGCCAATTAGATCTTCAAGTGTCCTCAGTTGAATTTTTTGTTCTTTGACACCAAGAATGACTACTGATGTCATTCACCCACATTAATCCACCCAGTATGGCCCTAGCATTAGTGATTCAGAGACACAATGACCAGGTCCTTCACTTTCTGGAGGGCTAGGGGGCATGGGTTGAGGGCACCAGAGGAAACGAATATGGACACAAAGTGATAGGAATTTTAGTTTGGTCTTAATAGGCCCGGCATATCTTCCCTTCTCAAAATAGGTGATTTCTGGGCACCTCAGGGAAGGGATGCCACACAGGGTCGAGGGTGCCTAGGACTGAGCTCAACAGTTGTCTGGCTCTGCCAGCACAGGTGCAGTGTGCTGGGGGAAAAGCTACCATCCCCTGGGGAGGCAGAGCCCATGAGGAGCATTTCACCTCCATGGAGATCAAAACCCTGATTTATCATCTATTTTTTTCTTCACTAATTTTGTCCTCTGCTGCCACAGTTTTTTTTAAAAATTTTTTAAAAATTTATTTTTGAGGTGGGATGAGCAGAGAGAGAGAGAGAGAGAGAGAGAGAGGGAAAATCCAAAGTAGGCTCTGCACTATCAGCACAGAGCCCAATGTGGAGTTAGAACTCACAACTATGAGATCATGACCCGAACCGAAGTCAGATGCTTAACCAACTGAGCCACCCAGGAGACCCCGCTGCCACAGCTCTATTCTTTCTCCATACTCATTCCCCACCCCATTCTCTCTCACTCGACAAAATGCCTTAAGTCCTAAACTGGGGTGCACAGCAGGTGATCGGCTTGGTTTGTAAGGTGCTAGCATCTAGGGCTGCACTTGGTCTTGTTTTTCTCTGATCAAAAAACTGTAAGGCAAGTCTTCCACCTTCCATCCTTATCATGCTCTCTCTTTCCTTTACTAAATCCTTTTCAAAATGGTTCCTGACTACCTAGAGCCTGATTTTTCTTGGTATGGACTCTTGGCATTAATGAAATGAACAAAAACACATGTTCCGTTGATACAGGATCTGTGGCATCATCACAGAAACCCAGGTAAAGCCCACAAGAATCATTCAAACTTTGAAGAAGTTTTATTTTTTTATTTTTTATTTTTTTTAAATGTTTATTATTAAAAAAAATTTTTTTTTGTAATGTTTTATTTATGTCTAGGAGAAAGAGAGAGAGACAGCGTGAGCAGGGGAGGGTCAGAGAGAGAGGGAGTCACAGACTGAAACAGGCTCCAGGCCTCGAGCTGGCAGTCAGCACAGAGCCCGACGCGGGGCTCGAACCCACAAACTGCGAGATCATGACCTAAGCGAAAGTCGGACGCTCAACCGACTAAGCCACCCAGGCGCCCCTAAACTTTGAAGGAGTTTTAAAAAACATTACATGCTAAGAGGCCCCAAAATTCCTGAGGTTGGTGCTGTTGTTCCTATATTTTAAATACAGGGAAATAAGGACCAGAGGATTGAGGGGATTGTCTAAGGTTTACACAACAGAAAGTAGCAGACCCAAGAGTTGATGCAGGTCTTTGACTATTAGCCCCGGACTATTCCCACATCACCATCACCACTAGGTTTTTCAACAAACAGTGAATGTGACCAAAAAGAATGTATTACCTGTTTCCTTTTCTTTTTGAAAGTTTATTTATTTGTTTGAGAGAGACAGACACAGTGTGTGTGTGTGGGGGAGGTGGTGGGCAGAGAGAGAGAATCCCAAGCAGGCTGGCTCTGAGTTGTCAGCACAGAGCCCAGAACTCAGGAACACTGATATCATGACACGAGCGGAAATCGAGAGAGTCAAGAGAGTATGATGCTTAACGGACTGAGCCACCCAGGCACCCCTCCTTTTCTTTTTAAATTACTTAATCTTTGAATTATCCAATCTCTTGTCCTCTTTTGCTGTGTGTTTTCATACTATTCTGTGCTCCAGAGGGAAAGTATCTTCTTTGAGTAACCCCTGTATCTAAGCACCCAAATGCAGTGCTTAGGGACAGATATTTGATTTTAACAAGAAAACTCAGGGGCGATTTCAGGTGAGAGTGTCCTTTGACTGGAGATAGAAATGCAGAGAATCAGGCTTCCATAGTTGAAATAAGAGAGTGAGGTCTTTCCAGAATTTTCTACTTCTTTCCATCAAGAATTGCTAATCATCACTGCTTATAACCATAATAGAAACCAGAGATGCTACTTAAACACACACACACACACACACACACACACACACACACACTCAGCAAAAAGAAAAAAAAATCTCGCCTTTATTCTTCAAAGTCCCCATGTCAAATCTAGTTTCTGGATACAAATCATTGAGCAGCCCTTCCTCCTGCCACCCAGTTTCTAATCCTATTTCTGTCATTGGAAAGGGCAGAGTCAGATTATATATATAATAATTATAGTTCTATAATTTTCTGTGCAAAGTTAAAAATGGCTTACAGTAAACAAACAGTGAACTTCAAATAGCAAAGGATCAAAATCTCAGGAAACACCCTAATCCCATCACTCCATTACCTCAGTCTTCCTAACACTTACCTGTTGCACTTCTGAGAGAACAATAGCTAACTGTTGATGCTAATAGCTCAAGTTTTCTCTCTAGAGGTTAGAATTTTCTAAATTATGGAAGCCCTTCACATTTTAACCATTGAACGCAGACATTTGACAAATGTGCCTTTGCAATTGGAAAATTATCATGGCTACTTAGAAAATAGCAATGTCCACAATATTGTTCCCCTGCCCCTGGAAATTTCCAGAGGGATTATTTGAATTTATTTAACAGTATGAATCCCTAGTATTACCAGGAAACAATTTGGGTGGGCCTACTTAAGGACCCTCCAGGGGCAGCAACCTAAGTGATCTTACCAGAAGATGGATAGGGAAAGGGTATGCAAAGAATCAATCCTGTTCTGCTGTGGCCCAATGACTATTCCTCAGACAGGATGGACAGGATCTCATTCCCACTAGGATTTTTTTTTTCTTTTGCAAAGAGTTATAATGCAGGAAAGGACTTAGATTCCTCCTTCTGCACATTGTAGTTTTGGGAATTTAGTATCTATAATTATGTAACATTTTCATGTATTTTCTTATTCGTCCACAGAGCATGACTAGCAAAGTATCAGAAAACAGAATGAGGAAATCTCAGTTGGGATCTTCCATTTATTCAGTTAAACCAATACTGTTGTTAATAAACAATACTCTCCTGAGTAGATTTGGAGATCTAATTGGCTTTATTTAATGCTCCCTGAATCAGGCATCATCCCATCTTCACAGATAGAAGGAACTCAGAGGAGCTGCACAAAGGGAAAGTTTTTATAGGAAGAAGAGGAGCAGAAATAGGAAGTTTCTAGCAAAGGGTGGATTGTTTTACACATGGCCACTTTCCTTTGGGAGAAGGGAGGGAGTTCTATCAGGTAGATTACTTCACTAGTGCTAACTAGATAATTCCAGATTGACAAGTTAAAAGGTCATACTCTGAAGGAGAGGCTGAAACTGCAATTAGTTTAGATATTGAGTCTTGGTTTCTTGGTGTGGCTTTTAGCACAAGTGACTCCATTTAGGATCTGTTGTTTCTTTTCTTTTCTTCTTCTTCTTTTTTTTAAACACTATTCACCCATCCCCAACCTCCTGGGCAATTGATTGTCCAGCTTGTTTTGGAGTGCCTCCATTAACAGGAAATCCACTTGCTCTTGGAGGAATCCATCCCATTTTTCAAGAACAGTGGTTTAGTATTTTGAAGATTTTTTTTTTATTATTTAAAAAATGTATTTAGCCCATTCCCCCACTCAACACCCCACCAGCAACCCTGAGTTTGTTCTCTGTATTTAAGAGTCATTTATGGTTTGCCTCCCCTCTGTTTTTATCTTAATTTTGCTTCTCTTCCCCTATGTTCATCTATTGTATTTCTTATTTTGTTTTTAATGTTTATTTATTTTTGAGAGAGAGTGCAAGTGCTTATGGGGGAAGGACAGAGAGAAAAGGGGGTCGGGGGCGGGATAGAGGATCCAGAGTAGGCTCCTCGCTGACAGCAAAGAGCCTGATGTGAGGCTGGAACTCATGAACCATGAGATCATGACCTGAGCCAAAGTCTGATGCTTAACCAACTAAGCCACCTGGATGCCCCTTGAATTTGCTCTTTAGAGCAGGGATTGACAAACTGGTACACCAGCCAAATCCAACCCACTGCCTATTTTTATATAGCCCTCAAGGTAAGAATACTTTTTTTTTTTACATTTTTAAAGGGTAGGGGAAAAAATTAAAAGAAGATTAAAATTCCCTAACATGAAAATTCTATGGAATATACATTTCAGGGTCTAAATAAAGTTTAGGCCACACCCATTCAGTTACCTGTTATCTGATTTCATGCTACAGTGGCAGAATTTAGTAGTTGGGCAGAGACTCTGTTACCCACAAAGCCTAAAATTTTACTCTCCAGCCCTTTATGGGAAATCTGCTGACTCTTGGTATAGAGCTTTGCTGCTCAAAGTAAGGTCTTTAGACCAGGAGCAAGGAGTTTGTTAAAAGGGAGGTCTCAAAGGAAAAAAAAAAAAAAGGCAGTCTCAGGGTCCACCACAAATCTGCTGAAACCAAATCCGCATTTTAGCAAGATTCAAATGATTTGGATTTGTATGCACATTCAAGTATATGAAGCATTGTTGTAGGAGGCTGCTGTGTCTGCTGAAGGGTTGGAGGAGGGGAAGCCCAGCAACTAGGACAGTGGGTGGTTTAAGGTTAGGAAACAGAAGGGAAATGGACAGGGTCCACAGACATTTAAAGAATGTTTGCCATTTAACTGTGTTGGGCAGCCTAACATTCTTGTCCCAGGCCTTTGGGATTCCTGCATATAAATATGTACAGAATAGAAAGCCATATGCAAGTTAACATACAAATCAGTACCACTTATAATTAAAATGTGTATTGTCATGACATTTTGAAGACAGTTGATCAACAGGAGGATAATTCAATTAGCCAGTATCCAACTTCCCATCTCCAGCCTTCATCTGTGACTTGCAGACACAAAAAGGGCTTTCTGATAAGAAGGAATGTCCATTCCACTAGAAATTGGCCTGCAGCACTGCTCTAGGGAAGTTTCAAGAGATAGTAGCTCAAATATTTTTTTAAAGTATTTTTGCAAATGTCAGGATAGTGGAGAAGTTGGGATACCCTGCAATCTTCTCTCAAAGATACTGTGCAAGGGTGTATTTGACCACTTTCTTATTGGCGTTTTAATGATTAGTCCAAATTCAAAGACAAGTTTAATATTCTCTAATTTGAAACGCATGACGTTTACAACTATACACTGTAATTACATACCATTAAACATTACAATATTTCCATTCTCTGACACTATAATCCCAACTTACTTTTAGAAATTAAGAAACTATATATTTAAGAACAATTTAGCCTTTGCTCAACTAATGAAGAATGTGTTACATCCCAAGATACGTAGATAAATAAGACAGAACAAAAGTGTTTGAATTCAAGAAGTTGGCAGTCTAAAGGGAAGTAATAATAAATAACAAAACAACACTTTGAACCAGGACAGAGAATGGAGCAAATGACTGACTAGAAATTATATATATATATATACATATAATTTTAACTTCAGCATAGTTAACATAAGGTACAGTGTTAGATTGTCATTGGATGCGACTATTAATAGTGCATGGCCAGTCTTTTTTTTTTTTTTTTTTTAATATTTTTATTTATTTCTAGGAGAGAGAGAGAGAGACGGCGTGAGCAGGGGAGCGTCAGAGAGAGAGGGAGTCACAGACTGAAGCAGGCTCCAAGCTCTGAGCTGGCAGTCAGCACAGAGCCCGACGCGGGGCTCGAACCCACGAACCGCGAGATCATGACCTAAGGGAAAGTCGGACGCTCAACTGACTAAGCCACCCAGGCGCCCCATGGCCAGTCTTTTTTCATTTTACTCCTATTTATCCCTCTCTACTGAGATATCCTGAAGCGCATGCCAAGCATTATAACATTTTGAGGGAAAGTGATATTTCTCAGAGTTCAAGTTTGAAGGATGCTTAGGAGCTCACACTCCTGAGAAGAGGCTAGGGAGCCTCCAAGTGGAGGGCTGTTTGAACATCAGCGGGAGGGCAGGGAGCTAAATCACAGTCCGGACCAGTTTGGCTTGAGGGAAGAATTTCACAGACATTTGTGGGAAATAAGGTTGAAAAAAGAGGTAAGGCTAGCAAGTAAGCTCTGTGAGGGCAAGAGCTGTGGTCATCTTCTCCTACACCTTGAATGCCCACAGTGCCCAACGGAGCATAGGGCCCAAAGGCTGTGGATAGAATGCGTCCGTGAAAATGGAGGCCGATGATGGTGGTTTTGCGATGGTAGGGTCTTATGCTTATTCTGGAGCCACTGATTTAGTTTAATTAATTGGCGAGGGGAGTTGTTACATGGTTAAATGGTATTTGTGATGAATTCAAACAGAAACACATATATTGACAAGTATGCCTACTTCTATGTGAGGCTCCATACGGCAGGGCCTGAGCAACCATCACCTAACTCAGTGTAGCTCTCTCTCAGCTGAGTCTGCAGAAATCATAAACCTCACCGGAACTTTTTTCTTTTTAAACTTTTTTCTTTTTCTTTCTTGTTTTTTTCTTTTTTTACTTTTAAAACAATGATCATCTGTGATTTTTAAAAACCCACTTCATAGCAGTAGCCTCGGGATAAAGTGGTAAAGGAAAGCATTAAAAATACTTTTAAAAGTGCTATGTAGTTTTAGGGAAGAGCAATATTTCCACAAAATATTTAAAAATATAAGCTCTGATTGCTTTGTGTAATGTGATTTCCTATCAACTGGAGGGAACTAGGGTACAGTGATTCCTGGGAGTGATTCCTGAGAAGGTGGCCCTGGCTTGTTCTTGGTTCACGGGGTAGAGTCTGATTTCCTACGCTCAGCCAGCTTTGTGGCTACTTGAGCTTGTATAAGAAGGCAGGGTACAGAGTGCACAGTAAGGCTTCAGTTTGCATTCATTTGGTCTGTTACACATATCTGGAAATTGCTTAGAGATCTGTGGCATGTGGGTTAGCTTGGAAGATGACTGAGTGAGAGGAAGTCAAGTAGAGGGGGAGGGCGTGTGACCAGCACATTTAGACTGTCAAGGGCTGTGCCCTGGGGCAGAAAATGGGCTCTTGCAATAGGCCAGCTGGGGATGCCTGGTTCCAGAGGCTCAGGGTCTTCATGTCCTGCAGGAGCTCCCAGGGCTTCAGAATGGAGGTTTTTGTCCCTTAGGATGCATCTGCATTGCCTGGAGGCCAGGTCAGAAACACAGATTGCTGGGGCCCAGAGTTTCTCATTCTTTGGTCTGAGTGGAGCTTAATAATTGCATATTTTACGAGTTTCCAAGTGAAGCTGATTCTATTGGTCCCTGTACCACACTTTGAGAACAATTGCCTGAACATGATGACTTTATTTTTTCTTTAATTTTATTTATTTAAATAATCTTTTCATCCAATGTGTGGCTCGAACTCATGGCCCCAAGATCAAGAGTCAAATGCTCTTGCAACTGAGCCAGCCAGACGCCCCTCTTTTTCTTTTTTTAAGATTTAAAATTTTTTTTTTTTTAGTAATCTCTACATCCAGTGTGGGGCTTGAACTTACAACCTTGAGATCAAGAGTCATATGCTCCACTGACAGAGCCAGTAGGGGCCCCTGAAAATGATGACTTTCTTTCTTTTTTTTTTTTTAATGTTTTTATTTATTTCTAGGAGAGAGAGAGAGACAGCGTGAGCAGGGGAGGGTCAGAGAGAGAGGGAGACACAGACCCTGAAACAGGCTCCAGGCCCTGAGCTGGCAGTCAGCACAGAGCCCGACGCGGGGCTCGAACCCACCAACCGCGAGATCATGACCTAAACGAAAGTCGGACGCTCAACTGACTAAGCCACCCAGGTGCCCCAAAATGATGACTTTCTTAATAAATCGTCTGTCTTAGAAATCAGACCTAGAAACCTAGCCGCTTGCTAACGTCACAAAGCAAGCTCCAGGGCCAGTTTTACAGACTCCCAGGCCTCTCCTTGCCCTGTATCCTGCCAGCTTAACAAAAATCATTGAGGGCACCTGGGTGGCTCAGTTGGTTAACTGTCCAGCTCTTAGTTTCGGCTCAGCTCATGATCTCACAGTTCCTGAGTTCGAGCCCGGGCTTGGTGCTGACAATGTGGCGCCTGCTCAGAATTCTCTTTCCCTTTCTCTCTGCCCCTCTCCACATGTGCCTGTGCATGTGTGCCACATACTCTCTCTCTCTCCCCCAAAATAAACTTTAAAAAAATCACTGAGGTTTTTTCCTAGTTATTTTGCACTATTGCAAGTCTCCTAGTTAATGTGTGTGTTGAATACAATATTTGAATAAGTATGTTTTTGGACATAATAATGTTTTTATAAACTAAGAATACCACTGTATATACTGTAAGATAATTTCAAAGAATTCATACTTATAAAGTGGCATATTAGACCATTCTTCTAGTTGGACTATTATTTGAAAGCAGGTGGTTGAATCCTTTGGGCTCCAGTAGAATTCCAGGTGTAGCTAATCTTGCTGATGCCTCCTTATTTTATAACCTACCATTTTTTTTTCTGGCGCCCTGGCTGTTGCCATTTTCCCTTCTGCTCCACTTGATATACATACTGGCTTATGGTACCTGGAAAACCTGTGGGAACAGAGCAGTTTGGGAATAGAACAGCAGGATTCAAACAAGGCATGATGAGCAAGCAGGCTTTCAGCCAACAAAGCCCTTCATCGTTGTAAAGATTACTACGTCTGCATTGAGCTTGTTCCAAATCCTGGAAGCACACGATGTCATGGACTCAGCAGGACCAAGAACCCCAGTGTGCTGGCTCACCACTGCTGGGCGGACATAACCAGCAGCCTCCCTGTTGAACTTAAATGAAAACTTGATTGTGTGCTTCTTCTTTGGGTGTCTATGCATGTTAGTTAACCATTTGGCTATAAGTTCCTAGTGGCAAAGGAACCATGACTTAAAATACAACTTGTTGGGGCGCCTGGGTGGCTCACTTGGTTAAGCACCCGACTTCAATCAGGTCATGATCTCAAAGTTTGTGTGTTCGAGTCCCTCGCTGGGCTCTGTGCTGACAGCTCAGAGCCTGGAGCCTGCTTTGGATTCTGTGTCTCCCTCTCTCTCTCTGCCCCTCCCCCGCTGGTGCTCTCTTTCTCTCTCTTTCTGTCTCTCTCTCAAAACTAAAGAAACATTTTTTTAAAAAGTACAGTTTTGTTGTGTCATATGCATTCATTCATTCATTTGTTCAGTCTCAGCTACTCCTTTGCTAAGCATTGATTCAGTGTCATGTGCCGGACTTGGCATACGAACCACAAAGATGAGTATAGTACAGTTTTAGACTACTAGGGGCTTTCGTGGTACTAGAGGAGAGAAGTCATGGAAGCAGCTAATTTCAAAGTGAGTATTGAATAGAGGCATGTATAATGACTGATGGAACAAGGAGTCTTAGAGAAGTCCTCCAGTGGAGATGACAACGGACCTGAGGTCGCGGCAGAGGAGTGGAGACATTTTAATCTAGGCTGAAGAAACAATACGTGTAAAGGCAAGATCAGAAAGAGAATGACTCACTCAGCACGGCTGCCTGGCAGGGTGTGGCAAGGGAGGGGCAGCAGATGGGACCGGAAAGGTGAGCAAGGACATCAAACAAAACATTTGCACCCATAACTGGATATACCAGCCTTTGTCCTGTGTAATTTGGAGTTGATTGCTTAAATATGAAGTAGGGAAATTTCAGGAAGTGTGAGAGAACTGATTGTGGGGTTTTTAACATTAATTTTAACCTTAAAGACAATTGCCTTTGTTTATAATGAAACTGAGAATAAGTATTCAGCTAAATGTGTATTAGGAAGGGCAGTTTCAGTGATCAAAAAAGTTCAGTTTTCTATCGGATGGTTGTAGACAGACTCTACTATCCTATTTCAGTCATGCTGTTTGAGTAGTCTAACTATAATAAGAAAAAGGACAAGGATTCTAACAAAAGGAGTTTGTTCTCATGGACCAAACAATATAAATCTTCTCGAGGTCTGTAAACATTTTGTCCTCTCAGCAGGAACCATGCCATGGGACTGCTTTGTTGGATTATCAATATTATAAAGGTCCCATATTTTTCAAATCTGTATTTACAGTCTTGAATATCAAGAGAATGAGTGATGTTCTAAGTGCCTTTTCTTTTGCATTTTTATATATGTGTTTTAGTCTACTTGAGCTGCTATAATAGAATACCATAGACTGGATGGCTTGTAAACATTTATTTCTCACAGTTCTGGAGGCTGGGGATTCCAAGATCAGGATGCTGGCAGATTTGGTGTCTGATGAGAGCCGTCTTCCTGGTTCCTGTAGTGTCACCCTGTTCTCGCATAGTAGAAGGGGCACAGGAGCTCTCTGGGGTCTCTTTTATAAGGGCACTGAGATCAGTCATGGTCTCTTCTTTCACGTCTAATAGCTTCCCAAAGGCCCCAACTCTAAATGTCATCACATTGGAGATGAGGTTTCAAGACATTTTGTGGGGGGACACAACAATTCACTGTATAGCAATATGTACCAAAGTACAGTGCTTCTTTGATGTGTTGCTGTTAGGTTTTTCTTAGACACTTAGAATTACAACATTCAGAGGAAGTTATGTCCGGTACAAAAGAGAAAGAGTGAAAAGAACCAGTCTTGGAGAGGAGAGGAGGTTCTGGTTGTTGTTGACAAGACTTAGAGAGAACCCAATCTTTCTTTCATATTAATTTACTTAATAGTTAACATTCATGAACATTTATTAAGTCCCACAATAAGCTAGGCATGAGACTTGATGAGGAGACCGAGATAGAGACCTGGGTCCTGCTTTCAAAGAGCTGAAACCTAGGGTAACAAGACATGATAATGAAGTACAATGAATTATTTGGCAGAAGTCACTCCAGAGTGTCACAAAGATACAGAGAAACAGCATCTAACTCAATGTTGGGGATGGAGTGAGCGAAGGGTTCAGAGGCAAAGAATGTATCCAAGAGATACTAATCCTTGACTCAGGTCTTTAAAAAATTGTCATTAAAAAATTGTTATTAGGGCACCTGGGTGGCTCAGTCAGTTGGGCATCTGACTTTGGCTCAGGTCATAATCTCACAGTTCGTGGGTTTGAGCCCTGCATCGGGCTCTGTGCTGACAGCTAGCTCAGAGCCTGGAGCCTGCTTCGGATTCTGTGTCTCCCTCTCTCTCCCACCCTCCCCTGCACACACACTCTCACTCTCTTTTTTTTCCCCCCTCTCTCTCAGAAATAAATAAAATATTAAAAAAATTTAAAAAATTGTTGTTTATGAGATGTTTCAAACATTGAAAAGTACAGATAATAATGGCACCCTTATGACTACCATCCAGATTTAACAGATGGTAATATGGGCACCATATTATTTTCTGTACTTTGCAATATTTGAAATGTTTCATAAAACAGGAGTGGGACCCTATACCTTGGCAAACTCTTTTGCAATTAGAAGTTGTGGATGTTTTGGGGGGTAGTACTCCTGATGTATAAGCTTTAAATCTTAGTAAGCCTTTTGGATCTGTAACCTCATTTGGCTGTCACTCCAGTCCCCAGCAGGTACAGGACAAGTATTTGAGGCCTCATTTTGTAAATCAGGAACCAGAGGCACAGAGAGAAAGTCATTGACAAGAATAAGTGCTGTAAGAACATATAATTTATTAGAAATGCTTATATTTGTCATATATTCTTCAGAAGCAGTATTCATAGGTGAGTGATACCTTCCAGGTATGAAAAATCATCAGAGATTTCTTTTTGTTTTTGGAAAGGAAATCATAAGAGTGAACATTTACACTAGCCTATGAGGGTTTCACATGCAGTTTAGAATGTGAGCCTTACAAAGCTGTGAGATTAACACCGAATGTTCATTTCAGAGACATGAAAACTGAGCCTCGCAGAGCGTCTGTGGCTTGCACACTGTCACGTAGCACCGAGTTGCAGAGCAGACCGCTGGTCCTGAAGCTACATTCTCCTCACTGTCCCACGTTACCAGTTGTTCAGCCACTGGCGCACGACGCGTATTGTCCAAGGCAGATGGGAGGGAGGTTTGGCTAAGTGTGGCTCTGCCTTCCCTTCTAGTTTTGGGGCTTGGACCTGCGCGCTGTGAGCGAGCTGTACGCTTTTCCTCAGAGCAGGTTCATTCACATGCTGCCACCGCTTATAAGCAACACTCAAAGATGATCTGAGTTTACAAGCATTGTAACCTCCCGGGGGCCATTTTCCAGTCCATTTTCCTTGTTCCCCTCTTCAGTGTATGGCCCTGTGGTTGTTAGTGCTCCTGTCAATCTTTCTGACCTTTCCTCCAAATTCTTGCACCAGTTGACCTAGGACACCTGATCCTGTCTTCAGCATCCTGCCAGGAAAAGCTGCCATATCACAGCAGAGAGGGTGGCTTCCTGAGTTGCCTCCTAGCAAAAGGCTCTTGCTTGTCCAGCTTTGGGCCAGACCCAGAGTCTATGGGTTTCAGGAGAGGTGACGAAGTGCTGTGACAACCGCCTGTGCTGGCAGGCAGAGCTTGTGCCGGCTCGCTTGAATGTGCAATACAGCAGCAGCTGCCCTGATAAGGGACCTCTGTGTCTCAAGAATGGCTGTGGCTGAACTGATCTCCCTGGGGGTGCTGTGGGGGGTGGGGAAGCTTTCACAAGCACTTTTCGGATCTTTACCTCTAATCCATTGGCAGTTGCCACTCCCATGCCTGCAGGATCTAAGAAAGCCAAGAGAATTAGCTGAAAATCTCTTTTGAGGAGCATCTTGGTAGTGAAGCCTGGCCCAGGGATGCCTGCAGACCTGGATTCAAGGGTTGGCTCTGATGTTGCGATGTTCTTGGAGGTCACGGAGAATGGACTCAGTCTGCCTTAAACAAAAAGGACATTTATTACTTTTCTTTTTCTTTTTTTAAATTAAACATTTTTTTTTTTTCTGAGAGAGTGCAAGTGAGTGAAGGGGCAGAGAGAGTGAGGGAGAGAGAGGAGTGGGGCTTTCCCAAAGTGGGGCCTGAGCTCACCTGAAGTGGTGAACTCATGAACCATGAGGTCATGACCTGAGCTGAAGTCAGATGCTTAATGGCTGAGCCACCCAGGTGCTCATTTATAAAAATAAGTATTTATTTATTTATTTTTGAGAGAGAGAGAGAGAGAGTTTGTGCATGAGCAGGGGAGAGAGGCACAGAGAGAGAGGGAGAGAGAGAATCCTAAATAGGCCCTGCACTGTCAACATAGTGCCTGATGTGGGGCTTGAACCCATGAGCCATGACATTATGAGCAGAGCCGAAATCAAGAGTCAATACTTAATCAACTGAGACACCCAGGCACCTCTTTATTTTCATAACCAGAGGTAGGGTGAGCTCAGGGCCCTGTGTGATCAGTGGCTCACTGATGTCCTTAAGAACATAGGGTCTTTTTGGTCTGCCTACTCCTATCATTCTCAATATTGTGTCATCCTAATACCAGCCCTGCCATTTCCCCCTCATGGTTCCAACATGGTTCCCACTGAGGCTGCCAAACTAATCAAAACTATGGGCTTCCCTGGTCCCTACCAGCAGGCAGACAACTTTCCCAAACAGGGACTGTAAATCCTCTGCCTCAGTCTGATGGGCCCAGCTGACGTCTCCAGACTACCACGCCTGAACGAATATTGTTGCATGGGAATGCCATGTTGATGGGCTCAGACCTGCTTTGTCCAGTATGGAAGCTACTGGAAACATGTGGACTGGGTACTTGAAATGTGTCTAGTCTTAATTAAGATATGCTCTAAGAGTAAAACAGTCATCATATTCTAAAAACTTTTGTCTCTGTCTCTCATAAGTAAAATATCTCTTTGATGTTTTTGTTATTGATTACATATTGAAATGATAACATTTTGGGCATATTTGGTTAAAACTTTATTAAAATTGACCCTACCTGCTTATGATTGATTGAGTGATTGAATTAGATGGGAGATTGCATTGACTAAATCTTTAAAAAATTTAATTCCAGTCTAGCTAACACACAGCGTTAGATTAGTTTCAGGTATACAACACAGTGATTCAGTAATTCTGTATCCACCTGCTTATTTTTACTTTTTAAATGTAGCTACTAGAAAATTTTCAATTATACATACCACTTGCCTTATGCTTCTGTTGGGTAGCACTGGCTCAGACAAATCAGGGTCTACTTCTAGAACTAGAGAGGGACAAATATCTGAATAAAATCATAGTTCTTTTATAAGGAGGAAGTCTTTTCTTTTTGAAACAATCAATACATCATTTTTCTTTGCAGATATTCAACAGAGGATGGATGAAGGGCAAACAATGTGGGGCTATACATTCACTGAGAACTATTTATGTGAAAATGTGCTGTGCTAAGTGTTGTGGGGGAAAGAAATTGCTGACTGAGTAGGGGAGATAAGATATGTAGGCATGTGAGTGGTGCAGATAATAAAGGCTTTCGGATTTCAGGCTTTGGGGAGAGAATTTCTGTCTTGTGGGACAATGAAATGCCAGTTTGATCTGAGCCTTGAAGGTAGGTGGGGTGTTAATAAGAGAAGTCAAGTGGTGAGAGGTGGCTTGGGAGGCATTTCAGGTACAGGGAAAAGCACAGAGAAAATGCCAAGGCGGGAAAGTACAAACTAGTGTTTTTTAGTTTAGCTCAAGCTGAAGATTAGGTAAAAAGAAGACTGAGTCACACTGTGAAAGTCATACACCACTGGAGAGAATCCTAGTGGAAGCTTTATTCTGGGATGCCTGATGGGAGCATTTATTAAAGAGGTATGGGGGCCGGGCACCCAGGTGGCTCAGTCACTTAAGCATCTGACTCTTGATTTCAGCTCAGGTCATGATCTCATGATTCATGGGGTTGAACCTCTAGTTGGGCTCTGTGCTGACAGTACTGAGCCTGCTTGGGATTCTCTCTCTTCCCCCTCCCCTGCCTGTGCTCTCTTTCTCTCTCAATAAATAAATAAACATTAAAAAAAAAAGAGGTATGGGCAGCAGTAAAACACATCTTTAAGTAATTTAGCAAATGAGCCTAATTAATCTAGGCAACATCTCTCCTTTTGCTCTTATGAAGTGTTCATAGGTCAGATCAGTACACTTTAGTGCTTGAGTGCATTGACCTCGGCTGGGATTTTAATCCTGGGTCCCCATCTCATCTGTGCAATTTATTAGAGGTGATATTTTGGGCAGTTTACTTCACCTTTCTGCCTCAGGTTCCCTATCTGTAAGATGGGAAAGATAACAATATACTTACCTCATAAGGTTGTTGAGAAGATTAAATGTGCTAGTATATGTAACGTGCTTAGAACTTAGGGTGCGTGCACATAGTATGTACTTTTGAAGTTTGTTAAAAAAATTGGTTGGCTATTGCCGGCTGCACATAGCTAGGCAGCTAGGATGCCACTGCTAGAAAACAAATCTGTTTTCAAAATCTGTGTATAAGTAATTACTATACTATGTATGTATATAAAGATATAAACTATACAGTATGTATGTAAAGATAATGCACAGTGAGAATCCGGGGGTGGGGGGTGGGGGTGGGGAAGAAATACCACTGTCAGGTCAGTCTGGCACAGTGAGGCTAGTTCCACATCCCTTGCAACGTTTGGTAACCCAGCTTTGCTGATGTCCACAGAAATTGTTGCAGCGTGCACAAATAAATTTTCAAGTATTTAACAAAAGCAGTGTGAAATACACTAACGAGGTCTGAGTGTTCTTTACAAAATAGGATATTTTTCAAAATGTGGTGCTGAATCAGGCTTTATTTTCTTTTATTATTAAATTTTTAAATGTTTTATTAACTTTTGAGAGAGACAGAGAGTATGAGTGGGGGAGGGGTTAGAGAAACAGGGAGATACAGAATCCAAAGAAGGCTCCCGGCTCTGAGCTGTCAGCACAGAGCCTGATGCAGGGCTGGAACCCACAAACTAAGAGATCATGACCTGAGCCAAAGTCAGGCTTACCCGACTGAGCCACCCAGGTGCCCAGGGCTTCATTTTCTTTTAAAATTGCACCTCCACCTGCTTCATGCTCTTCCTCCTTTCCTTTCACTAGGACAGTGTAAGAGGTGAAGAATGTTTTCTGACTTTATTTTATTTTATTTTTTTTGAATGTTTTCTGACTTTAGATAAATTTAGGAAAATTGCTCAAATCCCCCAAGGTGACCCTGTATGTAAACCAGGATGCTGGTTTGCCCCGGAGAAGTTTTTCTTCTGTTGTCTAGGTGCAATTATTCTTTCCCTCTCAAAAGTCTTGCTTTGGGGGCGCCTGGGTGGCTTAGTCGGTTAAGCTTCTGACTTTTGCTTAGGTCATGATCTCGTGGTTCCTGGGCTCGAGCCCCGCATCGGGCTCTGTGCTGACTGCCAGCTCAGAGCCTGGAGCCTGTTTCAGAGTCTGTGACTCCCTCTCTCTCTGACCCTCCCCTGCTCACGCTGTCTCTCTCTCTCTCTCTCTTAGAAATAAATAAAACATTAAGAAAATTAAAAAAAAAAAGTCTTGCTTTGGATGGTAAACTGCATAAAAGGAATAGTCACCCTCAGCTATAGGAAAAGAGGATTTGCATGTATTAGTATATCTGGGGTTGAGGTATGTAACCCTGAGGGTACTACGTAACCCCATTATGTATGGGGTTAGTGTGTTCTCAGAGGTGAGGACAGAGGTTTAGAGGGGTAACTTTTGGATCCTGGCTTCTAGGCTGGCCGGAATCTCTCCTGGGCAGGTACAGGGTGGTTGGGACATCGGTGAGGAGGGGTGGCATGCGTGGGTTGGACCCCAAGGTGAGGACTCCCTCCTCCATCAGAGTACATCCTCCAGGTCTCTGGTGCCGTTCCAGTCCACATTCAGAGCGGGCTCAACCCAGAGGAACCGCGTGGGCTGCACTGGGGCGCTCTAGAAACGCCTGGGTGGCTTGGCCCTGGCCTGCCCTGGGATATTGGGGGGACTTGGCAGAAATGTTCAAACTGGCCTGCCTGGGGCCGAGCGCTTCACAGCCTACCCACCGGCAAACACGTTGACAACACAAACCAGGGCATTAAAAACATTCTATTGATTTCCTAACCTTGGCTGCAGCTGCTGTATTCCTGGAGAGTTAACTGAGTCCTGGACAAGAAATTCCAAACTCAACACATCCTGTGGTAGACAACTGATTGCATTTTCCAGAAATGATCTCCAAACCACCAGGCCTCGGGCCAACTTCATCTTCGAGACCTTGTTCCCCGTTGAAAGCGCAAATTCTCATCTTGCAGGATCCACGCTGGCCCCCCCTCCCCCCCCAGCTTTAGCAAACCCTTCTCTCCTGGCCTGGAGGCAAAGGTTTGCTATTTGGGACCCTACTGCCTTTTTTCAGGATAGTTTTCAGACGAGTTAAGGAAACGTGTGCAGGCTCCTGCCCACCTGCGTAGGGAGACGGGGGGTGGGGGTTGGGGGGGGTGGGGGGGGTGGTTAAGGGTGTCTCCTGGCATACGTTTGCGACTGCAGTGACCTTCTCCCTGGAAATGAAGCCTGAAAGCTTGTGCTTTCAGGTCCAAAGGCTCCTGTGAATTTTACAAAATCATCATCATTATACTGTAATCTTGAGCTAGTTCTGCATTTTAGGTTAAAAAGCAAGAAAAGAGGGTTAAGTAATAAGTCATGTTTTTTCGGCGTCCCTGCTGTCGCGAGCGGCCCCGCGGGTGTAGACGCCGCCTGGGGGCCAATTGAGAGGCCCCGCTGTGACTTTCCATTGTTCAAGAGGCCCGCGCCAGTCGCGCGGCCGGGGCTGAGTCATTGTGAATTCTTCTCTTTGTGTTTTCTCTACGCGAGCGCGCAGAGATGGTTGCTCTAATTGTCATCTTCTTGCCTCAGACAAAAGAAATCTAGTCCCTGATAATTCTGATTCACGAGTCAGCTAAACTTTGAGTCAAACTCAAGTTTCCTAAGAGCTATAAATAATCTGCTCCCCTCCACCCTGCGGGGAAGTGCCCACGGTTCTTGTTTCGCCACCAAGTGGCTCAAATCTGGAGGATTTCGTTGGCGTCCAGGGTAAAACGATACGCGCGCTGTGAAGTGGGCAGAGTGCAGGGCATTCCAAGCTTTGGAAGAAGGAGTATGAATGGAACGTTAGTAATCCGCTCTTCAAAAAGTATTTCTTAGAGATATAAAAGCCTTACGATGAAAGTGATAGACATTATCCTGGAGTAAGGGAGTGGAGAAAATAGCAGAACTAAATGGCATCCACCGCGGCGTCTGGGTTTTTGGCAAGTAAATGTGGGTCATTTGGCATGGCCTGTGGCCGGCCGTGAATATCAACAAGGGCCACTTTGTAGGCCACAGAAGTCACTTTATGCCCAGGCTGAGGTGTGAAGTTTGAAGGGTGATGAAGCTGGGGGCAGGGCACCCCAGTCAGGGCCAGAGACCCTGGGTTTGGTGTTGAAAAGCCAGGGCAACAGTCAATTCCCCACGGATCCCGAGTAGTTCTTTTTTTTTTTTTTTTTTTAAAAGGTGTTTTTTCCTGATTATAAAAATCTACTTCTATTTCTGAAAATTTAAATAAAAAAGCCCAAAGGAGAAAAGGAACGTAAATGACCTATCATCCCATTATCTAGAAAAAAATTACTAACATTGTGGTGTACGTGTTCAGTTTTTAAAAATTGCTGTGCAGGGGTGCCTGGGTGGCTTAGTCGGTTAAGTGTCCAACTTTCGCTTCGCGTCGAGCTCTGTGCTGACTGCCAGCTCAGAGCCTGGAGCCTGTTTCAGTTAGTGACTCCCTCTCTCTCTGACCTTCCCCTGCTCATGCTGTCTCTCTCTCTCTCTCCTAGAAATAAATAAAACATTAAAAAAATTGCTAATATTTTATTTAAACAAAAGTGGAATCACTATATTCAAGATAATTGAAAATATATGCCTACACAAAAACACCTGTTTGTGAATATTCATACTACCAAAAAATGGAAACAATCCAAAATATGTTCATCAATTGATGAATGGATAAACGAGAAATGGTATATCCATCTACTGGAATATTATTTGGGAGTAAAAAGAATAAAGTGTCGGTGTGCCTGAGCAGCTCAGTGTGTTGAGCATAGTATGACTTTCAATTTCGTCTCAGGTCATGATCTCATGGTTTGTGGGATCAAGCCCCGTGCCCCAAACTGACAGTGCAGAACCTGCTTGGGATTCTCTCTCTCTCTCTCTCTCTGTCTGCCCTTCTCCTGCTTGTTCTCTGTGTGTGTGTGTCTCTCTTAAAATAAACACTTTACAAAGAGGTTTTTAGAGGTGTCTGAGTGGCTCAGTCAGTTAAGCATCTGACTCTTGATTTTGACTCACGTGATGATGTCACAGTTCATGAGTTCAAGTCCTGCTTCAGGCTCTGTGCTGATGGTGTGGAGTCTGCATGAGATTCTCTGTCTGCCTCTCTCTCTCTGCCCCTCTGCCACTTATTCTCTATCTCTCAAAATAAACACATAAACATTAAACAAAGTTTTTTTTAAAAAAGAAAATAAAATGTTGATACACACTACAAAATGGATGAACTTTGAAAACATTATTTGCTAAGAAAGAAGCCAGACACACAGACCGAATATTATGTGATTCCATTGCATGAAACGTCTAGAATAGGCATATTTATAGCCACAGAAAGTAGATTAGTGATTGGCAGGGGCTGGAAGATAGGGGAGATGGGGAGTGACAGCTAATGTATACTGAGTTTCTTTGTGAGGTGATGAAATGTTCTGGAATTAGATATGGGACAGTTGCACAGCTCTGTGAATACACTAAAGACTACTGAATTGTACACTTTATTTATTTAAAAATTTTTAATATTTATTTATTATTGAGAAACAGAGAGAGATGAGCATGAGCAGGGGAGGAGCAGAGAGAGGGGGAGACACAGAATCTGAAGCAGTCTCCAGGCTCTGAGTTAGCTGCCAGCACAGAGCCCGACATGGCGCTTGAACTCACAAACTGTGAGACCGTGACCTAAGCCGAAGTCAGACAACTTAACCAAGTGAGCCACCCAGGCGCCCTGAATTGTACACTTTATTTTTTTTTTTTTAATTTTTTTTTTAATTTATTTCTAGGAGAGAGAGAGACAGCGTGAGCAGGGGAGGGTCAGAGAGAGAGGGAGTCACAGACTGAAACAGGCTCCAGGCTCTGAGCTGGCAGTCAGCACAGAGCCCGACGCGGGGCTCGAACCCACGAACCGCGAGATCATGACCTAAGCGAAAGTCGGACGCTTAACCGGCTAAGCCACCCAGGCGCCCCTGAATTGTACACTTTAAAAAGGGTGGATTTTGTGTGAATTATATCTCAATAAAGCTGTCATGTAAAATTAACAAAAAGTGTAATTACACTGTACTTGGTAATATATTATGAATATTTCTCTAATATTCCCAGTTAACAGGCCTTCTGTGACTTTTTTGCATTTTTATGTTTATTTAAATTTAAATTTTAGTTAACATACAGTGTAATACTGGTTTGAGGAGTAGAATTCAGTGATTCATCACTAACATACAACACCCAGTGCTCATCACAACAAGTGCCCTCCTTAGTACCCATCACCCATCTGACTCATCTCTCCCCGACCTCCCTCCATCAACCCATAGTTTCTCTATCATTAACAGTCTCTTGACATTTGCTTCCCTCTCTTTTCATCCCCCCTTCCATATGTTCACCCATTTTGTTTCTTACATTTCATATATGAGTGAAAACATATGGTATTTGTCTTTCTCTGATTGACTTATTTTGCTTAGCATAGTATACTCTAGCTCCCTCTACATCATTGCAAATGGCAAGGTTTCATTCTTTCTTATGTCTGAGTAATACTCTGTTGTGTATATATATATGTACATATATATATATTTATATACCCCACATCTTTTAAAAAATTTTCATTTATTTTGAGAGAAAGCATGAGCCAGAGAGGGGCAGAGAGAGAGAGAGAGATAGAGAGAGAGAATCCCAAGCAGGCTCCGCACTGTCAATACAGAGCCTGAAGTGGGGCTCAAACTCAGAAACCGTGAGATCATGACCTGAGCAGAAACCAAGAGCCAGATGTATAACTGATTGAGTCACCCAGGCACCCCCACATCTTTATCCATTCACCAGTCGACGGACACTTGGATTCTCTCCATAGTTTGGCTATTGCTGATAATGCTGCTATAAACAATGGGGTGCATGTACCCATTCGAATTTGCATTTTTGTATCCTTTGGGTAAAGAGCTAATAGTGCAACTGCTGGATCATAAGGTAGTCCTATTTTTAGGTTCTTGAGGAACTGCCATACTGTTCTCCAGAGTGGCTGCACCAGTTTGCATTCCTACCAATAGTGCAGGAGTGTTCCTCTTTCTCTGAATCTTCTCCAAAACCTGTGGTTTCTTGTGTTGTTAATTTTAGCCATTCTTACAGGTGTGAGGTGGTATTTCATTATGATTTTGATTTGTATTTCCCTGATGATGAGTGATGTTGAGCATCTTTTAATTATCTGTTAGCTGTCTGGATGTCTTCTCTGGAAAAGTGTCTATTCATGTCTTCTGTCCATTTCTTAACTGGTTTATTTGTTTCTTGGGTGTTGAGTTTGAGAAGTCCTTTATAGATTTTGGATACTAACCCTTTATCAGATATGTGGTTTACAAATATCTTCTCCCATTCTGTAAGCTGCCTTTTACTTTTGCTGATTGTTTATTTCACTGTGCAGAAGCTTTTTATCTTAATGAAGTCCCAATAGTTTGCTTTTCTTTCCCTTGCCTTCAGCGATGTATGTAGTAAAAAGTTGCTCGAACCAAGGTCAAAGAGGTTGCTGCCTGTGTTCCTGTGTTCTCCTCTAGGATTTTGATGGTTTCCAGTTTCACATTTAGGTCTTTCACCCATTTTGAATTTATTTTTGTGTATGGTGTAAGGAAGTGGCCCAATTTCCTCCTCTACATGTTGCCATTAGTTTTCCCAACACCATTTGTTGAAGAGACTGTCTTTTTTCCATTGGATAGTCTTTCCTGCTTTGTCAAAGATTAGTTGACCATATAGTTGTGAACTTGTCAGGTGCCCCTGACAGTTTCATTTATTTTTTGACATTTTCTTTAAAAAAATTTTTTTTTTTAAAATATTTTATTTCTGAGAGAGAGAGGCAGCGTGGGGAGGGTCAGACAGAGAGGGAGACACAGAATCTGAAGCAGGCTACAGGCTCTGAGCTATCAGCACAGAGCCCGATGCGGGGCTCAAACCCAAGAACCATGTTATCATGACCTGAGCCAAAGCCGGGCGCTTAACTGACTGAGCCACCCAGGCGCCCCTGATATTTTCAGTTTTAATTATCAAAGTGATGTACATTCACTGTAAAAAGATATTAAATAATTAAATGCAGAAGAGTGACAATTAGAAAGTAAAATATTTCTTTCCCTGTCCAACTTCAACATTTTCAGAGTACCGCTTAAAAATTATTTCTATCTTGAGGGTCGCCTGGGTGGCTTAGTCGGTTAAGCGTCCGACTTTCGCTTAGGTCACCATCTCGCGGTTCGTGGGTTCGAGCCCCGCGTCGGGCCCTGTGCTGACTGCCAGCTCAGAGCCTGGAGCCTATTTCAGTCTGTGACTCCCTCTCTCTCTGACCCTCCCTGCTCACGCTGTCTGTCTCTCTCTCTCCTAGAAATAAATAAAAAAACATTAAAAAAATTAAAAAAAAATTATTTCTATCTTGGGGCGCCTGGGTGACTTAGTCGGTTAAGCGTCCGACTTTCGCTTAGGTCATGATCTCGCGGTTCATGGGTTTGAGCCCCGCGTGGGGCTCTGTGCTGACTGCCAGCTCAGAGCCTGGAGCCTGTTTCAGTCTGTGTCTCCCTCTCTCTCTGACCCTCCCCTGCTCGCGCGCTCTCTCTCTCTCCTAAAAATAAATAAAACATTAAAAAAAAATATTTCTATCTCATACTCTTGTATTCATAGATATGTAGGTTCAGGAGAAGCCCACTGTCTTGTTAAATAAAACACTTACCCCCGTCTCTACTCTCACGCTCCTTCCCTGCATTGCCACTCACTCTAATGTGTTTATTATATGTTCTTAATTATGCATGTATCTTTGGAAATACCCTATTTTTTTGTGTAGGTTTTTAATTTTCGGAAGTGGTATTTTGCTATAAGTCTTCATTTTACCCAACACTTCTTGAGGTCTCTGCATGTTTCTGAGTGATATTATTCCATAGGACATATGTGACACATTTAACTCATGTTTCACTAAACAGGGACACCTCGGTTGCCTACAAGTCTGTCACAATAAACATACTTGAGGAAGAATCATGCTTGGACATATAACCAGGTGTGGGCATCATATGAGGTCAAAGGACTTTTTCTTACTTAAGGACAAACATTTCGCTTTCTGGAGCAGACATGCCAGTTTACTTTCTCTCTGCTTTCCTTATGGACAAGACTTTACATCTCTCCACATCCTTTGCTAATACTTGGTACCATCAAACTTTCTAATTTTTGCTGATCTGGTGGGTCTAAATTAATATCTCATCCCAGTTTTAGTTTGTTTCATCTTGTTTTTATAAATATCAGGGAGTTTGATCATTTGTCCATGTACTTGTTTTATATCTGGTCCTCTGTTAATTGAGTGGTCTATTCATTGTTGGCTCATTTTTCTCTTGGGTTTTCTGACTTTTTCTTGTTGACCTGCAGGAACTATTTGAATATTCTAGATATTAATCTCTTATACTGACAAGGTGTTGCAATCTCTCCTCTAGTCCGTCAGCCATTTACTTTGGTATCTTCTGCTGAACACAAGTACTTAATTTAACATAGTGAAATCCATATAATTCCACCTCCCCCCCCCCATTTCTAGGCTCTAAAGGTATTTTCCAATTTTTTTCTATTTAGCTTCTAAATTTACATTGTTACTATTAACAGATATTTTTCTATATAATTATCAACACTTACATAATTTGGCAACAAAAATATGATAAAACAATGTATATTGTTAGGTACTCTCTTCCTACAACTTTCTCCTGTATTTCTATTCAGATCTTTCTGACTTTTTATTTATTTAATTTTATTTTTTAGTGTTTATTTTTGAGAGAGAGAGAGAAAGAGAGAGACAGTATGCACGAGTACAAGTGGAGGAGGGACAAAGAGAGAGGAGAAACAGAATCTGAAGGAGGCGCCAGGGTCTGAGCTGTCAGCACAGAGCCTGACATGGAGCTTGAACTTACGAACCTTGAGATCATGACCTGAATTGAAGTCTGACGCTTAACGTTCTGAGCCACCCACGCACCCCAATCTATCTCACTTTTTAATGGCTACATAACATTCTCTTCTATGAATATATCCTAACTTATTTAACAATTTCTTTATTGATGGAAAATTGACAATATTCCAAAAAAAACGCTTAGTGCTTGTTCAAGTATTTTTTAGGCTAGATTATCCTAAGTATGATTGCTAGTTCAATGAATATATTGATTTAATTTTGACTTACTGACAAATTACTTCACAAAAATGTTGTAATGTTTTTTTATCCCTGTCAGTAGTGTTCAGACATGCTTTCTAATGGAGACAGCATAGCATAGGATTAGAGAGGCTGCAGTTCCTCATCTGTAAAGGTGGATCTAATATCTACACAACAGGGCTGTGGGGAGAATTCAGTCAACTCAGTACCAGGCATCAATTCTCCACTCTAGGATATTTATAAATATTGTTATTTATTATATTATAATATTAGATACTTCTATACCCAATTTTGAACACATCTTTACTGTTTCCTCAAGTAACTTAGTTTTTATTCAGTTGACAGTCTCAGATAGTTCTGGTTCAATCCATTCCACCCTCTTATTCTTTCCCATCTCCTCAGACTTACAATGGAAGAATGCGGACTCGGAAGATTTAATAATGTACACCTCGTGCTTGCTTTCTCCTCTGGCCAGTCTAACCCGGTGAGAAAAAACCACCATTGCTCCTTATCAGCCTCATTGTGTTCCATCTTACTCTGTGGGCAAAAGGAGTGTCTGGTGTCTGAGAGACCCTCCCAGAAAGAACAAAAGCTAGGGACGTGGGCAGTGGCTCTATAGCTACCATTCCTGCTGTCAGTAAAGGCTGAAAATGGGCGATGGTTAGAGCCCTCCCTGGAAGGGGAGCCTGTCACAGACACAGAAATGAGGAAAACGTGGGTGAGGAGGTAGAAAAGACAAGATGAGGTTTTGGACTTATTTTTCTCTCCTACATTTTGAACTTTCACTTCCCAGTGGGAACTGAGGTCCCCCCAAATTCTTGCCTCCCATCCCATAATTTTTTTTAAGTTTATTTACTTATTTTGAGAGAGAGAAAGACAAGGAAGGAGAGGGAGAGAATCTTAAGAGGGTGGGGCTTGATCTCATGAACTGTGAGATCATGACCTGAGCCTAAATCAAGAGTCAGACACTTAATCCACTGAGGCATCCAGGCACCCCCCCATCCCATTATTTGAAATAATATGGTTTATGGAAACAAGACTAGAAAATGAACAGCTCTCCTGAAGGGAGTTTATTTTTCAGTAACAGAACAGAGAGGGAAGGTTGGTCTGTCACACCACACCAGTGTCCTAATCCTTGAAAATTTCAAACTAGTATGTGAGTAGAAATAATGAGTTCAGTGTTTTCACAGAAGCAACTGAATTGTGTCCTGGCATACTTAAGTTTATAGAAAACATTAAAAAAAATCTGTAGTCCTATAAAACAAACATGGAACAATTAAATATCCCCTAAAGTCACACATGGTGCAAAGATAATGACATAACATTCCCAGCTGCAGTTGCTTTGAGGAGGGGCTAATTTTACAGCTAAGGAGAAGGTAAGTATATTTTGTGCCCTTGTGCACAAGGCTTCTTTATAGGAATCTTTTAAATTAATAAGCATAATTTTGTTCTTCAGACAAAAATCAGTAATTTGATTCTGTGCTAGGGACAGATATTAAGGAATTTTTCTTTGGCCTAATGTAATGGTTAAAGCCAGTGGGCTTATTTGGTTGAAGTTGGCATCGGGAGGCTGAGTCCCTGCAAGGGCCATAGACCTCTCCATTAACAAGTCTGATCCCAGCTCTAAATCGGTCTTTTCCCTACGTTTGCAAGGTGATGATGAGTATTGAGGTGGTGTATGTGGCAGTGCTATACAAATGCCTTGGTCTCTGTGGTTCTCTGTAGCTGGTGATGATCACCAAGAGAATCCTGTGACTGCCCCTGGATCAACTTCCTGCCGTGGAGGAAAGAACAGCTCAAAGCACTGCAGACATCTCAAGTATCTTCTTGGTGTTAAAAAAAAAAAAAAAAAGTGCCTTATGACAAATAGCGTGTAGGTCATTTATCCAATATGCACATTTGAAGTTCCTGTAACAGCCTCCTGATACTTCACACAGAATAGTTCTTGAGCAATGAAAAGACCAGACAGACTGTGTATCCTAACCAGATCACCTTCAGTCTCAACCAAACTTCGGTGGCAAGCTCCAGTTTCAGACTGGGCAGTGAGCGTGAAGTCATTGAAACGCTTCAAACCGGGGCTGTTTGTGGTGCTCTACAGGAAGACAGGGGTCAGGATGCACACTTAATGCTGACAGGCCATGACTTGTTTGAAATGCTAGCATATTTCAGGAGGTCCTGCCAAAAAGAGCACTTCAGGAAAAGATTTAATGTGATATTCAGGATGGTAAGACTCCCCCCTGCCCGAAGTGCAGCCTGTCAGCATGAAGGCACGAGTGAGGGGAAACAGGGCATTTAAATGCTTCTCAGCTCAGTTGTACATTAATGGCTTCTCATGTTACCAGCACAGGACTGGCAGTGACGTGGAACTTCTAAGTTTCCTCCTCCTGCAACATCAAGATAAAGTGAAAGTAAACAGGCGCTTGGAAAGTTACTAGTGTTTTTCCTCATCAAAGCACATGAAAAAGGCTGGCAGAAAAGTTATTACATTTCTTTTGCTTTCAGTAATAGGTGTTCTCACAGCATTTCATGGCAGAAGCTTCTAGAAAGTGTTTTCTTTATTTAAAAAAAAATTTTTTTTTAATGTTTAGTTTTGAGACAGAATGAAAGTGGGGAAGGGGCAGAGAGAGAAGGAGACACAGAATCTGAAACAGGCTCCAGGCTCCAAGCTGTCAGCACAGAGCCTGACACTGGGCTCAAACCCACAGACCATGAGATCGTGACCTAAGCTGAAGTCAGCTGCCCAACCAACTGAGCCACCCAGGCGCCCCTAGGAAGTGTTTTCTCTATTACTCCCTTAGAGCACATACTTTTTATATTTGTCTTTTCTGTGTATGGTTACTCTAAAAGGCAGAGACGTCTGAAAAGGCTTTGTGACCCATCTTAATTTACATTTCTAGGAGACAGAGAATTTATTCTTTAACTCAAATTAGACATTGACCCTCAGGTCTATGCCTCTGAGACAGTAACCAGTGCTTTTCCAGAGAGGAACTAGGCTACTTCCTATGGTGCTCTTCCTGCCTTCAAATTTAAATACTCTTACCAATATTTTCCTGTTGAGGGAGTTTTATTTAGAACAGTGGTAAACTGCCCTTAGAGAGGAGATTATTCACTTTGCAACAGGGACTAAATTCAAACATGTCTATTTCCGATTTCTTGAAAATGAAACAGGCTGAAGCGAGGGCATTGCAATGGTTAATACAGACTGCTGACTTCAGTGTTTGTCTCCATTTCTTTCATAACTCTCATTCTCAAGGTCAGCCAGCACACTCATTTCCACTGGATTTGATTGTTGGGTGGATAATGATGTTTTTACATGGAAGGTTTCAAAGGCTGGAATCTATGAAGGAAAATGTTTGATAAATCACAATGGTAGCTCAATGAGAGAAGGGATTTGCTTTTCCTCACTGTTGTATCCTGGGTGCAAAGAACAAAGCCTAGCTCATAATGAATGCTCAATAAATATTTGCTGCATAACTGGCAGTAATATTTTGCTGATCTAGAACCACGCTGTTCTCAGATACGTACTTTAAAAACCACTTACCAATGACTGCCACTTATACCTTATTTTGAGTTTGGCATATCATTTTTTCATTAAAAGGTATTGGTGTTGGCACATTTATTCAACTGTTATTTTTTGAGAAAAAACATTGAAAAGAATGTCATAGGAGATGAAATATCAATGTATAGTCCATTTAAACAATTTAATATTTTATTTATTTTTGAGAGACAGAAATAGAGACAGCGTGAGCAGGGGAGGGTCAGAGAGAGAGGGGGACACAGAATCAGAAGACAGTCTCCAGGCTCTGAGCTAGCTGTCAGCATAGAGCCCAACACAGGGCTCGAACCCATGAACTGTGAGATCATGACCTGAGACGAAGTCGGACACTTAACCGACTGAGCCACCCAGGCACCCCCAATGTATAGTCTATTTAACCAAAGGATGATTTACTAAACATTTATTAAGCAACTAAAATATTAAGACAAAGCATATATTGTTACAAGGGAGACCATGCTGAGATGAATCAAATGCACTCTGTTCTCAAGATGCTTGTCATGACTCTAATAGGGAGATTAGCCACAGATTGGTGTTCACACGTATTATAAAGAAAAGGCCATGGAGAAGAAAGGGCACCAGGGAGTTTGAGCTCCAGGAAGACCTGCAGGGAGAGAAAGGACTGTGTCAAATGCATATCAGTGCCCTTATTGCCTAGCAAAGAGTAGATATTCCTGTTTGTTGAATGAATGAATGATCTCTTCCTCACAACAGAGGCTGAGTCCTTGAGTTTAAAATATAGAAAAAACTCAAATAAATAATGTTTCAGTGGATCAGAGGAAGAGACCACATCTAGATCAGGGAGAGTGGAGGAAGTCAAGGGTCATGGAGGTGGGGACAAAATGAGTTGCCAGGTCCAAGGAATGAAATTGGTAAAGGTATGGAGGGGAAGGACAATGGAGAGCAGGTGGGGGTAGGGTTCAGTAGCTGTAGCCGGATGTAGCTGGTGGATGTGTGGTGGGAGAAGACGATGGAGTAAGTGGCCCTACAAGTGAGGAGGGTAGGCTGCTGGGTGGCTTACTGGGCAGGCAAAGGGAAGCTAGGGGGCTTCAGCTTGGGGGAGCATCCTGATCAGGGAGATGAAATGTGTTGGGACCAATGACCCAGCAGTGGTGGGAAGTTGGGCAAAAGATCAGACTCAAGGCCACTTAACTTTTTTATTCCAGGTAGAAACAAAATCAGAGATCTTATTTAGAAGATAGGAGAGGGATTTAAAAAAAATTCCTGAGACTTGAAAAACTGGAATGGAAAAGACAGGTGGTTAATTATACCCTGGTTTGGGAGTGGGGTGGAGGAGGACAGAGGAGGAAGATTGCTCCTAACAAGAATAAGGAAGTGGTGGGGCGCCTGGGTGGCTTAGTCGGTTAAGCGTCCGACTTTCGCTTAGGTCACCATCTCGCGGTTTGTGGGTTCGAGCCCCGCGTCGGGCTCTGTGCTGACTGCCAGCTCGGAGCCTGGAGCCTGTTTCAGAGTCTGTGACTCCCTCTCTCTCTGACCCTCCCCTGCTCACGCTGTCTCTCTCTCTCCTAGAAATAAATTAAAAAAAAAAAAAAGAACAAGGAAGTGGTGGGTTTTGTTGGGGATGGAGGTAAGGGAGAGAGGTTACATTTCCAAAAGTCCTACGTGCAGAGAAGACAGCCAGTGGGGACGTGGGGTGGGCAGTTAAAGACCTGGTGGTGACTGCACAGTGGCTTGAGTAGCTTGAGCTTTTGTTTCTTGTTTTTTTTTGAAGTGATGTTTTTATTTGAACAGCTATGCTGCCACATTTGGTAAAGTGAAAATTAATTCTCCTTCCCACCCATGGTTGCCTATTTTTCTCTCTTCAGAGGTAACCTGTTTCCAGTTCCTTGAATATCCTTGTAAGGATATACTGTATGTACCTGTTTTTTTTTTTTTTGTCTCCAGAGAAATTTGTTTTTTTTAAATTTTTTTTATAAATGTTTATTTTTTGAGGTTAGAGAGAGAGAGAGCATGCGAGCAGGGGAGGGGCAGAGAGAGAGGGGTATAGAGGATCCAGAGCAGGCTCTGCACTGACAGCAGGGAGCCTGATGTGGGGCTCAAAGTCATGAACTGTGAGATCACAACCTGAGTCGAAGTTGGATGTTCAGCCGACTGAGCCATCCAGGTGCCTCTTGTAGTTCTGTTCTTAAAAGCTAGAGAAGAGTATTTTTGAGGCAGGAGGAAAAGAACAAGAAGAGAGGGAGAGATTGAAGAAGCAAATTACAGGGGAATTACTGAAGCAAGTTCTTAGAGGAGGTAGGAGAGGATACAGTCTGTGGTGCAGGCATACACTTGGGGGAGAAGAGCGGGTCCTTTGCAGAACTAGGAAGGGCAGGTTGAGGGCAACAGAGATTTCTAATGCTGGATCACTTAGAGGGCCTAAGTCTCCTTGGTTTGGTGATGGCACAGAGACATGTAGAGGTAGATTGGTGGCTTGAGGAAGACGGCAGAGATGTAAAATAGCCACTCTAGACACTAGAAAATACCATAGAACTATCAGATCCAAAAATCAATCCAAAAATGTTTAATTTTGATGATTTATAAAAGAAATATCACCATAGCAACTTAAAACTATTTACAAATTTAAAAATAAATTTACAGAAATGTATCCACATCATATTACAGCAAACAGGTGAGTTAAAATGTTACAGATAGTGTTGGACAAAGATAACAAAACATAAATCAAGTTCTAAATCACATAAATGCCCTCAAAGCATGCTCAAAAACCACTGGAAGATGGCTCAGGTAGAAACTGGAAAACCTGACTCAGGAGCCGAAAGTAAGGATGATTACACCACCGGTTGTAGGGATGTGACCAAATGAATGTCACTTTAACTTAAACTGCAGCCAGAAGCTTACATGTAGTCAAATGGAAAGAAATGTGAGAATTAAAAAAAACTTTTTAAAGCTTATTCTGGTGGAAGCCCATAGAACACAGGACTTGGAAATTTCTATTCTGATCTGTCAGAAGGTAGTTCTAACCAAGGGTGATATTACTTGTGGTTAAGTAGGCATCACACTGTCCTTTGGCCAGGTTACACACCAAACAGTATTCCAGTGAGTTGGGTGGGGAGGGAGGAGCCTGAGGATGCGACCGACCACAGCGGCGGTGGGGCTTGCTGCCCGGGGCTACTCAGGGTTTCACCTGCACGGTAACAGCCCCCGGGGGGCAGAACACCATCTGAAGAGTTGGCACGGACCCTGGTCTTGGACGCTGCCTCCGACAACTGCCGGGCACTGTCCCTGAAGCCCTGAAGGGAATGCTCGGCAGCTGCCTGGGCACGTTTGCCTCAGCCTGGCTGCCAGGCCAATTACGCAGCCGCCGGGAGCTCCGTGGAGATGCGACCATCTGAGACCTAAGTGTGAAGACTGCTGCCGACCACTCATTCTTATGAGGAAAGTGGTCAAAAATTGGTGTTTGCCAAAACCTGAGAATTATTATCTAGTTTAATTAATCAAAGGTATAGAGGGGTTCACTTCAGCTCATTCCTTTACGTATGGCCCTTAGAATAAACGGAACTCCCCTTCTTTATATTGCCTGATTTACAGCCAGATGTGTGACCCTCAAGTGTTAAGTTCCAGGATACATGTTATTAATAATTAAAAATAGCTAATTTTACTAATCTGGCAACTTGTGGCATTTCATAATTATAAGCCTTTAAAATTTAATACAAGTACAATTTTTTCTTATCCATTGAATGCATACACATTAATATCAAAGGCACTTTTAGGTTACGTGATCAACAAAAATACATCGATCGAGACAGCATTATTTACTTGTTCCTTCAGTTTCTGTGTCCATGTTGATCATCGAGAGCCCAGTTTTGCACTTCACCTTTGCCGAATAGTGTGAAGAAAATGGCACCAAACACATTAATAGTAGCAGCAATGCAGAAAACGGTTTGCCATTCTCTAATAGTGTTCTATGGAAAGAAAGAAAAATATGCAGATGAGAAAGAACTTTGTTTACAGTCCGCTTTATAGAAAAGGTGGTGTCACAAGACTGTTACAACAGTAGTGCTAATCATAAAAGCCTCATGCTGGAAACAGCCCAAATGTCCATCAATAGTGAAATTGTGCTCTATCTGTTCAATGAATACTATACATGATGAAAATGAATGAGCTACAATATCGATGCACATCACTAACAAAATGTGAAGCAAAAGAAGCCAGACCTAAAAGAGGGTGTACTGAATGACTTTTACAACTTTGTGCAAATTTATCAGCTTAGGATGTATATATTTTAAAAATACTGTAATGCTTCAATAAAAAGCTTACTCAAAATAAAACGTGTGGCATGTCTTTCCATCATGTGTTACTAGGAAAGTAGTATGCCTGCCCATCATGTCTCAAGTTCTCAGGTGGGAGGTACAAGGGGCAATCAAGTCAGGATGAGTTAAGATGGACTCTGAAGTTCAAGTTTGAGGCCTGGCACACAGAGCTCTTGAATGGCACACAAAACAGGACGCGTGTGGGATTTGCCAGTTAAGAGATCAACAAAACACAATTGTTTGGCATATAATCCGGTGGTATGAAAACATTAGGCAGTTAGCTAATTTCTGAGTCATGTGACAACTTAAACAACCACCTTTTGGATTTTGCAATGTCAGTCCAACCAGAATGCCGGTTTGCAGCATTTAAAGGAGAAAAAACAAGTAGAACTGGTAACGAGAAAGAAAAAGAAGGCTAGTATGAGGTCATTCCTTTAGGAAAAAAAGGAAAGTCACGGAGAAAGAAAGCACTCTGCTGTTAAGTTATACTTATCTGAGATGCATGTATTTTGGGGAAAAAAAATCTTAGAAATCCATCTTAAATTTTAGTATGCAAAACTAGTATGCAAACAATGTGTTTTTAAATTTTTTCAAAATGTTTTATTTATTTCTGAGAGAGACAGCGTGAGCAGGGGAGGGTCAGAGAGAGAGGGAGACACAGAATCAGAAACAGGCTCCAGGCTCTGAGATAGCTGTTAGCACAGAGCCCGAAGCGGGGCTTGAACCCACAAACTGTGGGATCATGACCTGAGCCGAAGCTGGATGCTTAACCGATTGAGCCACCCAGGCGCCCCACCAATGTGTTTTAAAAAAAATTTTTAAAAATACATTTATTTATTTTTGAGAGAGAGAGAGAGACAGAGTGTGAGTGGGGAAGGAGCAGAGAGAAAGAGGGAAACAGAGAATATGAAGCAGGCTCCAGGCTTTGAGCTGTCAGCACACAGCCCAACATAGGGCTAGAACTCATGAACCATGAGCTCATGACCTGAACCGAAGTTAGACACTTACCTGACTGGGCCACCCAGGCACTCCACGAACAATGTAGATTTTATTTGTACTTGACTCATTCCACAAAGTTTTTGAGGCAGTGCAGTAATTTTTAATTGTGAGCAATTACAATTTTAAAGGCAAATGTGTTTTTCCCTTTAAAAAATATCCTTTTAGGAGTGCCTGGGTGCCTCAGTTGGTTAAGCCTCCGACTTCAGCTTAGGTCATGATCTCACAGTTTGTGGGTTCGAGCTCTGCGTTGGGCTCTGTGCTGACAGCCAGCTCAGAGCCTGGAGCCTGTTTTAGATTCTGTGTCTTCCTCTCTCTCTGACCCTCCCCTGTTCACGCTCTCTCTCTCTCTCTCTCTCTCTCAGAAATAAATAAAACATTAAAAAAATCCTTTTAATAACATTAAACAAATGCTATAATAGCATATCCAAAATTCAGTTCAGTTCCCACTTTACATTCAAGACTTTAATTGAAGAATCTGGATTTCCCTAGCAGAAATGCTACAATTATCCATAATAAGTAAAATTAATATCTGATAATATGTTGACTTAAGTTTGGGTTGCCATAATGCTTCATCAATAAGGTTAAATATTTCTGATGTGTCCATATATATTATATATTTTTTGATGTGTCTATATTGAGACACAGAATTTTAAAAGAAAAAAAAACTTTTCCCAACATCCCTATTTAAAAAAAGTTTTTTTTAATGTTTATTTTTTGGAGAAAGAGAGAGAGGGGAGTGTCAGCAGGGGAGGGGTAGAGAGAGAGGAAGACACAATCTGAAGCAGGCTCCAGGCTCCGAGCTGTAGCACAGAGACCAACACAGGGCTTGAACCACTTACTGTGTGAGATCATGACTTGAGCGGAAGTTGGAGACTTAACCGACTGAGCCACCCAGGTGCCCCTCAACATCCCTTTCTATTAAATGATACAAAAAAAAATAAGGAGGCACCGATTCATTTAAGTAGGGAATTAGAAATGGTGGGAGCAGAGAAGAAATAAGAACACAGCGGTGAATACATATACGTCCAAAATCAGTATATCTGGTAATAATAAAGTTTGTAAGCATATCCTGAAATTCTAAGGATTCGATGGTGTTAATTTGATTAGAGACAAAGAGAGGATGAAGTCTCTTTTAGACATTTAGAGTTAGCCTCTTGAAGAATATATTTCACCAGGCGTTAGATTGTTTTAAGCAGTAGAAAACTGGAGCTGGAGGTCGCTGATTTTTATTTCTCACACATTGTGGGCAACTTTGACAGTGCCGAGTCTCTGCTTCCTGATGTGGCACCACGCTGCCTCCCTGCTCCAGACCCACCAACCCTGGGCCCCGGGAGAGGGGCTCAGTGCCCTTCCCGCACCCTACCCACTCCTCCAGGGCTCCTTTCCCACAGACTGCATGTTCTCTCCCCTGTGCCCACAGCACTCTGCACACATTTCTTTTCCTGCAGCATTCGCCACTCTGTACTTTACTTGATTGCATACAATCTCTAAATGATGAATTTCTCAAGTGTAGAAGCTTGTCATTTTGCCTCTGGATCCTTAGTACCTGGCATATTAATAAGCACTCAAGAAATGCCTATTTAGGGGCACCTGGGGGGGTCAGTTGGTTCGGTGTCCAACTTTGGCTTAGGTCATGATCTCACTGCTCCTGAGTTTGAGCCCCACATCCGGCTCTGTGCTGACAGGTCAGAGCCTGGAGGCTGCTTTGGATTCTGTGTCTCCCCCTCTCTCTACCCCTCCCCTGCTCATGCTCTGTCTCTCTCTCAAAAATAAGTCAACATTAAAAAAATGTAATAACAAAAATCTTAACAGGTGAAAAATTTGGACTCAAGTTTGGTTTAATAAATCAAATGTTCTGAGTATTGTGGAAATTAAGCAAGATTTTTTTAAAAATAACCAGTTAAGGGCACCTGGGTGGCTCAGTCAGTTCAGCATCGACTTTGGCTCAGGTCATGATCTCACGGTTTGTGGGTTTGGGCTCTATATTGGGCTCTGTGCTGATGGCTCAGAGCCGGGAGCCTGTTTTGGATTCTGTGTCTCCCTCTCTCCCTGCCCCTCCCTCGCTCGCACTCCTTCTCTCTTTCAAAAAATAAACATTAAAAAAAAAAAAAGAAATGCCTGTTCAATACATGCTAGACTATTTCAGGGCTCCTAACTTAGAAGGCAGCCCACTCAATATAGTAGACAGCTTGAAACAGGAAATTTTCCTATTGTGTCCTCATTACTTCTCTCCATCTGTCTTTGTGGAACTGCTGAGAATAAGTCATCATCTTCTGTGCAGCGGTCCTTCAGTGTGTGAAGACACCTCTCATGCCTTCACACGTCTTCTGCTCCTCTCAGTATTCATCATTTTGCCTGTTCTTTATTCATTTCCACATGACCTCCTGACATCTCTCTCACCTTGTGGACCCACTTCTTGAATAATGTTACATTGCCAGCTTATTTGTTCAAATCAAAGACACAAGATATTGTATAAAATCATGACTTAAAAAATTTTTTTTTGTAGCTTTTATTTATTTTTGAAACAAAGAGAGACAAAGCATGAGTGGAGGAGGGGCAGAGAGAGGGAGAGACACAGAATCTGAAACAGGCTCCAGTCTCTGAGCTGTCAGCACAGAGCCCGACACAGGGCTTGAACCCACGAACCGTGAGATCATGACCTGAGACGAAGTCGGACGCTTAACTGACTGCGCCACCCAGGTGCCCCAAAATCATGACTTTTAAGTATGTGTGTGGTGTCAGCTACAACATCTTCATTGAATTTAGTTCTATTGTTCTGTCTAAAATCCAAAGAGTGTTCTTTGAAAATAGACTTTCCTATCCATTATGGCATTTAGGTTTTTGTTGATATAAGGAATTGTATAAGAATAAACATTCAGGGTGCTTGAGTGGCTCAGTTGGGCATCCACCTTTGGCTCAGGCCATGGTCTCACGGTTCTTGGGTTCAAGCCCCGTGTTGGGCATTGTGCTGACAGCTCAGAGCCTGGAGCTTGCAACGGATTCTGTCTCCCACTCTCTCTGCCCCTCCCCATCACACGTTCTGTCTCTCACTCTCTCTCTCAAAAAGAAATAAACATTTAAAAAAGTAAAAAAAAAAAAGAATAAACATTCGGAATTTTACTTTTAATCAATACCTGACACAGATGTGCAGGTTCAAATGAACTGTGTAGACCTTTGTAGTTTATAAGCAAATTATCTACTTACATCAGGGGTCAGACTTTTAGCAATGACAGGCCCAATCATTCCTGGAATAGTGGCAAATGTATTTGTGATGCCCAGGAGGATACCAGCATACCTGCAGAAACATTTTCATAGAGGTTTATTATTGTGTTAGACATTTAAGTAGCTTCTTTCAATAGACAGCTGTACTATTTCCAGAATACTCTGTATTCTTGTGAAATTTTATGGCTAAATGAAATGTCGTACTAAGTTGGACTGAATATATTTAGCTGGTGAAAAATTTGCATTTCAATAGTTAATTAGCATTCTAACATTATATAGGGGAACACAGTCACTGAAATGATCCTTTTTATAGTGATTTAGAAAAGTGTTGAGATTGATTTTTATACATGACTATATTAGATAGGAAGCTTGATGCGTCTTAAGGATTTTTAGTTAAAAAAAAAAAAAAGAGAGAGAGAGGGGGCACCTGGGTGGCTCAGTTGGTTGAGCAATCGACTTCAGCTCAGGTCATGATCTCATGGTCTGTGAGTGCAAGCTCTGTGTTGGGCTCTGTGCTGACAGCGCAGAGCGTGGAGCCTGTTTCAGATTCTGTGTCTCCCCCTCTCTCTGCCCCTCTCCAGTTTGCACTCTGTCTCTCTCTCTCTCAAATATAAACATTAAAAAGAAAGAATTTATTTCCTGATTACATAATCTTTTTCAGTGTTGAAAATTTGAAACAAATTAAGAAGAAAATAAAATTACCTATAGTCCTTCCATATAGAGATAATCAATATTAACACTTTGGTAAATATCCTAATTACTTTTGTTTATATATACATATTTCAAATATTATTATAGAAATGAGATAATATTGAATATATAATTCTACAACTTACTTGTTCTACTTATAATGTATTTGCATATCACTAAGTCTTTGCATAGTATCCCAGAATTAGTCAAGTTTGGTATTCGTTGTGTGTGTATATAACAAAAAAAAATGCATTCTAAAAAAAGTTTATTTGACAGAGAGAGAGAGAGAGTGAGAGAGAGAGAAAGAGAGACTGAGAGAGAGCGGGGTGGAAGTCAGAGAGGGAGACAGAACTCAAGCAGGCTCCATGCTATCAGTGCAGGAGCCCTATGCAGGGCTGTATCTCACGAGCCCTGAGATCATAACCTGAGTCAAAATCAAGAGCCAACCTACTGAGCCACTCAGGCACTGCAAAATGCATAAGCTCAGTTTTTAATAAACTCAGAAAAAGCAGATTTATTTTAAAGGTAAAGCTTAGAGGAGTGGGATATTCTCACTTATGTTTAGGTGTAAATCTTTAAAGAAAGAATTCCCACTTGTACTTGGGAAACACTAATGATCTGTTGATTTCTCCAATACATAAGGAATGTATGTAGACTGAGGAAGGCTACTAGAAATGCTTATTATTTTCTGTAAAGAAGTCATATTGGGGCACCTGGGTGGCTAAGCTGGTTAAGCATCTGACTCTTGACTTCAGCTCAGGTCATGATCTCATGGTTTATGAGTTTGAGCCCCTCTGAGCTATCAGCACAGAGCCTGCATGGGTCTCTCTCTCTCTCTCTCTCTCTCTCTCTCAGCCCTTCCCCTGCCCCACCCCCAAATAAATAAACACTAAAAAAAATGTCATATTGGACTGCCAATCAGGAAACCTAAAGATTTGTGACCCTTAGTTCTACCATTGACTAACTATGTGACCTTGGGCCAGTTAGTGACAGATTATTTCCCTTATCATTCATGGCTTCATTGATGTATACACGTAACATATTTGTTGGTCTCACATGAGATCCCCCACAATCCACCAAGTATACTAAAACATTATTTTTGAGTATAGCATACACATGGAAACAGGTGAAAGTCATATGCATACAGCTGGATGAACTTTAACAAACTGAACACAACCATGTCACTAGCACCCAATCAAGAAACAGAACCTACTGGGGCGCCTGGGTCGTTCAGTCGGTTAAGCGTCCGACTTTGGCTCAGGTCATGATCTCACGGTTCGTGGGTTCGAGCCCCGCGTCAGGCTCTGTGCTGACAGCTAGCTCAGAGCCTGGAGCCTGTTTCAGACTCTGTGTCTCCCTCTCTCTCTGACCCTCCCCTGCTCACACTCTCTCTCTCTCAGAAATAAATAAAAACATTAAAAAAAAAAAAAAGAAACTACTGGAATAAACATCTTAAAGGATGTTTCATGTAGGTTGAACTACCTCTCAGACTGTATAAGCTTAAATTTGAATAACCATAATTTTGTCAAGTCATCCCTATTCAAAAACTTACAAGATGGTTTAATGCTTACCCTAGGAAGACTGTAATCTTTTCTGCCTGACTGGCAGTGGCCTGGCCCCGGTCCATCTACCCAGCCTTATTACCTAGTAGTGCAGAATACACAACTTCAGATTCAGACAGCTCTCTTTCCAGCTGCTCACATCTGCTATGCTCATTCCTGTTAATGATCTCTATTCATACTATACTATCTGAAGTCCACACTCTTTCTGTCCAGACTACTTGCTTAGCACGGCTTCCATGAAGCTTTCTTTGTCTAGTTCAGCTCATATTGAGCTCTGTGTTCCCACAACTTGATTGTCCTTAAGACAATTGGGTTTTAAGAGGTAATTGCTTTATAATTCAAGTTTGCTAGTTCTGATTCTATCGTCTCACTACAAACTCATGTTTTATTCCTCGTTATTTTTGCCAGGGTCAGTAGTATATGCTCATTCATGCCAACCAGAGAAGTGGCAATGTGACCCACAGTTGTCTCAGGCTCTGTGCATGGATCCCTGGGGCACTGGCTGCACTGAATATGGGAACTTTGCCCTACGGAGACTAATACCTCTCTTGGACACTGGCTCCAAAGCATGCTGATTCCTGACCAGGAATTTCATATGAATGGAATCACACAGCATATAGTCTTTTAAATTATACACTAGGGTTGCTAAACATCCCAAGTTGTTATGTGTATCAATAGTTTCTTAATTTTTTATTGCTCTCTCTTTTTTTTAAATTTTATTTATTTATTTTTTTTATTTTTATTTATTTCTAGGAGAGAGAGAGAGAGACAGCGTGAGCAGGGGAGGGTCAGAGAGAGAGGGAGTCACAGACTGAAACAGGCTCCAGGCTCTGAGCTGGCAGTCAGCACAGAGCCCGACGCGGGGCTCGAACCCACGAACCGCGAGATCATGACCTAAGCGAAAGTCGGACGCTTAACCGACTAAGCCACCCAGGCGCCCCTATTGCTCTCTTTTTAATTGCAGAAACTGGGATTTTGTCATATAGTCCTACATTCTAAATTTTGTAGGTTGCATTCCTGAGTTATCATTTAGCATAATCTTATGTTCCCTGTATTTCCTGTACTCTGATAGTATCTAGACTCTAGATCACAGAGCATATATTAGATTTAGCCTTGATTTTTTAGCAGGAAATTTTAAAGATGATGATGGAGTTAAAAACTGGTTAATTAAGTAAATGGCATTTATTAATTTATTTTTCATAAGAATCATCTAGGTATATACAGTCCAATTAGAGCTTTTAATTCTTCATGAAATAATCAGTGTTATTATAAAATAAAATTCTGTTTCAAATTAAAGAAGCTCAATATTTATTAGTCCATATAGTCTTACTGTGGGATACTAACATTTCTGTTAGTATTTAGGATCCTAAGTATTTTGGTTGCAGATGATGAATCTGAATTTCCTCTCCCTATTTTGGATATGGACAAGTGCCTAATGTGGATTGAACTGTGTCCTCCCAAAATTCATATGTTGAAGGCCTAAACTCCACTGTGACTGTTCCTGGAGATACAGTTTTTAGGAGGTAATCAAGGTTGAATAAGTGTAGGTCTTAACCCAATAGAATTAGTGGTCTTATAGAAGAGGAAGAAAGAGAAGTTGCTCGGGGCGCCTTGGTGGCTTAGTTGGTTAAGCGTCCGACTTTCGCTTAGGTCATGATCTCGCGGATCGTGGGTTGGAGCTCGCGTCGGGCTCTGTGCTGACTGCTAGCTCAGAGCCTGGAGCTTATTTTGGAGTTTGTATCTCCCTCTCTCTCTGACCCTCCCCTGCTCACACTCTCTCTCTCCTAGAAAGAAATAAAAATATTAAAAAAAAAGTTGCTCTATTTCTGTGAGTATTGGAAAAGAGCTCTCATCAGAACCTGACCATGATGGTACCCTGATTTTGGACTTCCAGCTTCCAGAACTGTGAGCAAATAAATTTATATTTTTTAAGCTACCCTGTCTATGGCATGTTGAATGGCTGCCTGAGTTGACTAAATACAGTGCCTAAATAAAACTTCCTGCTAAACTGAATTAAATTATCTAGAAATATCACAAAATTTTATGTTCAAAACTCATTCATAGTGGATACAATAACGAAAGCATATGGCACAGGTCTTTTTGGCTTATGCCCTTTAGGGAGCGTATCTTAAATTAACCAAGCTTGGCAGAACTTGTATGTTTTTTTTAAAACCATTAACACCTTGCCAGTAGGAGGAACCAACTGCAATGCTGCCAGGCCTTTTCAGTGACAGATATTAAGTGCAGATGAGTGCTGTGAAATTCTAAATGTCAGCACCAAGAAACTCATTCAAGTATTTCTATTACACTTGGCTAGAAAGGGCCATGAAAGATTGATGGCTGTTTGGAAAAAAACATGTTGTACAGACTCAGTCTGGATTCTGTGCTGGTGGAATACTAGAATGCAGTGGGATTAACAGTTAAAAAACCCATCCAATTCCCCTATATCTGGACAACAAAATCACCCATAGAAAATCTCTATTTCATTCTATAGAAGAAAAGGCTTAGAAATACCATGAACACATGTATATGCTATATATATATGCTTATTCAAAACCTTATCTCAGGTATGGCTCTAAGTATTTTATGTATCTATCCCATTTTAATAGTAAAATCTACTCCATGAGGTAGGGATTGGGATCTCCTTTCTACCGATGAAGAAAGGCTGTAAAATGTTACCCAATTTTTCTAATTCCAAATCAGGACTTAATATTACAAGGTTAAAATCTATAACATTGCCTTGTTAATAACATACTCATCACTGAATTCAATCTGTAAGGGAATACCAGTTTTCTCATGCTTAATTTTTCACCATAAGCTCCAGTGCTGAATGCTAAAGTCTGTGGTCCTCAATGGTTCCTGTTCTAACTATCAGAGTACTACCCTGTGTGTGGGCACTCAGTTGTTACCAAAGAAAAAGCAGCTATGGAACATCATTGTCATAAAATATGTAATCCTTCAGTTAACCAAGATGTGGAGAACTGGAAACAGCTACTATCCTTTGTACCAAGAAATTCTAGTTGGAAGGCTCATCTGAAGGGTTGTTGAGTCAAAATATAAGGGGGCGGGGGGGGGGATAATTTTGACTTTGATGAGATTACCTTACATTTGTACAGCTATATACTTTTAAAAGCTATATATGTTCACATATATACAGATGCTGATTACAACCACAAATCTGGTGCTTACATGTACTTACCATTTCCCAACTTCTACAACCATTTGTTGGTATCATTTATGTTATTAAACTCTTTAGTTTCGTACCATATCAAGATAAGTCTCTTTTCTGACTTATAACTCACAAAATGCCAGGGCTAGAACAGATGTGAAGTTTAGCCACTTGGGTGATGCTTGAAGTCCAGTTGTAGGGTACTGCCTGCACAGCATCTAGTATATACTTCAGGACGTGACCTTATCGCCCTCTAAGCAAGCAGAAGCTTACACATATGCAAACAGGAGCCATGTTGCTTTCATGTGTGTCCTCAACATTTGGTACAGGGCCTGGCACAGTGTCTGTTAAATGACTAGATTCAGTAATCAGCATGCTATGACACTGAAATTTAGTAATTATGCATCTACCTAACTGTACAACCAATGCATTTTTTCCATCCTATCCAAAAGGATTATCATGGGAGATCTAGTTGAAATTCTGATATATCAAATATACTGTATTCTCTTTATGTCTGAGATTAGAAATGTTGAGCAATTAGAGATCATTTTGCTAATTTGACTGTTAGTGATCTAATGTTGTCTCCTTAGTAATCAAAATTTTCTTTTCTAAGAGCTTACCAATCATCCCTTCAATATTTTACTTGGATTGATTTGTGATGCTGGTCATGGCACCTGACTCAAAGTTTGCCAGAAAGTAATAGTTTAATGCATTATGTGTAAGTACATATATTACATTATGAGCTAAGTGTATATGTGAATGTATGTGTGTTCTGTTTTCTTCACAACAGTCTTACAAGGTAGGTGCCATGTATATTTGTTTTTTTCTTTTCCCCTTCTCAGAAGCTCTTGCTAGATTCCAGAACTTCTGATGGATGGAAGGCACCTGATGAATCCTGAAATACATTTCAGCTCCATGAAATGGAGTGGGTGGCTTACTGACTCCTTTTTGGCTAGCTGGCTGGTGAGCCTATTTTATGTCCCTTACAATTTTTACTTCTAATATTTATTTACTTAGTTGTATAATAAACTCACATAAACTGAGGCAACCAGAATATGTCTGTTCTTGGCTATGAGTTCTTTTCCCTGAGTTCTCAAAATAACTACTAGACCAAAACCAATTTTTTTTTTAATGTTTTATTTATTTCTAGGAGAGAGACAGAGAGACAGCCAGCGTGAGCAGGGGAGGGTCAGAGAGAGAGGGAGTCACAGACTGAAACAGGCTCCAGGCTCTGAGCTGGCAGTCAGCACAGAGCCTGACGCGGGGCTCGAACCCACGAACCACGAGATCATGATCCAAGCGAAAGTCGGATGCTTAACCGACTAAGCCACCCAGGAGCCCCAAAACCAATTTTTAAGATCTTTAAGAGACAATGATGTAGCAGAAAGATCCCTGGACCATGTTGTTGAGACTAAATTCAAGTCTGCCATTTACTAGCTGTGACTTTGGAAGCCACATAACTCCTCTGTACCTGAGTTTCTTTATCTTCAAAATGATTTGAGTTCTTTGTGTTCACACCTTCATGTGCTGTGGTGAGTGTTACCAAAAGCCTTCTCTGCATCCACTCCCATGAGTTATGGGAAACATTGACTCTTTCACCTCTAACTTTAGAGTGGATGTTAATTGTCCTAAAGTCAAATGGTACTCCCTTGGCCATAAGATGGTTCAGGGGATGGATATGTGATTTGGTTTGGTTTAATCAAAGCGAAGCCTAGGACTTAACTTCTATAGTTGAGACAGGAAAAGATATTTTCCTTTCTTTTTCTTCTTTAATGTTTATTTATTTATTTTGAGGGGGGGAGGGGCAGAGAGAGAGAATCCTAAGATGCAGATGCAGGGCTCAAACCCACGAACCAGGAGATCATGACCTGAGTCAAAATCAAGAGTCACAGGTTTAATAGACTGAGCCACCGAGGTGTCCTGATCCTTTTCTTTCTTGACTGATGTAAATAGGGAAATCATATAATTCTGGTTGTTACTGGCAATTATTTCATTATGTGATTTTACAAGCATACCCAGTCTTATAGTTTTTTTTAATTGTTTAAATCTATTTATTCATTTTAGAATTTTTTTTTTTTTTACAAATAGTTTATTGTCAAGTTGGTTTCCATATAACACCCATAGTTATATAGTTTTTTATAGTTTATAGTCATAGTTTTTTAAAACTATTATAAAAGTTAGAGAGTGGAAAAGAAATGAGTGTTTGGTAGTATTAGTGGACAGCTGATGCCAACTCTTTCCTGAAGCCAATTGCCTCTGGACTTTACACTAAAGTGAATCAATATATTATGCTGTTTAGCCAGCCTGAATTAGACATCATTGGTGCCTAAACTCTCAATTCCTACATCCCTTTGTGTGTTCATCAGCCCTCAGCTTGTTAAAATCTCAAGCTTAGAGCAATCCAACAGCATAATTTTTAATCCTACACTTCGGCTGCTAAACACCACTGAAGAACATCTCTGTAAAATAGTGAGAGTACTAAATTCATCTCCAATTGCAGCTGATTCTCATCAATGGCAAAAATGCCTTCAATGAGTTCTTAGTGACGATTTTCTTGGGTAGTTAGTTTGAACTTTTATGATTCTCAAGTCTTTTATTCTACCTGTCTTCTTTCTTAGTCTCAGCAATGAACCTGACTCCCATGTCACAGAGAAATCAAAGATGAATGGTTAAGGTTTTTCAATTAGTTCTCTACTGCTGCACTATAAATTACTTCAAACTTAGCATCTTGGGACAACAAATATTTATCATCTCACAGATTCTTTGGGTCAGGAATGTAGAAGTGGTTTGACTGGCTCATGGAGTTTCAGTCACGTTGACTGGGGCTGCAGTTATCTGAAGACTGGACTACTGCTAAGGATCCACTTAAAAAAAATTTTTTTTTAATGTTTATTTTTGGGAGAGACAGAGACAAAGTGAGAGTCGGGGAGGGACAGAGAGAGGGAGACACAGAATCTGAAGAAGGCTCCAGGCTCTGAGCTGTTAGCACAGAGCCCCAGGCAGGGCTTGAAGTCTCAAATAGTGAGAACATGACCTCAACTGAAGTCGGACTCTTACCGGACTGAGCCACCAGCACCCAGGAGCCCCTAGAGGATCCACTTCTAAGCTCACTTATGGGGCTGCTGGCAGTGGTCTCAGTCCCCCCATGTGGGCCTTGCCACAGGGCCCCTAAGTGTCCTCCCTACAAGACAGTTGAATCATCTGAGACAGAAAGCAAAGAAGCTGCAGTGATGCCTTTTTTGACCTAGTCAGATACCATTACTTTTGCTATATTCATTAGCAACAAGTCACTACATCCAGTCCACACTCAAGGGGAGGGAAATAGGCTCCTTCTTTCAAAGGGAGAGGTGTTGAATTGTAGACATATTTTAAACCCCTACAATTCTCAAGTTCTCCTCTCACCTCAAAGCTCTTCTTTAACGGAACCCTCTTTACTACCTTCTGGTTCTTCTCATTTGAAAGCTAATCCCTCCACTTGGACTCTGAACCACGTTCCTTACTGACTTCTACCAACTAGTCAGTGTTACTTCTTCCTTTCAGCTTTAACCTTTCACTGTTGATTGAACTTTTTCCCACAGTAATATTAACAGCCTGGGTCTCTTTTATCTTTAAAAAAAAAAAAAAAGGCAACAAAAACAATTGCCCACCAATATATGTCCATCTTTAGCTTTTCCACCTTCCCTTCATAGTTTATCATTTTGAAATAGTTGTTTATTGGCTGTAGTTCTCAAATTTCAACGTCCATAAAGACAACCTGGAGGAGCAAAAAAATGCAGATCCCCTTGCCCTGAGATCAATTATTCTGCTTTATTTTTAACAAGCACTCCTCATGATTTTGATGTGGATGGGCCAAGGATCACACTTTCGAAATCACTGCTTTATGTTGACTGTCTTCATTTCCTTATCTTTTCATTCATTTCTTAAGTCACAGCAGCCTAGCTTCCATCTTCTTGTTCCACAGAAACATTTCCACCAAAAAGTTTCGTGAACATCTTCATCTGGGGAAGAACATTTTCATTCTTGTTTTACTTGCCTTCTCTGTTGCATCTGACACTGTTGATCAAGCTCTCCCTTTGGGAATCCTGATCTCTGCTTATTTTCCTTCTTCTCCAGTTGCTTCTTCTCAATTACCCTTGCGTCAGGTTCTTCTACCTCTTGGTGAATTCCCAAGGTTTTTACCACTGTTTGCTGAGTAACTTCATCTAGCTCCATGGCTTCATCTACTACTATGTCGATGACTCCTAAATCTTTACCTCTTACCCAGAGTTCATTCTTGAATTGGAAACTGGGTGGTCTTGGCTTCCTTGATGCCTTATTCTTGATTTTCTTTCTCTCTCTCTCATTGTTCCTTTTAGTTTCCTTTTTTGGTTATTTCTCCTCTTTCATCTAAGTGTTTGCCACAATCCACTCTTGAGATCACTTGTCATTCTACCCTCTCCCTCAAGACAACCCTTGTCTTTAAGTACTTCATAAAATCAGACTGCTCTTCTGAGTTCCAGATCCATATATAACACTGCCTATAACTATTATTTTCTAAATGTTTTCACAAATATGAAAACTGAACATTGTCTGAAATTTTTATCTTCTCCCAAGACTGCTCTTCCTTCAGGCATCCCAAGTCCAGTAAAAGTGGCACATCCATCACTCAGTTGCCAATACAAAATATTTGATATCTTCCTCACTCTTCAGGTCTCATCTATTGTCAAGTCCCACATATTGTATTTACGAATCATCCCAAATCCATCTACTTCTTCTTCTTTTTTTAATGGAGAGTGTGTGAGCTGGAGAGAGAGAGGGAGATAGGGGCTCAGGGAGAGAGAAAGTATCTTAAGCAGGCTCCATGTCCAGTGTGTGGCCCAACATGGGACTGCATCTCATGACTGTGAGATCATGACCTGTCAGATGCTCAACCAACTGAGCTACCCAGGCGCCCCTCCATCTACTTCTTTATATCTCCTATTATACCCTATCACTTCTTATCTAGGTTGCTGCAATAGCTTCCTAGTTGGTTTCTTCTACTTGTACTCTTGTCCATACAAGAGTGATCTTAAAAAACAGAGCAGAGGGTGTCATTTCTTATTTGTTCACAATACAATATATAATGCTTACTATAGGCTCCTGCTTACTCTCCACTGGCTTTCTTCTCTGCATCTCCGTCACAAATGACCTTCTCTCAGTTAACTGGAATATACAGTTATGGATTGAATGTGTGTCCCACATTCATATGCTGAAGCCCTAACCCTGTATTTGGAGATAGGGCTTTCAGATGATAAAGGTCAAATGAGGTCAGAAGGGTGGGGCCTTAACCTGATAGGTCTGGCACCCTTATATGAAGAGCGAGAGACACTGGAGCTCTTTCTCTGTCTGTACACATGCACAGACACACTGAGGAAAGGCCATGTGAGCACACAGCAAAAAGCAGCCCATCTGCAAACCAGAAGGAGAGTTCTCACAAGAAACTAACCATGCTGGCATCCTGATCTTGGACTTTGAACTGTGAGAAAATAAACGTCTGTTGTTTAAGCCACCCAGTCTATGGTACTTTGTTATGGCAGCCCAACCAGACTAAGACACACACCAATTTCTTTTTCTACTTTTGTAAATTATGTCAGAAATACTACTCCTTTTTTGCCTGGTTAACTTCTTATTCATTGCTCAGACTTTAGTTTAAATATCATTTCCTCAGACAGACCTTCCCTTACTCCTTGATCCACGTTATTATTTCTATTATATTCTCTCATTTTTTCTTCAAAAAGTTTTTTATTTGTGAGTCTTTTGTTTCAACCACTCTAGGCTAAAATCTTCACAGAGCTGTGTCTGTTATGACTGGTACTTGGCAGGCATTTGATAAGTACTTGTCAAAAGAATGAATTATCATAATATATTACAATTGTTTAATTTTTTTTTAGTGCTTATTTCCTGAGCTAGACTAATCTTGCAAGCAGGAGCTGGGTGTTATTTTCTACTAGCATCATGTAGGCTGTGTTCAATGTATAGTAGGCCCTGTAGACATGTTGTATGAGTGAGCGGACTTGACTAGGCCAGGGCCTCACACTTGAGGTGCAAAAGAATCATCCGAAGATCTTAACATAAAGATTCCAGTTCAGCAAGTCAGATTCAGTGATGCCTGAGATTCTGTGTTTTTCCCACTTAATACTGATGCTCCTGGTCCATGGACCACACTTTGACTAATAAGGGTTGAGGTCACTCTAAATCCACCCTGGTTTTCACTTTTTATGATTCTATAAACTACATAACTGATCAATGAACAATGTCATTTTGTTTAACTCACTTCAAGTGAAATCCTTTCCAGATTTGTCTTTTAATCAGCAGAATAAAGGAACATATTTTAGTCATTTAATTATTTGCTATTTCCTTGAATCCTTTTTTAGGTAAACAGCCTTTGTTCCTACTTTGTAAATCTCAAATATATGCCTCAGGGCCTTTGTACAGCAATTTGTTTAGGCTTCTTCCTATCTTCTCTCCCACAGACATGGCTTCTCATGCCTTTACTCTGTCAACTTCAAGAGGTTTTTATTTCAGTTCTGCATTAAATTTAATGAAGTCTTATTGAAGTTAAATTGCTTTTCGAATTCTTCCTGTCTTTCATCGTTGTGTTAAAAATGTCTTTAAAAAAAATTTTTTTTTTTAAATGTTTTATTTATTTCTAGGATAGAGAGACAGTGTGAACAGGGGAGGGTCAGAGAGAGAGGGAGTCACAGACTGAAACAGGCTCCAGGCTCTGAGCTGGCAGTCATCACAGAGCCCGACCCGGGGCTTGAACCCACGAACCGCGAGATCATGACCTAAGCGAAAGTCGGACGCTTAACTGACTAAGCCACCCAGGCGCCCCTAAAATTTTTTTTTAATGTTTATTTATTCTTAGGGGTGGCAGAGCATGAGCAGGGGAGGGGCAGGAAGAGAGGGAGACAGAGAACCAGAAGCAGGATCCAAGATGTCAGCACAGATCCTGATGCAGGGCTTGAACTCACAAGCCATGAGACCATGACCTAGCCAAAGTCAGATGCTTAACCAACTGAGCCACCCAGGCATCCCTCTTTCACCATTATGTTAAGCTCTTTTACTTCTTAACTTATCAATAACTATACTCAATAAGCATTTCCTAGCTTATATGGTCCACAAAATTCTTCCTTCTATTTTATTTATTTTCCTTTCTATCTTAATTGTTTTTTAAAAATGTTAATTTATTTATTTTGAGAGAAGGAGACTGTGAGCAGGGAGGGACAGAGAGATAGATAGGGAGAGGGAGAAGTAGAGAGAGAATCCCAAGCAGGCTCCTCACTGTCAGAGCTGAGACCAATGCAGGGCTCAATCTCATGACTTGTGAGTTCGTGACCTAAGCTGAAACCAAGAGTCGGATGCTTAATTGACTGAGCCACCCAGGAGCCTCTTAGTTGTATTTGACAAAAGATTCTGATATAGTGTAAATACTTTCAACATTAGACATTTAGTCTTGTCATTAAAACCAGAGATTTATTCCTTCAGCAAATGTTTACTGAGTATAGTCTATGTGACAGGCACTATAATAAAACTTTCATGCATTATCAATCGTGGGATGTGAAAACATGATTACATTGCTAGACAGGATAAGAGATATATTCAGTTTTTTTTTTTTTTTAAATCACAATAGATTTCTCATATATAGCATAATATTTTTATTATTCTAATGATCAGATCCTTATATTTTTAAAAATGTAATTTAGGGGCGCCTGGGTGGCTTAGTCGGTTAAGCGTCCAACTTTCGCTTAGGTCATGATCTCGTGGTTCGTGGGTTCGAGCCCCGGGTCGGGCTCTGTGATGACTGCCAGCTCAGAGCCTGGAGCCTGTTTCAGTCTGTGACTCCCTCTCTCTCTGACCCTCCCCTGCTCACGCTGTCTCTCTCTCTCTCTCCTAGAAATAAATAAAACATTAAAAAAAATGTAATTTAGTACTATATTCATATTAAAAACACAACAGGTTTTATATTTAATAGGGTTGAACGTAAACTTCTAGTTTAAAAATAAAAATCATACGAATCTATACAGAAGATGTTTGAACTTCAGAATTTAAACACTGCGAAGACTGTAATTAATGAGTTTAATAATTAACACACCTATTTCTGGTTCTGAAAGTTCAAATTGATTTTAATTATATGAAAAGCTATGAAGATAACTCAAGAAGGTCCCACCTTCTCTAGAAAATGGCGGCTATTTAGTCAATATATAACCAATCAGTGTTCTTACAAATTTCTAATTATTAACAAAAATATTACTGTTTAAGGCAAGAAGTTGTCATTGTTAAATAAGCAACTGCCAGATTCATAGCCACACAGAAAAATGATGAGCTCTGTAGGTTTATACAGTTTAACTTTTGTTGGAATTCTGAACCTTGGAAGGTCCTATCCAAGATATGTAATTCGATTAATAGGGTATAAATTAGTGAGATAAAGTAATACGCAGTCATCTATTGTTAGTGTACTTAATTCCATGAAAGGATTACGTGAAAGCAAATGCATATATAAAAAATGAATATATAACATAATACCCATAAAGTATGGCTGAATATTAAAGTGTATCTATTTAATTGTTTTGGATATAAAGTAGAGAAGTTGAGAGGACAAACTATCTTATTGAGTAAAATCTCATTTAGATGTACTATTCCCTTTCATTCCTAATCTCAGCAAATACTATATAGTACCCTATGGAATTCACTATTTTGCAGATACTTTTTTTTTTAAGTTATTTATTTTGAGAGAGAGTGTGTGAGCACAAGCAGGGGTGAGAAGGAGAGGGAAGGAGAGAGAGGGAGAATCTTAAGCAGGCTCTACACTGCCAGCACAGAGTCTGATGCAGGGCTTGAACTCATGAACCATGAGATCATAAGCTGAGACAAAACCCAAGAATGGGATGGAGGCTTACCGGACTGAGCCACCCAGGTGCCCCTATGCAGATACTTTTAATTTTTATTTAACTTTTTACTTTTACTTTTTTTTTTTTTTTTAATTTAAGCTCTATGCCCATTGTGGTACCTGAACTCAAAACTCCAAGATCAAGAGTTACCCACTCTACTGACTGAGCCAGGTAGGTGCTCCTATTTTTTTATTAAAAAAAAAAAAGGAAAAAAAAAGAAAAAAAAAAAAGCCCAACATGGGGCTTGAACTCATGACCTTGAGATCAAGAGTTGCAAGCACTAACTGAGCCAGCGGGGCGCCACTGCAGATAACTTTTTAGAGCTATTTAAATATATACACATGTAGTTGATATGTGAACTAAGCTATTTAACCCATCAGTTTCTCTACTTAACAGTTATGATTATAGAAATTAAGAGATACTAAACAACTTTCATTTACTAGAATTGGTAAATAATAACATCATAATAAAAGTAATATACATTTAAAGCTGTCATCTTTTGGCAAACCATGAGAGACTCTTGAATGCTGACAAAAACTGAGGACTGATGGATGTTGGGGGGAGGAGGGATGGGCATGGAGGAGGGCACTTGTGGGGATGAGCACTGAGTGCTATGTGGAAACTAATTTGACAATAAACTATTTTTAAAAAAAAAAAACAAAACACGCTGTCATCTTTTGCTAATGTGTGGGAAAAGGTGTCCCTACAATTCACCCTAGAAAGATTTACAAGTCTATATAATAATACAGAAAAGTCTTTATAATTCTATGAAGGATTGAAGGACTACTTTTCAACATCCCAAAGGTAAGAAAGTGAAAAAAGGCTTAGAACAAAGACTAGTAGGTGATATTCAGCATACAAAAGTTATAAAAAAAATAATTTGATAAAATTGCAGTCTTTTGTTTTTATTTGTAAGTAAACCTTTGACAGTAGTCAATGCTCCAAGTGATTTCTAAGTAGGTCTGCTTAGGAGAGGAAGGTAACTTAGTAATGGAAGCATACAATCCCTTGCCAGGCCTTGGTGTCTAAATACCATTCTTCACTAAAAGAAACCAGTGTTCCTTGGAGAAATGGCTAATTCTAAGGTACTTCAAGCCAGGGAAGACACATGTGAATTCAAAATATCTGGTTGTTTCATCAGCAAAGAAGTGGTCAAAGGAAGTTGGGGGGGGGTGCAAGGGGGAGGAGGGAACGTCTGTAGGCTATAGGAGCCAGATTGAAAGGAAACTTGTTGGCTAAATATGAGAGAGTGTGGGTGTAAAAACAGATAAAGACAATAATGGATTGTATCTCATTAAATAAATTAGGAATCTCTGAGTCCACACTGATGCTAGATAAGCAAGTGGAGCAGGAGGAAAGATCTTCCTTACAACAGAATCACAACTGATAAGTGCAGAGGGAAAGATAGGGTGAACTACCACCATTTTGAAGTGACTATAGTAAAAATGGTTTGGCATGGATCAAGTCTAAGTTGGTGGTGGTGAGGGGAGTTTGGTGAGGAGCAGGGAGTTTATATGATCTCAAAGCATCTTTCCAGAGATGCTTTATTAGTTGAAAGGGTAAAAAAGTAAGTTGTTATTAGACAAATTACAACACCCTGGACTGGGTGATCAAAATTAATGTTACTAGGGGTCTCTGGATGTGATTCCCTGAGGTTATAGGCCAGTGAATCTGGTCAGGGATACATTACCTGAATGTAAGTAATCACAAGACATGAGACAAATCCACATCGACTGTGGGCATTCCAGGTATTTAGGCTAGCATGAGCAAAGGACCAAAGGTGGAAAAGAACACGCACGCATGTGCACGTGTGTGTGTGTGTGTGTGTGAATATTTTTTGAGAATAAAGAGTAGTTTAGTTTGCCTGAGGCAATGAATACAAAGACAGTGATGCAGGTGAGGGAGGAATAAGATTATAAAGATAAATCGGGACCATAACATGTAGGGATTTGCATGTTGGCTGAGAATTCTGTATTTAAATTTAGTAGAGAATATAAACATTGATCTTATTATATACTAATAAAGGAAAGTGCTGGCATGCAATAAGATCAATACCCAAATAGCTTTTTAGAAAGAGTTTTAACAGGATACCAAATGTGAAAGGCTATTTTCATTCTTCCATTCATGCACCTTCCATCTCATTCTTCATGATTGAGCACTGACCATGACCATAGTCATGGTGTGGCTGGTGTAAATAAGAGATGTGGCCCCTGTGCTATCAGAGCTTATAGTCCCAGAGCTTTTGCCTAGGTTACCTTTTATATCAAATGGTTTCTTGGTCCAATGCCTAAATGTTACTGGTTTTCTTCCTTGGTTCCCCATTGTTGGGGGATATGTAGCACTGAAGCTCCTAAGTTCTTGGTATGGTCATGCAAGTCAACCACTCAACAAGAGTGGACTGGGTGTGCCTCTCCTTGTGTAGAAGTTGTGATATGGATATATAGTATGTCTCAGTCTGAGGGGGTTTACCTCCAAATCGGGGAAATAAGAAAGAAGAGTTAAATTTAGAAACAATTACAAATCAAGGTAAGTTAGTTAATATAAATGCATCTAGCATAAAATTATAAATGAATGCACTGAGAAGAAGAAGAGGGAAAAAAAATAGTAGGCACTAACGGTCTAGAAAAGCCTACTGAAGAACTGGGGTGTGAACTGGGAAGGATGCAGAGGGATGGAGGACAAATGGCCCTGACACAGGGGCCAAGAATGAGCCTTAGTAGAAGGCACTGCCAAGTGGCACACAGGACTCATCAGGGAGCTGGGCACACTTATATGCTGATCCAGTGGAACCTCCTTGGACTTACTTTAGGTACTTATTGAAGGGATGGGAGACTGAGGATTGATAGGAGTCAGAAAATTCTGTGGCAGTCTAGGTGTGAAGAATTTAGGTTGCGGAAAGATGGTAGGGGACCATCTATTTTTCCTCCAAACATAAATTCATATCCATTAAATGCTAAGTGTACCAAATCTGTGTTAAAATATTTACACAGCCTCCTCCTCTTGACAGCTGGCAAGAAAGAATCCTAGAAGTATGTGGCCCAAAGAATATTTCCAGAGAGGGAACTGTAAAAAGAATTCTGGGCTTACAGGGGTAAGAATTTTAGGTTCATATTTTGGTTGTATCATTTATTGGCTGTGTAGTACAAGATAAATCACTTAACTTCTCTGAATCTGAGTCTCCTTAGTCATAAAAAAGGTTAAGAATACCTATTCTATAGGAATGCTTTAAGGATAAAATGAGGTAATATTTGTGAGAGTGTTTTATGAGCTAGACAAATATATTTTACATGGGTAAGATAATTAGGCAAATAATTTGGTCTGGTCTTAGGCATTCATCCATCCAACTAAATGGCTAGTATGTGCCAATGACCACAGTGAGCTTTGAGGATGGTTAAGACAGTGTCTGCCTTCAGAGTTCCTATTCTAGCTGGGTGGACAGATACAAGTTATATTGTAATGATTTTAAGGGAAACTATGTACAGAGGTGATGACAGGTAGAAGTTTAAATTTAAAGACAATTTCATGTGTTAATTATCATGTAGACTGAAATCTTGTTTAAAAATTTAAAGTCATTCCTAGAGTAGTCAAATTTATAGAGAATGGAGGTTGCCAGAGACTGTGGGGAGGCTGGGAATGGGGAGCCTATGTTTAATGGGTACAGTTTCAGCTTGGAAAGATGAAAAAGTTCTAGAGATGGATGCTAGTGATGGGTGCACAACAACATAAATGTATTTAATGCCACAAAATTGTACACTTAAAAATGGTTAAAGTGGTGGGGCGCCTGGGTGGCTTAGTCGGTTAAGCGTCCGACTTTCGCTTAGGTCATGATCTCGCGGTTGGTGGGTTCGAGCCCCATCGGGCTCTGTGCTGACTGCCAGCTCAGAGCCTGGAGCCTGTTCAGTCTGTGACTCCCTCTCTCTCTGACCCTCCCCTGCTCACGCTGTCTCTCTCTCTCTCCCTCTCCCCTAGAAATTAAAAAAAAAAAAAAATGGTTAAAGTGGTATATGTTGTGCTATATATTTTACTGCATAACATAAATGTATAAATTCATAAACAAATGAATTTAAATTAAATCACAGCCAATCTTTATATTAGTACTCACGAAGGCGCAATATCCAGATGGTTGATGCTAAATCCAGAAGAGCAAAAGCCTCCCAGTGTTGTTGATATGGTTAAGAATGCAACGGCCAAAGAATAATCACAGCCTATAAATCCGGCGGCTACCAGGAACACTGCAGGTCCAATCATTCCTGGAGTTAAAAAGTTAACAGAAAAGGAAGCTCCGGTATTAATATTTGCTTGTGCTATCATAATATAGTGCAAATCGGAGGTTTGATATTACTGCCACCTGCTGTAGAAACACTGTGCTGCCTAGAATACAATTTAAATTACATAGTTTTCATGAAAAAAAAAAAAAACTACTGGAAAACACACAGACATAATGCAACTAATGTAAAAGTAAAAAGAAAATATCATTATGGAATATTATTAAATCTACATGTGACCTAGACTCAGCTAAAGTTCTATAAAGAGCAAGAAGAGAATGACTGAAAAATATAGTTCTTGAGAGAAGCAATAGTTGATACAGAAAGATATTTAAAAATTCATTTAACCAAAGAAGATAAACTAAAAAAACTCTGTTGAATACAGTTAGAAATACACTCCACCTAGGTTTTAGCAATTGATAGAAAAATATACATTTTATTACAGGCAATTAAGCATAAAATAAAACAGGAAGGGACTTAATGAATGGGTTGCCATTTTTTCTGTTCTACAGCAGTGCTATCCAATGACCATCTGTGATGATGGAAATGTATTTGTATATACTGCAGCTGAGAAACTTATTTTTAAATTTCAATTAAATGTAAATAGCCGTATGTGGATACTGGCTACCATATTGGACAGAGCAGGGGAACAGGAAGCCAAAAAAGAGAAAGTTGGTTTGAATCTAAAGGGATCTATTTCACTTGCAAGTGTGGAAGAATTTCTTGAGAATTGAAACAAGAAAGCAATGGAACAGGACAGCACCTTCCAGCAGTTGCTGCTCAAAAGGTATTTGTAGGATTATTCTGAATAGGGCCTTGTTATAATGTAATTTCTGAAGTATAGCCATCAGCAACTTTCAGGGTCTCTATTTACTCAAGATCTTAAAAAAAATGAAATAGTTATCATAGATAGTTTCAAATTTACCTTTATGAAAGCAGTCTGAAACACACTATTATTTAAGGTAGCTTTAAGTTCTTCGATATATAGCTCCTCATTTAATATAATGTCAGTATATGTTTTTGGATTGAAATATACAATTGAATACAATTAAAACGTATTCACTTAGAAATGGGATAGAGGCTTAAAAATATTATTTTCATTACAAACTTAGAGATGAAAACAAAATGATTTATAAAATTCTTGAGATGATATTCAGCAAAGCAAGCCATTTTTATAGTTAAGACTAGGGTGTAGATAATAGGATATTATAAATATAAATCCTCAAAATATATAGTTCAAAAAGAATATTTATTTATTTATTTATTTATTTTTAATTTAGAGACAGACAGGCGAGTGTGAGAGCAGGGGAAAGGGGCAGAGAGAATCTCAAGCAGTATGCTTGTACATGGAGCCCAACATAAGGCTCAATCACACAATCCTGGGATCACTATCTGAGCTGAAATCAAGAGTCAGATGCTCTTCACTTTGATTCCCAAGCCAGACAGAGACCCAGAAAAAAAAGAGAACTACAGGTCAATATCCTTGATGAATACAGATGCAAAAATCCTCAACAATATACTTGCAAATCAAATGCAACAGCACATAAAAAGAATTATCCACCATGATCAAGTGGGATTCATTCCTGGGTTACAGGGCTGGTTTCAATATTCACAAACCAATCAATGTGATACATCACATTAACAAAAGAAAAGATAAAAACCATATGATCCTGCCGATATATGCAGAAAAAGCATTTGACAAAATACAGCACCCCTTCTTAATAAAGACCCTCGAGAATGTGGGGATAGAAGGAACTTACTTAAACATCATAAAAGCCATCTATGAGAAGCCCTCAGCTAACATCATCCTCAACAGGGAAAACTGAGAGCTTTCCCCCTGAGATCAGGAACACGACAGGGATGTCCACTCTCACCACTGTTGTTTAACATAGTGCTGGAAGTCCTAGCATCAGCCATCAGACACCAAAAGGAAATAAAGGGCAGCAGAATTGGCAGAGAAGAAGTCAAACTTTCACTTTTTGCAGATGACATGATACTCTACATAGAAAACCCGACAGACTTCAACAGAAGCCTACTAGAACTGACCCATGAATTTAGGAAAGTTGTAGGATACAAAAATCAATGTACAGAAATCAGCTGCATTTTTATACACAATAATGAAGCAACAGAAAGAGCAATCAAGAAACTGATCCCATTCACAGTTGGACAAAAAAACCATAAAATACCTAGGAATAAACCTAACCAAAGATATAGGAGATCTGTATGATGAAAACTATAGAAAACTTATGAAGGAAATTGAAGACGACAAAAAGAAATGGGAAAACATTCCATGCTCATGGATCGGAAGAATAAATATTGTTAAAATGTCATTACTGCCCAAAGCAATCTACACATTCAATGCAATCCCAGTCAAAATTGCATCAGCATCTTCTCAAAACTAGAACTATCTTAAAATTTGTATGGAACCACAAAAGGCCCCGAATAGTGAAAGTAATATTGAAGAAGAAAAGCAAAACGGGAGGAATCACAATCCCAGACTTTAGCCTCTACTACAAAGCTGTCATCATCAAGACAGTATGGTACTGGCACAAAAACAGACACATAGACCAATGGAATAGAATAGAGAACTCAGAATTGGACCCACAAATGTACGGGCAACTAATCTTTGACAAAGCAGGAAAGAGTATCCAATGGAAAAAACAAAGCCTCTTTAACAGATGGTGCTGGGAGAACTGGACAGCAATATGCAGAACAATGAAACTAGATCATTTTCTCACACCATACACAAAAATAAACTCAAAATGGATAAAGGACCTGAATGTGAGACAGGAAACCATCAAAACCCTAGAGGAGAAAGCAAAAAACACCTTCCTTGACCTCAACTGTAGCAATTTCTTATGTGACACATCCCGAAAGGCAAGGGAATCAAGAGCAAAAATGAACTATTGGGACCTCATCAAGATTAAAAGCTTCTGCACGGCAAAGGAAACAATCCATAAAACTAACAGGCAACTGATGGAACGGGAAAAGATAGTTGCAAATGACATATCAGATAAAGGGCTAGTATCCGATATCTATAAGGAACTCATCAAACTCCATACCCGAAACAATCCAGTGAAGAAATGGGCAGAAGACATGAACAGACACTTCTCCAAAGAGGACATCCAGATGGCCAGCAGACACATGAAACAATGCTCAGCATTCCTCCTCATCAGGGAAATGCAAATCAAAACCACACTGAGATACCACCTCACACCAGTCAGAGTGGCTAAAATGAACAAATCAGGAGACTATAGATGCTGGCGGGGATATGGAGAAACGGGCACCCTCCTACACTGTTGGTGAGAATGTAAACTGGTACAGCCCCTCTGGAAAACAGTGTGGAGGTTCCTCAAAAAATTAACAATAGAACTCTCCTGTGGCCCAGAAATAGCACTGCTAGGAATTTATCCGAGGGACAAAGGGGTAGTGATGCATAGGAGCACATGTACCCCAATGTTCATAGCAGCACTCTCAACAATAGCCAAATCATGGAAAGAGCCCAAGTGTCCATCAACGGATGAATGGATCAAGAAGATGTGGTTTATCTGTACAATGGAATACTACATGGCAATGAGAAAGAATGAAATCTGGCCATTTGTAGTAACATGGATGGACCTTGAGGGTGTTATGCTGAGCGAAATAAGTCCGGCAGAGAAGAACAGATATCATATGTGTGCACATATAAGTGGGGATTAAGAGGAACTTAACGGAGGACTGTGGGCGAGAAGGGGAAAAATAGTGGGGGAGAGGGATGGAGGCAAACATGAGAGACTCTTGAATGCTGAGAACAAACTGAGGGCTGATGGGGTGGGGGAAAGGGGAAGGGGGGTGAGGGGCATGGAGGAGGGCACATGTTGGGATGAGCACTGGGTGTTATATGTAAACCAACTTGACAATAAACTATTTAAGAAAAAAAAAAAAAGAGTCAGATGCTCAACTGAGTCACCCAAGTGTCCCAGATCCAACCATCTTGTATAGAAATGCACTACATGCATTAAAACATTGTGTTTTAATATGTGAACAAAATAAATGACTAACATCATTTTTATTTTGCTTTGCACTATAAATACAGTAAATGACTGTAAATCAAAACAAACACTGATTCACTTCACTTACCTATAAGGCTAAACACTCTTCGGACACAGATAGTTGAAAAATTCCATTTTGCCCTTAGATTGTCAGCAGCTTGACCAGATAGGATCATACATAACCAACAGCCAAAATAAGGCAGTGCAGATAGAAGCCCATTCTGGAAGGAATAAGGAGATATAGAATTAACTGGTGGTGGAGGGGAGGGGAGTAAGAACCAAAACAGTATACACATATACACATTCACTGCCACTCAAAAACATAGCAATATACTGTTGATATTTATAGTCCAGCCTGCTCAAGGTAATCTTGTTTTTTTATATTTTTTAAAAAAGGTTATTTATTTATTTGAGGGAGGGGGGTAGAGAGAGAGAGAGGAGTGGCAGAGAGGGAGAGGGAGAGAATCCCAAGCAGGCTCTGTGCTGTAAGCACGTGAACCATGAGAGTCTGACCTGAGCCAAAATCGAAGTTGAACACTTAACCCTCTGAGCCATCCAGGCATCCCATGCTCAAAGTAATCTTGTATGTTATTTTGGGACTTGGGGTGCAGCTTCAGAAAGAGAGGACAAATCTTTCTATTAACCTATAGATTATGTCCATTGAAAAGTTTTTGTCAATTTTCACTTATTTACACATACTTATATAATACTTATATATGTTATATAATATTTACATTTTAAATTATATAAAGTTATCATAACATATAAATTTACTATTAACATCCAGGTATATATAAAATGTATTTTATGTATATTTAAAAATTTATATTTCAATTTTAAAATGATATAATTTATTTTATATAGATTGTTATGTTTACATTAAAGGCATGAAATATAAATATATTTATAAATTATATAATAGTTATAGAATATATATTATTATACATATTTATATTTATAAAATATTTTTATTATAGAATAATGTACAGATACAGAAAACCACATGCATCGAATGTTTAGCTTAATGAACTGCTCAAAAATGCACACCATCTAGATCAGGTGTCCACTGCACTATTACATGCTTTGAACAGAGGACAAAGGTAGTGAGCTGATAGACCTCTATTTTTCCCTTTTCTTTTGCTTTAAGTTGCCACCTAAACAAAATAAAGCACCAGAAGATATGAAACAGAACTTATCCTGGAAATGAGTTATTTGTTTTGTAGGAAATGATTCGACAGTCAAGTTTTTAGGAAATTACAAATTCTGTAAAATGAAGAACACACGCTTGGAAAAAGGAAATTTCTTTCTTCATTTTTCCCCAGAATAAACCTGACGTGTCAAAACTAAATGGCCTAATTCTGATAAAAACAAATGTTTTTATAGTCTGAAAAGATAGGTACACCTGTTAGTGTTTTACAAACACACAAAAAAGGTAGAAAGATATATTATCAGTGATATTTAAATCTGGTAATAATTCTATTTAAGTATCATTAATGGTAGAAACCAATAAAATCTATTAATATTTTAAATTTAAGTATGCTTAAGAAAAGATTTAGGGGTACCTGGGTGGCTCGGTAGGTTAAACATCCGACTTCGGCTCAGGTCATGATCTCACAGTTCGTGGGTTGAGCCCTGGGTCAGGCTCTGAGCTGTCAGCACGGCCTGCTGCTGAAGTCTGTGACTCCCTCTCTCTCTCTGTCCCTCCCCTATCAAGCTCTGTCTCTCACTCTCAAAAATAAACATTAAAAAAAAACTTTAGAAAAGATTTAATTTTTTTCATTATAGGTTATGGTCCTCTATATTCAAATGCTGTATATTTCCAGCTCTACTTCTGTAGCTAAGATTTTTGTTTATATCTGGTAATAAGCTGAGTAATTTCCTCTTTAAATTTTATTCTATTTAGATTTCTGTATAGTGGGATTGCATCTATCATTATTATATGGCAGAATCCGACATATGAATAAACTGTAGCAAAGAAGTGGATTTTCTGAGCTTGGTCTTGTTCCCTGGTGGGATGCGACTGATAATTCATTAGAGTTACTGGATTTTTTCCACTTAAAGTTCAAATGTTAAAAATTCTCCCAACAACCTAAAACTATGACCTTCTACAAACTATTATAAATCTTCAACATTTATATATCCATGGGTATCTCCCACAGTTGTTAAGCTTTCTGTTCAAGGATATGATTCCTTGTACTCATTTAAAAAATTGATTCTAAAATATTAATATCCAAAAGAGGATAACAGATATTGCCTCAACTCTCACCGAGCTATAAGAAATAGGGATACTAGGGACACCTGGCTGGCTCTGTTGGCTAAGTGTCCTCCTCTTGATGTCGGCTCAGGTCATGCATGATCTCGTGGTTGTGAGATAGAGCCCTCCATTGGACTCTGCCTGAGAGTGTGAAGCCTACTTGAGATTCTCTCTCCCTCTCTCTACCCCTCCCCCACTTGTGTGTGCAGTCACACGCGTTCTCTTTCTGAAAATAAATAAACTTAAAAAGCCAAAATCAAGAGTCAGATGCTCAACCAACTGAGCCACTCAGATAGCCTAAAAAAGAAATTCACTTAAAAAAAAAAGGGCTTCTATATAACTAGAGAATTATTTTCAAAATTTGTTCACATTTCTGGGGCGCCTGGGTGGCTTAGTCGGTTAAGTGTCCGACTTTCGCTTAGGTCATGATCTCGCAGTTCATGGGTTTGGGCCCCGTGCCGGGCTCTGTGCTGACTGCCAGCTCAGAGCCTGGAGCCTGTTTCAGTCTGTGACTCCCTCTCTCTCTGACCCTCCCCTGCTCACGCTGTCTCTCTCTCTCCTAGAAATAAAAACCTTAAAAAAAAAAATTAAGAAAAAAAACCCACAAAATTTGTTCACATTTCTTCGAATTTGGAAAGAAGATACCTTTTGGTATAAAAATGTAAGATAAATGATTCTGGTTTTATTTATTTATTTATTTTTTAAAAATATTTTAATTTCTTTTTTTTTTTTAAATATTTTTTATTTATTTCTAAGAGAGAGAGAGAGAGAGAGCGTGAGCAGGGGAGGGTCAGAGAGACAGGGAGTCACAGACTGAAACAGGCTCCAGGCTCTGAGCTGGCAGTCAGCACAGAGCTTGATGCGGGATTCGAACCCATGAACCGTGAGATCATGACCTAAGCGAAAGTCAGACGCTTAACTGACTAAGCCACCCAGGCGCCCCATATGATTCTGGTTTTAAAATCTCTCATAGAACTTAAAAAAAAATCAATGAAAAAATGGATGAAGGCAATAAGTGCACAACACTAATTGATATTTCATTTTTTCCATAGTTCTCCCTGGGAAATCTCAAACAGAGTCATCTGTGGAATGATCTGTAAATTTCCACACAATTCATCAGATAGTAGTAGATTACAGTCAGGCTCTACTCACAGAATGCTTAGGAAAACAAGGTTGCTCATGATAAACTCACCCCATGCTATTGCCAAAGCTTCATTTCAGGTTAACTTTTGTCAATGCAATTTGTGGATATATTTGAGCATAGCTGATCTTGATTGTCAACAGTAGCCAGAGTTCTTCCCAGCATAGCTGCTTGGGTGAAGTTTAAGTTTCCTTCCACATAGCCAGTGTTTCCAGTATGCTTTGGAAGACAGGTGGCTGGAGATTCACTTTAACAATGTTTAAAGCTGTCTGTCTGTCCATGTAGTCAGTGCCAATTGTGCAGTCAGCCCTGCTGCCTTCACATTCATCATCCGGGCTGCTCTTTTACTTCCAGGGCCGTCTTTCATTTTGTGGCTGAGTTGTTCCATTGTAGAATACACCATATTTCATTTATTCATTCATCAGCTGATAGACATTTGGGCTGTTTCCACTTTTTGGTTATCATGAGTGACGATGTTATGAATATTCATGCACATGTTTTTGTGTGAATATATGTTTTCAGTTCTCTTGGATCTATACCCAGGGGAACTCTGGGTCTTATATTAACTTTCTGAGGAACTGCTAAACTGTTTTCCACAGTGGCTACACTACCTTACATTCCCATCAGCAATGTACAGGGTTCCATTTCCTACATTCTCACCAGCACTTGTTATTTTCTGTTACTTTTTTTTTATTCCAAAGGTGTGAAGTAGTATCCCATTATAGTTTTGATTTGCATTTTCCTAATAACTAATGATGTGAAGCATTTTTACATGGACTTATTGGTCATTTGTATATCTTCTTTGGAGAAATGTCTATTCAAATGCTTTGCCTATTAAAAAGATTGGGTTGTCTTATTGAGTTGTATGAATTCCAGAATATATAAGGCATATAAAAATATATGCCTTATATATTCTAGATACTAAATCCTTATCAGAAATATGACTTGCAAATATTTTATCCCATTTAGTGGATTCTTTTTGTCTGTGTGGATTTTCATTCTTGATAATGTCTTTTGCAGCACAAAAGTTTTAAATTTTGATGAAATCGAATTTATATATATTTTTTCTTCGGCCACTTATGCTTTTGGTGTGCCAAGGGCACAAGGATGTATACTTTCTAAGAGTTTTATTGGTTTAGTTCTCACATTTATGTCTTTGATCTGTCCTTTATTTTGAAGGCAAAAACACCACCAATTTTCCTTACCAACTGACTCTTTCTCTTCAGGCTTTTCCTCAAGCTCTTTAAAGACAAAACCCATCGACACAGAGATTCTGATAGAAACTGCCTCAATCTGATGGGTTCAAAAGAACTGGCAGTTTCAGGAAGGCTCTTCTTATACAGCTTTGCAACAATAGTTCTGCCAGTGCCTACATAAAGCTGCAGAGCGACCTTAGGTCTGCCAAGTCCCCTCTCAGCTGCCAGCGGAGTCCTACCATTGTTCCTTTGAGAAGTGAATATGGGTATACTTGAACTTGTCTGATATCCTGGCATGTTACTAAGAACTAATAAGACTTTTATGGTTAAGGGAGATACCAGCCCAAAGGTACTGTGAATCATGAACTTACACAAACTGAAAAAAGAAGGAACAGTTGTGAAGCAAGAAGAGCAGTTCAGTATGTGAGAGTAAAACAAAATAACTGAATTTTATATAGATAAAAACATATTCTGGCTATAGTTACACTTTATATAAGAAGGGGACGATTCTTTTTTCTTACCTCTTGAACATTGAACCTTAGGATCTCCTTCATATAAGTAGGCAATAATGTCAATAAAGTATAAAATGTCCAGTTGTAAGAAAAATGTGCAACTACAATAGCCCAAAGAGGCAGTGATTTTAGCATGGGTATCCATGGCACTGATTTCTGTGAAGAAAGCTGAAAGAAACAAAAAACAGGCACACTTTGTATATGCTATGTTTATATCTGTACCTAATCAGCCAAAATTCCATCTAGAACACATTACCAGCCTTGGTTAGTAAATTCCAGAGTTTTAAACAACTCTTTCAAAATATTAAACAGCAATAAAGAGCCATGATTCAGATTAAAAGAAAAAGAAATGTAATCTTAGAGCTATAATGCCAACCTGAAACATCCCTCATGAATGTCAGAATTCACTTACAGTATTAATTTCTCCATCTATAAAACAGGGAATAGTTTCATAACCAAATTCAGAGGCTGACATAGGAGCAAAGGAATGAGATTGGAAGTCCTATTAGAATTCATAATTCACTGTTTAATCTCTACTCAATTATAATGATTTGTAAGAACTGTGCCATAGAAAGTTTACTTATATAGCTTCCAGAGAAATGGTCTTCAAAGTAATGTGTAAAAATCTTAGGGGATACAAGATGATTAACTGCTGTGTGGAAAAACATATTAGAACTTCTATCTATACTCATTTTTATTCTAAAAAAAGAAGTCCTATTAATAATTAATAAATAGGTTGGCCTTGGAGTGTATCAAACAATTGCATATTGTATGGTCTCCTCAATTCAAAGGGATTGATGGCACCCTTACTTCCTGGTTTGCACTCAGTGTACCATGACATATTACAGTTTTTAGCCACCTTTTTAAGTGGGTTTATGGATTTTGTTAGCCAGTTTCAATTAAAACAAATCTACAAAATTGACAGTGTCTTCAAAAGATTCTTACAGAGGAAGTCATAAAAGAGAATTCTAGGGGCGCCTAGGTGGCTCAGTTGGTTAATCATCCGACTTCAGCTCAGATCATGATCTCGTGGTTCTGGGTTTGAGTCCCGCGTCGGGCTCTGTGCTGACAGCTCAGAGCCTGGAGCCTGTTTCAGATTCTGTGTCTCCCTCTCTCTCTGACCCTCCCCTGCTCACACCATCTCTCTCTCTCTCTCAGAAATCAATAAAACATTAAAAATAATAAAAAAAAAAGAAGAGAATTCTAATAATGTTACAAATGGCACAAAGGAACACTAATAGTGAACCTGACACTTTTCCTCATATGAGTTCTTTGTCAGCTACCTCACCAGCAAAATAATAGCTGGCTCATCAAATACAACATACTCAACACTGCTCCCATTAAACAACATTATTACTAATTTTTAAGTGATAAAAAGGTTTTCCTATTAAAATGACAAGTTATGTACATACTGTTTATTTTCTCTTTAAAAAGCTATTTTTTATATGTTTTATAATACATGTAAGTACAGTAGTACATGTACATAACCATGAATAAATATACCTGTATTCAGAGTGTTAGCTCCCATCTTTTTATTGATGCCTGATTAAGTAGCCTGGGTTCCAGTAACCTGGAGCATCAGATTATTACATTTCCTATACACTGAGGCTCTGTGGTTTCTCAAAAGCTAATAAAGCAATCTGTGTTTCTGCCTCCAGGGCTCACTGTTATTTCAAAAAGAGGAAGAGCTAGTATTAACCTTCTTGTGGCTTTTTCTTAGGGACTTGTTATTTGATTTGGTGAATACACTCTTGTGCTATCCACTTTGTATCAAAGATGTAGGGGATTTGGGGAAAAGGAGAGGGAGCATTTGTTATTTTTATGTTAAACAATTTTTTAAATGTTTATTTATTTTTGAGAGAGAGAGAGAGACAGACAGACAGAATCTGAAGCAGGCTCCAGTCTCCAAGCTGTCAGTACAGAGCCTGACATGGGGCTCGAATCCACAAGCCAAGAGATCATGACTTGAGCTGAAGTTGGATGCTGAAACTACTGAGTCACCCAGGTGCCCCAACAGAGCATTTGTTTTTATACAGCAGCATATATTATGTTAAAATTATTTTCATCAATGCTTGTCTCCTTTTAGAGTTCACAGGTACCACAGGAACCATGTCTTGTTCATTTTCTTTCTCGTATTAATTTTTAAGTCCTCAGTACTTGACAAAGAACCTTTCTTAGATCCAAGATTTAAAGGTGGAGCTTCATGAAACACATCATTATTTTATGACATGTCCTTTTCTCTTCTTTCTTTCTTTCTCTTTCTTTTTTTTTTTTTTTTTTAGTAAACTCTCTGCTCGGTGTGGGGCTCAAACCCACAACCCTTAGATTAAGAGTCGCATGCTCTACTGACTGAGCCAGCCAGGATTCTTGTATTTATTTTATGACGTTTTCAACTACAACATCATCTGCTTAAAAAATGTAGTTTGGAATTCTGTGATACATGATTCTCTTGACTTCTCTTGCTTCTGAATATTCCATTTTCTGAAGCATATGAAAAAGAAATTAAATTTGGATACGGAAAGATTTAGACACATATCAAGGTAGAACAAGAAAGCAAGGTTTTTTTTGTTTGTTTAAGTAGGCATCATGAGCAGTGCAGACCCCAACACAGGGCTTGAACTCACAGCCCTGAGATCAAGAGTCAGATGCTTAACTGATTGATCCACCCAGGTGCCCCAAGAAAGAAAGCTCTAAAAAATATCTAAATAAAAAGTTTTCAGAAGTCCATAAAAAAGTAATACAATGAAGTATTGAAATAGGTAAGCTGGTGACCATCAATGCTAAGAAAAATGATACAACATATCAAGTTTTATATGGCAAGATCTGTTTACAATGCATTAAATTATTTTTATCTGTTCCTTAGGGGAAAAAGTAAGTGATGCGTCTAATTGACATCACAGAGGACTCAAAGTAACTTTCTTTATTATATTGTTATTTCTTCTGAGTTTTTGCCAACCTTAAGACCAAGAGATGTCATATTTCTTAAAGTTCAACAGCTTGTAGAAACATTTGTAACAAAATTTAAAAACTTAAAAAGAAATATGAATGAGTGTTTAATTGTTGCCTCTTTTACTATATATAAAAATTGAAAATATCAATAATAATAACTTAATGGGCAAGGAAAGTTTTATATAAAATATTTTATGTTCTTAAACCAATAAAGTAACTATGAAGTCATTAATGGTGCTAAAGAAAAAACTGTTCATATTTTAATTTTTTCCGACTTTTCATTTTCTTCTTTTATTCTCCCCAAAGACAAATATTTTGTTTTCATGACTTGAAGATTTGTTGTATTAAATTATGACAGACTTTTACTTCTGACATGCTATTGTGCATTATTAATATTACATATTAATAACATAATTTTTTTCCTAAGGATCTACTCTAGAGAAGCAACAGGTAGGTCTAAATCATATTATATATTATAATAAATATGCTGTCTTCCTTATTAAATCATACTCACTTAAATTACAGAAAAGGGGATGGGGAAGGGAAGAAAGAAAAGAGAAAAACAAACAAATAAAATGTAGATAAAAACACTAGCTTTCCAACAACATTTAGAATGTGGCTATAAGATCTTTCACAAACAACACATTTTATTTTCTCTTAAGAAAACAAACTTAAGACTTACTGATAATCATTACTTTAGAAGGTTTAAAGCAACATATAGAGGTGCCTGGCTGGCTCAGTTGGTAGAGCATGCGACTCTTGATCGACTCTTGTGGGTTCGAGCCCACGCTGGGTGTAGAGATTACTTAAAAAAAATAAAAGTTAAAGTGACTCATAAAATTAACTTCATATAGGGGCGCCTGGGTGGCTTAGTCGGTTAAGCGTCCAACTTGCGCTTAGGTCATGATCTTGTGTTTCGTGGGTTCGAGCCCCGCGTCGGGCTCTGTGCTGACTGCCAGCTCAGAGCCTGGAGCCTGTTTCAGTCTGTGACTCCCTCTCTCTCTGACCCTCCCCTGCTCACGCTGTCTCTCTCTCTCTCTCCTAGAAATAAAACATTAAAAAAAAAAATTAACTTCATATATTCAATCTTGAAAGAATCGTAATTTTTCAGACAAAACAAACCATTACTTTATACATTTATTTCATTTGCCTGCTCTCTACTTTGCCCAGAGCATGCACAATAGAAATATCTATTTAAAAAATTGGCACCTCAATTTTGGAGAAGAAAAAGGTCCTGAGATTGTTTTAAAAATGTGCCAAAGTCCATACCTGATTTTTTAATGATGAAAGAATATATTCTTTTTCATGGCGGGAGATTGTCTTGTGAGTTTCAGGCTTATCACTAACTAATAAGATCCATAAAATAAACCAAATGATGCCAACTATACCTTAGAATAGAAAAATAAATGAAATTAGAAGGTACCGACAGTAATTTTAACATGTCTTGAAAAATTATGTAATCATAAACTCAATGTAAAATCAGTTTCAGCTTAATGCTGATTTCAAGTTCCACTTATAATTTCTTTACGGGATACTTGCTATCTGTATTATTTCCTATAAGTTGAGAACAGAACAACTTTAACCACATGAGTCTGCCTCTCAAGTTTATCAGACAAATATTTAAAAAAAATAAATGTCCACAACCTATTATTTCCACAGGTATCTGGTTTTGCTTGATTTGTTTTCTGTTTAGATTGCAGATGTATTTTCTGCATGAGATGTCTACATGGCAACTCATTTATTAAAAATATGTATCAACCTGCTAATGAGATTGAGAAATGAAAAGCCCTGGGACTCACTAGAAAGAAAAAAAGATTAAAGCTACCAAGTGAGGGCATTCTACTTTACTTGAGAAAAAAAATCTTTTCAAAATATAAATTTTCATAATAACCAACACAGTAATTTCTGATATTTGGTATGGCATTAAAGTCTTGAATTCAACAGCAGTTTCTATTGAGAAATATTACAAAATTAACATCACGTCACAACTAGATCATTTTAACCATACAAAGTTAAAAAACAGATTATCAGTATTTTAGAACTTTGTAGTTTAGGATTTGGTAACTTCAGTGAGTTGGAATATATATTTTCAACCAAATATTAGACTTCTATTACATTTTGAATTTGCTACATTATAATTTAAGTTAAATTTTTGAATAAGCTTACCAAAAAGGTAGAAGACATAAGTCCAATTCATATAGAAGCAAATTATTCCAGAAAGAGGAAGAGAAATTACTGTCCCAAGCTGTGCTCCTAGAACAACAAAGATTTTATAAACTTTGAGGAGAACTGAACAAGGAGAGGACAGATTTACTGCTTAAAGGAGATGGGTAACAGATTCTCTCGAGAAATCATTTACTAGAAATCCAGAGTATATAAAGCACACACATTAATATGTAATTACATTAGTTACAACTATGTAGTTGTTGATGAATTAGAGTGTATCAATCAATATAGGACCTATCATAACATGAGCTAGTAAATGCCACATTACTAATAAATGTGTTAGAAATCCAGGTGTTTGGGGAAAGGTTCAAAGATGGCCTCTAAGGCTGATAACATAAGGTATTGCAGTACACTTGATGAAATAAGAATGAAGCTTTTGGTAACGTAATTTGCCCAAAATACATTACAAACAATTATTTAAGATAAATAAATAAGGGGCGCCTGGGTGGCTTAGTTGGTTAAGCGTCCAACTTTCGCTTAGGTCATGATCTCGCGGTTCGTGGGTTCGAGCCCTCCGTCGGGCTCTGTGATGACTGCCAGCTCAGAGCCTGGAGCCTGTTTCAGAGTCTGTCACTCCCTCTCTCTCTGACCCTTCCCTGCTCATGCTGTCTCTCTCTCTCTCCTAGAAATAAATAAAACATTAAAAAAAATTTTTTAAAAAATGGGAGAGAGGGGCAGAAGGAAGAGGGGGAGAGAGAGAGAGTGAGTCTTAATCAGGATTCATGCTCAGAGCAGAGCCCAAGGCAGGGTTTGATCTCGCGACCCTGGGATCATGACCTGAGATGAAATCAAGAGTTGGACACTTAACCGACTAAGCTACTCAGGTGCCTTGAAATTCATTTTAATCACCAAATAGAAGATATCTTAGTAGGTACAGTGGCAGCTAAAATAATCAGATACTGTTTCTGGTCTCAAGTTTTAGTCTTACATAGGGGATAAAAATAAACAGTTATTACATCTTAGAAAGTGTTAAGTGTCACAGGGCAATGTGGAAGTTCAAATATGGGACAGATTACCTCTGACTTCCAGAGGTCAGTAAAAGATATATGAAGCAGCAATAGACTTCGAAAGATGGGTGAGATTTTTATCCTGTAGAAACAAGGTAAGAAAGATGATATGGAGGCAGATGTAATAGGATGAGTAAAGGAATGGATGTAGGGAAGCAGAGAGAGTCTGGGAACTTCACTCTGGTGAAGGAAAGAATAGGAGATAAAGGCTGGAAAAATAGGTTGAATAGTCATTGAATATCTACTCCACTTCAGACACTATGTGCCAGGGACCAGGCTAGCAGAAATGAAGTGATGAAGACTGTAAAGAATCTTGACCCCACAGTTCAGGCTTAGACTTCACTCAATAGGTAAAGAGGAACCATAGGTAGTACCCGCCCATGAACTTATCATCAGATTTCTCATTTCAATCTCTACATAGCTATAAGAATCATTTTCTTAAAATGTAAATTGGATCATGTCTCTCTTTTGATTCAAAACCTCTGATATCTCTCCATTATATTTTGGAGGAAAAAACCCCCTAAAACTACATTTCTTCCTGTGGCCTCTGTCTGATATAATCTGGTCCATGTCTATTTTTCCAACATCACCTTATGCTATTATCCCCTTTATTCATTAAGTGCTCGCTACCCACAGTGGTTTTTCATTTCTTTGAACTCTGTTACTTCCTGCCTGAGAGCCCTTGTACATGCTGTTCTGGTTGGCTAAATGTTCCTCCTTCTGCTCTTTGCATGACTGATTCATTTTTATCCTTCAGATTTTAGCTTAAAAGTCACCACAGAGAGGTCTTTCTCAGCCACCGTATTTAAAAGCAGTCAGGTCCAAAAGTTTTCATTCAGTGTGTGATCTGGTAAAATTATAATTCATATATAAAGCTTATGCTCTCTCACCCGTAGATTAAAATGTTGGCAAATAAATGCATAGAAAAAAGATGTATGAAGAAAGAGGCTGAGAATCATGATATGCTCATTAGACAATCAAATGAGAAATCAGAAAAGGCACCTGTGTGGCTCAGTTGGTTAAGCGTCTGACACTTGATTTCGGCTCAGGTCATGATCTCATGGTTTGTGAGTTTGAGCCCCTTAGCAGGCTCTAAGCTGGCAGTGTGGAGCCTGCTTGGAATTCTCTGTCTCCCTCTCTGTCTGTCCCTCCCATGCTTGTGCCTTATCTTTCTCTCAAAAATAAACAAACATTTACCAAAAAAAAAAAAATTAGAAATCACAATTTAAGGACAACAGTGTTCAACTTTCCAGCTATTGGACCTTAAAAAAAAAAAACCTGTAGCATTCACATCTGAATGAGCAACATGTTTTGAAATAAATGATGGCAGATGGAGAAAATGATATTAATTAACTAAGCCACATTATTATATGTTGAGCCAAGAGAAAAATTAATAGTAAAATTGTATCTCTAAAACTTAATTTTCACCTAAAGGAGGCATGTGACATCATTCTGGTGTGCAGGCTTTTTTTTTTTTTTAATCCAAAGCTGATATATATATGTGGCAAAGTTTTTAGAAGAATGGTTGTCTTACCTGCATATGAAATGCTAAGAAGCTTGCTTCGTTCAAGAGGGGGAGCCCAGGAAGACCACATGGCATGCATAGCTGGAAATGTAACACCCTGAGAAGAGGAAAAAGATACTTCTGCTGAAATATAAGGTAGATTAGTGAATATTTTAAATTCGGTTGAATATTTTGTTGTAAGAGAAATTTCTGGATAAGAATCACACTAGAGTCGGGTTCCATGAAATGAGATGTCTTTATAGTCTTGAGTGAAAACACCTTCTAGTGAAGTACTTTCAAAGTCTCTCAACAAAGACTGATTCTGTCAACTGGCTTGAGGACTCCAGCATAAGGGTTACAATAAATCTAAAAGAATGCACTGAATGATGACATAAAGGAATCCCTCTCAAGGTCAATTTTATTCATTTACTTTATGAATGGCCTAAATGAAATAGGAATGTTACTACCAATATATAACTTTAAAATACTGAGCTGGGACGCCTGGGTGGCTTAGTCGGTTAGGTATCCGACTTTCGCTTAGGTCATGATCTCGCGGTTCGTGGGTTCGAGCCCCACGTCGGGCTCTGTGCTGACTGCCAGCTCAGAGCCTGGAGCCTGTTTCAGTCTGTGTCTCCCTCTCTCTCTCACCCTCCCCTGCTCATGCTGTCTCTCTCTCTCTCTCCTAGAAATAAATAAAACATTTAAAAAAAAAAATGCTGAGCTGGGGCGCCTGGGTGGCTCAGTCGGTTAAAGCATCCAACTGCACTTAGGTCATGATCTCTCGGTCCATGTAAGTTAGAGCCCTGCATTGGGCTCTGTGCTGACAGCTCAGAGCCTGGAGCCTGCTTCAGATTCTGTGTGTGTCCCTCTCTCTGCCCCTCCCCTGCTTATGTTCTTTCTCTCTCTGTCTCAAAAATAAATGTTAAAAATTTTTTTTTTAATGCTGAGCTAATACTTTGGGATAATGGAAGAGAATTCAAATTGACCTTAATCAACAAGAAAAACTGTCCTACAAAAAACCCTGATGAATTTGATTAGAGCGTTTATAGTCTCCCCCCAACACCCCTTTCGGTAATAACTAGCCTAGTAAATGCCAATTACTGATATGAAGAGGCTGGAACAGGGCAGGCAGGAGAGTCACAGAGACTTGGGAGAGGAAGACGACATGCTGGGGAAGAGTGAGAGGGAATAGATTTCAGGTAGATTCAAAGAAGTGGAGGGGCGCCTGGGTGGCTTAGTCGGTTAAGCGTCCGACTTTCGCTTAGGTCATGATCTCGCAGTTCGTGGGTTCGAGCCTTGCGTTGGGCTCTGTGCTGACTGCCAGCTCAGAGCCTGGAGCCTGTTTCAGTCTGTGACTCCCTCTCTCTCTGGCCCTCCCCTGCTCACGCTGTCTCTCTATCTCCTAGAAATAAATTTAAAAAAAAAATTAAAAAAAAAAAAAAAAAGAAGTGGATTCACAGCTCTCTTTGGCCATTAACTGTGTAGCCTAACAAAGATTAGTTAACTTCGTAGAACTTCAATTTCTTTATCTGTAAAACAAATACAATACTTCTTATCTTGCATGATTGTTGTAAAGCTAAATGGTAGCTAGTGCTATTATTCATGGAGACAAAAATAAGTGCTTTAACACTTTGTACTTCCTGCTGATTCTTTCAAAAAAAAAAAAGGAAGAAAGAAATACCAACAGAAGGTACAAATGATTTAGGCAGCATTGCAAGTTGATACAAATTCGTCTCATAGAGCAACCACAGGATGAGTCACTACAGAATAAAGATTAAGGTGTTGGGAAACATCTACAGAGATTATGTTGTAGAAAGTTTCATTATAAAACTCCAGGGACAATGTAGGTATGTATATGGTGAATCGGATGCTAGGGAGGAAAGATGCTGACTTAAGTTTATGGATTAGGCAATGTACATGTGATATATACTGGAGGAAGAGAGAAAAAAGAACAAACACAACTTAACTTCTGTTTAGATGTAACACGGTTACTTGAGATAGTAGTAGATAGTAGTAATAATATAACAAATATACTATAATGCTAAATTAGTGGCATAAACAGACAAGAAGCTAATATATGGGAATACATTCAGCAAGGAGATTCAATATCTGGAGCAGAGAAAATATGCTGCAACTAAGTATATTTTACTTAGGTAAGGAGAAGAGGAACCTGGTAACAGGGGAGTAATTTTTATTTTGTAGTCAAAACAGCATATTTAGTACATCTCTATTTGATAAGGACAAAATAAGATTGCTTATTAGGTGATCAAAGCTTAAATTTACACAGTGTTTGGCAATTTCTAAAGCACTCTAGCAATCATTATCACATCTGAAGATGTGGGAGGGTATTTTAGTCCCAATCTTAAAAATGATGGAACTGAGGTCTAGAGATTAGGGTTTACCTATAGTTTCACCATTAGATACAGTGGAATTGTTATTCAAATCTGATTTTATGACTCTAGTCAGTGTTTTTCCAACACAGCATGATACATTGTTACCTACTAACTTTCATTCTATACACCAAACCCAGAGGACACTATTTCGCTTGGGTTAAAGAAATGGTAAGGGCAAAATAAATATATGCTTCCATTTCACAGGTAGAAGCACAAAGTCAGAAACAGAAAGAGATCATTATTTAAAGACAGAGGTACATATGATGAAATGCAAGAGAAGTGGAAAGGAAATGAAAGATAAGGAATTAAAATTTTCAAAAGTGATAAAAATCTTAGAAGTAGAGGAAAAAAGAGATAAAGACTGATAATAACAATTCTCAAAGCAGCAGAAAGGTCAGAAAAATCATAAAACCATAGATAGTTATATAAAATGATAAATTACTTGTTTCTAAGTTTGAGAACCAGAAAAACAAAGAAAGAGGAAGCTCTGAATAACAACATATTTAAAAGTAAAACAAGGCAATCTGACAAACCATTGTGTAAAATGTGTTTTAGATCTGAGGAATCAATTAATGATAAGGCAGAGATAAACCTGCAAAACTTCAAGAGGTAAAGATAGTTTATCTTAACCATTTTAGTAGTCATGTCTTGTCTTTTCTTTTTTAAAAAATTTTAAATGTTTTATTAGTTATTTGAGAGAGAGAGAAGAGACAGAGACAGAGAATGCATGGGGGAGGGGCAGAGAAAGAGGGAGACACAGAATCTGAAGCAGGCTCCAGGTTCTGAACTGTCAGTATGGAGCTGGATGCAGGGCTTGAACTCACAGACCTTGAGATCATGACCTGAGCCAGAGTCAGACGTTTAACTGAGAGCCATCCAGGCACCTTTAGTCATTTATTTTCTTATCTCCTGAAGTTAGAGTGAGTAGGAAGAGCTGTGGAGTATTCCCTGGAAAATGTTTTCTCTGATTTTTAAGCAAAGCTTGTAGTTTCATCATGTTCCCACTGAGAACCCATTGACCTCACTGATATGAAATCTACTCAAGTTATTTCCTAGTTAATCTCTTTTCTTTGTTTTTCTTTTTAATTTGAGAGAGAGAGGATGTGTGTGTGTGGGGGAGAGGGACAGAGAGATAGAGACAGAGAGATTGAGAATATCTATCTATCTGATGCTGAGCATGATGCAGGGCTGGATCCCACGACCCTGGGATCATGAACTGAGCCAAAATCAAGGGTTGGACACTCAACCAATGAGCCATCCAGGTGCCCCATTTATCGTTTTTCCAATTAAAAAATAAGTCCTTATTATCTTCTGATGTCAATTTTTGGTTTATATTCAAACCAAAATATGATATCTTTAAGGAGACAAGAAAGTGATACAGGAAAAGAGGAAAAACAAAAGAGAAAAAACTTACCTCTCCTAGTCCTTCAAGTGCCCTGAGTACAATGAGGGCTCCGAATCCAAAATCTGCAGCAATGGGAGTGAACAGGGTGAAGACGGCAGTGCCAAGGATCCCAAATCCTAGCAGCAGTTTCCCACCCACTTTGCTGGCAATATATCCTCCAGGAATCTGGGTGATTATGTAGCCGTAAAAAAAAGAACCGAGAATCCATCCTTGAGTTTCTGCATCCCATTGGTACCTTTTACCCTATAAAGAGTAGGGGAGAAAACAACCTTTTAAGACTTGGACTAAATAGCTCTTTTGTCTAACTGGCATGTAAGTACATAGAAATGTAATTTTGAATCACTGTTTTCAGGTGAAAAATTTACAAACTTTCTACTAGGTAGGTGAGTCACCACAACACAAACATGCCATTTCTAGGAGAGAATGGAAAATAACTGAAAGCCATAAAGTGCAAAAGGCTTGCTATTTTATGAAACTAGACTCTAGAATGAACTGTAGAGGCTTTGTAATGACCATGACCAAGAAGGCTCAAATAACAGGCAGAGGTTTAATCCAGAAATTCTACTAGACACAATATTGTATGGGCTGAGCTATGCTTTGGAGCCAGGCCTGGGTTCAAGCCTCGCTCGATTACTTACTGGATTTGTGATCTGGGAAGTTAAATGAAAAAGGCCTGACACATGAAGCATTCACTTAATGTTGGTTACTAGTATGCAGAAATATAGATTATTAATATCTCCCTGATTCAGAACGAACACTTGAACAAGCATGAAGAAGAATCTAAACCAACCATAAACTTCATGTGAGTAGGAAATGTCTTCTAATTAGTAGCAGCACATAGTAAGGTAATAATGAAGATGTAGTGACTAATCAGAATATCTGACATCTTTAATGCATGTAGTTGTATCACTGAGCCAATGTGTCAAGAACAATTGCAGGATTTCTTTTTACTGCTGACATAAGGCAGATAAATACAATTAGCTAGATCAACAAAAGCACTTGCCAAAGGGAAAAATACACAGCCCCCCTCTAATTATCCTTATCTGAAGTACCAATGTGTAGCTTATCTGTGGAATTATTGGACTTCATGAACTGTCTAGCAGTTATAAGTCACAAGTTGAAGTAGGGAAAGTAGGTGATGTGAACCCAAATATGAGTTCAGCAACATTATTATTAGAGTCAAATAAAATTTTTTTTGCTAAGTCACTATTTTGTATGTGTGTTTGTTTAGGCAAAAACTTCCTGCGTCTGAATGCTCTTGCTTACAAATCGCAGAGGGGACTAACCCAAGTGTGATCTGGCTTCTTTGTGAACACTGGAAATGGATGAAAAGATACTCATAAAAAAGGACACCAGCCTTTTCTCCTTTTCTATCTCTGTCTGATAAGCAAAATAAAATGTTTGCAATATATAAAACTCAATTCTGAACAAATGATGAGCACACACTTACCAATTCTACTATAATATGAAGCAGGCAAAGTGACTTAAGCAGTTTAGGTTAGGCATAACCTAAGTGTTAGAAAAGAATGTCCTAAGAAATTGACCTGTTCTTATTTTTCATACTGCAGATGACCCAAGCTTTCCTGCAAATGTAATCTTTAAACAGAACAGCAACAGAACAACAGTCCCATAAAAATTATTCAGCAACATCTAAAACAATCAAATTTTCTGGTATGCTAAACAGGTTTTTCCAAATTATCTTCAAGCAGGGGCGCCTGGGTGGCTTAGTCGGTTAAGCGTCCGACTTTCGCTCGGGTCATGATCTCGCGGTTCGTGGGTTCGAGCCCCGCGTCGGGCTCTGTGCTGACTGCCAGCTCAGAGCCTGGAGCCTGTTTCAGTCTGTGACTCCCTCTCTCTCTGACCCTCCCTGCTCACGCTGTCTCTCTCTCTCTCCTAGAAATAAATAAAAAAACATTAAAAAAAAATTATCTTCAAGCAGCAGTAGCTGTAGTTATTCAACTAGTTCCTGGAAAAACACAGAGGAAAAAGACTCAGTTTACATGACGTGTAAGTGTTTGTGGTTTCTGCAGGATGAAGAAAGATGTTTCAGTATTTTTACTTGGACGTATTTTAGGAATAAGATTGTTTAGAAAGTAGCACTTACCGTTTGATTATGAAGAACTTCTATGGGAGCAGAATGCTCTGCACACTCCTTGGAAGTTCTATTATCTGCTAAAGTTGTATTTGAATCTACCATGTCCACCAATGCCACGCTCAGATTCACCCGTAATGCATAGAGAACGAAGAAACCAAAAAAAGCCAACACTGCTAAGTTATAACGAGCAGAGCAGCACACTGGAGCTGAAATAAATATTGGGGGACAGCTTTCACTAAAAGAATAGCTTAGATGATATCGTCTAAATTAGTAAAAAGGTTACTTTTTAGAAGTACACAAATTCACAAATAAGGAGTATTTTTCTGAGAATAATCTGATTAAGCATATCTGAAAACATTTATCAAAGAGAATCCGTCCTCAGCAGCTGCAGTTTCGATAAACATTTAACACATAAGAGCCTGAACTGTAAGAGAGCTTTTTTAAAACACAAAGGCAATAGCTTTACCAACTTTGCTCAGAAAAATCTTCATTACAGACTCAGAATTGTCAGTTGACAAAGATGAGAGAAACAGATAAGGGGTTTAATGGCATCACTGTTTCTGAAAAACTATCTTAAACATGGCCAATAAATACCAGAGTACTTACTACAGCATAGCACACATACTACTGACTATGGATTAGTGGCCATCTCACTATAATTATAGCACAGCACAAAAATTTCCTGCTAAGGCTAGGACATGGAACCTTCTTGATAAATTTCTTACCTTGAAAAGTATCCTCAGAGGCTGGGGTTGAATCAGAAGCCATGATTAATACTTAAGGCCCTCCTAAACTAAATGTGTTTAAGAATCCAGAAGCAAATGTGCAGAATCTATGACAGTTGCAGCATCTGTGACAGTTGCTCAGTTGATCATGCTTAAAGGGCCCACATTAAAAAAGGAAGTAAGTGAAGGTACCGCAAGGATTAAAAAAGAAAAAAAAAAAAAGGAAGGCAGAATAGGTTGGAGGAACCAATGAAAGAAAGATCATATGACAGGAGGAATTTTGATCTATTTTTTTACTTTAATTACAGGCGTATGCACATTATTCTGTCTTTTTCTTCTTTTGCTGAGTTGCAGAATTGGAGAGGGGACAGGAATTTAGGAAGTTAAGGTTGATTGATCCCTTAGTGACAGAGAGTGGTTAATCCAGGTTCTTACATCTTTAAGTTTGGTAAACACTGAGTGATAAATAGCTGTTGAAAGATATGAACATCTATTTTACTTCATAATGACCATCTAAAGTCCAATTCTTATATATGAATATAAGTATGCTTTATTTGGGTAATGTCATATATTAATGACTACATATGCATTTCCCCCTACTCAGGAATCCTGGTGTTTTCATTGACCTAACCTCAAACAAGAATGTTTTTCAGAGTAGGCAGGTCTTGGTACTGATTTAGACTGACCGACTCAGACTGCAGCATTAATGAATATATGGCACAACTATACTTGGGGATATTCTTAAATACTATGATCAAACTCGCTTTTCTATATGCCTTCAGACACTTAACAACTGCTATCAATTTTTCCTCTGTGTAGGAACTACATCACTTATCAGAGAACTTTTCAACTGACTCCCTTCGGAGTACAGCTCTTAGAATTATGGCACCACTGCCATTGTTAGACCTAGACCTGTGAGAACTGTGTTTCTAAGGTTCCGTTCATGCTGTCTGTGCTACTTGAATCGAGACACTCTGCTCCAGCCAAATGGGCTGCTGTCTAGTTAGGGAGGCTTTGCATACAGCAAGGCATGTTTTCTTTATCATTGCTCTGTGTCAATAATACCCAGAAATCTGGATGGGGGCCTCATAATATTGCAAAATTTGGACAACCAAACTGTGTTACTTGGTATGATTTGGAGTAAGAAAACTCCAGATATATGTACTGCCTGCTTTGCCAAAGTATTATTTGCGAAGTTCATTACTTACTTCAGTAGAGGAGTAACAACAGGTAATTTTTGGTTTCAAGAGCTTCTCTGGTTGCTGTGTGGAAATTACCAAGGGGGAGAAGTGTGAATCATGGCGGAAGATGTAGACTCAGAAAAATCACTTAAGGGGCGATTAGAGTTTTTCAGGAAAGAGATGAAGGTGACTTTAACTAGGATAAAGCAGAGGCAATGGAGAGAAATGGGAAGATTTGATATAAATTTAAAAGCAGAACTGACTGGGCCTTGCCTACATATTAGATGTGGCACTAAGTGAAAGGGAGGAGTGAACTCACTTGTAATTCGGTTTACTTATTAGTCCAGACAACTTTATTTTATGCTATTCTGACTTGTAATGTTGTTACTCCTTTCTATCCTATTTGCAGTTACTATATTTTACTGTAATCAGTTTCTCCCCCATGTGATGCTTGATTTGGACTATGACATACCTTTTTTTTAAAAAAAAAATTTTTTTTTTAAAAGGACAGTTCTATTCTTTTTTTTTTTTTTTAATTTTTTTTTTTTATTTCTTGGAGAGATAGAAAAGAGAGTGTGAGCAGGGTGGGTCAGAAAGTCACAGACTGAAACAGGCTCCAGGCTCTCAGCTGGCAGTCAGCACAGAGCCCGATGCGGGGCTCGAACCCACGAACCGCGAGATCATGACCTAAGCGAAAGTCGGACGCTCAACCGACTAAGCCACCCAGGCGCCCCTTTAAAAAAATTTTTAACTTTATGTTTTTGAGAGAGAGAGAGAGAGAAAATGGGGGAGGGGCAGAGAGAGGGAGACACAGAATCTGAAGCAGGCTCCAGGCTCTAGCCCAATGCGGGGCTCGAACTCATGAACCACAGGATCATGACCTGAGTCGAAGTCAGATGCTAACCGACTAAGCCACCCAGGAGCCCTTGGATTTTGATATACCTTATCCTATGAAGAAGATATAGGGCTAGAAGTTGACATTACTTGAAAATATGACATAGAAGTTATAGATCAGATAATTTTAACTATCTGGGGGCACAGTCAATAATCAGAAAATAAAAAATCAACACAGATGCCACAAGGTATATGACTATGAGGTTTTAAGAGATATTAAAATATATGGTTGCTACTTTATAAAAATGGTTATTGCTTACAAATCAGTCAGAAAAATTTTATTTCAAGAAAGTATGGTGATCAGACAAAATGTGCTTGTGAATTTGGATAATGTTTGAAACTGGTCCAACAAAAGAATGCTTGCATCATGAAGAGAGAGAACATCCATCGGGCATCTGCCACCTTGAAATCAAGTTCAAAGCAAAATCATGCTTGCATAATGAACAGAGTACCCATCAAAACAAACATCAGCTTCTTAAATATAGTTTAAACTTAGGAATGTGGAGTGGGTGTACTTGAAAGAACACAGGCTAATTTAGAGAAGAGCAGGCCTGGGAATGAATCTCAGTCCTGTATCTCACCAGCTGTGTGTTTTGGGGGAAATTACTTAAAAGTATCACTCTTAGGTTTCTTGGCTCTTAAAACCAGGCAATCACCATCCACCTCACTGGGTTGTGTGTGAATTAAATGAAATACTCTAGGGTAGTTGTGGTAAGTACTCAGTAAAAGTGAGTTCCTTTCCTGTTCACCATGGATGAAGTTATACCAATAAGATAGAGTGCCACCATATATGTGTGTAACATGGGGTAAAGAGTCACATTAAATTGCTTGTGTGTGGGCGGTGGGTGGGCGGGGAATGCCTCTTGGACAAAAGACATAGTGGTCTTCATCAATGAGTAGGAAGTCACCGGGCATTGAGAGAAAGGAGTAATTGTCTGGAAGCATCATTTGTGTGGAATAAGAGTCAATCTTATCAATGAGCACATGGCAAGAGAAACTAATAATCCCTTAAAGCAGCAGCGACGAGTGAAAATGATATGCTCAGAAGGCCAGGTTTCTGTAGAAACAAGGATGTGTGGGTGGAGGGATGGCTGGTGAAAAATCTTAGAATGCCAGGTATTTATTCATTGTAGAAGGGTTTGGCAGTGGGAAGAAGCAAGGAAGTACTGAGTAGTGAGGAAGAGACTGAGTGGAAAATGCATGGTTGGGAGCACTCACCCACGCAGATGATGATTTTCCCTAAAGGAGGATGGGCATTAGACACAGTGAGCCCCCTTGGCCCAGGAACTGCATTACAAAAAAATTCCTATTAGGGTACCTGGCTGGCTCTTGATCTTGGGGTTGTGAGTTCAAGCCCCATGTTGGGGGCGTAGAGATCACTTAAAAAAAGGAAAATCTTAGGGACACCTGGGTTCAGTTGGTTGAGTGGCTGACTTTAGCTCAGGTTATGATCTTGAAGTTTGTGAGTTCAAGCCCTACATTGGGTTCGCTGCTGTCAGTGTGGAGCCCTCTTCAGATCCTCTGTCTTCCTCTCTCTCTGCCCCTCCCCTGCTCACACTCTCTCTGTCTCAAAAATCTTTAACATGAATGTAATATGTTTTGCCTTGAAAAAGGGTAATATTCGGGGCACCTGGGTGGCTCAATCAGTTAAGCGTCTGACTTTGGCTCAGGTCTATTATCTCACGGTTCATGGGTTTGAGCCCCGTGTTGGGCTCTGTGCTGACAGCCAGCTTAGAGCCTGGAGCCTGTTTCAGATTCTGTGTCTCCCTCTGTCTCTGACCCTCACACTGTCTCTCTCTCAGAAATAAGTAAAAACATTTAAAAAATAAATAGAGTAATATTCAACTAGTCTTACTCTGCCTTCTGGGTAATTAATTCCTGATGAATCATTATGTATTAATTCCCAAATTAATACTCATTTATATGAAAACGCCCAATTCCACTAAAATGGATTCAGCTACTATTGATTATCACATGACTCAAATGACCCAATGACCCAAGGCCATTTGCCTTTGTTCTGTAATATGGCTGCTCTCTACCAGCACTCCATACCTTATATTTGACACACGAAGTGTATTTGTGAAACTCAATGCTTGTGTAAACAAGCCCTGAATGTTACCCCTGCAACAGAACAGTAGAGGCAAAAAACAAAACGAAACACCACTCTCCTTATCAATGAAAACAAAGCATAGAATGAACTATAAGTTAGGAATCACAAGGTCCAGTAGAGTATGACCATGAAGAATGGGAACCTCATTTTGCTCTGCCCACATTCTCTGAGGAATACAAAATCCAAATGGTCTTCACTGATAATAATGATAATAATAATAGGAATATTTAGTATGTGCTAAACTTTAAGCAATTCCTATTAGCTCATTTAATTCTCACAATAACCCTATACATTAGGTGTACTATTTTCCCTGACTTACTGACAAGGAATGCATAGAGAGCTTAGGTAATTGCTATAGCTCACACAGCAAGTTAGCAGAGCTGGGTTTGGCAGTTAGGCACTCTGGCTCCAGATCCATGCTCTGTCTTTAAATACAAAGAAATGTCTAAGGAGTCCTAAAACTGTTTATTCCTAACATGAGTGAACACATTTTTGATGCAACAGTATTTTGATAATCCACTTCATCAAACACACGACACATGTCATTCATACAAAAGTAAACCTTCAACTGGTATCAAGTGTGAAGAATGAAATTTTATGTGTGGAAGGGGAAGCTTTGCTCTTCCTTGTTTAGTTCCTTCCCTTCCTCCTACCTACATTAGGCAGAAAAATCTATAGACTTCATATTGTTTATCAGTGTTGGGCTGAACTTCCCCCATCATTTTGGTGGGTACCTCTGAAATCCACCAGGCTGAGTAAAAGCAAATGCTTGAGAGGCAAACCATAGTCAGGTTACTGAAAATTCCCATCATATTACATCAACCTGAGTGGTATTAATTCTTAACCCTAAAGAAACATATCTTAATTTTAGCTCTCAATAAAGAAACACTATGTATAATTTAAAACCATGTTCTCTTACTGATGGTGTAGTAGGGAACTTTTAAAGTTGTGATGGATTAAGTAAAAATGATTAAGCATTTTTCAAATACGAATTTCTCAAATATAACACAAATGTGGCTACATGCAACCTTTGGGAATTTAGTCTCTGTGGCCCTGGGATGTCTATGTTGTATACAATGATGCACCACCAGATGGTTAGTTTCTAAAGTCTTCTTACTACTGTAAAATTTTACAGCTGCTATTTTACCAGCATTTTCTCTTCTGAAAATCAGAAGTATACACTTAGGCGTAGATAAGGTACATATATATTTTCTCAACTGCAACAGAATATAGTAGTCTCTAGGGAATATCTTGATAATTACATTTGTTCTTTATTTCTGTACTAGATTATTTTACAGAAGAAAATTATAGAAAGCTAACAGCATATGCCACAGAAAAAGCGCAGTTTACGTAACTAAGGCCAATTTCTAGGTAAAATGTCAGTGGTACAGTTATGTACACTGAGCCGCCTCTAAAATCAGCTCCTGGCTGCTGGATGGAGCTCTGAGGTTGCCACATCTACTGCCACCATCTGGTAATGTTAAAAACAAATAATAATAATAATAATAATAATAATAATAACAATAATAATAATAATAATACAAACTACAGGACTACCCTGTTTCTGGTCAGGAAAAGCCAAATTTCTAATTCAACTGTTTCTCATGTACACATCTTTGAAAGTACAGAATGCCTACAAATGGAGGTGTTCTTTATTTTTAACTACTTTTAAAGAAATTACATTTGTAAAAATATTAAATAGTGATATATTTCAATTTCCCCAAATCCATGGAAGATACATTGTAAAGTTCTTTTCTGTTTGTTGCAGGGCCTTTGACAAACTATCTTAGAGCTTTATAGATATCCGATCTAGAGGATAACTAAACTGCTTTCTAACTTAAATCGTAGACTACCATACGGAAAAAAAAATGTGGGCACAAGTTCAAGATATTCGCTGGGTTGTGCAAGTTTTCCTCTATATACACACAAATGTTAACCTCAGTCCTCTCCGCCCAAGGAGCTACCAGATTGCAAGCTGGCGGACAGCAGCTGCGGAAACCTGGGGGTGACAGACTGGTTCCGTCCAACCCCTTGCGCACCCATCTGCAGGCATCTCTCCCCGTCGGCCCTTACACCGGGTCCTCCGGCCGGCCCTTTGCCCATTGATTTGCAGGTTCTCCTCTAATACATTCTTGCACAGAAGTTATCGAAAATTGCCTGCGGCGCCCGGCAGCTCCTGCCCTTACCCCGCGGGGCTGCATCTGCCGAGGCCCCACCCGAGCCTTCAGCCCGGCCCTGCCTCACGGTCCCCGCCAGACCCCAGAGCAGGTTCTGGGCGCCTGGGCAGGCGGGCTCTCAGCGGGACCGGGAATGGATCCCGCTCCTCGAATTCCCTCGCGCCTAGGCTTCCCTTCCTCAAGACCCCTTACCCCTAAGCAGCTCAGGTCGCATCTGCCAAGGACGCGTGTACCCTGGCCACTCCCGCCCTCGGACGGCTTCGGTACTCACCGGCTTCCACCCGCGGGGTGCTCTGCAGCAGGGGCGTCCTATCTGAGCCCTCCTCACCATCGCTCGAGGCCAGGCCCCGAACCGGGGACCTCATGACGGCCGCGAGAAGCAGGCGGGCGATACCTGCAAAAAGGAGAGAGGCGGCCGGACAGCCGAAGGCCCGGGCCGCGCCGGCACCGCCCGGGGCCTGGCACCGCCCCTCGGCTACGTCCTGTCACCGCCGCACCGCCCAGAGGCGGCCGCCCCGCCCCCGCCTCCGCCTCCGCCGCCATCTTAGGTTCGGGCAACTCTGGAGCGGTTGGGCGGGGAAAGCAGAATTCTGGGAGTTGTGGCCTGGCCGGGCGAGGTCAGTGTTACGTCGGGCCCTTGGGCTCTGGGCTTGCGGGATCGTCGGCGTTCCGAGGATCAAAGCTCCCCTCCCTTGTGAAGCTTAGGGGCTGCCCCTGCGGGACCAGTTGAATGGAACCCTGAAGGCGGCAGCGTCTTGAATCGCGCATAATTGAGGGGAGGGCTTATTTGGAACTTAGGAAATGGGTGGTGTGTATTTGACATTCATTTATCAGTAATGAATTGCCATGAATATTAGCAATCCTGCTACTGTCTACCCGCCACAACATGTTGCCCCTAAAGTAGCTTTTGAAGAGGAAAAAACTGAATGGAAACATACTGTTCGTCCCTATGAAATAGCTGATTTTGTGGGTCAAAATAGCCAATATTGTCAGTTTCATACGCTTTAACTTCTAGAATCCTCTAATATGGGTGTGTAACGTCTTTCTGGTTCTAATTTGAACAGCAGTTTCTGGCATTTGCTGACTCAGAGTAAAATGGACCGGTCTGCCCTGGGGGTGGGGTGGGGGATTGGAAGACGGGGCAGTGGGAGTGGGACAGAGGTGGGCCTGCAGTCCTGACCACAGGTTTCAGTTTGGCTGTTATCGTAATAAAGGCCTGGAGATAGGAAAAATAAGATGTGGTGGATGATCTTGGACAGTTCAGTGTAGTTGGGGAAGACTCACAGGCCAGTACTTCTGAAAACCAGGTCAGAGGCTTGCTGAGGTCCATGTGTGAACAAATGGGAGGGTTAACCTTACCCAGCACGGAGGGTGGAGATTTCTGAAGGTGTCCCTCACCTCCAGATCAGTGAATGCTAGGAGAGTTACCAGATTAAAACAAACAAAAAATCAAGCCTTGTTTCTGAGTTACTGAAATTACAATGCAGATACTCAGCTCTTTAAACTGGGGTGGGGGTGGGGGGGTGGGATTCTGGCCTTTTAGGAGTTCTCTACAGCAGTGCTACTCGAACTTGACCATGAGTGAAATTACCCAGCAGATCCTCTTAAAATGCAGATTCAGATTTATTAGGTCTGGTGTGACAGTTAATTTTATGTGTCAACCTGGAGGGTGTTTTGGATGAGGTTGAAATTTGAATCAGTGAACTTTGGCTAAAGCAGATTGCTCTCTAATGTGGGCTGAATTTATTCAGTCTAAGGCCTGATTAAGACAAAAGACCCCACTCCCCAGCCAACGGGTAGTTGTCCAGCAGACTGCGTTTAGACTTCATTTTCTTTTCTTTTTTTTTTTTTATTTTTTTTTAAATGTTTTTTATTTATTTCTAGGAGAGAGAGAGAGACAGCATGAGCAAGGGAGGGTCAGAGAGAGAGGGAGTCACAGACTGAAACAGGCTCCAGGCTCTGAGCTGGCAGTCAGCACAGAGCCCGATGCGGGGCTCGAACGAACGCGAGATCATGACCTAAGTGAAAGTCGGACGCTTAACCGACTAAGCCACCCAGGCGCCCCTAGACTTCATTTTCAACACAGGCTCTCCTGGGTGTCTAGGCTGCTGGCTCACACTGCAGATATGACTTCCCAGCCTTCATCATTGCATGAGACAATTCCTAATATAACTCTTTTCTCTCTCTCTCTCTCTCTCTCTCTCTCTCTCTCTCTCTCGGTTCTATTTCTCTGGGAAACCCTGACTAATACATCTGGAATGGGCCTGAGATTCTGTATTGCTAAGAAGCAATGAATAACAAGTTTATAGAAGACTTGGAATAAGGATTCCAACAGATATTAAAAATTTCAAACTGGAAGAGGCCTTTTTTTAAAAATATACTTTTTATTTTAAGAGTTTTAGGTTTATAGGAAAGTTGCAGAGATAGTACAGTGAATGCTCTGTAAACTTTACCTGGTTTGACCTCTTAAGGTCTTACAATACTTTGATACATTGGTCCCAACTGATTAGCCAATACTGATAGGTTATTAAACTGAAGTTCTTACTTTATTCAGATTCCTTTAGTTTTTACCTAATGTTCTTTTTTCTGTCCTAGGATCCCATCCAGGGTAACACATTATATTTAGTCACTGTGTCTTCTTAGGCTCCTGTAGACTGATAGTTTGGCAGACCTTTGTTTTTGTTGACTTTGGCAATTTTTTTTAAAATGTTTTATTTATTTCTGAGAGAGAGAGAGAGAGAGAGAGACAGCATGAGTAGGGGAGGGTCAGAGAGAGAGGGAGATACAGAATCCGAAACAGGCTCCAGGCTCTGAGCTGGCAGTCATCACAGAGCCCGATGTGGGGCTCAAACCCACAAACCGTGAGATCATGACCTAAGCCGAAGTTGGACGCTTAACCGGCTGAACCACCCAGGCACCTCAGACTTTGGCAATTTTGTAGAGTACTGGTAGTTTTTGCAGAAAGTCTCTGTAATTAAAAAAAATTTTTTTTATAGTTCATTTATTTTTGGGATAGAGGGAGATAGAACATGAGTGGGGGAAGGGCAGAGAGAGGGAGACACAGAATCTGAAACAGGCTCCAGGCTCTGAGCTGCCAGTACAGAACCCAATGTGGGGCTTGAACCTACTAACCATGAGATCATGACCTGAGCTGAAGTCGGATACTTAACTGCTGAGCTACCCAGGCACCTCTGTAGAAAGTCTCTTAATTTGGATTTGTTTGATGTTTTTCTTGTAATTGGACTGGGGTTATGGTTTTTTGAGGGGAAGACTGCAGAGGCAAAGTGCCATTCTCATCCTACAATTTCAAGGGAATGTGCTGTTGATATAACTTATCACTAATGATTATCACTGGTGATGTTAAGCTTCATCACATGCCTGAGATAATGTTTGTCAGGTTTTTCCTCCTGTAAAGTTACTCCTTTTCCCCTACTCCCTTTCCATACTTTTTCTTTGGTAGGAAGTCAGTAATGCAGCTTACACTTAAGGGATAGAGGAGTTACTCTCTAAGTCTTTGAAGAGCAGAATTCTTTTGTATGGGAGATTTGTCTGTTCTTTCATATTCATTCAGTCATTAATTCAAGCATTTATATTATGCACCCATGGTTATTTATTCTATACTTCGTGTTATAATCCAACACTATGTTACTTATTTTGTTCCTCAAGTTATGCCAGGTTGGTGACTGGAAGATCTTTCGGTTGGTTCCTGTGTTCCTTTCATATGTCTCCATTGTTGTGTTTTGTTTGTAGCTCTACCTTACTTTCTGGTATAATAAGATGTTCTAGGGACTCCAGGATGGCTCAGTAGGTTGAGTGTCTGACTCTTGATTTTGGCTCAGGTCATAATCCCAAGGAAGTGGGCTTGTGCCCTATGTTGGGCTACACGCTGAGCATGGAGCCTGCTTAAGATTCTTTCTCTCCCTCTGCCCCTCCTCCTATCTCTCTCTCAAAAAACAAACCAAAAGACAAAAAGATGTTTTAGGCTCATCCTGTATAGCCTCTACTCCTGCATTTCTCCAAAATGAATGATGTTAGAAACCAAGATGGTGCTGGATGTATTTCTTGCGACTGCATTGTCATTGATTCTAAACCCAGAGAAAGTACTTGTTTTGTTTTATAATGTTCCAAAGAGGATTTAAAAAAAAAAAAAAGCATAAGATGGGATATTTTTTTGCCCTTATTTCTGGCATTTACTTCCTGATTGCTTACTACCATAGAGGATTGCGGTTGATGTTATTTATTTATTTTTTGGTTGGTAATTCATTGCTTTACCAACACTCTAAACCAATGCTATTTAATAGAAATATAGTGAAAGCTACATATATAATTTAAAATTTTCTAGTAACTACATTAAAGCTTAAAAAACAAAAAGCAAAGGAGTGGTTTGGTGGCTCAGTTGGTTAAGCATCCAACTTCAGCTCAGGTCATGATCTCAAGGCTTGTGAGTTTGAGCCCCGCATCAGGCTCTGTGCTGATTCTTCAGAGCCTAGAGCCTGCTTTGGATTCTGTGTCTCCCACTCTCTCTCCCCCTCCCCTGCTCATGCTCTGTCTCTCTCAAAAATAAATAAACATTAAAAAAAATTAAACAAACAAAAAACAAAAACAAAAAAGATGAGATGAATTTTATACTGTATATTATTTAACCCATTATATCAAATTTTATCAATTCAATATCTAATCAATATAAAACTATTAGTGAGATATGTTACACTCTTTTTCCAGTACTAAATCTTCAATATCTCTGTGTATTTTGCACTTATAGCACATCATCATTAGGTTCAGCCATGTTTCAAGTGTTCAGTTACCACATGGGGAGTGGGCACCATATTGGACAGCACAGCTCTAGACCATATGAGGGTTTATTTTTCCCTCACGTGTTTGAATTTTTTTTAAAGTTTATTTACTGTGAGAGACAGAGAGTGTGGAGGAGGAGCAGAGAGAGAGGGAGAGAGAGAATCCCAGGCAGTCTACATGCTAAGAGTGGGGGATGTGAAGGGGGGGGAGGGCGGTGTTCGAACTCACAAACTGTGAGATCATGAACTGAGCGGAAACCAAGGGTCAGATGCCTAACTGACTGAGCCACCCAGGTGCTCCCTGAATCATGTCTTTGAATGGGGGGAAAAAAACAACATCTGGGCAGAGTGCCACATTCAAAAGATTTTAGCTCTTTTCCTCCTCCATAAAATGAAGATAATAGTAGAAACAACTTCATAGGGTTTTTGTAAGGATTAAATAAAATAATACATGTAGATCACAGTACATGGTAGGTAGTAAGCCTCAATATATGTGAGCTATTATAATTTTTATTGTTAAATTTGTTTTGCAAAATGAACAAAACATGTTAGGAACTCCCTTTGACTTTCATTATACCTCTTTTAAAATGCATAGCACATTCTGTCTGGATTATGTAGTTAGTAGTTGGCTGTGTAACTGTCTCAGTTCCCTTATATGATGTTGAGTTTCCTAGGAGCTGGGACCATGTCTTATTTATCTTTGCAGGCTGCACAGCTCCTAGCATTGGTTCTTTCACTGTGCTTATCGTGTTGCACAGAGCCTTATTATGTTGGTCTTGGTGAGACTGCTAAGGTGAGAATTTCAAGTAGATAGGCATATACAGGGAGTAAAAAATTTGAATGGAAGGACAAATATTTGAACCACTAAATTTAGAAATATTAAAACTGATAATGGAATTTTTGGATGAACAATGTGGTCCTATAAAATTATCCTTCCTTTACTCTAGCTTTTTCTCTAAAATAAATAACCAGTAATTATCATGATTATTGAGCTGTATAGTTTATTTTTTTTTAAATGTTTTATTTATTTTTAGGAGAGAGAGAGAGAGAGAGAGAGAGAGACACAGCATGAGCAGGGGAGGGTAAGAGAGAGAGGGAGTCACAGACCGAAACAGGCTCCAGGCTCTGAGCTGGCAGTCAGCACAGAGCCCGATGCGGGGCCCGAACCCACGAACCGTGAGATCATGACCTAAGCAAAAGTTGGATGCTTAACCGACTAAGCCACCCAGGCGCCCCTGAGCTGTATAGTTTATTGAAATATTTCATTCAGTGTTGCTGTTTGTGTGTTTGTTTGTTTTTTGCCAAACTTGACAGTTAATCATCTGAGAATTGATTTCTATGGGTTAATTTATAAATTCTTTGTCATTTTATGGGTTTGAATCTGTAGGATTTAGTAATTTTTTTCTTTAAATTGTATTCCATTATTATTTATAAAGAAATTCTTCACCAGCAAAACTAAAACCAAACAATAGGATTAAAAAATAGGCAAAGGACTTGAATAGACATTTTTCCAAAGAAGACATGTAAATTACCAACAAATACATGGAAAGATGCTCAACATCACTGATCATCAGGGATCGATAAATCAAAACCACAATAAGATATCATCTCACATCTATCAGAATGGCTATTATCAAAAAGACAAGAGCTAAATATTGGTTTTGGTTGGAGATAAAAGGAACTCTCATGCACCATCAGTGGTGGGAACATAAATGGGTAGAGCCACTATGGAAAACAGTGTGGAGATTCCTCAAAAAATTAAAAACAGGACTACCATCTGATCTCACTTTGGTTATATATCAGAAGGAATGAAAATACTATCTCAAAGAGATATCTGTACTCCCCATGTATGCTCATTGCAGCATTTTTTTTTTTTTGCAGCGTTATTCACAATAGCCAAGATCTAGAAACAACCTAAGGGGTCATCAACAGATAAATGGATAAAGAAAATATGATATATAATATATATAAAATGGAATATTGAAATGAGTGAGGAATATGAATGGGGAAGAATATGAAATATTATTATCCATAAAAAGAAAGGAATCCTGCCTTTTGTGACAACATGGATGGACCTTAAGAGCATTATACTAAGTGAAATAAGTCACACAGAGAAAGACAAATACTGTACATATTACATATATTTGCAGGATCTAAAAAAGCCAAACTCCTAGAAATAGTACAATGGTGGTGGCCAAGGGCTGCAGGCAGTAAGTAAAATGGAGGAGATATCATTCAAAGGGTACAAATTCTCAGTTATAAGGTGAATAAGCTCTAAAGTAATATGTAGCATGGTGAATGTAATTAATAATACTATGTTATATAATTAAAAGTTGTTGAGGCATCTGGTTGGCTCAGTTGACAAGTGGGCGATTCTTGATATCTGGGTTGTGACTTTGAGCCCTATATTGGGTGTAGAGATTGAATAAATAAGCTTTAAAAAAAGTAGTTAAGAGAGTATATCTTAAATGTAATCACTACACACACACACGCACACACAAAGGTAATTATGTGACAGGATAGAAGTGTTAACTAACTGTATTGTGGCATTCATTCTGCAACATATGCGTGTATCATATCATCAAAATTGAACACCTTAAGCTTATGTTTGTTATATGTCAATAATATCTCAATAAGGCTGAAAAAAATTCTTTTCCCTGTGTCATCTGTATGTACCTCAATGTTATCTCTCTAAAATGTAGATCTGATACTTTTACCTTTTTAAAAAAGCTTTTCAGTGGTAGCTTATGGCCTAGGTCTTCACATTTTTTGATTGTGTACTCCATCAAGAAAAAATTATGAATATGCACCCAACACGTGTATTTTTCTTTATAAAGAACACACATGCATGCGCACATGCACACACACACACACACACACACACACACACACACACACACACTCATCAAACACTCAAAATGTAAAAGAATGAGAAAAGATAAATATAAATAGATGTTCTGATTTTACCTGGAATAATTGTGCATATGCTCTTGGGTGAGTGCACCCCACTTTGAAGACCATTTGTCTCTAGGATAAAATCCAAACTCTTTGGTATAGATGTGAAACCCTTACAAACTGGCCCCTGTTTCCAGTATCATCTTCTACCACTTCCTGCCATCTGCTCAATGCTTTACACATTGGACTGCTCACTGAACCTTATATATACAATGTTTTCCGTGTTATTTCCTCTACCTATTTGCTTCTTTTGTATATGAGTTATTTGTCCTTATTCTAAAATGTCATCTTTTCTTTAAAGATTTCTTAACATTTTCTCCCTTTTCCATTTTTTATCATAGCAAATTGTATTACAGTTATCTAAGACAATTTGATAATGTGTGTCATTCCTTGAGAACAGGAACCTTGGCTTACTTATTTTTCATTCCCAGTCCTAAGCAGAGAGAGCAGCTTAAGAAATAATAATGAAAAAATATTTATGGAGCTTCATATTATGTTAGAGTCTCTTTCCTGGTTGCTATTGGAGTATACAAGATGTGTAAACATGGTTTCTGCATTCAAGGAGTTTATAAGTAAAATGTACCTCGAAGGAAATATTTCTCAATTATCGTCCAAGAGAAGTATAAATATTTCTCTAACAATTATGAACATTAGAGGATGTAGTTTTTATAAATTTTAGAGAGCAAGTGGTATATGATTAATATACTCCAGAGGAAAAGCAATAATATTTTTAGGAAGGAATTTAAAAAATGGATAGTCTGGACATACTTTCCCATATCCTGTTAACTTTAGGCAGCTGTAATGTCAGATGTCCTCAGATAGTGATCAAGATATAAACTAAGACGGGTAAATATGCAGTTTTCTGTCATGTTTACATGCTAGCATGCACTTAATTGTTTTCACAGCAGAGAGAAAATTTCCTAGTGCTTTATAACATAATAATTGGGTAATTCTCTGAACATATTACAGATGTGGGTATTATTATAAACATTTTTAAAGGGGGAAACGAATGGATGGCAATTGAATGAAATTTGTCCAAGATCAGTGAAAGCCACTATTACAGTTCAGTTATTGCTTTTTCTGGTATTCAAATCCTAGGACCACCCATCTCCATAGTTCCCTTAATTTTCTATGCTTTATATGTTAACTTTTCATCTTAAAACTTTTGAGTACAGTTTCCCTTAGTTGTAGAAGTCAATTCAATGATAAGTATATATGTGAAGTTGTCAAGTTCTGATTACAAGTTATATGACATTTTCTTTATCAGTCTTCTTTCATTTTCTTGCTGTGGGGCGGGGGGTGGTGAAAAAGCAGTCTTATTTAAAAAAATTATAAGTAGTGTTGCCTCTGTGAAAAGCCTGGAAAAAACTGATGTATAAAATTTAAATACTTGGAAAGAAGCTATGTCATAGTTTTATCTCTTTAACTTCAAGGAAATTAAACCAAATTTTGCAAATGTTGTGAAATATCAGTGGCACAGATAGTAAATCAGCTGGCTAAACACACAAGAAGCACAAGAGACAGAATGACCTTCAGAAATAAGCTAAAAGTGCATGCAAAGCAACTTGAAATTGAATGACTCAGGCAGATTAGAAGATTAAGGTTCAAATCTGTTCTCCTAACTAATATGGGAAGCCACAGCTCTGTTGAGTCAGCCCTTCCTGGTAGCTCTTTTGGTCAGAATTCTGTCCACACATACATTCATTCTGAATAAGGAAAGATATATGGCTTAGAAAATAACTTGTTTTATAACAGAAAACAAAATCTGTGATCAATGGAATCTTGATATTAGTAAGTGTGAAGTCATCATGATAACCTGCTATTAGTACAGCAATACCTTATTTTTCAAATGGATGTATTTCTAAAGTTTTATACAAAGCCACATATTTAAGATGACACATGTGAGTTTGCTATTTTTGGAGAGACTATGATTAATCCTTTAGTCGAGGGATAGCTGAATTTTCATTTTTTATGTATTCTATTAATAGGGCACACTTACTGTTTTTCTCTTCCAGTAATTTAAGAGGGAAAAGCACTTTATGTTTAGATTATCTTTATAATTGAGTTCATTAGGAGTAAAAGTTACAATCTGCAAATCAATTATAAAGCTAATAAATTAGAATATTAAAATTCAATCCTTCCTACTTTAAAAATTCCATTAGACTTGATTACTCTATGTGGGTGAGATGATTCCAATCTTCCATCAATAGACCCCTTTTTTAGTTTGTTGTGGAAACAGACAAACAAACCAAAAACAGCAAAGAATACAAATCCAACAAGAACAGCAACAAAAAGAAAACTCAACCTGCAGTATGTGATTCACTCTCCCAGCCCCAAATAAAAGCTGACAGTAAGATATATAATTAATGAGCTATGTAGTATCATCCTTACCTATAAAAAAAAGCACTTGAGGGGCGCCTGGGTGGCTTAGTCGGTTAAGTGTCCGACTTTCGCTTAGGTCATGATCTCGCGGATCGTGGGTTCGAGCCCCGCGTTGGGCTCTGTGCTGACTGCCAGCTCAGAGCCTGGAGCCTGTTTCAGTCTGTGACTCCCTCTCTCTCTGACCCTCCTGCTCACTCTCTCTCTCTCTCTTTCCTAGAAATAAATAAAACGTTAAAAAAAAAAAAAAAGCACTAGGTCTCAGTTTTAACTTACAAGAGGTGGATATAAAATAATTACATTGTGTGAAAAAGAGAAATTTTAAAATAGGTTCTTAAGATAGTTTTAGGGGAAAAGTTCCAAAGTATTTTGAGGGATAGGAAAACTGGAGAAAAGCTTTTTAATCTGTTAAAATTTACCTTTCCTTTTCCATTAATGTGTGTTTATTTGAAAAAAAAATCCCAATAGTCTCTTGCTTTATTGTCACATTATTGCCTGTCACGTAGCCAAGCTGTCAGCTTAGCTATGGTGATATTAGCAGAGGCAGAACCCATACAACCCTTTTCATGGAGGGAGGCATCAGTGAATTGATAAGGAAAAAAAGAAAGACGGATACAGAGAGTAGAAGGTGGAGCTGTGGGGAGGACTTTTACCTGAAGAAGAAAAGATGATCAGTGTAACGCCAGAAACTAAGGTTATTAATCTCTTTTAAAATTTCATTTCATTTTATATTATTCTGTTTTATTTTATTTTGTTGTACTTTATTTTATTTTATTTTACTTTACTTTATTTTTATTTTATTGTAAGCTTTATGTCCGGCATGGAGCTTGAACTCATGACCCTAAGATCAAGAGTCACATGCTCTACTGACGTACCCAGACAGGTGCCCCAGGGTTACTAATTTCTTAAAACAACTCTGTGCTAACAGTGCTTACAAGTTAGATTTTGTGGTAAAAACACACCCATCATCACTTTGGTCCAATGTGATAGGAAATAGAAGAAACTAATTCTCAGAACCCGTTATGTGTCAGACACCATGGTAACACACATATTATTTAATTCTCAAAGCTTTTGTTGGTTTTGGTAACAATATTCCCATTTTTTAGCTAAGGAAACCTGAGCTCAGAGAGAGTAGCTTACTTAAGCACAAGGATTAGAATGTGTGTTTGTCTTTTTCCAGATCGCATGTTGTCTTCTAGTGGATCATCTATGTAACTCCTTATTCTCAGGGTGCTAAATTTGCCTGACTTAGGTGTTGGTCAGATTCCTGACCTATCATCTGAACCTATCATCAATTGGAAGAGTCTGAGGATGGGGTTAATTGTTATGCTAGCGAGGGTGTAGAGTTAGATCTAAGGGGGTCAGATTCTATCAAGTTCAAGGATTGGAAAAGGGAACCCTGGAGGGTTAGAAGGCTGACAGACATGAATATAACCAAAAAAACCCCCACAAAAAACAAGAATAAAAGAACTTTTGAAGACACTTTGTCCTGAAAAGTACAAAGTGGCCTGTAAAGGATATTTCTGGAAACGAAGCTTGGTTTTAGTACACATGTAGAGGGCTGTCCAAAAGTGGAGCTGGTTTGGACTGGGGTAGATGCCTGTCCTCTAACCTCATTACTTCTGATACCTTTAATTGTATCTCAGTCATTGTTTTTTATTGTGAACATTTTCTGATTACTTAAAGCACAAGAATGAATAAATTGAATACTGTGATGCAGGTTTAAGGAAGTTAACACTATTATACCTTTGTAAAGCTTGGAAGAAACTTTCAGTGAAAGCTTCAGCTGTGTCTCAGGTCAGTGTTTTTTGTTGTTAGCTATTTTCTGATTACTTAGGTAAGGGAATATATAAATTGAATGCTGTGGAGGGGTGTCTGGGTGATTCAGTCAGTTGAGTGTCTGACTTCGGCTCAGGTCATGATCTCACAGCTTGTGGGTTCCAGCCCCACATTGGGCTCTGTGTTGACAGCTTGGAGCCTGGAACCTGTTTCCAATTCTATGTCTCCCTCTCTCACTGCCCTTTCCCGCCTGGCGCTCTATCTCTGTCTCCTTCAAAAATAAATAAACATTAAAAAAAATTTATAAATTGAATGTGTAATGCAGGTTTAAGGAAAGTCCCCTATGTTTGGATTAGTTTGCAAGTACAACATTAAGTTTGAAAAGGAATTCCAGTTACTACCTATTTCCAGTAGAAATTCTGGTTACCATCCAGTCATTCCCACCCTGTCCCTCTTCATCGCTATGTAGCAGGTGGTCCTATTTGAAAACCTAGACTATGTTCTAATCCAGTCTCCTATGCCCTTTGGTTACGAGGGAAACAGATCAGCACAATCCTTAAAAATATTTCAAAGTACATGCCAAAAATTCTTTTCATTATGAAAAACTTCAAACATGCACAAAAGTAGACAGAATAGAATAATAAACCTCAAATGACTCTGTGACTCTGATGATTACCAATATTTTGCCAATTTGTTTCATTTATCTCCCATTCTACCAACTTGTGTCCCCTGGTCCCCCTTTCTCCAAACCATCACTGGACTACTTTATAATGTTTATTTATTTATTTATCTTGGGTGGGGGGCAAAGAGAAAGAGGAGAGAGAATACCAAGGAGGCTCCACGCTGTCAGTGCGCAGCCTGACATGGAACTCAATCTCAAACTGTAAGATTATGACCTAAACTGAAATTAAGAGTCAGATGCTTAACTGTTGAGACACCTGAGCACCCCATCACTGGACTATTTTATTATTTATTTGTTAAAAATTTTTTAATGTTTATTTATTTTTGAGAAAGATAGAACATGGGTGGGGAAAGGGAAGAAAGAAAGGTAGACACAGAATCTGAAGCAGGCCCCAGACTCTGAGCTGTTCAGCACAGACCTTGATGCAGGGCTCGAATCCATGAACCATGAGGTCATGATCTGAGCCAAAGTCAGACACTCAACCAACTGAGCCACCTGGGTTCCCCACCACTGGAGTATTTTAAAGTAAATTCCAGATATCATTTCATACATTTCAGGTAAGGACTTAAAAAATAATGATGCCATGACCACACAAAACAAATTGTGCAGTAATTTCTTAGTATCATCTATCATTCATCAATATTTAAACTTTCTCAGTCGTCTCAAAGATATTTTTTTATAACTAGTTAGAATCAAAATCAATAAAATAATTTTAACTGAAATTCATTGATATGTCTATATGTCTCTCTTATTTAAAAAATTAATAGATTTTATTTTTTTAATGTTTATTTACTTGTGAGAGAGAGAGAGGGAGAGAGGGAAGCAGAGAGAGAGGGAGACACAGAATCCAAAGCAGGCTCCAGACTCTGAGCTGCCAGCACAGAGCCTGATGCGGGGCTCGAACGCACAAACTGTGAGGTCATGACCTGAGGCAAAGTCAGACACTTAATCAACGGAGCCACCCAGGCACCCCTAGATTTTATCTGTTAGACCAGATTTAGGTTTGCAGAAAAATTGAACAGAAGTAGAGACAGTTTCTATATGAGCCCCACTCCTCAATCTTGCCCACCCCATCCAGTTTCCCCTATTATTAACATCTTGCACTGGTGCACTGGTGTGGTGCATTTGTTATAGTAGGTGAACCAATATTGATATATTACTATCAACTGAACTCTGTAGTTTACATTGGGGTTCATAGTTTACATTAGGGTTCACTTTTTGTGTTGTATAGTTCTGTGAATTTTGACACATACATAATGTCATGTATCCACCATTACAATATCCCACAGAATAGTTTCAGTGCTCTAAAAATCCCCCATGCTCCACCTATCTATTCCCCCAACCCCTCTTTCCCAACCGCTGGCAACCGATGATATTTTATTTTATTTTACTTTTTTTAACCAGTGATCTTTTTACTATATCTATAATTTTGCATTTTCCTGAGTGACATAATATAGTTGGAGTCATATAGTATGTGGTGTTTTCAAGCAGGCTTCCTTCTCTTAGCAATAAACATTTAAGATTTCTCTAATCTTTTCTTGGCTTGATAACTCACTTCTTTTTACTGTTGAATACTAATCCATTGTAGTGGATGTATCATAATTTGTTTATTCACCTATTGGAGGACATCTTGGTTGCTTCCATGTTTTGGCAATTATGAATAAAGCTGTTATAAATATGTGTTGCAGTGATGAGGCATAGCAGCAGAAAAATGTTCACCTTCAGCCCAGAAGGCTGACCCTGCATAGTTTTGATAAGGATCAAATAGGTGCTGGCTGCTCTATTCTTAATTAGTTAATATTGAGCTGAAAGATAAGTGCCAGAGAAATGTTGCAAAAGTAGTTTTATAAGTAGAAGTTCGAAGAAGACATTTATGATCTAGTACTCTGTGCACATCCCCTCCCCCTTGAGCACTAAGCACATAACTACGAGCTTCACACAGCAAAAGGAGAGCTCTTTGTGCCCACAGGTCCTGTCTCCACACTACTTAAATAAACTTACTAAGTTGCACTATAAAACATCTCAAGAATTATTTCTTGACCATCTGTTCTTGACCCCACATCAGCAGACTTTTCTATGGACATTAGTTTTCAGCTCATTTGGATAAATACCTGGGAGCATGGTTGCTGGATCAGAGGGTAAGAGTATGTTTAGTTTTGTAGGAAGCTACTGAATTGTCTTCTAAAGTGACTGTACCATTTTGCACTCCCACCAGCAATAAATGGGAATTCTTATTGCTACACATCCTTGCCAGCAATTGGTGTTGTCACTGTTTTGGAGTTCAGCCATTTTAATAGGTCTTTAAAGGTATCTCATTGTTTTTTAAATTTGCAATCCTTGGGTACCTGTGTGGCTCAGTTGATTAAAGTTAATTGTCTCGGGGCGCCTGGGTGGCTTAGTCGGTTAAGCGTTCGACTTTCGCTTAGGTCATGATCTCACGGTTCGTGGGTTCGAGCTCCGCGTCGGGCTCTGTGCTGACTGCCAGCTCAGAGCCTGGAGCCTGTTTTAGCCTGTGACTCTCTCTCTCTCTGACCCTCCCCTGCTCACGCTGTCTCTCTCTCTCTCCTAAAAATAAATAAAACATTAAAAAAAAAATAAAGTTAAGTGTCTACTTTCAGCTCAGGTCATAATCTTGCAGTTGGTGGATTCCAGTCCCACATGGGGCTCTCTGCTGTGCACACAGAGCCTGCTTCAGATCCTCTGTCCCCCTTTCTCTTTGCCCCTTCCTCACTTGTGCACTCTCTCTCTCTCTCTCTCTTTCTCAACAATAAATAAATAAAAACTAAAAAAAAAAACAACAAAAAAAATTTGCAATCCCCAACTGGCATATAATGTTGAACATTCTGTCTCTCCTTTTTCTCCCTGTAAAACAGTTTTATACTTTTCTTTTCTTGTCGGGCCATTTATTTGCTAAAAAAAACAGACATTTATTTTGTGGAATTTTCCACATGCTGACAGAATCATGATTGTAAGGCACATGCCTTTTTGATAGAGGTTTACTGTCGTCATTTTCATGTTTGAAAGAGAATACACACAAAAGATTGTATTGGATGGAAAGGCTTTAAGATTCTACTATAGTTTACATATTAACACCAAAATTTAATATATTTTTTTAAGTTTATTTTTTTGAGAGAGCAAGCAGAAGAGAGAGCACGTGCCATGAGTTGGGGAGGGGCAGAGAGAAAAGGAGAGAGCAGTTTCCCAGCTGTCAGTGCAGAGTCCATCTTGAGGCTCCATCTCACAAACGACGAGGTCATGACCTGAGTGGAAATCAAGAGTTGGACGCTTAACAGACTGAACCACCCAGCTGACCCAGCAACAAATTATTTAAAAAAATATTTCATTTAGGGGCGCCTGGGTGGCTCAGTCAGTTGAGGATCCTACTTTGGCTCAGGTCATGATCACATGGTTCCTGGGTTTGAGCCCCATGTCAGGCTCTGTGCTGACAGCTAGCTCAGAGCCTGGAGCCTGCTTCTGATTCCGTGTCTCCCTCTCTCTCTGCCCCTCACCCACTTGTGCTCTGTCTCTCTTTCTCTCAAAAATAAACAAACATTTAGAAAAATAAAAAAATATTTAATTTAGTGAAAACTGCAAAATCTAATGCATACTTTTATCACTAAACTTCCCATGTCATATATATTTTTTTGGATTGACAGAAGGTTATCAAGATGCCTAGTATTTCTATGGAAAATGTCCTTCAGTTTAGGCAAGGTTGCTAGTGCTGCTCAGATCAATTCCTACACATAAGGCATCTTTTTTTTTTTTTTTAATTTTTTTAATGTTTTATTTATTTCTAGGAGAGAGAGAGAGAGACAGCGTGAGCAGGGGAGGGTCAGAGAGATGGAGTCACAGACTGAAACAGGCTCCAGGCTCTGAGCTGGCAGTCAGCACAGAGCCCAACGTGGGGCTCGAACCCGCGAACCGCGAGATCATGACCTAAGCGAAAGTCGGACGCTCAACCGACTAAGCCACCCAAGTGCCCCCACATAAGGCATCTTTAAAGTTCTTTAACGCATTGCAAATGATTGGAATAGGCCATTCTGCTGTATCCTGACCAAGGTTGATGTATATTAATTAATTTATTAACAATGTAATAATTTGATCTTGTGTATGTTCAAAAGGAATACAGAAACAATACCAAAGCATCTAACAGAAATATACTTGGAACTTCAGTGTTGCTTAAGGAAACCCTGCATTCTTGAGATTAGGTCCTTGAGAATGAATGGAATTGCTGAAGATGGCTTTAGCTATCTTGAAACAAAATTGCACTAGCAATTATTTGCTCAAACCTTAGGAAACTTTAAAACTGTCTGACAGGAGCTGGAGAAAAGCAGAGAAAAATAAATCTTTTCCTTTTTGATAGTTCATTATAAACTCAATATGTGTAAAACAAACAAACAAACAAACAAACCTGGGAATCTTGAAAGTAGAATTTTTTTTTTTTAAATTTATTTCTAGGAGAGAGAGAGAGACAGCGTGAGCAGGGGAGGATCAGAGAGAGAGGGAGACACAGACTCTGAAATAGGCTCCAGGCTCTGAGCTGACAGTCAGCACAGAGCCCGACGTGGGGCTTGAACCCACAAACCGCGAGATCATGACCTAAGCGAAAGTCAGACGCTTAACCGACTAAGCCACCCAGGTGCCCCTTGAAAGTAGAATTTAGAAATGCTGTGTTAGGAAGAGCATGTGACTCTTGATTTTGGGGTTATGAGTTTGAGCCTCACATTGGGTGCATAAACTACTTAAAAAAAAAATCTACAAAAAAGAGAGACACCTGGGTGGCTCAGTTGGTTAAGCATCTGACTCCATCTCAGGTCATGATCTCATGGTTCATGAGTTTGCAGCCTTCCTGGGCCTGCCTGGGGCTGTCTGGTGCAACCCGCTTCTCTCTGCACCACCCCTGACTTGTCCTCTCCCCTTCCCCCATCTTTCTCCTTCTTTCTCAAAACTAAATAAATAAAAATTTTAAAAAAGTTAAAAAATGCTAGTGCATATCTCTTTTCTGTGGTAATCAATGGAACAATCAATGTTATGAGTTCTAGATATGACTCTAATTGTAGTTCTTTGCTATTTCTTTCTTTTTTTTTTTTTTTAAGATGTAATGGTTTTTAAAACAATTTAAAATGGAATAAATACCTGGCTTCAGTTTAATGTCTACTACAGTTTGTTGGGTGGTTTCCTGTGCCGGGTTCTTTATCTCATTTAATCTTTATGGCTCTTCCCAGGTATTATCTCTATTTGACAGAAAAGGACCCTGAGGCTTGGAGATGGTAAGCAGTTTGCTCATGGACACGGATAGTAAGTGGGGGTAGAGGAAGGATTGAACCCAGGTACTAGCTTCTCAAATTCACAAGTTTATCTGAAGGTCTAAGTAATCTGCAAGCTGGCAAAATATCTGGAGCAGGGTAGTGTTCTATGAATGCTGATTGATTTCCTTTCCTATCCTCCTAAATCATGAGGAGGAGACATGCATTTTCATATGTATTTTCCTTTCCTCCCTTTTTTGCACTTAAACGTGTAAGATCAGTTTTTTACTGAGCATTATCTTAAAGTGGGCTTATTTTAATAAATGATTTACAGTCAACAAGTAGTGAAAAGCTTTGATGGCATAAAACCAAAACAAAAAGTAAAAACAAAACCCCCAAATATGAGAGGGTAGCACTGATTAATTCCAAATTAGAGATTAGCATTCTCATGGAGTGTTGGTTGATGATTTCTTTTGAGTGCATACAGTCTAGAAGTAAAGCTATGAATGGGCCATGAATGGTCCCTACCCCAGATGGCTGTGCATGAATAGGACTCCAAATTGAGTACTGGGCCTGAAATTGCTACTCAGCATTACTCCAGAGCCTGCCTGGTGGCTTGCTGTCCTGTATTGCTGCTATTTCTGGAGAGGCCTGAAGTTGAAAGATCATTGAAGTCTATCCTGAGAGTACCTGGTGTTGGTTCAGAGTAACCTCTTTTCACAGCAAAGGTCTAAATACAATGGAAAGTATTTTGGAATAAGTAACCTAGTCTTCCTGACTGTTTTTAAGAAGTATGAGCGAAAGTTATTTTTAGGACAGATGGCTTTTGTTCTAGGTTGAACTTGGCATTAATTGAGGTTATCTTCAATTTTTATTGAAGGAAATTGAAATTCTTTTGTCCACCCTGATGTCTACAATGAATAGAAGACTACTCAGGATCAGAGTGGTAATCCTAAAATCTCTGTGGTTTCATTCTTTGTGTCCTTCATAGCATTCTACGTGGCCAAGCCAATCATCTAACTGTGGCATAAGCTGAGGTTATTGATGGTCCATTTCACTGATGCTTAAGCAAGTAACATTGAAATAATTGTTTAAATTTTTTTAATATTTATTTGTGAGAGATATTTATTCAAATATTTATTCATTTTTGAGAGACAAGAGAAACAGAGCATGAGCGAGTGAGAGGCAGAGAGAGAGAGCAAGACACAGAATCCGAAGCAAGCTCCAGGCTCTGAGCTGTCCGCGCAGAGCTAACACGGGGCTGGAACTCACAAACCATGAGATCATGACCTGAGCCGGTCAGATGCCTAACTGACTGAGACACCCAGGTGCCCTGAAACAACTGTTTTAAGGAAACTCCTAAATAAATAACAAGTATAAGAATTACATTTCATTATTATTGGAAACATCTTTTTATAATAATTATATCAATAGCTGTATTACCTTGTCACATTGTAACAAGAATGTCAACTTCCTCTTTTTTCCTTGGTTTGACCTAGTATGCATGGACTGAGGCACAGAAAAGGATGAGGCTGCATATGGATCATGTGGGGACCCGGTAACATGTTGCATCAACTGCTATGACCACTAGGTGGCAAGCTGATGCAAAATGGCAGCACCCTGGGTCTCTGACAGCTGTTAAAAGTCTGGCTACTTCTCTGGCCACTGGCATGGTGATAACCATTTGCAGCAGGCGTTTCCTAGATTCAGAATGCAAGTCAAATGAATTCAGGCACCTATTGCTTTATGGACCTCTAGTTCCAATCACCATCCCTCCTGATTTCTGCTTTTAGATCTTAAAATTTTTTTTCATGTTTATGTATTTATTTTTGAGAGAGAGAGAGAGAGCATGCTAGCATCCACCGGGAAGGGGCAGAGTGAGAGAGGGGGAGAGAGAGAATCCCAAGAAGGCTCTGTGCCATCAGTGCAAAGCCCAATGAAAGGCCCAATGAAAGGCTTGAACCCATGAACCGTGATATCATGACCTGAACCAAAATCAAGAGTTGGATGCGTAACCAGCTGATGCACCATCCAGGCACCCCTCTGTTTTAGCGCTTTAGACTGAAAAGAGTATTATTCTGGATAATAGAACTGTTTCCTAACTATCTTAGCATGATTTCAGGGCCCCTTACATAGACATCTAGAACTCAGAGGGGTTGTTGTAACATTCTGAGCCTTTATTAAAACTCATATAACCCTGTAATGGAAATGTAAAAACAGTACAGAATTCAGAAGTGGTGATGAGAACGGTAGTAAGGGCTTATTAACTATAAGCCTTGGAGACACACTGTAGCTCAGACAAAACTGCTTTTTTTCTTTTTTAAAGTGTTAATGAGATGTCAAAATGTTTCTGTCTAAAGTGGCTTCCAGTCATCCATCCTTGGCTGGGATCCAGTTCTCTCTTCCACCAAACTCCTTCCTGCTTAGCAATGGTATTGACTCCTGCAGTGGTATTCAGTGTCTTAACGAGGACAGAGCAACTTTTATCCCCATGTTTCTTCAGATTGGACAAAGTCTATTTTTGGCCCAAACTGATGTGCCTTAAATGATCTCTATGGGAGTGATGTTGTCTGCTTCAGTTACTGTCTGTAATGCTTGAATCTTCCCAGGTCCTATTCTCCTTTCCCTCAACTCCTGTGTTGCGTTCCTCTGGCTCCAGTGCTAACATAACCCCCTCAAGAGTGTAGCTGGTATCTTTGCTCAGAATTCCAACTCTGCCTTGTTTGTCCTTTCACCATGTCGCTGGCTAGTCTCTACTGCAGCACCCAAACTTCTTGCTTCTATTTCAAGACTCTTGATGCTATCATCATCGAGTCAACTCAACTCTACTTTCTCCCTATAGTTACTTGATGGAAACTAATTAATAGGAAATGCAAGAGACTCTGAGGACAAACTCTTAGAACAAATACGAGTTCAGCAGGGTTGCTGAATATAAGATTAATGCACAAAAATTAGTGGTATTTTTTATACCGTCAGTAACCCATTCAGCATTGCAATAAAAAATACCACTTACAATAACATCAGGGACTATGAATCTTTTTTAACATCTTTAAAATATTTATTCATTTTTGAGAGACAAGAGAAACAGAGCATGAGCGAGTGAGAGGCAGAGGGAGAGAGGGAGACACAGAATCCAAACAGGCGCCAGGCTCTGAGCTGTCAGAACAGAGCCTGATGCAGCGCTTGAACTCACGAACTGCAAGATCATCACCTGAGCTGAGGTTGGATGCTCAACTGACTGAGCCACTCAGGCACCTCTGAATCTTTTTTTTAAAAAAAATAGTTTATTTATTTTTGAGAGAGAGCGAGAGAGAGGAAGAGACAGAGAAAGCATGAGTGAGAGAGTGGTAGAGAGACAGGGAGACACAGAATCTGAAGCAGCCTCCAGGCTCTAAGCTGTCAGCACAGAGCCCCACATGGGGCTCAAACTCACAAACCGTGATATCATGACCTGAGCTGAAGCTGGATGCTTAACTGACTGAGCCACCCAGACACCCCAGGGACTATAAATCTGACAAAGGATATGTAGACCTTTATGGAGTAAAAGTAAAAAATGTTATTGTAAAACATAAATCTAGAGCTATACCACGCCCATGAATGGGAACATTCAGTTTCATAAAGGTGTTGATGCTCCTTAAGTTATCGATAGGTTAAATGAGATTCAAATAAAAATGCCCCCACACTTTCTGCCATGGAACTAGACAGATTCTAAAGTTAATATGAAGAAGTAATAGTCGAAGAACTGTCAAAAGCAATTCTGAAAAGGAAGTAGGAGAGGTGATTTACTTACTAGACATTAAAACTTAATATAAAACTGTATTAATTAAAGCATATGGTGTCTGGTCCAATGGTAAATAGGTCAGTAGAAGAGAAATGAGAGCTTAGAAATAGAGTGAAGCATTTATTGCAAATCCATATAAATATATTAGTTAGAACTTCTTACTGTGAGTGACAGAATACTCAAGATGGCAATGGCTTAAACAGGATAGATGTGTATTTCTTTCTCACCTATTAATGCAGAGGAAGTCAGGGAGCCAGAACTTTTTCTAACTTTTTATACCACTGTGCATGGCCAGCTTTTCTAAGCTCAGCTAATAGCTTAGGATTGTTTCTCCAGCTCTAGCCAACATGTCTGTATTCCACCAGAAGAAAAGAGGTTTAGGAAGGAAGAAGGTATGTCTCCTCCCTTTGGGGACATTTCCTGAAAGTTACATACACTACTTCCTCTAACAACTTGTTAGCCAGAACATGGCCACATTCTGCTGCAAGTAAGGCTGGGAAATGTACTTAATTTTGAATGCCCAGGTGTCCAGTTAAAACTTTTGTTACTATAGAAAGAAATGGAGACACAATATTGAAGAACTAAAAGTCTTCTCAGGTGGCAATACAAATAAAGAAAGAATCATTATTTAACACATTTATTGGTACAGTGGGTTCATGTGGAAAAGTAAAATCAGATACGTTCCGTACATTGTACATAAGGAAAAAATTTACATGGATTAAAATCTAGGCATGAAAAACTTTAAGACTACTTGCAGAAAGCATAGGAGAATATCTTTTTGACTTTGCTATAGGAAGAGATGATTTTTTAACAGAAGGCACAACCCATTAAATAGAAGTCTGACAAGTTTGCCCATATCATAAATAAAAATTTCTGTACCACAAAGGAGAGAATAAACAAAAACTAGAGACTGAGGGAGATATTTGTAACTTATACATTAGGATAACATTTTAGAGTCCAGAACATATAAAGTTCTTACAAATCTATAAGAGAAAAAAGACGGCCTAATACAAACTGGACAAAAGGTTTCATGAGGCTGTTTACAGAAGATGAAAATAGAATGGAAGTGAATATGCAAAAATGTACTCAACCTTACTAATATGGGGCCTGAGTGGGAAGGTGTATATTGTAAATGACATTGATGGTTGCTTCTGGACAGACAATGTCAAATATCTAGTGAGGGAGAGGAAGAGGATGGAGGAGAGAACAAAGAGGTGTTGAACTTGTCAGCAGTTGTCACATAATTCCTAGTCTTTAGGTTAAAAAAAGAAGAAAGGAGCAAAGCCAAACCACGAAACTCCGTTAGTTGGATTTTTCTAAACTTCATCTGCCCACTCTTGAATAGGACGCACTGTCTGTTTATTCACTGGTCCCTGTGTGTACAAAAGAGAGTAGAGGGGGCAGTCCTCCCTGTGTTGTCCTGGCCCCTTGCCATCGCTGATAAGGTCGACCCACCATTTGTGCAGAAATCCTATGGCTCCAGTTCTCTTTGATGCCATATTTCTATGCAGGGAAATGCAAGAATCTTATCTTGACTTGTGAAGATGACCCCTGCTCACTCCTTAATCTCACAAAAGGAGGGTATGCCATGTTCCTTGTCTTCAATAAGCTTCTGCTACACTGACTCTGGGGGGCATACAGAATACCTGAGTCAATTTGTTTTCTCTCTCTTGGCAAGCCATCCTCCCAGCTAAAGCCCAAGAATTCCTGATGAAGTATCCAGTGGTCCTGATCCATGGCTTGTGCCTAGCGAATTTAAAAAAAAAAAAAAGGAGGGGGGCACCTGGGTGGCTCAGTCGGTTAAATGTCTGGCTTCGGCTCAGGTCACGATCTCACTGCTTGTGGGTTTGAGCCCCGTGTCGGGCTCTGTGCTGACAGTTCAGAGCCTGGAGCCTGTTTCAGATTCTGTGTCTCCCTCTCTCTCTGACCCTCCCCTGCTCACACTGTTTCTCTCTCTCTCAGAAAAAAAAAACAAACCATAAAAAAAAAAAAGAAAAGGAGGGTCACCTGTGTGGCTCAGTCAGCTGAGCATCTGACTCTAGGTTTTTGCTCAGATCATGATCCCAGAGTCCTGGGATCGAGCCCAGCATCGAGCTTTGCAAAAGGCCCTGTGGTGAGTATGGAGTCTGCTTAAAATTCTCTTTCTTTCCCTCTCTGCCCCTCTGCCCCCCTCTCCCCCACTTGCATGTGCTCTCCCTATAAATTAATAAATACATGCATACATTAAAAAAGGAAAAAGTAAAAGAAAAAAAGGCAGTATGCAATAGTAAATTTTTTCAGTGACTGAAAGAGGCATCTAAAATGAAGTCCTCATTAATATGTGATTTTTTTTTTTTAACATATTGACAATGAAAACATCATCTTTCTGTGAAAGACCACATGTGAAACTAGTTCAGTGGTGGAAACTAGACCAGGCCCTATAGGAGTCAAAGTGTATATTTGGTGCGACTGAAAGCAAGGCATTGAGAACAGCAACTGTGTGGCTCTGGGGCGAGCTGACCCTGGGAGGGGAGCAGGAGCCAAATTGAGCTAAGTATGCATGAATGCACACAGGCTCAGACTGAGTCCTGAAATGAAAACTGTGTGGCAAAAGCAAATCTAGCCATTATGGATGAACTGAAGCTAAGATCTGTAGGTAGGTCAACCAGGAGAGGAAAACGGGGCACCACAAACCAAGGATCTGGGTGGCTTCATGATTCATTTCTGTTTTGTTTCCATTTCAAGTCGTTTTTATTTTTGTACATTGAGCACTTGGTTTATATTCTAAATATATTAGAAATAGATTTATGTACTGCTATTTACACAGGTTTTATTCTTTTCTGGTATACAATTCCTTTTTCCAAAAATCTGTGACTTGTTAAAAGTTCAAAGAGCAAACACATTTTAGCACATGGAGGTAAATATAGCCTTATAACTGTCCTTGAAGCTTGAATGGATGAAACTTTTGATTAAACTATGACAATGGGGCGTGGGTGTGCCTGGATGGCTCAGTCGTTTGCATCCAAGCCTTGATTTCAGCTAAGGTCATGATCTCATGGTTTGTTTGTGAGATTGAGCATTGAGCCCCCTGCACAGGCTGTGTACTGACAGCCTGGAACCTGCTTGAGATTCTCTCTCCCTCCCTCTCTGCCCCTCCCCAGCTCTCTCTCTCTCTCTCTCTCTCTCTCTCTCTCTCACACACACACACACACAGACACACACGGGCACATACTCTCTCTCTCAAAATAAATAAATGTTAACAAAATATGACAGTGGAAGGGTACGCCATAATCAAAAGAAAAAATATTGGAGAATGGGTGGAGAACTTGCCTTCTCAATGGCCTTCTCAAAGGGTGTGCTGGCTTTGTGGGGGCAAGACAGCGTATGAAAGATCACCTTTCATGTTCTGGAGAGGCAGTGAGAGAGAAGTGGCAGTGGAGAGCCTGGAGGCAACAGTAGGCTCACCATATAGCTTGCCAAGCTTGCCCAAGGGGAGAATCCCAGGTGGGAAAGGCTTGACAGCCTGGTGTTGACTCAGGAGTTCCTTCTGAAAGGAGACGAACTGAAGAGCAAGGAGGCATTTGCAGCAGCCCAGGGCTGTTACAGCTGCGCAGGAGTGCACTCCAGGTCCTGGTACTTTCTACCTATCTTTCCGTCTGTTCTCCTCAGGTAGCTCTCATCCTCTGAGTTTCAAGGTCTGATGCCTGTGTTCTGGGCAGGGTGGAAGCAGACAGGCCAAGGGCCTGCTCTCTTGAGGTGTTGCTTTTTTATTCAGAGAGAGAATGCATTCTCTGCGGGGTTTTTTTTTTTTTTTTGGACGTTTTGTTGTGCAGAATTATGTCACATGGCCATGTCTATCTGGGTTGAAACTAGAAAGGTGTATTTTACCTTTCCAGCTCTGAAAAAGGAATACATGACAGAAGGAGGCACTGGATCACTTTTTGGTAGCCAATCTACAGAGTTTATTTTTAAGGTTACAAAGGTGCCAAAAGTGAACAATGAGGGGTGCCTGGGTGGCTCAGTCTGTTAAATGTTCAACTTCAGCTCAGGTCATGATCTCACAGTTTGTGAGTTTGAGCCCCACATCGGGCTCTGTGCTGACAGCTTGGAGCCTGGAACCTGCTTTGGAGTCTGTGTCTCCCTCTCTCTCTGCCCCTCCCCTGCTCATGCTCTGTCTGTCTCTCTCAAAAAAAAAAAAAAAAAAAAAAAAAAATATATATATATATATATATATATATATAAAAGTACAATGAAAAGGAAAAGCAAGGAGAAGCCAAGAAGTTAAAATGTTGGTAACGGAACAAAGTAGAAGTATTAGGTTAATGTGACAATTAACCTTTGGTGTGTGTACAATACTGATGAGGTTTAAAGATCTTGATACATAGTGTGAAAACAATTACATATACACATAGTTTAAAGATTCAGATAATTCTACAAGACTTAGTAGAAAAACAGAAGAAAACCTAGCAATCCCCATCACCTACAATGGTCTATTTCCAGAGTAAGTCATTTTAAACTGAGAATTTTCTTTCTTTGCATTTCTGGTTCAAGTTTCATCTCTCCACTGGCTCTCCATTTCTTCACTGAAGTCTTACCTAAGTATCTTCCTTAGGTTGTGGTAATTTGGGACACAATTTTTGGTCATAATTTTCATTTTCTCTGTGATGATATTTTTCTGATGAATTTTATTAGCTATTTTTCTGTTTAGTTTTTTCCTTTTTTTAAAAAAAATACTTATTTATTTTGAGAGAGAGAAAGGGTGAGAGCATGTGCATATGAACAGTGAAGGGGCAGAGAGAGAGGATCCCAAGCAGGTCCATGCTTGAACCCACAAACCGTGAGATCATGACCTGAATCAAGATCAAGATTGAGACGTTTAACTGACTGTACCACCTGGACGCCCATTAGTTTTTTTCTTTTAAACTGATTTTTTTTTTTGTTTCTTTGTATAAATCTCGTTTGGTACAAAAATATTGTTCATTATGGAAAAATTTGAACATACGCAGAAGTAGAGAGAAGAGTACAGTGAATCCCCATATACTCATCATTCAGCTTCAACAGTCATCAACTTGCAGCCATATAATTCCATCTTTGCCCCACCTACTCATCCCTTCCTGTATTATTCCTTTTTGTAGTAAAATATACATAACATAGAATTTACCATTTTAACCATTTTTTTTAATGGTTTTATTTATTTCTAGGAGAGAGAGAGAGACAGCGTGAGCAGGGGAGGGTCAGAGAGAGAGGGAGTCACAGACTGAAACAGGCTCCAGGCTCTGAGCTGGCAGTCAGCACAGAGCCCGACGCGGGGCTCGAACCCACAAACCGCGAGATCATGACCTAAGTGAAAGTCGGACGCTTGACCGACTAAGCCACCCAGGCGCCCCATCATTTTAACCATTTTTAAGCATAATGTTCTTTGTCATTAAGTACATTAGCATTGTTGTGCAACAACCACCACCACCACCATCCATCTCTAGAACTTTCTCATCTTCCCACACTGAATCTCCCTACTCATTAACAATACCTCTCCATTCCTCCCTCTCCTCAGCCCTTGGCAACCACCCGTGGAATATACTTCCTATCCCCACAAGCTTGACCACTCTCGGTACCGCCTCTGAATGGACTCCTGCAACATTTGTCCTTTTGTAACTTGTTTATTTCCCATAGTTAGCATGATGTTTTCAAGGTCACAACCTGAGCATGGATTTCCTTCCTTTTTAAGGCTCAATAATATCTCATTGTAAGGATACACCACATTTTATTATTCATCCATTCATCAAGGACATTTGGATTGCTTTCACCTTTTGGCTATTTTGAAGAATTCCTCTATGAACAGGGTGTACGAATATCTGTTTGAGTCCCTTCTTTCAAGTCTTTTGGGCATGTGCTCAGAAATGGATTGTTGGATCATATGGTAATTCTATATGTATTTTTTTTTGGACCTGCCATATTATGTTTCACAGTGGCTGCACCATCTAACAGTCCTACCAGAAATGCACAAAGGTTTCAGCAAAGGGTTCTACACCCGTCTCTAATACTTGTTATTTTCTGTTTTGTTTGTTTTGTTTTTATAACTTTTTTCAAATGTTTTGTTTATTTTTGAGAGAGAGAGAAATAGAGAGAGAGTATGTTAGCTGGGGAGGGGCAGAGAGAGAGGGAGACACAGAATCTGAAGTTGTGCTGACAGCTCAGAGCCTGATGCGGGGCTCGAACTCATGAACTGAGGGATCATGACCTGAGCTGAACTCAGATGCTTACCTGACTGAGCCACCCAGGTGCCCCATGTTTTTGTTTTTATAATAGCCATCCTTATGGGTCTGAACTGGTTCCTGTGTTATTTTTGGAGCAAATCCCAGATGTAATATTTCACCCACAGATATTCAATATGTATTTCCAAAAAGATAAATACCCTTTTAGAAAAGAGAATTAAAAAAAGAAAATAAACCCCAGTGTAAATAATTAATAAAAATTCTTTAATATCATTCATTATCCAGCCAGTATTCAGAATTTCAACTATTTTAGAAACCTAATAACTTCTTTTTAGGTTTTTGGTTTGGAACTGGAGCCAAATTATTCATATATTGCTAGTAGTTGTCTTTTAAGTCCCTTTAAATCCATAGTTTCCATTCTTTTATTTTTCCTTGCAATTTATTTGTTGAAGAAATTAGATTTAAAAAAAAATTTTTTTAAACGTTTTATTTACTTCTGAGAGAGAGAACGACAACACAAACAGGGGAGGGTCAGAGAGAGAGGAAGATACAGAATCTGAAACAGGCTCCAGGCTCTGAGCTAGCTGTCAGCACAGAGCCTGATGCGGGGCTCAAACCCATGAACCATGAGATCATGACCTGAGCTGAAGTTGGACACCCAACCGACTGAGTCACCCAGGTGCCCCGAAGAAATTAGATTTTTTGATAAAGTTTCCTGGGGTCTGAATTTTGTTAATACATCCATGTGTGGTGTTTAATGTGATCCCCTATATTTCCTTGCAACTTGGTAGTCAAATCTAGAGGCTTGATCTGATTCGCATTCAATTTTTTGGCAAGTCCACTTAGGTGGTATGGGTTCTTCTACTGGGAGACATGGGGTCTGGATGTCTCCTTTTGTGATACATAGCAGGCATGTGTGATCATTGTTTGGGTCTGCATGATACATGATGGTTTGCTATTAGTCACATGTTGCTCTTTACATTTAAATTAGTTCAAATTATGTAAAATTAAAATTTAGTTTCTCAGTAGCACTAGCCACACGTCAAAAGCTCATAACCTCATGTTGCTCATGGCTACTGTGTTAGGGCAGATATAAAGCATTTCTATCATCACAGAAATTCTTCTGGGCAGCACTGGTCTAGATCTATTGGTTCATGAAGGGCTGTGATAATGGTGCTACTCTAATTCCCACATTCATTTTACATTTATTAGCTGGAAAACTTATATAAGGAGAAATGTCCCCATATCTACTATTTAGTTACCCAGTGATACAGTTTGCATAGGAAAAGCAGAATAAAGCTTAATTCTTTCCCTTTAATGAGATTGATTCTGTAAGTTATTGTCCAATAAACCATGCTTACATCAATATAATTATGTAATTACTATTTACTGCAGACCCAACTAATGAATTATGGTTATACTTCCTTTTTACCCAGTTTTTTTTCCCTTGAGTATATAATTTCATTTCCCTTTTATTGCAGTATTTTATAATATTGTAGTCTCAATTTTCTCCCCTAATTTTCCATCATGTTTGTCTATTCTATTAGATCCCCTTTCCCTCCCCCCCTTATTCTTATAATTCTTCTTCCTGTTGAAACTTTTCTTCACGGCTGTTTGGGGTTATATATACTTTTTTCTGATTCTTACATCTTCTTTTGTCTTGGCTTTTTAAAATTGGTTTGCTAAATATGTCCTCCTAAAGTAACTTCCTAAAAAGAGTTGTGGAAGACAAAGTTTCTGAGCCATTCCATTTCAATAAAATACTTTTATTCTATCTTCACTCTTGTTTGACATTTTGGTTGGACATAGAATTCTAATTTTAAATTCTGGACTGTCATATAGACAGTTAAGGATATATTTCATTATTATTATCCCTTGTTAATTTCAATGTAATTCCTTGTTTTCCAGTGGACAGGGATTTTTTTCCTTCTACTCTTGGGTAGAAAAAATTCTCAGGGAATATTTTGGTGTTCTGTGCAGGAGGCTATCGAAATAGTTCTCAAATAGACAATGGATAGAAGTTGACATTAATTTCATATATAATATTTCTTAAATGTTACAAGTTTGAATGTGCAAAAATTGAACAATAAACTCTAGGATGTAGTCTATGCTCTAAATCAGCAACTAATGTTTGTCCCAAAGTCAGTTTCACAGGTCTGAGAATAGAGGGGTAAAAGTAAGAGTGGTTCCTCCACTACCTCTAGTGATCTACTACTGAAATTTTTGCTTCCCACTCCAAGAACATAATTTTTAAATACTTTTACAGTGTTCTGTTGTATGGATATACCATAATTTGCTTAACCCAATCTCTTGTTGTTAACTTCAGATTATTTTCAATTTTTCTTAATTACTTAAAAAAGATTCTGAGATGAACAGAGATAATCTTTTTAATAATTTTTTATTGAGTACTCTGTACCAGGCATGTAGTAGCTTCATCTCTATGCAAATCTATATGGGTAAATTTCTGTATGGTTAAGTTTTTCAACAAGTGTGTATTGTGGGAAGGAAGGCATAGAGAGGTACTTTTTTTAAGATTGACACAGATATAATTTTATAAAATAACTAGGTCAGGGGGGTGCCTGGGTGTTTCAGTTGGTTAAATGTTTCACTCCTGGTCTCTGCTGGGTCATGATCTCATGGTTCATGGGTTCGAGCCCTGCAGAGTCTGCTTGGAGTTCTCTCTTTCTCCTTCTCTCTCTCCACCCCTCTCCTGCTCATGCTCTCTCTCTAAATAAATAAACTTAAAAAAAAAACCCCTAGATCATTCTAAACTTTTCTATAGGTCTTCTTGGAATGCAACATTTGGAGTCCCTCTTACATTTGTTTGCCTCTAAAACCAACCTGAACTTGTTGATCCATCTCCATGAAGTGAAGCTTGAAAAGAATTCTCTCCATGTTCCCAAATCCCCTTTTAAATCAAAGTGCCCCCAAATTGCCTCTTCTTGTAGACCTTCTGTGACCCATGGTATACTGAAGGAGAGCTGAATGTCAGTTCCCATCCTAGAAATAGCACTTGCATTCTCATGTGGTTCTCATCCGTGTTATAGTTTGAGAAGCACTGATTTGGGCCTCCAGGCTTGGCTCACACTTGACGCAGGTCCTCCTCTCTGAACAACAGAGGTGAGGAGGCTAGACCAGCAGTAACAGTTTATAACGGGACAGGATCTCTACCCAAGGATCCACTCAGACACTTTTCACTATCCTCAAGCCCTGCCTGTACAGGAAGCCGGCCACTAAAGATAGGCTGCCTGTGGGAGACATAGGGACATAAGGGACCTCTGCTAGCTATGCAGCAGGGTGAAAAAGGGTGGAACAGGAAAAGGAGGAAGGCAAGTTCCTGGATTCCAAAAACCACAGTTTGTCTAGGTGCTACTTTCTCCCTTATTTAGCACATAGCTTTGTCATGTGACATCCCTTTGCTGACCTCTTTTCCTTTTGCATTTCACCCTGCATTCATAAGTCACCATCTACAACTATTCTCCATGGATTAAAACTTTAAGTTGTCAGGGACTGAATGTGCCCTGTTTTCAACAGTTTCTGGCAGTTCTCTGCTTTTATAGTGTAGTCATGGTGAACCCTGAGTCATCTGAAGATGGTGCCCGTGCCAAAGAACTGGGGAAGGAGCTGTTGACAAGCCCGGGTGGCAAGGAGCTGGGCCCAATAATTGCTGGGCACCCAGGGCCACACTCCTATCGGGACAGGAGAGCTACCTCAATCCCTACTGTGTTTATACAAATTGCCCTAAGCTCTGCAGTTCTAATGACTACTTTCTGTAGCAAATGTGTTTCGAGACAGCCAAAAATATAAAGCATCTCCCCAGAAAACTGTTTCTCACAGTTCTAAGTAGCAACACCTAGCTTATGCATGTGCCAGAATTCTTTCCTTTCCTTTCCTTTTCTTTCTTTCTTTTTTTTTTTTTTTTAAACTGAGAAACCACATCGTTTTCCTGGACAGGCAAACAAAATACCTTACTTTGTGTTTTAAGTAAAAGTAGTTTTTCTCCTGTCTTCATTCACATACATTAAACTACCCAGAAAACACCTTGGTTTGGCCTCGTGTGTGTGTGTGTGTGTGTTTGACTTTTCTCTAAAATTATGACTCATAGTCTGGGGGACAATGATTGATTTTTTTCCAGGTCACATAGCTGCTCTGAATTTCTCCTCACAAGGATGGGCCTGTTTATTCACTCCGGGCATCGTTGGTAGAGCGCTAGTGTAAACAGCCCGAGGAACCCGGTGGGCCGGGGAAGCGGGCGCCCTGTGTTCTCCGCGGGGGGCAGGGATGCAGGGGCCAGGTGGGGCCGACCGCATCTAGAGACCGCTTTCTGACCCCCCTGGGTTTGCGATGCCGGCCCGAGCAACCAGAAGCGCCATTGTGATGCCGGTGGTAGGGGTGGAGCCACCCAGTCCCGTCTCAATTTAGACTTCTCACTCCGCTTTTAGGCGCGCCCATTTCAGATTGCTAAACTCCAGAGTCAGGGGAAAAAAAGCGGGGAGGAGGTGGAAAGCCACACCCCGCGGCGCCCGCGAATTTCCCCAGGAGCCGACGGTGGCTCGGGCAGACGCGGCCGAGATGCGGGGCCCGGGGCTCCTGACCGCAGCCCACCTCGCGTGCGTGTGGACCGTCGTGCTGGCCGCGGGCCCCGGGTAGGAGCGCGGGCCGGGCGTGGGGAGAGGGGAGCGGCGGCCGGGCGGGCGGGCCGGAGGGGGCGGCGGCCGCGGGTGGGAGCCCGCCGCGCGGCCGCACTCCCCGGCCTGGAGGGTGGACCGTCTGTCGCTTCAGCGTAGTACTCCACGGGACAGTTACTTTTCCCACCCGTGAAGTTGTTGAAGCGTCTCTCTGGCCGAAATGACTTTCTAGAAGAGCCCTTTAGTTTTAATCCGTGCTGCCTCTGCTTTTTCCTCAAGACATTTTTTTTTCTTCTTCTTCCACCACACAGCGTGCCTTCTTCTCCCAAAGGCACGTGATCAGTATTTTTCTAAACTGTCTCAACTTCGGCATTGGCAAGGTGGGGGCTGAGGTGACTGAAGTGGTTCAGGTGCAGACACTGCAGGCAGATAACTAACGAGGCAAGCCGCATAATGGAAAGCGCCCCACTCCTATAGGGTTTTGTAGTTGAGCCCTAACCCCTCCCTGGCTTGGGCAGAGAAAAGTGCTCTCTTTGCTGACTTTTATGCTCTGCTACACCTGGACATTTTACCACTGGCAGTTTACTTTCAGATGGTATCTTTCAATCAGTGGTGTTTGTTAGACGATGTTTTCTGGGGTAGATGCCGAAGGATGAAGGTTTGAATAAAACCCGCAAAATGTTGAGTGTGGGTGCGCGCGCCTGTGCGCGCTGCGTTTAAGCCAAGAAAAAAATCACGCCAGGATGAGGCTGTCTGTAAAGGAGAAGTTTAGAGGCTTGTAACTTTGCCAGTAACTTCTGCTTGCCTCCGTATATGCTATTTACACTGAGGCTCATCCTCTGCTCTTTGTGGCTTATAAAATGGAAATCAGAACACATGTCCTCCTCTAGTGGTGCAGGAATTACTGCATTAAATGGATTTATGGGAATTCTTGTTTCAATAGCATTTCAGCACAGTTGCTAAATGGAGCAGTGGGGGCAATATTGGATAATTGGAACAATTGCAGTTGGCGCAGTGTGGAAGGTCTATCTCACTGTCTATTAAATTTGAGGATTGGAAAAGAATGGAGATGTAAAGATAAGAAATTGTATTTTTCTCTTGTTGGCAACCTTTTAGGCCTAGGTTTCTGGTGACAGCCCCGGGGATCATTAGGCCTGGAGGAAATGTGACTGTTGGAGTAGAGCTTCTGGAACACAGCCCCTCCCAGGTCACTGTGAAGGCAGAGGTGGTCAAGATGGCAGCCAACCTCACTGTCTCTGTCCTGGAAGCAGAGGGAGTCTTTGAAAAAGGTAAGATAAACAGCATAGAGTCTTACCCTTCTGGAGTTATAATTGGAGTATGTTAGTAAAGCCATGTGTGAGGGTGGGTAACAGAGAAACCCCAGGTGCAGTGTTTCATGTAGTACACTTGTAATTTTTGCTCCAAAAGTGAAGTCCAAAATGGTGTTCTTGGATGCTCTGCTAAGTGGAGATTCAGAGACCCAGGTTCTTTCCACTTTGTGGCTCCCTCATCATCAACACGGGTTTCCAAGACTGCAGGGGAAGAGCACTGAGTTTCTCATGCCAGAGGTTTTCATGGGATGTGCTCATATCACTTCTGTTCCTCTTGTGTTGGCCACAATGTAGCTGCAAACGAGGCTAGGAAATGTAGGTCAGTGACTGCCCAGAGGAGGAAATGGGCAAAGTTAACAGTCTGATGCAAAATCATAGTCATATATAGTTTACATAAACCATATGTTACCATGTTTCTTTATATTTATTGAGTGCTAAAATGATTTTAATAAATAGGCTTGTGGAAAGGAAAAGAGCTACCCAATGTTAAAGTCCAGTTTTATGGAATATTCCTTAATTTTTAAAGTATGGGGGAAAACGATGTAAATGTGGGGGCCATTTGTAAAAGAACCCACATCTCTTAAGTTTGGATTCTAATCTGGTTTAGGGTTAAATTGGGTCAATGATTATCTTCCTTTTTGATACTAAGGGAAAAATAATTTTTGGGATAAATACTTTAGCTTTTTTTCCATTAAAATGAAACTTTATAGTATTTTTTTTCTCACTGAAAGAGAAATATATACTCAGTGGTTACAACTGGAAGTAAAGGAAATAAACTAAGATCACCCATAATCCTAACCACCTAACTATATGAACCTACTAACAATGAACTAGAAGCATGTTTAGATATTTACTCAGAGGGCAGAAATTGAGGTATAAATGCCTATAATGTTAAGAGTTATCTTAAGAAATTAATTTAAGGACACATAATTAAGGGTGGAAGGGATTTCACAATAGTTCATTATATTAATGTTTATCCTCTACCAGCATAGAGAAGTTAACACTATCATGAAAGGAGATAAAATCCATATTTATCTCTATCTGTGTTTTTTTTTTCTCCACCGGAAGTTGACTGAGTAGGTGGGTAAGTTTGGAATAGAAGTCAGGAAGAGGTGATGTGTACAGGGGCCAAGCCACTTTGTCTTTCATAGGAGAAATGTTAGGAAAGGAAAGTGGGAGGCCTTTTTTCCCGGGGTGAGGAAATGTAGATTAGTGCTATGATCTGAGATTGTCTTCGCACCAGTTGCATGATCTTGTGCAGTCACCTAAGTGTTTTGAGCCTCAGTGTCCTCCTTTATGAAATGGGGATAATGAAACTTACTTCCCAGAGCAGGTGTAAACTGAAAGTCAGTGTCTAACACCTATTGGGAATGCAGTAAACGACTATTAATATTATAAGTAGTAATACCGAAGAAGATGCATTATTTCCTTTTTATATGGGAGTAGACCTCTGTTTTCATTATTGAATTACTATTTCTGAAAATGAAGGAATCCTGGTCTTATGATAATGGCTAAAGAAAATATTGAAATACTGCATCAGAGCAGACAATATTTCATGTAGTTCCACATTCATTATTAACTAAATTTAATCATCTTGGCTCTACTAATGTGGCAGTTTTACTGCAAAGTAGAGGTCCAGGGTAACATGAATGATTTTAATAAATGTTTGGGCTTTGCTGAGATGTTTGCATGCTCTTATTTTAGAATTTCTACTGCATTATCTTTTCTGCAATCTCCTTTATCAGGCTCTTTTTTCTGCAGATAGTACCAACACTATGGTGGGGGGAGGGGGTAGTGAGGCTCTTTTTTTTAACTTTATTCTTAGATTTTTCTTTTGGGAAGAGAGTTGGTCAGATGCTTCTGGGAAGGCTAACGTGCTCAAGACTGTCAGACAACACTATCCTGAGAGCAAAATGGATCTTTGAAAAAGAGAGGGAGAAAATGTACTTCTTTCAATGGGTGTTTTTTGACTGTTGAAATACAGTTTCATTGAAAATACCATTTCTGGGAGTACTCTCTCTCTTTCAAAGGAGAATGTTACTCTGTTATCAGAGGCTATGAGTCATTGTTCTCAAAGCAGATGCTTCCTGTAATGTTAGGACTTAAGGACCAAGACTTTTTTTTATTTGACTTCTCCAGTTGGAGCAATACATAGACAAATGAGCATTTTAAATCAGTGGATCTTCAACATCCAGAGATCCTCCTAGGATTCATTGTTTTTCCCTTGCCACATAAACACAGACAAATAAATACACTTTACGTCTGATGATTTCATCACTTTCTTATGAGGGCCTCCAGGAAAAGGTTGGTTCTAATAAAGATTCATCTTCCAGCAGAACTGGGTAAGGAGGGGGACTATTTCTGGGTGGCTGTTTCTAGCAGTCTTGGCATTTTTAGAAATTCCTGAGGCAGAGCAGTGTTCTACCGTAATCAGAATGCATTTGTAAGTTAATTTGTGTCAGAAATGATAATAGCTAAAGGATTCAAATTGCAGAATATCCTTTATTTTATTATTATTTATTTTATTTTATTAAAAAATTTTTTTAAATGTTTGTTTATTTTTGAGAGACAGAGAGAGACAGAGCATGAGTCAGGGAGGGGCAGAGAGATTGGGAGACACTGAATCTGAAGCAGGCTCCAGGCTCTGAGCTGTCAGCTCAGAGCTCAATGCTGGGCTCAAACCCACGAACTGTGAAATCATGACCTGACCCAAAGTCGGATGACTGAGCCACTCAGTGGCTCCTTTAAAAAAGGGATGAGTGAAATAGGTGAAGGGGATTAAGAGCACACTTACTCTTGAGAAGCACTGAGTAATATATGGAACTGTTGAATCACTGTATTGTACACCTGAAATGAATATAACACTGTATGTTATCTACACTGGAATTAAAATTTAAAAAATAGAAATAAATTTTAAAAAAAGGCAGAAAAGTATGGCTTGTCCTCGAAGAGTTCATTTATTTGTTTGACAGATACAGGGAAAATTTTATTTACATTTCCATCCCTGAGGCCAGCAGCATTGATTACATTATAGTTAGCTTATTCATTTTTAAAATGTATTCATTCTACATTTATTGGGCGTCAATTATGAGGGTTTTTGGGTGAACAATAGCCCTTTAGAAAAAGTGTTTCTACTAAGCTTTGTGGCATACTTTACGGGTGTATTAGTGCCTCTTTAGTGGTGAGATTCAGACACTCAAGTGTGCTGGTCATTATCCCCACCACCACTGCCACCACCACCCTCATCGTCACCATTATCGTCCTCTATATAGTGAAAAGAGCTAAGTTCATAGTCTTCCATTGTATAAAATAGTTAAGTGGACATAATTGACAAAACATGGTAAAAGTTCAGCTGGTAGTAATTACCAGAGGAGAGAAACTGGAGTAGCTTTTGGTATTTGAAATCAAATCAGACTCCATATTGGGTGGAGAGTGAGTCTGTCCCTTTATTTTTTTCCCTTCTCGGTTTTTATCTTTTCTTTGGTGTGATGTTGCCCTGGAGTTACATGCCAAATCAAGAAAAAAAAAGTTTAAGTACAACTGAATTCACGGGTCAGATATGAGAACTGTCCTCTCATCTGTGAAGGCATATGGAATGACTGAATTATTTTTTAACGTCCTTGAAATCATTCTTTCTGCTTTATTCTCCTTCTCTTTCCACAGTTTCAGATGGTCATTTGTAAACTTTCAGTGTTTCTTTTGAGTGAGATTCGCCTCAAATAATAGCGAATACACCCTTTCCCCTCATTAATGAATTCCCTGTCGCTGGTTTCACATAAACCTGATTTAAGAAAAAAACCTAAACAGAAAATGTCAGTGGAAACCTTGGGTGTTCTGTAGGGCATCTTGTGACGAGTGCCTGCCAATGGGGATTCATTGTTTATTTATTTATGGTGCCAAGCCTACTTCCATCTTCCCACTGAGGCACTGGCATGAGACTTACTCTATGAGTGTATTTATATTATTTCATAATGCTTTTTCTTTTTGCTTTAAAATATTGGAGACTTACTTAGGGTGTTTACTTTCTATTTTTTAAAAGTTAAAAATTCTTCTTTGTCCTTCATTGTCTTTTTCACATTGATGATAGGGTATTTATTTTCCATCTTGATCCAGTGAAGGGTGGGAAATCAGTATTTCTCAAATGTGAGGTGTTAGCTGAAAAACTTAAAAAAAAAAAATCATCCAGTTCAGTTTGGATGGGCTTTCTGGTGGAAAGAAAGCTCCTGAGCATACATTTCATGGGCTTGTAGATCAAAATCAGTCCCATAGTTTTTATGAGTAGATTAATTAGTGTGTGGGCAGATCTCCTGGGCAGGTTTTCACAGGAAGGTTTGCCAGTAAAACTCAGCCTAAACTTGTAGCTATGTGAGAATTATTTTTAAAGGGTGTGGACTCTTCACTCACATGTCTTTGCTATTGTGTGTATTATATCACACAGTATATATATGTGTATATATATATATATATATATATATATAGGTAGGTAGGTGGTGCCGGAGGATAAAGGACCATGGTGTAATCATGATGTGGTTAGACTCTGAAGCCAGGCTACCTGAATGCCCTTCCATTAGTGGTTGTGTGGTTGTGGTCAGTCATGATCTCACCAGGCTTCAGTTTTATTATCTGAAGAATAGTGGTTCCTGCCTTATGCAATTACATGACTATTGTATGGATTAAGTGAGGTAACATGTTTATAGCACTTAACACACAAGAATTATTTAAGAAAATGGTAGCTATTGTTATTAAAGGTGAATAGTATATCATGACAGGCAATTATTAATCATTAGTTGGGATGATCTTGAATGGGGAACTCTCTAAAAGGCACATCACTAGGAGGAATGGGAAGGGATTTAACATATTAATTATTGAGTTTCCTTATAGTGCCAGGAACTTAATGCACAAGACTTAACTTCAGTAACCTTGTGAGGAAGGCACTATTATCTTTATTTTAGAGATGAAGAAACTGAGGCTAAGAGAGAAGAAATGACTTTCTGGAATTAAGGTAAATGGTAAAGCCTGAATTTGAAGTTGGTTCTGTTGGTTCTGAATTTGCAGGTTTATACTGCCTGGAAGAGCATGACATATTTTTTGTTTGCTTTACTTTGGGATATCGGTGCAACGTTGCATCAGTCATCTTGCTGTAAAATTACTGTCACGTTTGCTTGTGGTGGTTTAGTCCTGGATTTAATGATATCTAACCTGGATCTGAAGAATCACAATGAAATGCTCACTCTCCCCCTAATTTACTTGAAGCTTCATAGAATTTTGGATCTGGATAGGACCTGTGAGATAAGCCAGTTCATACATTATTCAGTCAGCAATTTATGGCTGAGGAGACTGAGGCATGGTGTTTGGTGACTTGACCAAGGTGAGGTCACTTGGTGGTAGCAGAGCTGAAAATGTCACAGGCCCCCAGATTTGCAGTCTAATGCTATTTCCATTATACTCCAGGAAACTTTCCTAACATGTGGAGAACTCTGCAGAAGACCTAACATATGGAGAACTGTGTGTAAGACCTAGGATATATTTGCAAACGTTGATTTTTCTGATATGGAAGAAAATAAGGCTAGCTAAGGAGTTTTAAAATGCTTACTTGCATATTTGGGCAAGTTTCTTATTTCAGCTCAAGGTGGAGGTGCTCTTTATGGACTAATGGTTCTGCATGGCGTGGGGGTGGGGCTAGGAGCCTCATAGATCTTTCTAACACTAAATGCTTTTGCTGGGTTTCTGAAGGTGTGAGTTATACTTATTAGAAATGCAGACTCAGGGCACCTGGCTGGATCAGTTGGTGGAGCATGTGACTCTTGATGTCGGGGTTGTAGGTTTGAGCCCTGTGTTGGGTATAGAGATTACCTGAAAATAAAGTCTTGAAAAAAAAAGTAGACTCATCGCCACCCTTCAAGACATGGATAAGGTCCAGGAATCTAAACTTTATTTTAAGCAGCCATCACAAGTGATTCTTAGCCATATTAAAATGAGAATGACTTGTGGGGATGAGCACTGGGTGTTATATGGAAGCCAACTTGACAATAAACTATTTGTAAAAAAAAAAAAAAAATGAGAATGACTTCTTTTTAGCATCTCATGAATCGCTTCTGACCAAGTACATGCTGGAAAGCCTGAGGGTGAGAGACATGCCCTTGCAAGTCTAGGATGATTCATGGCGGCTGAGAGAAGTCCCCTCCCAGACTTCTGTATTTGCTTTCAAGCAGCCCCCATCCCTAAGCATTGGGGGTTCATTTTAAGCGATAGAGAAGCATGTTTTGGGGTTTGATTATGAATCAGTGCCTGAGTGAAGCTGAAAGTGAACATACTGATTCTTCAAACTCCAAATTAAACATGTGTTGCTCCTCTTCTAACACGAAATGAGTCACTCCTCCAGTGACTCACTAAGGGGTTGTGGTGGAAATAGAAATCAGATCCTGTAAGAATTTGGGTTGGGTAACCATTTGATCCTTTATGTTGTAAAGAGGGCTTTACAATGCTGAAACTAGTTGTTTGCTCAATGACATTTCCCCCCATTAATTTATTATTTATTGGTTGTTTGCTGTATCTGAATGAGAGTGAATGGGGGTGGGTGGGGAATAAGAGGAAGGAAGGATTAGAGGAGTTTCAGAGATTCCAAAAGGATAACATAATATTTAAAATGCAGAAGGCTGGAGAATTTTTATTTCTTTTTTTGTATAAAAAATTCAGTGTGATTTGTAAATAGTGCTTCTTGTGTGTGACCCTGTGTCTGGTACCATTACCTTTTACATCCAGAGCTATACAAATGTCCATTCACACATGTTCTACTTCTGCTGCTATATTTGGCATTTAGTGGGAACAGTCATTTCACATATTAGGGAAGGGAAGGGTGTGCCGGAGGAAAGAGCTGATGGCTGGGAGTGGCAGTCATGGGGAGATAGAGGTTTGTGTGTATGTTTTCTGAAAAGATGCTACATTCTGCTCTAAAGTTTGGGGAGACATACAGGTGGAGATATACAGTGGATAGTTTTGAAATTGTAGCTAGGGAGAGAGTTAAAGGCATTGTTTTCATAAAGGCAGACAATATTCGAAGTCTTGGTGGGAACATGTAAGATGAATAAGAGAGACAAAGCTTATGGAACAAGACTGATGATAGAAGCTTGGAAGAAGGAAAATAAATCAGTGAAAGGGACCAACAGTGAGCAGCCAGAGACCAGGATAGATTGAAGATGGTAAGAGGTTTCCGAAGCCAAGGGAAGAAAGTTACAAAAAGGAAAGTTTTAATAGTCCCAACTGTCCCAGAAGATCAGAAAAGAAAAGACAAAGACAGAGAAAAGAACATTGGTGATCCTCAAGTGAATGCTTTTAAGTTGAATGTTGGGATCAAAAGCCAAGTTTTAAGTAGAAAAAGGTGGTAAGAAAATATGAGGGTAGGCTACTCTTTACCAAAGTTTGACGGTTGAGTTTTAAAAAAATTTTTTTTTTCTTTTTAAAATGAGATCCAGAATTTTTTTTTAAAAATATTTTATTTATTTCTTAGGAGAGAGAGAGAGACAGCGTGAACAGGGGAGGGTCAGAGAGAGAGGGAGTCACAGACTGAAACAGGCTCCAGGCTCTGAGCTGGCAGTCAGCACAGAGCCCGACGCGGGGCTTGAACCCACGAACCGCGAGATCATGACCCAAGCAAAAGTTGGACGCTTAACCGACTAAGCCACCCAGGCGCCCCAGAGTTTTTAAAAAATTTTTTAATTAAATTTTTAAAAAGTGTTTTAATTTATTTTTGAGAGAGAGAGAGACAGACAGAGCGTGAGTGGGCTGAGGGACAGAGAGAGAGAGACAGAATTCGAAGCAGGCTCCAGGCTCTGAGCTGTCAGCACAGAGCCTGATGACGTGCTCAAACTCATGAACTGCAAGATCATGACCTGAGCCGAAGTTGGACACTCAACTGACTGAGCCACCCAGGTGCCCCTAACGTTTGACAGTTTAAAGGAGAGAGGTAGATGATCTCAAAATGCACAGTAGAGAGGTGGTTTTGCAGCAGTGGTGGCTGCAAAAGGGGAGGGGTGGATAATTCATGGATAAGAAGTGGTGGGATCAGGATCAGGAGCACAGGTAAGTGGATTAATCATAAAAAAAAAACCAACTTATACTTTTTGTTTTGATGCAAGAAAGAGATGAGGAAAGAAATATTTTGAAAGATGAACTTGAGATCAGGAATAAAACTGAAATACAGTTTTAGGAAAACTTTGCCACAGTTTTTACCTGCCTCTAAATTGTACACATCTGGTTGTCTCTTCATAGGAAGTGGGGATATACATTATAAGTAGTGGCCCATTGGAGAGAGAAGTGCAGAATTGGAGATATTTCCTAGTGGTGTCCAAATGGGTCTCCTCTGCTGGATTGTGGGATGTTGGAACACAAGGCTGATATTTGTATTGGTATTGGGGGAGGGAGCACAGGAGAATGAAGAGAAAGGGGTATTTATGGTGGTAGTATGCTTCACTTGAAGCTCGAAGGCGTAGGGTAGTTATTTTATTATGGCCATGGGGTTGTCAATGTGAGTAAGAAGTGAATTGTAATATATCATCTCTTGGAGTGGGCTAAGATGATCATCATACCGAAGGTGCAATGACAAAACTTGACAAGAAGGGAATTATAGTGGGTTCTGGTCTTGCTCTATGTCTTCCATTCTTCTTTTCTGTTAGGAAAATTCCGTGACTTGACTTTCTTCCCTTGCAAGGATGAGGGTGAAATTGGCCAAAGAAAATTTGATACGGGGAGTTGGGTAGGAAGGTAGAGGGCAGGTCTTTGAGTCTTTAGTTCTGAAGAAAATGACTCATGAATTAATCTAAAAACCAGAGTGGTAAAGAGCTTGGAAACAAATAAGGAGTTGTGTTTTGTTTTTTTAAAAATTTATTCCTGAGAGAGAGACAGAGAGAGACAGCGTGAGCAGGGAAGGGTCAGAGAGAGAGGGAGACACAGAATCTGAAACAGGCTCCAGGCTCTGAGCTAGTGGTCAGCACAGAACCCGATGCAGGGCTCAAACCCATGAATTGTGAGATCATGACCTGAGCTGAAGTCAGACGCTTAACCGACTGAGCCATGCAGGTGCCCCAAGGAGTTGTTTTTTAAGAGTGCTTGGTAACTCTCAGTAGCTTCCTTTTGGCAGGGCAGTGTTGGGAATTTGTATTTATGAAAATGTAGCTGGTGAAATTATTTAGTATGATAAATCTAAGTTTCACTGAAACGCTTGTTAAATCTTCTCAGGAATATAGTTAAGATAGGACATTACTATTTTGAGAATTTTAAATGTTTATTAGGTATCAAATTGTATATGGCACAGTAGTGGGTGGGGTAAATGTTTGGCTCCTCATGGGGAAGCAAAATAGTTTCATTTCATGTGCCATCTTGAGTTGATGGTAGGGGCTGCGTGGAGTGTTGTATTGATGGTTTCAAGGTCAAGTCTGGGTTCACTGGAATAGAGGGGTGGATTTGCTGTGTCTGCCCTGGGCATGGGAAGAGGGAGTGTGGTATGAATGCTGCAAATGAATGTTGGGTTGAAGAGGGATGGTCTTCTGCAGGGCTACGGGGGGCTTGAGGTAATCACAACATGGATAAGAGAGAAAAGGTGAAAGAGTGGATGTGTTCAAATATGAACACAAGAGCACACTAAGCTACAGAGGAGGGGCAGGGAGGAAACATGAGATTTCATTTGGACTAATATTTTGGAAGTGATAGCCAGATCTGTTGTGTATAGTTTGGGAGACATAGTGGGTCAGAGTGGGGGCTCTGGAACCACACTGGAATTGAACCCTTAGCCCTACCTCTTACTACCTAAGTGGCCTTGGGCAAGTCACTTCATTTTATCTAATCTCAGTTCCTTCATTTGAATGATGGCAATAATAATAATACCTACCTTAGAGCACTGTTGTATTACATGAGACAGTGTTTCAGAGCCACAAGTACAACATGTGGGTTTTGAGTGATTGAAATGTGGCTTGTGTGCCATAGGCTGCAAGTATAAAATAAACACTGGAATTTGAATATTTGATACCAAAAAGTGCAACAAAACTGATACTTTCTTTAACCTGATAAATTTTTAATACTGATTACATGTTCAGTAATAATATTTTGGGTATATTGGGTTAAATATGTTATTAACATTAATTTTACCCATTTCTTTTTTCTTTTTTTAGTGTACTTCTTTAGAATATTTACCGTAGTGTCTGGCACATACTGAACACTGGAGAATGTCAGCTGTGTCATACCCAGCATTTCCTAGTATCAGATGTCAGTACTGATGCCACCCTTTTGAGCACATGCTGTGGCATCAGGCCAGGTCTCTGTTGATGGCACTTTGAATTGTTTTTTAAGTTTAATTATTTATTTTGCAGTGACGGGGAGGGGAAGAGAGAGGGAGAGAGAGAATCCCAAGCAAGCTCTGCGCTGCCAGTGCAGAGCCTGACATGGGGCTTGAACTCACGAACCGTGAAATCATGGCCTGAGCTGAAATCATGAACTGACATTTAACCCACTGAGCCACCCAGGTGCTTTGATTCTGACTTCAAGTGGCCCTTCAACTTTATTCCTTATCCTTTGAGAAAGGAGGAAATCTCCCTAAAAAGAGCATAATACTTTGGGGATAGTAAGCTTTTTCTGTCAAAGACCAGATGGTAAACATGGTAGGTTCTGCTGCCGTATGGTTTTTGTTGCTTGTCTTTGTAGCCGCAAAGTAGCTATAGACAGTGCATAATAAATGCATGTCCTCATAGAACTTTATGGCCACTGAATTTGGAATTCATATGATTTTCATGTGTCATGAAAAATTATTCTGTTTCTTTTTTCACCTATTTACAAATGCAAAATCATTTTTGGTTCACAAACTGTATGAAAGTAGGTGCGGGCCACATTTGGCCCGTGGACTGTAGTTGGCTAACCCTGACATCATAAGTGCCCTGTACATTTAGTAGCCCAGAGTCTTGTGTGACCCTTGGTTTTTCTTATGTTTTGAACCTAACATTTAGTTTATACTGTACCATTTTATTTATTTTACTTTTAGTGGGTTTTGTTTGACCTGTTTATATTCAGTGGTTTAAACGGAACAAAACACTATTTATGAAACTTGTGTTTATTGAGATGTTTGTACGTAAGGAGAGGCAGAAGAGAAAAAAACTTTAAAAAGTGTATATGGGACAAAATGGGATTTATTTTGTTTTGATTTCACTTGAAATGCTTGCCTTTTCTGTATAGATTGAATTCACTGAAGAGTTACTTAACTTTAAAGTGACATTACAGTGTGAAGCAGAAGCATATTTTAAGGTTTTGTCTTCCATGGATTTGGAGTAGAAAACCCCATTTCTCACTGTCTGTGATAAAAAAAAATGCTGAATAATGAGAATATTTAATAACTTGGTAAAGAGGTCAAAATTTTCAGTTAAGAAAGTGATATATTTAAGTTTATTACTATATATTACTGAATAGCAGAGAGTGGCCAAAAATAATTAAGCTGTAAATACTAAGTCAAGCATGTGTGTGTGTGTCTGTGTGTGTGTGTGTGTATGCCTAGGAAATCCAGCTGTGTTTGTAAATTTAATGGGAACAAGTTGAAATAAAAGTATACACATACACACACATGCACATATATTATATACACATGTACATATATATATATAGTGGAAAAGCTGCTTTTTTTTTTTTCATAGAGAATATTTCTGGACCTACTGGATTTCCAATTACACACTACCCCTTCCCTTCAGCAATTCTTTGCAGAGCTATTTGGTGAGCACAGATGTCAGAAGAGGCAGCATATGGTATTATAGAGTGTGTTTAAAAAGTTAAGGGAAGGTTAGTTTTTGTGTATGCTTATTACACAACTTAAAAATAGCTTGACTCTATTTGTAAATCAAATGGCCAGCTCTCAGACTTGTGCCAAGTGTGAAGCCTTAAAACAAGGTTTCTTTTGAGTGGTTTCGACAGCATTGGGAAGGAGAGCATCTGAAAGGTTTCGAAGATTGACTTTCTCTGGTTATAGACAAAAATGATCTGAGTTTTACAGACTTATCTACAATAATGTTGAGAAGGGCTTTACATAACAGAGCGAATCTTTAGTCTGTGATTTTAAAGAGTGCCATGCAGTGTTTTAAGAGGTGGGGACTGTTTCCCGTGTTTGAGTGGAGCCTTGCAAAAAGGGAGCAGAAGCGGTCACAACAATTTGCAAATGCTGTCTATTTAATCTTCAACCTAGTAGCAGTACAGAAAGAAATTACTATTCCTCATCTACACTCCCACCACTCTGCTTCCAGTTTTATGTTTTGTCTGTGTAAATTATTTCTAGAATGTTAGGACTTTCACATAAGGCTTCATAAGTGCCTAGGAAATTCCAAGCTGCGTTTGTAAATTTAGAGGGAACACAACAAGTTGAAAAAAATGTCAAGTACTTAAAGTTGACCTTTTAGTAAGGACACACAAGAGCAGTGAGTGGGCTTTAAATTGGATCTCTCTACACATCCTTTGAGCCGCTCCCTGAATCCAGCAAGAATTAGGGATGGGTGGGACATCTCTGCCCTACACTCCAGCTTTTGGGGGCAGTTTCTGTTTCTGGCTTTGTCTTTCCTGGGTCTGTTCACAGACACTGCATGTTTCAGAGTAGCAGGACCCAGGCATGCAGTCAACCTCCTCTTCCAATTTTTCTCTAATGAGAAAACCCCTAAAAAGTTCAACCCAAAAGAGCTACATTTAAAAAAAAGGTAGCTTTTTGAATCTTTTGAATTGCTGATATGCTTGCCCTTCAGTTAATCAACATCCTAGATTTATTTGGATTGTACATTCATAGCTGTTTTTTACTTTCTCCTTGTTTGGTGTCACACTTAGATAAAAATAAATCGCCACACCCTGCCCTAACACACACACACACACACACACACACACACACACACAATCTTTGTAAATCTGATGGTGATGGGAGGTAGACTGTATGTCCGTCCATGATGGAAAGGAAGCACATTGTTTCCTCCAAGTTTCTGGGCTGACAAAATAGTCAACCCTGATGAATTATCCTAAAGTAATGAAAGATAAATACCTCTCAATAATTGAGGGTACTGATTTGCTGGGGCCCAGCTTTTTGCAGTTTAAATTTTTTGATTTTATTCCAGTGTGGGATATTGTAGTAGATATTGTGCTGTAACTACCCAGATGGAGCATTTCAGGGACGAAGGACTCATTCACTCTAGCTACTGGCGGTGTTGCCACACACTGCCCTCACAGCCAGCCCCCTTTGGGAATTGCTTCTGCTGAAGAGAATCACCTTACCCCAAGGGCACCCCTCCTTGGGTGAGGGTCCAGCTGACTCAGTACAGTTCTCTAGGATCATGGCTGCTCCTGAGCGCCTTTTGTGGACACTGCTGGAGCCTGCATTGTAGCTCTGCCTCCCTTTCTCCCCAGTCCTGTCTCCTTTCCCTTCCCTTCTCCAGGTGCTGATCCCAAGAGCACTCCCTACAAAACCACTTGTACTTAAAAAATAAATATATACATATATATATGTATATATCTATAATATATACATATATATAATACATATATATATATATATATATATATATATATATATATATATATATAGTGAGAGAGAGAGTGTGTGTGTGAGTGGGGGGTGGGTGGGGCAGAGAGAGAAGGAGACAGAAAATCCCATGCCAGCTCCACATCCAGCACAGAGCCCAAAGCAGGGCTGGATCTTAGAACCGCGAGATCACCACCTAAGCAGAAATCAAGAGTGGGTGCTTAACTGACTGAAGCACCTGGTGCTCCCCGACTCCTTGCACTTTAATCACCATCTTAGAGTTGGCTTCCCTGGGATCCCAACCATAGACAGATGTGATTATTTAACTTTCTTTTGAGGAGTAATTTTTCAGATCTTGAAGTTAACTTCAAATGTATCAAAACTAGTGTGAAGAAGTGATATGAGAGTCGAGAAATTTTCAAGGTTTTATATCCTTTTCAGAAGTTCTTGTATAACATGAATTATTTTAAATTAGCTGTGCTTCTTCAGTGCTTATAACGTAACTCTAAGAGTTGGGAGGAGCACGGATGAAAGAGAATCCCTGGGTTCTCTGATGACTAGCATAGAGCTGAGGAGAGGAGTCTGGGGTAATGGAGATTTTGAGTGGTGATAACGTGTCCAAAGAGGCTCCCTTTACAATAACTAAAGGTACATAGAGTAAAAGCACAAAAGTACAGCTGCTGTTCTTGTCAGTGATGATTTTTAAAAAATGTTTATTTTTGAGATAGAGAGAGAAAGCACGAGTAGGGGAGAGGCAAAGAGAGAGGGAGACAGGATCTGAAGCAGACAGCTAGGAAGTTGACAGCAGAGAGCCCAATGTGGGGCTCGAACTCATGAACAATGAGATCATGACCTGAGCTGAAGTTGGCCACTTAACTGACTAAGCCACCCAGGTGCCCCAAGAGTGGTGATACACAGCTCAGATCCAAGAGCCAGGCTGCCTGTGTTAGAATCTTCGCTCTGTTAACTTCTTTTCTGTATGACCTTGGGCAAGTCACTTAATGGTCTCTGTGACTCAGGGTTCTCATTTGTAAAAGAAGGATAATAATACTTAATAAGATTATGATGTGGATTAGATCAGCTAATATATGTAATGCTTTTATAACACTATAAATGATTGTTTATATTATTATTTTATTCACCAAATTTAAAAATTGTATGTAGTCAGATCTGTTGGTTGTTTTATTGCTTCTAGGCAAATATGACTCTTCCATCTTCTACACCAACATTGTCCGATACAGGTATGGTACTACCACTTAAATATTGGCTGTGGAGATTACTTAAATATAAAATCTTAAAAAAAGGTAAAAAAATTGAGGTAAAACTAATTTTAGGGGCACCTGGCTAACTCAGTTAAGTGTCTGACTCTTGATCTCAGCTTGGGTCTTGATCTCATGGTCGTGAGATTGAGCCATGTGTTGGGCTTCATGCTGGATGTGAAGCCTACCTTAACAAGTTAATTAAAAATTGATTTTAATCATAAATTTTTATTTAACCCAGTAATTCATAAAATATTATCAGTTCAATGTGTAGTCATTATAACATTATTACTGAGATAGTTTATATACTTTTGCTTTTTTAAGTTTTACAAATAAAGGGTGTATTTTGCATTTGTAGCACATTTCAGTTGCTCATTTCAATAGCTGCTATGGCTACAGCCTATTGCGTTGGACTATGCACCTTTAGAGGTTTGCTAGTTAATTTTTTTATTTCAAGAGTATTCTAGTCATCCATTTCTGTCATTGAACCACCCCAAAACATAATAGTTTAGAACAACAATAGTTCATTATTTCTCACAAGTCTCATCCAGCTTGCACACATAAGATTGGTGATGATCGATGAATCAATTATTACTGTGAGAGTTGTGAAATTTTCTAATTCCATGATTCCTTTTATGTCTATTAGTTGGAATTCTATGGTAAAGAAGAAGCTTTTCTTCTTCCTTTAGTCATCTATTTAATTATAGGGCAGCATGAGCGCATTGACTCTTTATTCAGTAGGTTATAATCCATAATTTATTTGAACGTTCAAATATTTTTACCATTCCATTATATATACAGTAAAATGGATTGCATGTAACTTTTTCTGCGAGTGTTCTACAAGATGAGCAAATATTTTCAATAAATTGTGACTTGATAAACAAGCGATGTTTTCGCCCAAAAAACAAACAACCCAGTGAAGAAATGGGCAGAAGATATGAACAGACACTTCTCCAAAGAGGACATCCAGATGGCCAACAGACACATGAAACGATGCTCAGCATCGCTTCTCATCAGGGAAATACAAATCAAAACCACCCTGAGATACCACCTCACACCAGTCAGAGTGGCTAAAATGAGCCAATCAGAGAACTCTAGATGCTGGCGAGGATGTGGAGAAACGGGCACCCTCCTACACTGTTGGTGAAAATGGAAACTGGTACAGCCCCTCTGGAAAACAGTGTGGAGGTTCCTCAGGAAACTAACAATAGAACTCCCCTATGACCCAGCAATAGCACTGCTAGGAATTTACCCAAGGGATCCAGAAATGCTGATGCATAGGAGCACATGTACCCCAATGTTCATAGCAGCACTCTCCACAATAGCTAAAACATGGAAAGAGCCTAAGTGTCCATCAACAGATGAATGGATCAAGAAGATGTGGTTTATCTATACCATGGAATACTACATGGCAATGAGAAACAATGAAATCTGGCCTGTGTAGCAACATGGATGGACCTTGAGGGTGTTATGCTGAGCGAAATAAGTCAGGCAGAGAAGGACAAATATCATATGTTTGCACGTATAGGAGGATTAGGAGGAACTTGATGGAGGAACAAGGGGGAGAAGAAGGGCGGAAATGGTGGGGGAAAGGGAGAGAGGCAAACCATGAGAGACTCTTGAATGCTGACAAAAACTGAGGACTGATGGATGTGAGGGGGAGGAGGGATGGGCATGGAGGAGGCACTTGTGGGGATGAGCACTGGGTGTTATGTGGAAACTAATTTGACAATAAACTATTTGTAAAAAAAAAAAATAAATAAAATAAAATAAAGTTAAAAAAAACCAAGCAATGTTTTGCAATAGTAGTAGTATGTGATGCCATATGTCACGTGATCACAACTGAGCCAATGGTTCTTGAAATTTGCTATACAAGTACTTTGGATTACAAGCACATTTCTGGAATGAATTATGAATTATGAATTTTCAAACCATACAAACTGAAGTTTTACTTATTATTTGTATAACATTTTATTTATATATTTATATTAATATAATTTATACAAATATATATCATGGAATGATTAGACAATTTGAACATTCAAATAAAGACTTTTTTTTTCTGCAGATTTCCCATATTATCCCTGTCCCTACACATGCATAGCCTCCTTATCAACATCACTAACCAGAATGATACATATTTTTTTTAGCAAGGGTGAACGTGCACTGACACATCATAAACAACCGAAGTACATTGTTTACTTTGGATTCATTCTTGGCATTGTATATTCCGTGGGGTTTGGCAAATGTATAATCCTGTATATATATATACATAATATAATCATTATAATATCATACAGAGTATTTTCACTGCCCTGAAAACCCTCTGTGCTCTGCCTATTCATCTTTCCCTGCCACCTTGCAGCAACCTGATCTTTTTATTGTATCCATAGTTTTGCTTTTTCCAGCTGTCATTTAGTTGGAATTATATAGTATGTAGCCTTTTCAGATTGGCTTCTTTGACTTTGTAATATGCACTTAAGGTTCCTTCATGTCTTTTCATGGCCTATTAGCACATTTCTTTTCAGCACTGAATGATATTCCATCCTCTGGATGTTATCACAGTTTATTTATCCACTCACTGTCTATGGGAAACTTGGTTGCTTCCAAGCTTTGGTAATTATTAATAAAGCTGCTGTAAATAATCTGTGTGCAGATTTTTGTGGGGTCATAAAAGTTTTCAACTCTTTTGAGTAAATACCAAGGAAATATGATCGTTGGATCATATGGTAAAGGTATGTTCAGTTTTGTAGGAAATTGCCAAACCATCTTCCTAAGTGGCTGTACCATTTTGCACTGCAGACCATCAGTATGTAAGAGCTCCTGTTGCTCCATATCCTGGCCAGCATTTGATGTTGTCAGTGACTGATGCCAGCGTACTGGTATCTTAGTGTTTAATTTGCATTTCTCTATGATGTGGAGCATCTTCTATTATGCTTACTTACCATCTGTATATCTTCTTTGCTGAGTTGTCTATTAATATTTTGGCCCATTTTTAGTCAAGTTATTCATTTTCTTATTATTGAGTTTTATTTCTTTTTAATTTTTATTTATTTCTTTTAGCAATTTTTTTAATGTTTATTTTTGAGAGAGAGAGATAGAGCATAAGTGGAGGAGGGGCAGGGAGAGAGGGAGACACAGAATCTAAAGCAGGCTCCAGGCTCTGAGGTGTCAGCACAGAGCCCAACTTGGTGGTCAAACCAAAAACCATGAAATTATGACCTCAGCTGAAGTCAGATGCTTAACTGACTGAGCCATCCAGGTGCCCCTTATTGTTGAATTTTAAAAGTTCTTTGTATACTGTGGATTACAGTCCTTTATCAGATGTGTCTTTTGCACATATTTTCTTCCAGTCTGTAGCTTATCTTTTCATTGTCTTGACACTGTCTTTGGCATAGCATATGTTTTTAATTTTGGTGAAGTCCAGCTGATGAATTCTTTCTTTAACGGATTGTATCTTTGGTGTTATACCTAAAAAGACCATCTAGGTTTTCTCCTGTGCTATATTCTAGGAGTTTTATAGTTTTGTATTTTATGTTTAAGTCTATGATCCATTTTGAGTTAATATTTGTGTAGGGGATAAGGTCTGTCTAGATTCACTTTTTTGCATGTGGATGTCCGTTGTTCCAGCATTATTTGTTGAAGAGACAGTCTTTGGTCTATTGGATTGCTTTTGCTCATTTGTCAAAGATGATTCGATCATATTAGTAGGGGTCTATTTATTGGTTCTCTCTTCTGTTCCATTAATCAATTCGTTCTTTTGCTGGTACCACACTGCCTTGGTTACTGTAGCTTTACGTTAATTCTTGGAGTTGGTAGCATCAATCTTCCAACTTTGTTCTCCTTCAATATTGTAGTAGCTATTCTTCATACAGACTTTAGAACCAGTTTGTTGATGTCCATAAATTAACTTTATGGGATTTTGATTAGGATTGCATTGAATCTATGGATCAAATTAGGAAGAACTGATATCTTGATCATACTGAGTCTTTCTATCCATGAACATTGAATATTTCTTCATTTATTTACTCCTTCCTTGATTTCATTTATCAGAGTACTTTTCTCATATAGATTTTGTAACAGTTTTGTTAGGTTTACACACAAGTATTTCTGTGTTTGGGGGTGCTAATGTAAAGGGTGTTATTTTTAATTTCAAATTCCGCTTGTTCATTGTTGGTGTATTTTTAACTGAGAACACACTCTCTTCACATATGCTGAGGTACGTGGTAAGATTGGAGCAAATTCTGCTGTGTGGAGGATATTCTCAATTCCATCTTTTCCCCATTTTGAACTGTTGAAATGTTTCAGTTCAAATATGTTACAGGGTTTGTCTTTTTGCATGGAAAGTACTATGGCTCCTTTAAGCAAATATTTTAACCACACAAAATTTGTCCACTAAATTGCTCTACTTATGGTGCTTTTGAATGTCTCACCAAGTTTAGTTGTTGCAATATCATAGGGCTTTTCAGTTTCACTTCAGTTAAGTATAGAATACGCTCATCCCTTTAAAAATAAGAACTTACTGAGAGGTTTCTTCCCACAAGTTGAGATATTCTTTTTTTTTTTTTTAATTTTTTTAATGTTTTATTTATTTCTAGGAGAGAGAGAGAGACAGCGTGAGCAGGGGAGGGTCAGAGAGAGAGGGAGTCACAGACTCTGAAACAGGCTCCAGGCTCTGAGCTGACAGTCAGCACAGAGCCCGACGCGGGGCTCGAACCCACGTACCACGAGATCATGACCTAAGCGAAAGTCGGACGCTTAACCGACTAAGCCACCCAGGCGCCCCAACAAGTTGAGATATTCTTAAAGCATGATTACAGTATTTCAGAGTTAAATTTTGTGCAAATTAAACCCATCTCATATTAATACTTTGCTACACTGAAAAGATTCAGGATAAATGCTAAAGCAGGATGCTGGGAGGTCAGCAGAACCTGGGATGTTCCTGGCGAGGACTCACATGGTGTAAAAGGCCTTTCGTGATCTGGTCCAGCCTCAGGTCTATAATCCTCTCTCTCTAGCTCTTTGCTTTTGTAGATTCATGCTGACCTCCACTCTTTTGCACTTGCTGCTGCTCTGCCTGGAAACTCCTCCTTTCCTTTCTCATCTGGCTAATTTTCCCTTATCCTACACCCCTAGACTCTGGCATCATTTTCTTTAGGTTCTCGCCTGGTTCCTCTGAAGTGGTCTCTGCCCTACCTTTACTGCAGCCCTTCCAGGTTGAGTTATATCTGTTTAGTTGTTTTTCCTTCTTTACCTTTCCAAGACACTTAAAAAAATTTTTTTTTACATTTATTTAGTTTTGAGAGACAGAGCACAAGTGGGGAGGGGCAGAGAGAGAGAGGGAGACACAGAATCTGAAGTAGGCTCCAGGCTCCGAGCCGTCAGCACAGAGCCTGACACGGGGCTTGAACTCACAAACTGTGAGATCATGACCTGAGTTCAACTGACTGAGCCACTCAGGTGCCCCTCAAGACACCTTTTGTCCAATGTCCTATTATTTAAGAGTCTTGATCTTTGCTTCCAAAGGCGACAGTTATTGGATAAGCTGATCTGTGCTAAGGGATAAGCGATTTTGATGAATTGCTTATCTGCTGCTGAAAATATATTTGTATTTCATGGAGGCCCATTGGGGCAGTGGTCTTCAGAGATAATTCAAATTGTGACACACATTGGGGATTGTGCAAGACCATTTATAAGGGTATAGGCAGAACATGGCTTAGCTTTTATTTTACTGAGCAAAACTAAGGAATTAAGGTTTTCTAATATTTAATATTTTGGTTGATAATATTTAATATTTTGGTTGAGAAAGTATATATATATAACTTTATCATGTAACTTGACATTGGTAATATGTATTAATTGACTCCGTGCCCCATGATAACAATATGAATACCTTGCTATAGAGGCATGCTATATCCCCAGTGGATATCCCTTCAAGTTTTCTGGCACTGTCATGACTTAAATGATCAAGTGCTTCCTGTGTGCCAGACACTGTTCTACACACTTTATAGGGATCAACATACTTATTCTTCACAACCACCTTGTGAGATTGGTACTATTATTAGCATGCTCATGTGATAGCTGAAAAAATGGAGCCTGGATAATCAGGTAACTTTCAAGGATGGGGTGAGCATATGGTTGGTTCAGTATACAACTGATGTAGCCTAGTTCCAGAGGCCGCTTGTTTAATTTCTGTTCCGTACTGTGCTGGGCTCTGGTGTTCGTCTGTTCCTATGGGATAGACACATGTGGCTTCCAGCAGGACGGGGACCATGTCTGTCTTGTTCATTGTGGTAAAAGTTTCTTAAATTTTCACAAATATTTCCTAAATGAAGGAACCATGAGGGCCTGTCAGCACCTCTGAACTCATGTCACTTAAATGGGAACTTTGGATAAGTATTCTTTTGTTTTTAACTTGAAACATTTTTTCTCTTGAAATAATTAGATCTGATGAGAAATTGGCATGAGTTAAATTAGCAGTCCTATGTTTAGAAACTTTTCATGAAAAAAAGTCTGCATCACTCTAGTACCAGTGAGTCACTTATGAGTCCCAGCTACCCCCTGACGTGACTAATGCCTTCCTTTTCTTCTTTTATCATGAGGGTCTGAGAACATAAGAAATAAACCTTAGGTTTTTTCTCAATACCGATTAAAGTGTCCCTCAAATGTGTATGACCTTAAAACAGCAACAGGAACAGCAATAATAATGACAACAAAATGATAATGGAAAAGAGAAGCAGAACTTAAACTAATTTGGGGGGGGGTTCACCCACTGATAGCTTTTTAAGTCTGGCTCCGCTTTCCTTAATTCTTTGGCACAAGGCTATATAATAATCTCTCAGGTGTTCTGAGCTTTAATGAAATTGTTTTGTTTTGACTAAATAAGTTTGTGATTCTGTAAGCTTATGATTCTTTCCACATTTGAAAGAGTATTTGGAGAGTTTGGGAGTTTTGTATTACCATCATATTCAAATTATGACTCTATTTTCTTCCCTGTTTTGCTTTTAGGCTCTTTCAAGACACTTACTCTTCCATCAGTAAGTATCCATTTAAAAATTTTGGTTTCAGAAATATACATTGCATTGGTGAGACAAATAAATTAATATTTTTTGGCTTTTATATCAATTTACATTTCTTGTGAGTTTGGCTTCAGTTCAGTTTCACCTTTAAATGAAGAATAATGTTACTTCAGGGCACTTGGTGGCTCATCTGTTGAGTGCCCAACTTCAGATCAGGTCATGATCTCACAGTTTGTGAGTTTGAGCCCTGCATTGGGCTCTTTTTGGAGTCAGCACTGAGCCCACTTTGGATCCTTTGTCCCCCTCTCTCTCTGCCCTGCCTCCCTCTCTCTCTTCTCTCTCTGTCCCTCTCAAAAATGAATAAACATTAAAAAAATTTTTTTTAAATGTTACTTAAGGGAGATCCGTTATTAGCCTCTTCAAACTTATAGCAGAGATTTTCCTCTTGTGAAGCAGGGAACTTCACTGAGGGAAACCTTCCTGGACTGTTGCCACAGAAGCGTGGGCTGGTTTGGTGCTGCTTCTGCCTTCCTGAACCTTGAAGTTTGAGTGTATAATTAACACTCTGCCCCTCTGTTTCCCTGTCCTACAAAGTGCAGGGTCACAGTGAGCCATATTGAAGACTGAGACGTTGGTGATATTGATCCTGTCTTTGTTAAAAACATTTTTTTTGTTGTTTATAATTTAATTTTTTGCATTACCTTTTCTATTTTAAAATATTTAAAATTTACTTATCTTGATTACTGATTTTTTTGCCTCCTCAAGTTTTGCACCAGAGGCAAGGGCCTCACTCACCCCACCCACTTCCTAGCTCTGGAAAAGGGGATAAAGAAACCACCTCCTTCATAAGGGTTTCTTTATCCTGCAGGTGAAATGAGATGTGAAAGTGCTGTAAAATTTGCTATGGAAGTGGAAAGAGGTTATTATTTTGTTGAGAAAGTCATAAAACCTTATGATCAAATGCTGTTTGTGAACTGCTCCTGCTTTGTAGCTTTGATTTGGAAGTTTGCATTTTTATTACCATGTTTTGTTTTGGAGCTTCACGCTTTGGATGTACAATGAGAAAGTAGACCACAGCATTCAACAGGAGATGCAATTTGGTATACTTTTCTGAGAACAGTTGACTAATGACTAATGACTTTGTTATTATCAAACAAAATTTGACCCGGTCAATTTGAAAATCTAATTGGCTTAGTAAGTGATTCATGAATTGGGCAGGATCCCATCTAGCAAGTAGAGGGAAGCTCCAAAGAATTGTATAGTATGGAAGGTTTTTGTAGGTAGGAAGGTGGGGCAACAAGTTATCAGCAAAAGAAAAGAAAGGATTGTCCAAGGCCAGGTCACCTTCCCTTAGGGGGAAGGACATGGGGTCTTATCCTGCAGATTGCCTCATCTTCCTTTGGGTGGAGTAGGGGTAGGGGGAGAGGGCCCATGTGACAGATTACCTCATTGGTTCTTGTCAGAAACTTCCAGATTGATTGGCCTAAAATGCCACTCCTGGAAAGGTTGAAACTGCAGTTAAGTCCTGGTTTACTGTTCTGGGAGCAAATGACTCCACCTTGGGCCTGTGGTTTCTTTTTAACAACTTTAGCCTTGACACTTTACATACTTAATGTAGGATTAGCATTAGCTGATGAGCCAGGTTTCTCCATTACTTCTTAAAGGTTACTTATCAAGCATATTCAGAAACCACATTCCTTTCTGCAGGGGTGGTGGTGGGGGTGGTATTCCTGGAGAATATAGTGCTCCCAAACAGTACTTTATAAAAATTACTTATATTCTGGGGCACCTCGGTGGCTTAGTCGGTTAAGCGTCTCACTTTCACTTAGGTCATGATCTCGCGGTTTGTGGGTTCGAGCCCCGCGTCGGGCTCTGTGCTGACTGCCAGCTCAGAGACTGGAGCCTGTTTCGGAGTCTGTGTCTCCCTCTCTCTCTGACCCTTCCCTGCTCACGCTGTCTCTCTCTCTCCTAGAAATAAATTTAAAAAAAATTAAAAAAATTAAAAAAAATTATTTATATTCCATAGCTGTTGTTTCTTGCCTGTTACGTTTGTACTTTCCCTCCTAAGAAATATAACTGCTTTTTCTATTGTTGAATAGGAAGTAGGGAAAGAGAGCAGGTGAAAATGGGGGGAAAGCCTAATCTCAGTGATGATAAGACATTGTATTGCATTTATACCCTAAAATATTAGATGCTGGTCATGATGCTGTAGGAAGAGCATTCCAATGAGAAAATTAAAAATAAATCCTGTGTAATAGAATTGCCTTGTAGCAGAAGAGGCTGGGATTTAAGTTCAGGAGCCACAGCTTAAACTACAACTGTCTGGTTTCATGAGAGAAGCCTGTAGTTTCACAGGCTGGAAGTGTAGAAAGGCTGGAAAGAGAAGGCATCAGGCTTGGATGGTTCCAACAATGCCAGTTTATTACAAATTGCACTCTTCCAAACTGTCATTAGCTGGTCTTTGGCTGCTATTATTCTTTTAAGCCTTACCTATTCTTATAAGTATTAAGTTGGAAATACTAACTCCAACACCCTGTGTTTGTCTTTCCTAGTAATGCCATTTCTATTGTAGACAGATACAGCAATTATCTATTGAGAGCTTTCTTAGACATTATGTTTAGGAGTATATTCCTTTTCTACTAAAACAAAAATTTAAAGACTTTGTCATAAATTGTGTCTCAGAGAATTTGATAATGCTTGGCAGAAATAGAAAGTTCTTTATTGTTATGAGTTGTCAGTTAAAATAGACTCAGTTTTTAGAGAGTGCACTTGCATTCTGATGTTTGTAAATGTAATATTTCAGTTTTTTTGAGGTTCTCATGAATTATTGCTGTAAAATGTAGATATTTTGACTGCATTAACACAAATGTGTTTTTAATATCTGATTAGCTCATTGTTTCTATTTTTGATACAGTACAATCAGCTTTTAATAAGTAAATAAAAAAACAATTGATGCTTAATATAAAGGTTATTTTTTTGCACAAAATGTGGTAGGGGAAATTTCTTTTATTCTCTGTAAATAAATCCAACTTAACATGAGGGAGGGGTTTTTAAAGTTAGGAATGTTGTTGACATTTATTTTATGTATAATTAATATTTTTAAAATATATTTTTAGTAGAAACTGTCATCATAAAGTCCTCAATTTAATTTTGAAAGTTATTTGAAATCTCTACTACTTTTAATAACTGGCATTATTAATGAAGTAGAGTAGGATAAATCCTATTTTGTTATCTCAGTTTCCTTGATAATGATCATTGATAATTGGTCATTCAGAGAAGATGAAATGGTTTTCGTCATCCCAGATTAGTTCCTTACCCTCCAAGAATCTTTTTACAATTTTTATTTTTATTTAAAAATTTAAAAAATGTTTTTATTTATTTATTGACTTTTTAAATATTTTTATTTATTTCTAGAAGAGAGAGAGAGAGACAGCATGAGGAGGGGAGGGTCAGAGAGAGAGGGAGTCACAGACTCTGATAAACAGGCTCCAGGCTCTGAGCTGGCAGTCAGCACAGTGCCCGACGTGGGGCTCGAACCCACGAACCATGAGATCATGACCTAAGCGAAAGTCGGACGCTTAACCGACTAAGCCACCCAGGTGCCCCAGCTTTTATTTATTTTTGATACAGAGAGTAAGCACGAGCTGGAGAGGGGCAGAGAGAGAGGGAGGCAGGAATCGAAGCTGACTCCACACTGACAGTAGAGACCCCAATGCGAACTCAAATTCACGAGCGATGAGATCATGACCTGAACTGAAGTCAGACTCTTAGCCAACTGAGCCATCCAGGTGCCCCAATTTTTATTTATTTTTATTTTATTTTTAAGCAAACTCTATGCCCAAGATGGGGCTTGAACCCATAACCCCAAACAAGAGTTGCTCACTCCACTGACGAAGCCAGCCAGAAAACCCTCACCAATGACCTTTTTGAGTATACTTGCCTTAAATACCCTGGGCAAAGAGCAGTCATTTACTCAGAAAATTTGCTTTTATGTATACACAGAATAGACTTAGCGTAATGCAAATTTAGCATGTCCCTCTCAGATGCCAATTGATACTTGGCTGATCAAAGCCCCTTGTTACTGCACTGTTGCCAGACAGTGTCCGTCTGTGGGAACTGTGTCTTTCTCCAGCCTTCTGTTCTCAGCTCAACGTGTAAAACTACAAAATCCCTGTGGGAAACTAATTGGTTCTTGTATAAGAGTCATGGGAATCTCTGATGAGGGAACCTCTTTATTACCACTTCTGGGAAGTCTCTCAGTAACTGACCCCGAGAAGACAGAAGGTAATTGGTCAATAGAGATATAGGAGCTTTTATTATTTTCTGGTGTCCTCTCCCCTGTGGGAAGCAGGTTACAACCCATTCTAGGTCTGTGACAGAGAAAAACCTCCATAAAGATTGCTTAAAATCCACACAATTTTCTTCATACTCTCTCACATTATGTCCCTCTGCTGTTAACAGTGGAGGGCCAAGGTCTCTACTACAGCCCCGCATTGGTAGTGCCATGCAAAGTCTGCAGTGACACCACAAGGCAAATGGTTTAGTCACCCCTGGTCTACTGACTGATACACCAAGTTCATTTGTACTCTCTGACTTTCCAGCCCTGGGATGAACACTGAGGCTTTGGGAGGCAGAATTACCTAAATCTTACATATGGAGGGTGGGCAGGGTTTCCAATGGGGCAATTAAAAAAGCAAATTACTTAGGGTGGCTGAAAGGAGCATAAAGATAGTACCATCTCCACTTGTGTTACTTCTGCTTTTTTATTTGGCGTCTTCATGGTTAAATAGGCCTCTTTAGTTTTGAGCCTCTGCATTATTACTTTGACATAAATCTTTAATCTACTATCAGTTCTGGAGTCTCTGTGCCACTAAAAATGATCAAAGTATATCCAAATCATAAAAAGCAATCCTATCAAATACCATATTTTAAATGTAAAGTATTTATGAATCTTTGCCATATATGTGATACGCTGGCATATATAATTTTCTGCTTATAATTCAAAAATATCTCTTTAAAAGAATCTGAGGGGCGCCTGGGTGGCTTAGTCGGTTAGGCGTCCGACTTTCGCTTAGGTCATCATCTCGCGGTTCGTGGGTTCGAGCCCCGCGTCAGGCCCTGTGCTGACTGCCAGCTCAGAGCCTGGAGCCTGTTTCAGTCTGTGACTCCCTCTCTCTCTGACCCTTCCCTGCTCACGCTGTCTCTCTCTCTTTCCTAGAAATAAATAAAACATTAAAAAAAATTAAAAAAAAAGAAAAAAAAATAAATAAAAGAATCTGAGAACTGAAGTATCATTTGAAAAAATAGAATATAAGAATGCAAGTTCCAAGCTAGACCCTCAGCCTTACTAGGGCATCCATCTTTGGCTCACGTTGTATTCCAAGGATTAGAACAACTTGTAGCTAGGAGGTGCTCAATAAATATTTATTGAAGAAAAGCAAAAATTGGCACTAGAAGTTATGTGAATGTGATGCTACTGATTGTTCTTTCTAACATTTTATTAAGAATTTTTCCAATATACAAAAAACTTGGAAGAATTTCGTGGTGAGCACTTCTGTATCCACCACTCAGAATCTACCATTAACACTTTATTATACTTGCTCTATTCCATATCTATACATCTATTTGTGTTTGTATCCATTAATTCATCTTATTTTTAAACATTTTTTGTGTTTATTGACTTATTTTTTAAGAGATAAGGAGAAAGCAAGCCAGAGAGAAGCAGAGAGAGAGGGAGAGATTGAATCCTAAGCAGGCTCCATGCTGTCAGCACAGAGCCCAATGCAGGGCTTGAACTCATGAACCGTGAGATCATGACCTGAGCTGAAACCAAGAGACAGATGCCAAACCGTCTGAACTACCCATGCACCCTAATTCATCTTATTTTTAAAATGTGTCTCCAATAATTTGTGAACATCAGTACTTCTCTCCCTAAATATTTTTTGCTGACCGTTTTATTGGTGGATTGTTACATTTCCTTCATAGTCTCATCCATGTTGTAAGCTTCAAGGTAACTGCTGTTACTGGAAGATCTCTGAGCTTTCTGTGGATAAAACTTATTTGCCAACATGAGCCAGAATTTAGTTTCAGAACCTCAGGTTTATTATAATGAAAACCAAATAAAAGTCAGGTGTGCTAGTCATCTATTGTTGCATAACCAATTATCCCAAAAGCTTTGGCATAAAACTGATGATCCCAAAGCTTTGGGCTATTACAAGGCTGCTGTCAGGATGTCAGTTAGACCTGCCTTCACCTGAAGGCTTCAGTAGGTCGGGGATCCTCTGTAAGGTAGTTCACTCGTATGGCTATCAAGCTGGTGGTGGGTGTTGGTGGGAGACCTCAGTTTCTCCCTATGTGGGCCTCTCCACAGGCTTCTTGAGTGTCCTCCTCACATGGCAGCTGGATTCCCTCACAGTGAAGAATCCCAGAGAGAAAGAGAACCAGGAAGAAGCCATCCATTCTCTAACACAGCTTCATTCTTTTCTTGAGAAGCAAGTCCCTAAGTCTGGGGAATGAGATTCTACCTTTTGAAGGGCAGAGGGTCAGAGAATTGTCAGACATGTTTGAAAGACATCACACGGAGGCTTTTATTACAGTAATATAGCTCTTCTTGGGTTTGAATCTCAGCTAGTAACCTGGAGCAGCTTCCCAAACTCCTCCAAGCCCCAGGTTCCTTCTATATAAAATGGTGTCAGTAAGAGCACCCACCTGAAGGATTGTTGGAAAATGACACAGGTCACGTAAGCTGCCGAGTATGGCTTCAAGTCTGTTAATGCTGGCAGGTAGGAATTCTGCCGGTAATAGCAGTAGTAAGGCAGCAGCACCCCCGTCCTTCCCAAGACTACGACCTATGATGTGCAGGATGCAGGAAGAGAGCGCACTACAGAAAAGAGTTCGAAAGAGATATGGTGGGGCCGTAAGGAAAGAAGTCTTGTGCAAGTTGTGCTTTTCACCAGTTGACTGCCTCAAAGAGGGAGGCATAGAAAAAAGTGCTGAAAGACATTAGATAGTCTGAACCCCCAATGACTGTTAGGAAGAATATGCACTTGGACTAGGAAATGACAAGGTGACCAGTGCTGAGAACCCTGCAATTTAACGGGAGAGAAAACTACAGGATGTTAAGAGGGAAAACAAATTGTTTAACATTGGTGCCTAGGAGAGGCAAGTTTTACAACATGGCAATTACTTTTAATAATACTATAGATTTAAAGGTTCTATTCTTGGGGCGCCTGGGTGGCTCAGTCAGTTTAGTGTCCGACTCTTGATTTCGACTCAAGTCATGATCTCACGGTTCATGGGTTTGAGCCTGATGGCAGGCCTGCGCTGACAGTGCAGAGCCTGTTTGAGATTTTCTCTCTTTCCTCTCTCTACTCCTTCCCTGCCCCCTCAATGAAATAAGTGAACTTAAAAAAATATATAAATTTCTCTGTTCTAATTTATAATTAAAAACATTTTCGAGGTAAAATAATGAGAATGTCTGATCTCTTCATTTTCTCCAGCTACCTCTGAACAGTGCAGATGGGATTTATGAGCTACGTGTAACTGGACGTGCCCAGGATGAGATCTTATTCTCTAATAGTACGCGCTTATCATTTGAGACCAAGAGAATGACTGTCTTCATTCAAACAGACAAGTCCCTCTATAAGCCAAAGCAGGAAGTGAAGTTTCGTGTCGTTACACTCTTCTCAGACTTTAAACCTTATAAAACTTCTTTAAACATTCTAATAAAGGTAAGTGCCAGCTAGAAATAAAGTAAGAAGTTCAAGCCATCTTACTACAGCTCTCTGCGAAGTTCCAGTCAAGTTATCTTAGATTTCGCCATGGGTAAACTTCTCTCCCAACAAGAGAATACTCTGTCTTGGAAGGGAAATGGGAGAGCAGTGGGTTCAGAGCTCAGGCTCCAAAGTTGGCTGGCTTGGACTCCAGTCCTTGCTTCTTCATTGATTAATTCATTTGTTAAACATGTTTTGAACTTTTGTGTTCAGGCCTCTGGGGTGGGGCAGTGAGCAGAACAGATTAAATCCCCTGCTCACATCAAGCTTATATTTCAGTGAATAGTGTGGAGACAGGAACTAAATAAACACATAAATATGTATACAAAGGGATTGGTGTGTGCTTGTGTGTGTGTGTGTGTGTGTGTGTGTGTGTGTGTGTAAGAGAGAGAGTGTTTATGTTTGCTCTTTTCTCTAGGTTGTTAGGGGAGTCCTATGTGAGCAGAGGCCTAAAGGAAATAAAAGAATGAGCCCATACATACAGCGGGAACAGCTTCTGTAAAGGCCCTGAGGCGGGAACTTGTTGGGTACATTGGAGGAAAAATAGGCTGATAGTGTACCAGGGCATGAGGGGACAAATATTAGGAGATGAGGTAAGATATAGCTATGTGGGTTGGAGGAGGGGTGGATCATACAGGGTCTTCTTGGGCATGATATGGACTTTGGATTTTACTGAGGGAAGTGAGATTTCACTGGAGAATTGTGAGGACAGGCGTGATGTGATTTGACTTATAAAAGGATCACTGTCTGCTCTAAGAAGAATAGATGCTAGTTGTGTGAGAAAATTAATCTCTCTGAGCCCCAGTTTCTTTATTTGTAAAATGTGTAATAATAATAATACCTCACAAAGATTTTTGTGAGATAATCCAAGCAAAGCATTTAGAACTATGCCTGCCACATAGTACGTGCTCACTGAACATTAGCTCTTTTTATAATGCGAACTCCATTGGCAGGGAGTCATTTGGCCTCTGCTGCTTGCACACTCTGATGGTCCGGAGGCAGGTAGTTGGACTGAGTGTTTTCCTGTGGGAACCAAGTTGAGGACCGTTGAGATCCTGCTGGACCTGCTTTTTCTACGCTTAGGCTGCAGAGAATACAAGACATTTGATCCTTACATGGAAATAAGGTGATCAACTCACCCCAGTTTGCCTGGGTCTCTCTTGATTTTATAACTGAAAAGTCCCTGGTCCTGGGAACCCTCTTGGTGACCTTCCGTGTTCTCATGAATGACACAGAATGGAAGGCAAATTTAGGTTTTTTAGTTCAGTATCTTCCTATTCTTCTTAACTTCTGTGTTGCTATAAATTAAACTAAAAGCCAAACAAAAATCAAGCACACAAGCACATATACGTGTAACTTCAAGCCAAACATCCTCGGGCATCCTGCTCAATGCGTATTTCTTGAATTTGCAAGAATTGCCATTCTGTGAATCTCTGCCTTCACTGTATAATAGAATGTCTATAAAGGAGGTTGACATAGTGAATAGCATGTCTAAATTCAAGTAGCTTTCTAAGCAGGGCTTTATGGACCGCAGTCATATCATCCTTCATCATTTGTCCACATATGCTGAGAGCTTAGTGTCTGCCAGAAACGAAGTGTAAGATGGAGGATTTGGAGGTCATCTGCCTGTCTCTAGCTGTTTATATCCAATCTGCCTCGTTCTACCTGCGGTAATGAAAGTCAGCACTTGATAAATTGCCTACTCTAGGCATTAACCCAGAACCAACCCTGCTGATGCAGGACAAATACCTCACAGAGGTTTTTGTGAGGATTAAGTGAGATAATTTAAGTAAAGCATTTAGGACTGTGCTGGTCTGTGCTTTTTTATTATTTTGCCTCGCTATGGTGCTTCAAGATCTGCCTTTGAAGCCTTTGATTTGTACTCTTGGGCTCTTCTCTACAACTTTGGACTTAGCTTGACACATTTGGATTTCTCAGAAGGGCTCAGAGAGACCTCTGGGCCTGAGAAATCCTACTGGCCTTACCAACATGTGGCCCTCTCGGCCCGGGGAGGGGCGTTTAGACTAAAATTCTACCTGGAGCCCAGAATGTTTGGGAACCGTGCCCAGGGGGTTTCCATACTCTGCTCTCTGCATCCGGGCAGTGAGGCTGGGATGTGAACTCAGGTCCAGCCTTGTAACTTGCGGAAGCCATATGGGAGCTCTGATGCCCATGCTTCTGTGTTTCCCCCATCTGAAAAACAGTCATTTGAGCCAGAATGTGGTGTTTTCTACATCCTTCAGTGTAGAATAGTTGGTTTCTTGGCAAAACTTCCCAGAATAAAGTGGAACTTAGTGTTAACAGGCGCCCCTGACTTGAGCAAAGTTGTACCCTCTAGTATAGCACCACCTGCAGGCTAATGTGGAGAATGCATCTGATGGCTAGAAGGCTAACTTCTTGGAATCCATCCCACCCAATCAAGATGACAGTCAATGATACTGTAATAGTGGGCGACCTACTGAAACAGCGAGTAGCTACACTTGTGGTGAGCATTGCAGAGTGTATAAACTTGTCAAATCGCTAAGTTGTGAAAAAAAAAGGATGTAAATAAAATATTGACTGTCAGTCACAGCATATTCAGGGTTGCTCAGTGGTTGTTTTTTTTTTTTTCCTTTGTCATTGGATATTATTAAATTTGCCTGCCTTGATAACTCACCTTCTCAGGTTGAAAGGGCCTTCAGAGCCCTTTTGGCAGTGGTAAAAACATGCCCTACCCCTGCTCTGATTCTGGTTTCCTCTGGCTAATCCGGCCTGACACTATGGTGCCTTCAAAAGTTCCAAGGAAGATGGCAAGGCTGGCTTCTACCCCGACTTCCTTCCTGAAGAAGGCGTTGCTTCTTGTACATGTGAATGACCTTGTATGGAAACAGCCGGGGTGGCCTTGGGGGTGTATCTTGTGACTATCCCCTGATACTCTGGCATGGAGCAGCCGTGACAAAAGCAGGACCTCATCCCTGGTGAGGTGAGGGGACCCCCTTGTTTAGGTGATTTGACGTCTCCAGTTCTTTTTTTTTTTTTTATGTTTTATTTATTTTTAGAGAGAGAGAGAGAGACAGCGCGAGCAAGGGAGGGTCAGAGGGAGAGGGAGTCACAGACTGAAACAGGCTCCAGGCTCTGAGCTGGCAGTCAGCACAGAGCCCGACGCGGGGCTCGAACCCACGAACCGCGAGTACATGACCTTAGCGAAATTCGGACGCTTAACCGACTAAGCCACCCAGGCGTCCCGATACTTGACGTCTCCAGTTCTACATGCTAGACAGACTCCAGGTGCGTAACCCAGGGCTCTGAGGAGTGGCAGAAGTACTCCTCGTGGATGTATTCTCCAGCCAGGGATTTATTGCTTGAGACAGAGTGGCACAGGCAGCAGGTACTGTGCTGTGCTGAAGCACCTGACAGATCCAGAACCATCTGAAGGTGACTCAGCACACGGGGCCACTCTTCCAGCATCTCCAGCACGTGGCTGTTCTGGTTGTGGCAGGGACACTGCTCATGTTGTACACGGCTGGCCTGTGTGCGTCCTAGCAGGAGATGACGACGTACAAATGCTGGGTTCCGCTGTGGTGCCAACATGCGCGGCCGTTTGAATCCTGATGTGTAAAAACTTTGGTGTTTCTACATTCACTGTGTTTTCTTGCTGGTGATGGTTAGGCTTAGGCCTAAGACGGGCTTGACAAACCAGAGGGATTATCTCATTCACTCCCAACTGTCCAGATCCTCTGGGTTCAAAGTCCTCAAGGACGTCATTTAGGACTTCCTTTTCTTGTAGTGCCATGGTGCCACCTGGGAGAAGGGTAAACCTTCACCAAAATAATGCACCAGTGGAGTAAGAACATTCCTTTCCTTACAGTTTAAATAACACTGGGAATTTATTTTTTATTTTTGCCAGGCTGACAGAAGAGAAATAGTATTTTTTGTTTTCACCCACGTGTCACGCTGTGCCAGGCACAGGAGACCCGGCTGCTGATTACAATGCCCGTCCCGGGAGTTTGCCAAGGAGAGTGACCTGATTAGTCTTGACTTGCTTTTGGTCTTTGGTTTTAACAATTAGTTTCTGGCTTACTAGACCACTCCTGACTCACTTCTCGGCATTGTCCTTACCTCTGACTTTCACATTCTCCCCAACTCAGGGAGGGAGGTTACTTCTGGCTTCCATTAACTGGGCTGACCCACTACCTCCAGTCAAAGGATAGAGAAGAAGAATCAGGGAAAATATTTGATCCCTGCTCTCAGGAGGCCACAGTCTAGTTGGGAACAAAAAAACCCCGTGTAACCCATGAGTAAAATAAACCGTAGTATGCCCTAGGTGTACCAGGGGTTCTGCAGGAAGTGGCCATTTTGTTTATTGGAAGCATGTATAGGAGGCAGGACACTGGAGTTTATTTTACCTGTCGGACAGGAAGGGAGGGAATTCTTTGCAGCAATTGTAGACGCTAAGAAGCATGGGCTTTTGGGGGTGAATTACAAACAAAACTATATATTTAGAGGAAGATGAGCATAGAAATATAGATGGCGTCAGACTGCTAAGTTATGTAAACTGTGTAAAGAAGTGTAGACCTCATTCTGTAGGCAAAAGAAAGCCATCACCACCTAGTGGTCCAGTGTAAGTTTATAGCCAGTGTTTATTCCGTTTGTTGTATGTCAGGAATGGTACCAAGGGTTTCGGCTACTTTGTCTCAGTCTCAGATTTGTGTTTCAGATGGATAACATTGTTGACAGAGGGGAAGATGTATTGGAGGGGCAAGATTGGAGGAGGGAGATGAGTTGTAACAGAAAACTGAACATGGCGGCTAGATCTGAGGATTAGAGAGAGACGAAAGAGGCGGAGTTGACAGGCTGGGAATGTGGGGAGAGGCTGGGATGACTGCGGGAGTGGCTCGGTGGAGTGCTGCGTGACGGGATCACTGGGGAAGTCTAGGAAGACTGAAGTGTTTTTCCATGCATCCCCTTGGCCAAACATGGCTGTGACACGTTTTATTGGATTAAAAGGTGTGTGGGTTCAAATCCTGAATTCACGTATTATTTACAGTTGAGTGTGTACCTAACCTCTCTGGGAATCTGTTTTTGCTATAATGTGCGGACAGCCCTACCCTGAGGGAGAGTTGTGATGACTGAGTGATGTATGAGTAATAATGTTAAGACCGAATGCCTGACACATAGTGGGACCTGAATATACGAGGCCTGTTGTCTCTAGTTAACAATGACAACACAGGTTTGGTGATACACACGTCGTGGTGTTCCATAAAGAGAGAAATGTGGTGCCAAGAATTGAAAGGTGGAACAGAATAAAGATGTTCTCAGGAGGGTATGAGAAAGGAAGAAATTCTGATTTGTCTTCTTTAGTAACATATAGACAACATTTTCCAAAACCTGTCTCTGTGCCATATTTAGGATGTCCCTGGGAGTACCACAGGGAGGGGATCATTCATAACACACATACGTGGCAATATTTATATAGTTAACGTGTATGGTTTTCATTGTAGGACCCCAAGTCCAATTTGATCCAACAGTGGCTGTCAGAACAAAGTGATCTTGGCGTCGTTTCCAAAACTTTTCAGTTATCTTCCCATCCAATACTTGGTGACTGGTCCATTCAAGTTCAAGTGAATGTGAGTATAAATGTATTTTTAAGGGGAATGCTAAAATAATTTAATTAGGTCAGGTGGGGAAATATCTCCAACACCATTTATTCAATGAACAGAAAAGCGTTAATCTGAACATCTAGATAATATAAGTGGTTTATTTTGACTTTACTCTGTTTATCAATACAGTCTTTCATTGTAACATGTTAAGAGTTTTAATCATTTTTGCCTTTTTCTGTAATACAATGTTTGAAGATTAAAACATTTTGCATTTAATGTAAAACTGATTACTGTTTATTTTACTTACTCAGTGCCGACATTGAGTATTTTAAAACTAAGCAATGGATGCATAGTTATTATTTGGCAAACTTTATATCTCTGAATAATGACTCCTGATGAGATTGGATTAACCTACTTTATTATTGTTTTAAAAAACACAGTGATTGGGGCACCTGGGTGGCTGAGTTGGTTAAGTGTTTGACTTCAGCTCAGATCATGATCTCATGGTTCATGTTTTGGAGCCCTTCAAAGGGCTCTGTGCTGACAGCTCAGAGCGTGGAGCCTGCTTCGGATTCTGTGTTTCCCTCTGTCTCTGCCCCTCTCCCTCTGCGCGCATGCGTGCTCTCTCTCAAAAAAAATTTTTTTTTTAATTTTTTTTTTTTAATTTTTTATTTATTTCTAGGAGAGAGAGAGATAGACAGCGTGAACAGGGGTCGGTCAGAGAGAGAGGGAGAAACAGGCTCCAGGCTCTGAGCTGGCAGTCAGCACAGAGCCCGACGCGGGGCTCGAACCCACGAACCGCGAGATCATGACCTAAGCGAAAGTCAGACGCTTAACCAACTAAGCCACCCAGGCGCCCCAAAAAAATTTTTTTTTAAAATACAAAAAATAAGAAACAGTGATTTTAAACAACCACACCAATTTTCTGCTTGCCAGGTCCTCTTTCTCCCCAGCTCCTCCACCTACTTCCTTTGTTCGTTGCGAACCTTTGTAGGTCTGAGATTAACAGGGCAGACTCGTGAAAATGCCCTCATCTCTCAGCCTTAGGTTTTCTCTTGTGCATCCCTGTGTCATGTTTCAGGATTCATTGAATATTTTCCCATTTTTTTGGAGTTTATTAAAATAGATAAAAATTTGTGAATAACAGCTTTTGAAAACAGTTCTATTAAAACAGCTGTTGACATTTTGGATGAAAATTCTTTTCTGTGGGCATTGTCGGGTACACTGTAGGATGTTTAGCAGTATCTTTGACCTCAGCCCCTCAGATGCCAGTAGCAGCCCGAGTGTGACAAACAAAAATGCCTACAGACATCGTCAATGTCCCTGGGGGGAAAATACCCTCTCCCTTCCCCATTGAGAAACACTTTATTAGAAAGAAAAATCATTCATTAACATAAGACCTTAAGTGGGATAACTGTACCAAGTACTTAATAAATAAAAATTAAAAAAAAATAAATCCCCATTCTGCTTTTAGGAAGAGGTCACATCCTAAAAGCAGAACTAGTCCCTCTTAGCCAGCACATGTGTTTTGAGCACCCATGTAAAGATGAACAGTGCCTTCAGGGAGGTTGTGCTGCAGGGTTAAGACAGACGGGCAGTGAGAAAGTGTAGAGGTGTGTATAGGGATCAGGGAAGCCTGGAGGAGGGGTTGCTGAGCTCTAGGGAAGCCAGACATCTGCATTTATGGAGAAAGAGGAAAATCAATGTTTGTGACACTTCACAGAGAGAAAGCTATGTGTAGAGGCTGGGAAGGTGGAAGAGAGCCTCACAGTTCTGGGGGTTTGGGAGAAGTTTGGTGTTACTGGCACATGTGGAGAATGATGAGAATTGATGATTAGGATGTATACTGTGAGTGTGAAGGAATTAGGGTTTTCTTCTCAGTGCCCACCTTTGATTTCACTATCGAGTTCTCCAGGATCACTTGTTTATCCATTTGTCCGTCTTTCTGTCTCTCTGTCCCTTTATCAAATACGTGAGGGCTTATAGGGCAGTGGTGGAAACAAGGAGATAAACATGCAAAATCTGTCTTCAAAGACCATTGTTGTGCTGACATGGTAATATGATAAAAATTGAATAACATAAGCGTGACAGGAAAACAAGGCACTGGAGGAATTGTCAGGTGCTAAGTCAGTGAGGTCCATCAGGTGCTTCTTTTTTTTAAAATTTATTTTATTAAAAATGTTTTTAAAATTATTCTTTATTTAAATTCAATTTAGTTAACGTATAGTGTAATAATGATTTCAGGGAATGAAGTTAGCAATTCATTACTTACATATAACACCCAGTGCCCATCCCAAGTGACCTCCTTAGTGTCCATCACCCACTTAGCCCATCCCCCCACACAACACCCCACCAGCAACCCTCAGTTTGTTCTCTGTATTTAACAGTCTCTTATGGTTTGTCTCCCTCTCTGTTTTTATCTTATTTTTGCTTCCCTTCCCCTATGTTCATCTATTTCTTTCTTATATTCCACATATGAGTGAAATCATATATTTGTCTCTCTCATTGACTTATTTTGCTTAGTATGATACACTCTAGTTCCATCCACATTATTGCAAATGGCAAGATTTCATTCTTTTTCATCATCAAGTAATATTCCATTGTATCTATGTACCACATCTTCTTTATCCATTCATCAGTTGACAGACATTTGGTCTCTTTCCATACTTTGGCTATTGTCCATAGTACTGCTATAAACTTTGGGGTACATGTGCCCCTTCAAATCAGCATTCCTGTATCCTTTGGATAAATACCTAGTAGTGCAGTTGTAGGGTAGTTCTATCTGAAATTTTTTTTTTTTTACAAATAGTTTATTGTCAAATTAGTTTCCACATAATACCCAGGGCTCATCCCCACGAGTGCCCTCCTCCATGCCCACCCCCCCCCCCCGCCATCTGAAATTTTTTTAAGGAGCCTTCATACTATTTTCCAGAATGGCTGTACCAGTTTGCATTCCTACCAGCAGTGCAAAAGGGTTCCTCTTTCTCTGCATCCTCGCCAACATCTATTTCCTAAGTTGTTAATTTTAGCCAGTCTGACAAGTGTGAGGTGGTATTTCATTGTGGTTTTGATTTGTATTTCCCCCACCAGGTGCTTCTAAGGGTGCAGTGTGACTTGGACTAGTGTGGGATAGAGAAGGTGTATTGTAAGAATGAGTGCTGATGCTTTTGGACTGCGTCTCACTGTCTCTTTGGCCCCATCATTGTCCCCTCATTCTTCTGTCAACCTCTATGGTGTTTCTAGTCCAAATCTGGACTGGTGGCATTGGCTCAGCTAAATAACCATCCTTCAAGCAACCCATTTCATCGGTGGCTGTGGATGGGCTTCCCCTGGGTCAGGTGTCCACTGTTGGTCCACTCAGAGGCACTTCTGCATGGTGGCCAGGGGCAGTCTCAGCTGTGTGGCAGCCTCTAAAAGGTTAATTTGTTCAGTGAGTGGTGAGCAGGAAATATACCAGAAGACAGGGGACAATAGAATAGTGGAGAAAGGCTTTCGGAAGATGTGAGATCATAGGTTGAAAGATTTACAGGATTTCTCATGTAGAGGCTTGTGGACTGGATCTGTCATGTTGCTTTGGTAGGAAAAGAAAGACAAAGAAATGTAGGTGCTTAAAAAATTCAAATCTTTTGGGGCGCCTGGGTGGCTTAGTCGGTTAAGCGTCCTACTTTCGCTTAGGTCATGATCTCACGGTTCGTGGGTTTGAGCCCCGCGTCGGGCTCTGTGCTGACTGCCAGCTCAGAGCCTGGAGCCTGTTTCAGTCTGTGACTCCCTCTCTCTCTGACCCTCCCCTGCTCACACTGTCTCTCTCTCTCTCTCTCCTAGAAATAAATAAAACATTAAAAAATATTCAAATCATTTACAAGATTTGGCCTTTGCCTACCTTTTCAGCTTCATTAAGTGCCACCCTTCTCCTGGAACGGCCTTGGGTGACCTAATCCCTGTAGACATTCCCATATCACTCTGCGCTTCTCTTGGTTCATTCATGTCACTTTTAACTGTTGGCACCTAATAGACTAGTCTTTTGGGCTTGTTCACATCTGTATCTCTGTAACTTAGCACGTGTTTCACACATGGATACTAGTATTTATTAGATGAGTGTATTAAAGCCATTTAATAATCATTTGCATTGAAATACATATAATTTCCCCTTTTCCACATTCTGTAAGGCACCTTTGTCTTATAGAAAAGACAAGCATATTGATCAGGTACATGGTGATATAATGTTTTTTCCCCCAGTTTTATTGAAGTACAATTGACAAAAGGATAAGCTACTTAAGTGTACAGTGTGATTATTTGATATGCATACATGTTGTAAACGGATTCCTTACAGGTTATATAATGTCAAGGCACACACTAAGGAAATCTAAGTACTTTTATTTAAGAGTCCTTTCAGGGCCACCAGGGGTCAGTATAATCAAAGAAATGTTATGGGAAGCAAACCCAGATCCTATATTGGTCTCTGGTTTTTATCTTTCCTTGACTCCTGCACAGCATTCAGAGATTGTTTATTGCTTTTTATTGAACTCCTTTTTATTTCAGCAGTGAATAATGAGTGTGGTGGAAATATATTTATTATTTAAATAGTCCACCACTGTACGCCATATTTTTGTTTTTTCTAAGGCAGTGACCATATCAGTATAAATTTCAGGAAAGGTGGGGCGCCTGGGTGGCTCAGTCAGTTAAGCATCTGACTTTGGCTCAGGTCATGATCTTACAGTTTGTGGGTTCGAGCCCTGCATTGGGCTCTGTGCTAACAGCCCAGATCATGACCCAAGCGAAAGCAGGCCTGGAGCCTGCTTAGGATTCTGTGTCTCCCTCTCTCTCTGACCCTCCCTGCTCACGTTCTCTCTCTCTCTTTCAGAAATAAATTTAAAAAATTTAAAAAAGAAAATCATCTAAAAATATGTAAATTTCAGGGAAGGGAAAATATTTATTTCAGAAGAATGTTTTGAAATCCCATTTGTCTCTAGAAACAATATGGAGTGATCTTAGTATTAGGCTTACCAGAGCTTTGATTTGTAGTGACTGTAATCAGTGTGGCATTCTTTTGTTTTTCTTTAAGTGTTTATTTTGAGGGAGAGTGGGAGGGAGGGGCAGAGAGCGAGGAAGAGAGAATTACAAGCAGTCTCCAGGTTCAGGGCAGAGCCCTGTTCAGGACTTGATCTCACAACTATGAGATTACGACCTTGACTTGAGATCATGACCAGGAGATAATGACTTGAGCCAATATCGAGTAGTATAAAAGGTGTAGGATGGAAGATGGGCCCCTAATTCATTCTTTAATTCTCTAGTGGTGAGACTCTGAGCTATTTACCTTGATTCTTTAGGTAGGTAGCTCTAGGGAGCTCTCTGCCTCCCTAGTCTTACTATATCAATTTTTTTGGGAAACTGTATTTTTACAACAGCTTCTCTGGTCATTTAGATGCACAGCCAGCTTGGGAACCACTCAACTAGGTAACTTTGCCGTTTCTTCTAGTTGTCTCACTCTGAAGCAGTATTAGCGTGGGGACAAGAAACTGAAGGGAGAGAACTCAACTCAGTAGTCCCAAGGCTTGAAATCAGTCCTTTGGAGCCCTGTCTGATACATGTAGGTATCAAGTTATTATGCAATTCAGAAGCAGTCTGCAAAGGATTGTTCCTTTGTTTACAGCAGTTTCATCTATCTTCTTTCGAGTTAGTTGTTGTCAAAAGGTTAGTAAGGTTTGCTAGCATCTCGTGGCTTTTTATAGCCTTTCAGAGTGCTCCTTATCTTTCTGGACTTGCTGCCTAGCTGTGGCCTGGGTCAGTTTTCTTCTGCTGGAGCTGTTTGTCCTTTGTAGAGGAGCATATCTTTGTTTGGACAGTTCCCGTCCTTGAAGCTCTCTGCAAGTAGCATCTGGTAACCCTTCCGCTGGCTTGTGATGACAGCTTAACAGAAAGCATGGAGCAAACTGTGACAGGTCAGAAAACAGTGGCATCCTCTCTGGAATGTAGATGCAGCTTCCAAAATACTTTTGCTAGCCTCCGCTTAAAGGAAGCCTGCTTTTTTTGGGAAAGACTTCAAGTTCTTACTTCCATGTGCTGGGAGAAAGGGGAGGGGAGTTGGTTTTAGAATTTTGATTTCTTACAGCGGCAACTGGCAGGTCAGCATTTTGTTCTCTGTTCTTCCATGGGCCGTTCTACACACCTCTACTACAGCACTTACTGATCAGAGCTGTTGTTCCCTTTTATTTTTTCTTTATTGTGGCAAGATATAAATACTGTAAAATTTACCATTGTTGCCATTTTTAAGTATATAGTTCAGTGGCATCAAGTACATTTACATCCATCACCACCATCAATTTCCAGGATTTGTTTCATCTTTCCAAAGTGTGGTCAGTTTAAAAAATTTTTTTTAAATGTTTATTTATTTTTGAGGGAGAGGGACAGAGCACGAGCAGGGGAGGGGCAGAGAAAGAGAGAGAGGGAAACACAGATCCGACACAGGCTCCAGGCTCTGAGCTGTCAGCACAGAGCCCAATGTGGGGCTTGAACCCATGAGCCATGAGAACATGACCTGAGCTGAAGTCGGACACTCAACTGACTGAGCCACCTAGGAGTCCCAGTGCATTTTTTAAAAAATATCTATTTTTTTGAGGGGGGGGGCATGAACAGGGGAGGGGCAGAGGGAGAGGGGGACAGAAGATCAGAAGTGGGCTCTGTGCTGACAGCAGCGAGCCTGATGTGGGGCTTAAACTCATGAACTGTGAATTCATGACCTGAGCCGAAGTTGGACATTCACCCAGCTGAGCCACTATTGTAGTTTTGAAAAATATGACTGCCTTATTTAGTAGACTGTAAATTCCTTAAAGACAGGAATTCTCTTTTTATTAATGTTCATATTTGTTCTGTCTAATAAAGTATTTGAAGTTTTTTTTTTTATTTTTATTTATTTCTAGGAGAGAGAGAGAGACAGTGTGAGCAGGGGAGGGTCAGAGAGAGAGGGAGTCATAGACTGAAACAGGCTCCAGGCTCTGAGCTGGCAGTCAGCACAGAGCCCGACGCGGGGCTCGAACCCACGAACCGCGAGATCATGACCTAAGTGAAAGTCGGACGCTTAACCGACTAAGCCACCCAGGCGCCCCAAGTATTTGAAGTTTTTTAAAGATTGCTTTGGCTATTTGGGGTCTTTTGTAGTTTCATGAAAATTTTAGGATTGTTTTTCGAGCTTGCTGAAAAATGCTTTTGCTACTTTGATAAGAATTGCATTAAATGTATAGATTGCTTTTGGTAGTATAGACATTTTAACAGTATTTGTTCTTCCAATCCATGAGGTTGGGATGCCTTTCCATTTCTTTGTGTTGTCTTCAATTTTTTTTTTTTATCAATGTTTTATGGTTTTCAGAATATAGGTCTTTCACCTCTTTGGTTAGGTTTATTACTAGGTATCTTACTATTTTTGGTGCAATTGTAAATGGGATTTTTAAAAAATTTGTCTTTCTGCTGTTTCATTATTGGTGAGTAGAAATGCAAAAGATTTCTGTACATTGATTTTTGTATCCTGTGATTTTACTGGATTTGTCAATCAGTTAATTTTGTGGAGTCTTTCAGGTTTTCTACATATAGTATCATGTCATCTGCAAATTGTGAAAGTTTTACTTTTTCCTTACCAATTTGGATACTTTCTATTTTTTTTTTTTTTTTTTTGGTTGTTGTCTGACTGATATGGTTATGACTTTCAGTACTGTGTTGAATAAAAATGGTGAGAGTGGACATCCTTGTCTTGTTCCTGACCTTGGGGAAAAGCTCTCAGTATTTTCCCATTAAGGATGATGTTAGGTTTTTCATATATATGGCCTTTATTATGTTGATGTATGTTCTCTCTAAATCTACTTTGTTGAGGGCTTATATCATGAATGTATGTTGTACTTTGTCAAATGCTTTTTCTACATATATTCAAACGATCATACAGTTCTTATCCTTTCTCTTATTGATGTTCTATATCATGTTGATTGTTTTGCAAATATTGAACCACCCTTGCAACCCAGCTGATCATGTGGCATGATTTTTTAAAATATATTTTTGAATTTAGTTTGCTAGCATTTTGTTGAGGATTTTTGCATCTATGTTCATCAGGGATATTGGCCTATAATTCTCTTTTTTAGTGGTGCCTTTATCTGGTTTTGGTATCAGGGTAATGCTAGCCTCATGGAATGAATTTGAGTTTTCCTTCCCTTTCTGGTTTTTGGATTGGTTTGGGAAGAATAGGTATTAACTTTTATTTAAATATTTGGTAGAATTTGCCTGTAAAGCCTTTTGACTTTTGTTAATTGGGAGAGTTTTTTTTTTGTTTGTTTGAGTTTTTGATTATTGATTCAATTTATTTGCTGGTTATTAGTCCGTTAAAATTTTCTATTTTTTCCTGTCTCAGTTTTGGTAGGTTATAGGTTTCTAGGAATTTATCCATTTCTTCTAGGTTGTCCAATTTGTTGACATTTAGTTTTTCATAACACTCCCTTCTAATTGTTTGTATATCTGTGGTGTTTGTTGCTACTCTCCTCTCTCATCTGTGAATTTATTTATTTGAGTTTCACATTGGGTTGTTTTTGAAGTGTGTCATATTTTGAGCCACAACAGCCATGGCTTTAGACTGAGGATTTTGAGTCCTGGAGACTCATAGTATAGCATACAGGCTATCTGGTAGGGGAAATAAGCTAATATCCACTAATATATTAGTAAAGATTGCTTTGCTGTAACCTAGCAGACTATATAATTTTGGTGATATAAGTCATAGAAGATTAATTTTTAAAGAACTTTTTATTTTGAAGTAGATTCACAGAAAGTTGTGAAGATAGTATAGAGAGGTCCTGTGTGCCCTTTACCCAGTGTACTTAAAGAGTTATATCTTGTGTTATTCTAGTACAGCCTCAAAAACAGGAACTTGACATTGGTATGATGTGTGTATATAGTTCAATAAGATGCTCAGTTTTCAATGGCATAGAGGGAGTTTTGGAACATTACAGCTCTTTGGACTCTGCTGGTGGCAGCCCTGGGTTCCAGGGTGGGTCACTAAAATGAGTATTGTGCCCCTGGGTGAAGTGAGAAAAGAAGCAATGAGCAAGAAATGGCATTACTTTGATTCAAGGGTAGTTTTCCCATTTAATACAGACTTGTAGCTGTGCTTCTCCTTTTTCTTCTTGCTTGAGATAGGTGCCCAAGAAAGGTGGCCATGTGGCATATCTTTAAAAAGTTTTATTCTTTTTTACTTTCAGTAGGAACATAGAGGTTAAATGAATGTGTGTGTGTGTGTGTGTGTGTGTGTGTGTGTGTGTGTGTGTGTGCATTTTAAAGAGAGTATGCTTCTAGTTAGCACTTTTCTGCTAAGGAAACCAGTTTGTCTCTTGTACGGCATAATATATTTGTACTGCAAATGGAGAAACTTTTTAGGAGCATGCATGTGCTTGTGGCATAGGGTGTCTGTGTGGTCCACTGTTCTAACTGGAGTCTTATATGGGCTATGTCTTGGTTATTCATTAGATCGATTTTCCCCAAGTCCTGATACTATGAGTAACTATCATGTATAGAACAAATTATGTTCATCTTTAGTTTAGTTACAGTCTTTTAAAACACTTAAAAAAAAAGTTTATTTATTTTTGAGAGAGAGAGAAAGAGAGAGAATGAGCAAGGCAGAGAGAGGGAGACACAATATCTGAAGCAGGATCCAAGCTTTGTCTAAGCTGTCAGTACAGAGTCCCGACATGGGGCTTGAACTCATAAACTGTGAGATCATGACCCGAGCTGAAGTCAGGTGCTTAACAGACTGAGTTACACAGATGCCCCTAGTTACAGTCTTGATGAGTACCAGAATGTTTGTAATTCTTTCTAAAATGAGAGAAAGGATTAAGGAAAATGCTGTCTAATGGGGGAGATTCTGGTTCCTCCCTCCTCACTCTCAGTAGATAATCTTTCTTTCAACTTCATGAAAAACAGAACTTATCAAATAGGAATTTCTTTAAACTCCTCTGCCAGATTTACATGTCTACCTGTGTGTGTACCCATCTCATGGTCATCCTCTTCTTTTACAGAAAAGATGTAATTCTTCATATCTAAGACCAAAGCCTCAACCTGTTCCCTGGTTTCTCCCTTCTACTTACTCAGAAACCTTACAATGTTAATTATCTCTTCTTTCTCATGAATCTTCAACCTAGATATCTCTCTCCCAGGATCTTTCCACAAAATCTAGTATGTTCAGGTCTCTCACATGATTAATGAGAGCGGGAGAGGGGGAGGGGGAGCAAGAGGGAGGGGGAGCAGAGAGAAAGAGAGAACGAGAGCAAGAGACAGAGAGGGAGAGAGACAGACAGACAGACAGACACTGAACTCTGACCCTAGCTTCCTTGGCAGTAACTGTACATTTTTTCTTCCCCATTCTAGTCAACTTTTTTTTTTTAAGTTGTCTCATCTCTGTACCTCCCACTTCCTCAACTCACTCTAGACAAGTTCATTCATAGGTATGGTTGCATTTTCTATCTATATACTAATGCCACAAATTTGTCTGAGAGAACCCAGAGCTCTGTGTTGCAGAATTTATAACCGTCTGCCTACTTAACATCTCTGCTTGGATGTTTTAAAGGCATCCTGAACTCCTCATATCCGATATCATTCTTATAATCTTCCCTCACCACACCTGGCTCTTTTCCAGCATTCTTTAGCTTACTGAATTACTCCATTTCCATCTAGTTATTCAAGCTGCTAACCTTGGAGTTGTCTTGACCTCTCATCTCTCTTACCCTCCTTATCCAGACCTTCACCAATTCCCATAGATTGTACCCTTGAATATATTTCAAATCCATCTACTTCTACTTCTCTTTATTTTTACTTCTGCCTTTTTTGTCCAAGCCACCATCATATTTTCCCTAAATATTTGCAATGTCTCTTAATGCGTCTTCCTACATTTACTTTTTCTCCTTGTAATCAGTTCCTTACACAGCAGTGAAAGTAATCTAAATATTAAATTGGATCATGTTCTTCCTCAGCTTAAAATTCCCCAAAGACTTTCCATTGCTCTCAGAGTAGAATTCATGTGTTTTACCATAGCCTAAACAAGGCCCTGCCTCATCTGACTACTTTTCCAGCCTCATTTTCAGGTTTCATAATTCCCTATAAATTTAATTCACAGCTTTTATCATTGTCTGTAATTATATATTTATGTGTATGATTATTTGATAAATATCTTTCTTTTCACCAAATTAAAAACCCCATCCTGAGAAAGTGTCTGTCCATCACTTAGCATAGTGCTGGCACTTAGGTGAAATAATTCTCTGCTGAAGGATGGATGAATGAAGGCATCTGTTATGTTTGGGCTGCAGTTCTGTTAACTCTGGTTCAGTAACTGTGGGTAGGAATTGGGCATTTCTGTTTATTGAATCTACCATAGTTGATCCTGAAAACTGTGGGAGAAATATGTTGCAACTACACTTCAGGCCACAGATGTTTAGACTCTAAACAGGAAAAGAAATGACAATGTGAATGTTCACAAACATTCCCGTTATTTTGCAAATCTATCATTTCTCCAAGTATGTCGATATACATCTATGAAGGCTTTAATGGATGATACCTTCATTGTGATTTCTTGTTAATTTTTAAGTTCTTTCCTAATTTTATGGTAAAAATGAAAGAGGGATAAAGATAGGCTATTACATGATTATTGTTTTGTAGGTATTAGGGTTAAGCAGAGGAAAATTAGTAGCAATCTGGATAAAACGAAAAATATAGAATTTTCTTTTTTAAGATTTGTTTAATGTTTTTTATTTATTTTTGAGAGAGAGAGAGAGACAGAGACAGAGTATGAGTGGGGGAGGGGCAGAGAGAAAGGGAGACCTAGAATCTGAAGAAGGCTCCAGACTCTGAGCTCTCAGCACAGAGCACAAAGTGGGGCTCAAACTCATGAACCATGAGATCATGGCCCGAGCCAAAGTTGGTCATTTAACTGACTGAGCCACCCAAGTGCCCATGGAATTTTTTTACTGTACATTAGGTGGGAAGAAACACCAGTCAGTAAACATCTAAAGATGATAAGGCACAGACACTACTTTCAGGGAGCTTACTGTCAAGGAAGCCTTCATGTAATAAATGCAAAGAGCATTAGGTTGGGAGTTACATGACGTGGGGCCTTGTGCTGTGGTCAAGGGACTGTAGACAATTTGTTTCAGCTCTGGATCTGTTTCCTCAGCTCTAAAATAATAGGCTTGGGTTAGAGGACTTGTAAGCCTCTTCACACCTTTAAAATGACATGCTTCAACTAGAGGGAGGTGGAGGGCACTGTAGGACTTGGATGGGGACCGTGGGGTAGAGATGGAATGAGGTTTGGAGCTAGGTGACAGCGTTAGGGCTGGGAGCAAGCATTTACCGGGAGGGGAGGCTCTGCAGAGAGTAGTCGTCAAGAGAATGTTGGAAGAGTTTGTGGGTCAAGCCGTGGAACATATTGGATATTAGGCTAACAGTTTAGATTTCATTTTGTAGACAGTGGGGGCCACTAAAAATTTTTATTTCACTTTGAATGTTGATGTTACAAATTTCATATAAGACTTCTGAGGACAAAGGAAGCAGAAATTGTATGCAAATGAATCTCAATATAAAAGACATAACAATTACACTTCTATTATTTTTCTCTGATCACTAAAGTAACACATGCTCAATGTAGAAACACCAAAACATTATTCAATAGAAAGAATGACATGCTTACGATAAACCTCTGGGTGAAACAAAAAAAGTCATCGATATTTGTTGTATCGTTGTTGATTTTTTGTAGTGTGACATGATTACAGTAGTATTTTAGGAAGATCATAGCATGTGGGGTGATTAAAAGGAGAGGATCTAAAGTCAGGGAGATGGCCAGAGAGTTAGGATCCTTGCTTAGCAAATACAGCCTACCTTCTGTGTTAGGTTATAACAGCTCAGTCTGAAGGTAATAGGGGGTTGCTTTAGGGGAGCAGCGCAAACTAAGGAGGAATCGGTGAATTCAAAAGACACTTTAAAAGATGATTCATCAGGGGCGCCTGGGTGGCTTAGTCGGTTAGGCGTCCGACTTTCGCTTAGGTCATGATCTCATGGTTCGTGGGTTCGAGCCCCGCATCGGGCTCTGTGCTGACTGCCGGCTCAGAGCCTGGAGCCTGTTTCAGAGTCTGTGTCTCTCTCTCTCTCTCTGACCCTCCCCTGCTCACGCTGTCTCTCTCTCTCTCCTAGAAATAAATAAAAAATATTTAAGAAAAAAAAAAAAGAATCAAATTCTTAAAAAAAAAAAAAAAAGATGATTCATCAGGTATAGAGACTGATTGGATCATGATTGTGAAAGGGAGAAGGAGGAATTTTAAGTGTTATTTATTTATTTATTTATTTGAGAGAGAGAGCAGGAGAGTGCAAAGAGGGAGAGAGATAATCTCAAGCAGACTCTGCGCTGAGCGTGGATCCCACAACCCCAAAAGGCACCCCAAAAGGTGTTCAGTTAATTAAAAAAGGAGGTCATTAGACTGATGTGGCTCTGTTGCCATGGCTGACTACTTAAGCAAGCCAAATCAAAGTCTGTGAATGCCTCAAGGTTATGAAATCAAAATGCTAGGGATAACCAGTCACAAACAGCAAACTAAGGCTTTAAGTTCTCTCCAATCAATAATTTCCTTACTTTGCTTCTGCCTTTCCTCTGTAAGAGTTTCTCCCTGAGCTCCTGGTGGTGGAGCATGTCTGACCACTTGCAGTTCAGCACTGCCAATTCCAACTGAATTCTGTTCACATAAACTCTTAAGATTATTTTATTTTATTTTGTTTATTTTATTTTATTTTATTTTATTTTATTTTATTTTATTTTATTTATTTTATTTGAGGGAGAGGAGGTGGGGTGTGAGCTTGAGCAGGGGAGAGGCAGAAGGAGAGAGAGAGAGAGAGAGCATCTCAAGCAGGCTCCGTGCTCAGCGAGGAGCCCAAGTTGAGTCTCATCCCATGACCCTGGGATCATGACCCAAGCTGAAACCGAGAGTTGGACACTCAACTGACTGAGCCACCCAGGTACCCCAAACTGTTAAAATTTTTAATGTGCTTCAGTTTGCCTTTTAACAGAGGTGACTCTGGGATTTTAAGTGTGGGCTCTGGGAGAATCATCCATTCATTACAGGGGAATTTGGGGCTGGAAACTTGGTTTAGGGGAGAGAGATGGGTAAGTTGATTAGAGGGCAATCACTATGTTCAGCAGCTAAGCAGGGGACCCACCCAAAACAACAGAGAATGAACAGCCAGGTTGGGAATGAGAGAACCAAGAGAGTGCAGGCACAGAGCAGAGCAGAAGGGATTCAGAGAGGGTGGCTGGAGTACTAGGTGCTGCAGAAGTCTCCAGGAGAACCAGGCCTGAGAGAGAGGCTGTGGGCAATTAGCAGAGGCAAGTAGCCACCACTTACGGAGCACCCTTCCATGCCAGTGAGATGGTAGTGGAGGAATCCAGGTGGCAGGCACAATAAAGAGTATAGACAGCTCATTTAAATCTTTTGTTTCTGAGAAGGAGAGCATTAAAATAATATGTTGTGGGTACAGCAGCAAAAATGCCATATAATTTCATTCCTATTATGGATTAAGTAGACATTTGTAGATCAATTAAGAATTCTCACCATAACTGTTTCAGTGGGAAATCTTATGAGTCAGAATTGTCGATACCTTCTGAATCCCCAGCCTTTCTTAACATGAACAGTTGGCCAGTTCGGTGTGCCCAGTTATTTGTGTGCGACTGTGAGGTTGAACATGTATTACGTGAAAGGTGTAATACAAAAACCACAGCATTATTTTTTGCCATTTAGTCATACTCTTTGGGACAAATTCTATTCTATTACTTGGTTGAAATGTAGGGAACATTCCACATTATTTTTTTGGTAATGTCATTTTTGCTTATATTTATACACAAGAAAGAGTCTATGTCCAATAACTAATATGTACAGACCAATAAAATCAAGTGCTGTCTTGTCCCAGCTTGGGTCTTCTCTGGTCTGGCTGCCTCTCCCCAACTCACTAAGCTGCATTCAACTCCTCCACAATTGAATGAGGTGGAGGGAAGGGAGTCAATGGGTAAATAATTCTTACTTGATATGTAAAGATGAGTTATATGAATTTGCTAATATTTGTCCTACAAAAATGGCAATTTAACATGGCTCAACATGATACCATTGTCATCTGGCATCGGAACTCTCTGGACTTGGCAGGTATTTAAAACAAACAGCTTTCTTTCATAAAACTCTTTTGTGGGTTCTTTGGAGCACACCTACCATTGCTGGGAGGCTTCCCATTCAGTGTCTTGTATGCTTTTAAATCTGTCTCCTCCTCTGGCATCTCTTAACTTTGCCTTCAGCTCCTTGGCATATATAGTATACAATATACCTTCCAGAGGTGCTTCCCCTTTGGGGGCATTTTTTTTTTTATTGGAGAGAGAAAGGGAGAGAGAGAGAGAGAGAGAGAGACAGACAGAGACAGAGAGACAGAGAGACAGAGAGACAGAAAGAGAGGGAAAGAGAGAATCTTAAACAGGCTCTATGCTCAGTGAAGAGCCTGACACAGGGCTTGATTCCACAACCATGGGATCATGACCTGAGTTGAAATTAAGAGTCAGATGTTAACCTACTGAGCCTCCCAAGCGGCTCTGGAGGCTGTTTTTGATTAGGACTGAAGACAGCCCTACACTGGCTTTCTCTCTTTCTTTTTGCATATCTAGTTGAGGGGAAGTGGTCACGCTTTCTTTGATTCTTGCAACTAAGAAGGCAACACTTTCTGCAACTCCCAGTACAACCCTCTCTCTTAGCTTAGCTGTACACACGGGCGGCCAGTACCTGTATTTTGCTCTTAGGTTATTCATGCATGTCAGGTGCCTGCCTACCGCCACTGGTGTGTGAAAGCACATCAAAAAACTTTCTCCTAAAATTCCTTTCTAGTTAATTTCAATCTTGACCCTTTTGGTTAAGTGTCGCAAAACTTGTTTTTATGGAAACCTCCTTTGCAAGTTCTGTGTGCCAGACTTGCACTTGGCTTGGAAATATGGATATCGTTGGCATCTATTGTCTTGGGGGACAAAACCCAAACTGAGTCTATAGTTCTATATTTGTTATGTGTGAATTTAGAAAGTTCAGTGCCTTTCTTAATCTTTGGATACAAATTAAATCCAGACACTGGAGATCAATGCTGACGCAAACTCTTGGGAAACTGAAACGATCGTGTATGAACATAAATGTGAAAACAAAAATCCTTAGTTCTGTTTCTGGCATTTCTTTTTACTCCAGAAGCAAGAGTTGCAAGACGCTGACCTGCATGTTAAAAAATATATTTTTTAAATGGTCGCATAGTGTGCCATATTCCTTCAAGTTTATTAAAAATAGAATCTCAAGAGTTGGATGGCTTCATGGCTAGACAAGGGAAATTCTGTAAGTAGAATAGATGTTTTTGAGCAATTCACTTATCTTTAATTTGCATCCAGTCATAGCATATTGTTAAGGAACTAATTAAAATAGTTTATTTTCTCTCTTTTCTCTTTCATTTGATTGATATTTATAACATATACCATCACAATGACCTATTGATTTAGGGATAAGGGGAATAAAGAAATTACAGACATTACTGAGAATACCTCCTGGTTCTTCTTTTCCATTTCTCCTTTAGAATTTGGTTAGAAAGTCTTGTTGAGACAGGCTTACATCTAATACAAATGGAGCCAGCTTTGTAAGGGAGTGCTTTCCTCATGGAACAGTGACCATTTGGGGCAAGCAGAACTGAGAAGATGTAGACGAGTCATGTATTCTTGTGACCCGGAAAGGTGTTTGTTTAGAATACATGCTGCTTAAGTATTCACTCTTTCAGGTCAGTCTCCTTCAGTTGCTGGCAGAGTGAATGAGCACAGACTATTTGCTGAGCTAGAATAAACATGTAAACTCATATTGAAGCAGACTGTTTTTGTGGAACTGAAGGAAAATTATTTAGTAAATGAAATTGTGCTTCATACAGAAGCTCTGTTTTTTTTTTTTTTTTCTCTTCTTCTCCAGGTTTTTAGTTAAGGCTAGTCAATGTAGTTCAGCTAGGGTTTGCATAGAACAATTTTACTTTTTAGACCAGCATTCAGCAAACTTTGGCCGAAAGGGCAAATCCAGCCCAATGTCTGTTTTTATAAATAAAGTTTTATTGGAACACAATCAGTCTCATTGCTTACCTGCTACCTCAGTGCACAGCTGAATAGTTGCAACAGGGACTGTATGGGCTTGCAAAGCCTAAAATGCTTACTCTCTGGCCCTTTATAGAAAAATTTTTCACATACCTGTTCTAGACTTATGAAAGTACTCAGCATCAGTGCTTTTATGGTTATTTATGACATAGATTGCTACTAGTTGTAAGTATTTCAGTATCTTCTACCATTCCTGATTATATGTTTTGTAAAAATATTTAATAAAAATAACTGAACTCATTGTGGAACTTGGTATGACCTGATTGCCTAATGGACAATATGTTGAAAATTACAAAACTCATTTCTGCTTTTCAAACCCTTTGGACAGTAAAATAATTTATTTCTTGATTTGCATTTCCCCACTTATAAACACCCTGGGAAAACCTCATCTGCTACAATGCACCCTGTCAGTACTCAGTTACAAAATGACTTTGTGATTTATTGGAACAATTTAAAATGACAATGAAAAGAAACACTTCTTTTGCTGCTTTTCCCCCCAGCTTTCCATGATGTTGGCTTCTTCCACTTCTTGGCATTTATTTTCCTTCCAGACTCAAGGCAGAGAGTTAAGGTTACTCTATGGGCCATTTCACAAATGGCTGAGCCTTGTCAGTGTTGTCTGATTCTTCATATGAGAAGGTTATTTCAATTTCTGGCAGGAGATACTGTATGATAATTGAGGCCAATCTAAGGAGCCCCATAAGAACCAGCCTGCGTACAAGAGTCAGTTTGTTCATTTCATATACATATATTCATTCAACAAACTTTAAAGGCATGCTAATTTAGGTGCTGTGTCCCCAACGATTTCATAGTCTGTTATAGGAGATGGATATGAAACAGATGATTATAATATATTGTGATAAGTAAAATGATTGAGTTACATACAAGTTATTATGGGAGGGAACCATATTTAACCCAGCATAGGGAAAGGTGAATAAGAAAAGCTCCCTGGAGGAGGCTAAATACAGTTAAAGAAGGTCAGGACATTTTGTAGGCTATTTGGGTGGAAATGTCCAAAAAGCAGATTTGAGTCTGAATGTCTGGGTGGAGGTATGGTTTAGAGATAAAGATTTAGATTTCTTTAGTATAGGGATGGCAGTTATTACCATGAGAGCTGATGAGCTCACTTAAGGGTCTGGAGAATGGGAACAGTATTGGGCTCAGGGTGGGTAGGGCCAACATTTCAGGAGCAGAAAGAGGAGACTAACGAAACAAGGAAGGAGTCAGAACAATCCTTAACAGTACCGAGAGAACTCTTAAAGAGTGGAAAATGTTTACAGACTGAATGAAGGACAAGGAGACAGTAAACAGAGAGATGGAATATCCAGGAGTTATCAGGGATGATGAATAATATAGGAGGCAGGAAAGGATAATTCATTTCAAATCTAATTCATGTAACTACTTATGTGTTAAACAAATAATTGCCTAAAACTTGGTTTCAAGGCTGTTGTTTAAAATAGGCCCAAATTAGTTGCTTTCCTATATTTGTCAAAGCTGGTAATACTTACTTAGTCTAACACATACTTATCAAACACTTTTTTGGTATTAGACACTTTTGGGTTGGCACCTCCTGGGATAAACTATGAAGGATAAAAAATTATCTAGCATGGAGCTGGCCCTCAAAGAATTTGCAGCAAGATAAACTATGTACCTATTTATGATACACTTTTTACAGGGTTAAAATAGACAGAAGGAAGGACTAAAGAGCATTGAGGCTTAGAGTGCTGAGATTGCTTTTAAACTGGGGATTCATTGAAGTATTTGTGGTAAGTCTTGGAAGATGAGTAGAGATGGAAGTATGTGTAGGTCTAGCATAAGAGAGACTAAGAGCCAAAGCACAGTGCATGAAACCACAGGACACTGTCAGTCTTGCATTATTGCTCTTTACTCTGTGTGTCTCCATCTCTCGATTGACACTCCAATGCTGAGGACTGTAATTTGTCTTTACAGAGCCTCATGTGGTATGTTGCATGTAGTACTCACTTAGTCTTTGCAATATATTTAACTTGACAGAGGTATCATCATTGTCATAAAATTACGTATTCTATAGACTCACCTGTGCTGACCTTAGTAATAGAGCAAAAATTAATTTAAAGACTAGAATTCCTTAATTACTTTTTTAATTTTAGAGAGAGACAGCGAGAGATCATGAGTTGGGGAGAGGGGCAGAGGGAGAGAGAGAGAATCTTAAATAGGTTCCACATTCAGCACAGAGCCAGATGCAGGGATTGATCCCATGACACTGGGATCATGACCTGAGCCAAAATCAGGAGTCACATGCTCAACTGGCTGAGCCATGAAGGCACCTCTAAAGACCAGAATTCTTATGTTTATAAGTAAAATAGTCAATACAGGTAGATGACCCTCTTGATTTGATTTTTTGAGGGTGAGAAATTAGAATTTATAATGAACTGAATACATGTAATTTATAACATTCCTAGTAGGGCATGAAAACAATTTAAGATACAAGCTACAAATGTGTAGATTCTTAAGACTTTGATCAACGCAATTTCTTTGGGATCTACTTTATTTTTTATTTTTATTTTTTAAGTAAATGGAAATTTATTTTTTCTTTTTATTTATTATTATTATTTTTTAATTTTAGATTATAGTTAGTTAACATACAGGGCAATATTGGTTTTAGGAGTAGAATTCAGTGATTCATCACTTACTTACAATACCAAGTGCTTATCATAGTAAGTGCCCTCCTTAGCACCCATCACCCATCTACTCTATCTCCCACTCACCTTCCTCTGTCAACCCTCAGCTTGTTTTCTATCATTAAGAGTCTCTTATGGTTTGTTTTCATCTCTATTTCCCCCATTTTCCCATATGTTCATCTGCTTTGTTTTTTAAATTCCACATATGAGTAAAGTCATATGGTATTTGTCTTTCTCTGACTTATTTTGCTTAGCATAATACACTCTAACTCTATACACATTGCTGTAAATGGCAAGATTTCATTGGTTTTTGATGGCTAAGTAATACTCCATTGTATATACATACCACATCTTCTTTATCCATTCATTAGTCGTTGGACACTTGGGCTCTTTTGGTAGTTGGGCTATTGTTGGTAATGCTGCTTTAAACATTAGGGTGCATGTATCCCTTTGAATCTGTATTTTTTATCCTTTGGGTAAAGACCTAGTACTGCAATTGCTGGATAATAGAGTAGTTTTATTTTTAAGTCTTTGAGGAACCTCCATACTGTTTTTCAGAGTGGTTGCACCAGTTTGCATTCCCATTAACAGTGCAAGACGGTTCCCCTTTCTCTGCATTCTTGCCAACATCTCTTGTTTTCTGAGTTATAAATTTTAGCCATTCTGACAGGTGTGAGGTGGTATCTCATTGTAGTTTTGACTTGTATTTCCCTATGATGAGTGATGTGGAGCATCTTTTCATGTGTTCAGTTGGCCATCTGGATGTCTTCTTTGGAGAAGTGTCTGTTCATGTCTTTAGCCCATTTCTTCATGGATTATTTGTTTTTTGGGTGTTGAGTTTGATAAATTCTTTATAGATTTTGGATACTAACCCTTTATCCGATATATCATTGCAAATATCTTCTCCCATTCTGTTGGTTGCCTTTTAGTTCTGCTGTTTCCTTCTCTGGGCAGAAGTTTTTTTTAATCTGGATAGGGTCCCAATAGTTCATGTTTGCTTTTTTTCTCTTGCCTCTGGCAACGTGTCTACTAAGAAGTTGGCTGCCTGTTCATGTCTAGGATTTTGATGGTTTCCTGTGTCACAGTTAGGTCTTTCATCCATTTTCAATTTATTTTTGTGTATGGTGTAAGAAAGTGGTCCAGTTTCATTCTTCTGCATGTTGCCGACCAGTTTTTCCAGCACCATTTGTTGGAGACTGTCTTTTTTCCATTGGATGTTGTTTCCTGCTTAGTCAAAGATTAGGGATCTACTTTAAATGAGACATTGTCGAAACCAAGTTTCAGTTATTTTGTTAGTGTATATGTAGTCACATCCATTTTATACTTTGCAGTGAACCCTATCCATCTTTTAGGATTAAAAAATAACTTGGTGTACAGTTGCTTAATTAACCAAGGATGATTTTTATTTTTATTTTTATTTTTTTAAATTAATTAATTAATTAATTAATTTTTTTACAAATAGTTTATTGTCAAATTAGTTTCCACATAACACCCAGTGCTCATCCCCACATGTGCCCTCCTCCATGCCCACCCCTCCTCCCCCCCACATCCACCAGTCCTCAGTTTTTGTCAGCATTCAAGAGTCTCTCATGGTTTGCCTCTCCCCTTTCCCCCACCATTTCCGCCCTTCTTCTCCCCCTTGGTCCTCTGTTAAGCTCCTCCTAATCCTCCTATACGTGCACACATATGATATTTGTCTTTCTCTGCCTGACTTATTTCGCTCAGCATAACACCCTCAAGGTCCATCCATGTTGCTACACATGGCCAGATTTCATTGTTTCTCATTGCCATGTAGTATTCCATGGTATAGATAAACCACATCTTCTTGATCCATTCATCTGTTGATGGACACTTAGGCTCTTTCCATGTTTTAGCTATTGTGGAGAGTGCTGCTATGAACATTGGGGTACGTGTGCTCCTATGCATCAGCATTTCTGTATCCCCAAGGATGATTTTAAAATCATTTTAAATCATCCTATTTTGTAGCTGCATCTGTGTATTTGCTTTGATAAACATAGGGAGTCAGATTTAGAATACAATTTTTTTTAAAGTTAATTTATTTTGAGAGAGTGTGTGGATCCTTGTGCATGGGTGGGGAAGGGGCAGAGAGAAAGGGAGAGAGAGAATCCCAAGCAGGCCTCACGTTCAGCATGGGGCCTCATATGGGGCTTGATCTCATAACTGTGAGATCATGACCTGAGCTGAAATCAACAGTTGGATGCTTAACTGACTGAGCGCCCCAGGCACCTCTAGAATACAAATTTTATTAGTGGAACTCCTTAGCTGTTTTTGAAGAGATTCTATTTAATGTGTTATTTATAGATTAGGTGTGGACAGAAATATGGGGAATTAGAAAAATGATATAATAATAGGCCACATGCTTTCTTGTTGATCTTGTAAAAGGAAATAATTAACAATATTTGTTAAAATAGGGTAGAATGCATTGTTTTAGGAGTTGCGCTAGAAATAATTCAAGGAATTTAAAAGGTAGAAGATGTTAGTCCAGGATGATTTTGTATTTTTGATTATGTGTAAATACTTGAATCATGTGTAACTTTATTTTCTCCATTGGTTTTTTTTTTTTTTTGAGAGCAAGATTCAAAACAAGTTTGCAGTCATAGTTTGACATGTGTTATTCTTGCTTCATAAGTTCCTAAAATATCTAACTTAATCTCATTTACAAATGAGGTAAGTCAAATTAAGCAATTTGTTCAAGTGACCTGCAGTGAAATATAAACAGGTCATCTGTTTTTTTTTTAAATAATTTTTTAAAAATAATTTTTTGTAATGTTTATTTCTTAAGGCGGGGGGCAGACAGAGAGAGGGATACACAGAATCTGACAGACAGAGAGAGGGATACACAAAATCTGAAGCTGACAGCACAGAGCCTGATGAGGGACTCACACCCAAGGACCATGACATCATGATCTGAGCCGAGTTTGATGCTCAGTAGATTGAGCCACCCAGGTGCCCCGAGTGAACTGACAAGAAAAACTCATGAAATCTCATAGGCTTCATGTTGTAGATGACTAAAAATAAACTTCCAAAAATTAAAAGAAATGGTTTTGCTCATTAAATCATTATAAATACAATTAAAAATAATTTTCTAAATCTTTTTATACAGGTAAGTAAGCAAGCAAAATAACTGAATTAGAACTCACATGTTTTCTTGTCTTTTTTTTCTTCCTCCCAATAGGACCAGACATATTATCAGTCATTTCAGGTTTCAGAATATGGTAAGAGTTCTTCAGTTTATTTTGAAGGAAAAAATTATTTGTTACTTTTCACAGAGATAAGAGAAATTTCCATTTACAAGAGATATGTTATTTAAAGTAAAAATCCTAGTGAAAGTAAAATCCTGGTGTTTCTTACAGGTCTAACGTATTTTTTTTATAAAGATATAAAAGGTCACTGTAAAGAAAAAAATGGGAAATAGATCACCTATAGTCCCATTATGTGATCTCTCTTATGCATAATTTTTCTTTCTTACTTTGTTGTGATCTTAACATATTTAAAGATTTGTAATTTTTTTAATGTAACATTAGTTATTTCCCATATTTTTCATTTAGTTGGCTTTGGCAAAGACACTGTTTAATTGGTAAAACTGTTTAATTTGAGTAAAGGCTCTTCTTGCAGGTATCATGTTTATATCACGGTTAGATACACACAGATAAAAACAGTGGGGTCCAACTCTTGTTGGTAGATGGAGAGGAAGGAAAAATGAGCATGAAAGTAGAGGGTCTCGCTAGTAGTTATAAATTGAAAGGCTATTTTGAGGTTACACATGAGCTTTTTCATTTGATTTGTGTCACTTTTTGACATTGTGTCTCATTCAGGCAATACAAATTCTGGAAAGTAGTTTGTTTACATTTTTGTGGCTCAGGCTCCACATATCTTATATAGCACTGTCACTTCCTAGGTCTCATGATCCCCTAGAACGGGAATCAGCAAAACTTTTTTTCTAGAAAGGGCCAGATATTGAGGCACCTGGGTGGCTCAGTCGGTTAAGTATCCAACTTCAACTCAGGTCATAGTCTCACGGTTCATGAGTTCGAGCCCTGCATCCGGGTCTGTCTCTGCTGTCAGCACACAGCTTGCTTCAGATTCTCTGTCTCCCTCTCTCTCTGCCCCTCCCCTGCTCATGCTCTCTCTCTCTCTGAAAAATAAATAAAACATTAAAAAAAGGTCCAGATAGTAATATTTTAGGCTTTGTGGCCCATAGGTCTCTGTCATAACTATTCAACTTTGCTATTGTAGCAGGAAGCAGCCATAGACAATATGTGAGTGAATGTGGCTGTGATCCAGAGAAATTTTATTTATAGACACAGAAATTAAAGTTTCCTATAATTTTCACATGTCATAAAATACTCTTCTTTGAATTTTTCCCCAATGAATTAAAAATGTAAAAACTATTCTTCGCTCATGCTGGTTATTATTTACTGACTCCTAATCTATAACTGTTTTGTTCACTTTGGAGATCACTTACTACATATAGCTCTTGAGTGCGTGAAGTGTGGCTAGTCCGAGTGGAGGTATGCTCTAAGGGGGTAAAAGGCCAAATTTTGAAGACTCAGTGCAAAACGAAGAAAGGAAAAGAGCTCATTAATAATATCTTTTTATATTGAGAATATGTTGAAATGATAATATTTTGGGCATGTGGCATCAAATACAATGTAACAAAATTTATTTTCACCTGCTTCTTTTCACTTCTTAAAATTTTTTTTAAAATGTTTTATTTATTTCTGAGAGAGAGAGAGAGACAGTGTGAGCAGGACAGCGTGAGCAGGACAGCGTGAGCAGGGGAGTGTCAGAGAGAGATGGAGACACAGAGTCCGAAGCAGGCTCCAGGCTCTGAGCTAGCTGTCAGCACAGAGCCCAGTGCGGGGCTCGAACCCATGAATTGAACCGTGAGATCATGACCTGAGCTGAAGTTGGACGCTTAACCAGCTGAGCCACCCAGATGCCCCCTTTTTACTTCTTAAATGTGGCTATTAGAAATTTAAAATTCCATATGTGGCTCACATTTTATTTCTTTTGGATAGCCCTGACCTAGAAGAATAAGTCAGAGGGGTCAAGGTTTTTATAGGCTATTTTATTTATCTTTTATTTTTTAAAAAATGTTTATTTATTTTGAGAGAGAGAGAGAGCGAGCGAGCAGGGGAAGGGCAGAGAAAGAGGGAGAGAGAGAATCCCAAGAACGCTCTGCATTGTCAGCACAGAGCCCAACATGGGGCTCAATACCAGGAGCTGTGAGTTCATGACCTAAGCTTATATCAGAAGTCTGACTCATAACTGACTGAGCCACCCAGTGCCCCTACTCTATTTTCATTTCACATAGAGCTGGTGCTGGGTGGTTATATGTTGTTGAACTGGATATGGTGGAGGTGGGGAATTGATTGTCAGCCTATGGTGTTTGAGGAGAGGACATCAGAATTCTTTGTTCTAAGGAAATTCCACTTCTGAATGAATCATGTGGCTTTTTTGCCCTTCCAGGCCTAGATTTGTCAAAAAGTATCTTGACAGACTAAGGGCCTTTGGCCTGGTTTGGAGCTTGAGGCCTGATCTATATTGTTGACACATTGGTCTTCTTGATACTTTTCTTGTATTAATTGAATGATGTGTTGCTTTGTAATAGCTAGTGAAGTTAGAGAAAAATTTTTTATTAGACCGGAAGGATACAAATGTTTTTCACTCTGACAGTATGCCTTATATCAAATAGTGTTCATATTTATAAAATATCTCATATCTTGATTGTATAAAGCTGACCAAACTAGGGGTTGTTAGCTTTGGGATTGCCTGTAGAAATCACTGTCACACAAGAAGAAGCATCATTACTCTGTAGCTGTATCCTAGTGATTAACTTAGAAATCCTACTACACAACTTTCTCTTCACAGCAATTATTACATTAGACTGTCACGAGATTTGCCTTTGTTGCAAAAAATAAAGATTCTGCATGGCTGCATATATAGAACCATGTAGAGGGAGAGTCTTGGGGCCTCAGAATATGCTTGTAGTAACCAAGTTGGAGAATGGTCCTAGGGAAGGGGCTGCTGTAGAAGCAACTATTTACCATGGGATGTGGAAGTATTTTAACATGTAGTAAGGCAGCCCTGATGGGTGATGGTTGAAGAAATGCCTGGTTTCCCAGCATTCAGATGCCTTAGCATCTAGGATTCTGGATACTGATGAGAAGCTTCCACTGACACAAGTGTCCATCGCAACTGGCCCCCGCTGTCACTGTCTATCACCAGCCTTGTAAGGGTGAACTGCAGTGCTTTTCATGTGTGTTAATGTGTATTTGAGATCTAAGGAATCTAAGTTCAAAGAGTATAATTGTTGACTCCTTTAGAACAATTTAGTCTTTATTTTCTCAAGCTAAAAATGATAGTAAAATGGATCAAGATATTTACCCTTGCTTCTCTTTTCCAGTATTACCAAAATTTGAAGTTACTTTGCAGACACCATTATACTGTTCTTTGAATTCTAAGAGCTTGAATGGTACTGTCACAGCAAAGTAAGTATCATTTTTTTTTAAATGGATAATGCTGTTATAAAACTATCTGACAAAGAGCTCATTTTATACTCTGGAGTGTTCGTACAATATTTTGGTTATTAAAATACCACAATGGGCAGGAAACAAATACCTATAATAAATAATTAAGCATGGAACATGTCTGCACAGGTCTTTAGACCCATCTGTCTGCTTCCAAGCTGATCCAGTCCTAAAATATTTCCCACGGACAAGTATCTTCCTCAGACAAGTCAGGGGATTTACATTATAGATTGTTCCAGATTAAAAAAAAAGTTATATCTTTATTCTTAATTCAGCTGACATGGATAGAGGCTACTTACCTATACTTAAATTTTTTTTTTTTGGTGAGAGAGAAAGGGCACAAGTGAGCCAGGAGTACAGAGAGAGAGGAATAGAGAGAGAGAAAGAGAGAGAGAGAAGCGGTGGTCACCCAAAGTGGAGCTCGAGCTCACCCGTTGTGGGACTTGAACTTGTGAACTGTGAGATCACGCATGACCTGAGCTGAAGTCACATGCTTAACGACTGAGCCATCTAGCCACCTTACCTCTTCTTAAATCTTATTTTTTTTCTATCAACAATGGAGGTTGAATCATGGGGGAGGGATTTGGTTGACTTATTGCAATTAGCAAATGAGTAAATCGTTCACAGTCCTGTCATTTCAGCAGATGTACACAGAGAGATTCCGACCCACCCTATATGACAGCTGTATCGTGGCTCTCATGATTTTGATCTGGTGGCTCGGACAGATAGTATTCATTTTGCTAAGGCAAAAAGCATCCCAGACTAGGGGTTCTCAAAAATGTGGGCTGGGGTTATTCCAGGACTGATTATCTGTAGCGCTCACTTTTGATGTGTCAATAGCTGTGCTTTGGTTTCTGAAATGTATTTAGTTTCAGACTTTATTTGTAATATCTCATAGACACTAGACTCCCTCTCACTGCTTGCTCATCACCATATTCCTTTCTTGGTGAGGGTTTGTGGTGGTGGCAAGTGACGAGCATGAGTCTTCTGCAGAAGCAGTCCATAGACAAAACATTCTGAGGACTTCTGCTTCAGATTTTATTTGGGGAAAACACCCATGCAAATACCATGCAACACGAAGGCAAAAATGTGTCTACAATTTATATACAAATTAGTTTTCTCCCTGTGTTTAATTAAGAGGTGGCTTCCAATGTGAATTTGGGTACCATGGATGGATTTATGGTTTAGAAAACACATAAATGCCTGCATTTTACATAATTATGATCCTGCCCTTGATCTTAGCTGAAGGCTAAGGATTCTCTCCGGATTTTATTTTGAGTTTCCTGACTAGTGTTTATAAAAGAGTGAGTGCAAATCTACACAAACCATCAGGGTCCTCACAGATTAGGTTGAGTGTGGATGCCTTCTTTGCTTCTGTTTCTGGTTTTCCAAGGACTGTGCCAGGGATTCACTACAATCAGTTAAAACAGTGGTTCTTAAACTCTGCTAACTCTTCAGAAAGTTTTATATATAATTTTAGGGGGTATGGGTCCCCTGACACCCTCCTCCCTGCTAGCCTAGTGAGAACCCTAACAGGAGCATATCTTTACTTGCTAGAGGGGATGCTGCCAATTCATGAGTCGCTTAATAAAGCCAATTATATATATATATATATATATTTTTTTTAATTTAAAAAAAGAACCCTTGTAGTTTTGTTCTGATTCTCATTTGTTGAGCCTCTTTGAAATACTAATGGCTGAGAGCAGCATGACCATAGTGATGGCCCCTGGTATTTCTTTAGCATTCATGACAATGTACTCACACTTTCCTTAGTATGTATATCAGCCAAGGTTCCACAGGAAAAGTAAAGCCAGTAGAAGATACATATTAAAAGATTGTTGCAAAGGTTGTTGATGATGAGGATGATGATTCCATGAGTGGATGCTTGACAGTTTGGGCTTTTCTTGTGCTAGTAGCCATCAGTCCCATCAAGGCATAGTTAATGTGAAGAGCATTGCTGGAAATTTCCCAAAGAAGAAGGTTAACAGTCTTTTTTTTTTTTTTTTGCTTTTGAAATCTTTAACTAGGATGAATAAAAATCTGCATTTGTTTATTAGCTTTGATGTGAACATCTGCTCACTATTCCCACCTCATTAAAATAAATAATAGGCTTTTCCGCTAACCACAAAAGGTTCTAGAGGATTGTAAAGAAAATAACATAGGACACATCTAGTTATTTTTGTATATTCTGCACACAATGAAATTTAAAAAAATAGTCTTTAATCTAAAATTGATTTAAGTGTATTTATTATTTGATGAATTGAGAAATTTGTATCCTGGAAATGACATGGAAAAAAAAGGTGGGCGAAACATGAATTATATTGATAGGTTCAATTTTTTAGGTATCATTTTGTAAACCTTTTGTGCTATGGCAGTTTAAAATATATCTTGGTTTTGTTTATGATACTACCCCAGAATAAGCTTGATTTGCTTTTTTAAATGTTGTCAAACTATTATTTTCTAAATCATTAGTTTATTCCAAATGCTTCCAAATTTATTTAGGACAATAACTGTCAGTATCCTTGTTTCACAATTATTATGATTCGCTTAAGGTATAGAGAGCTAAATCTGCTTCACATTTAAGCAACAACAACAAAATATTTATGTCTGAGAATACTTTAAATTATGTCTGGATTTTCAAGCCCCCTGTACTATCATGTGATATAACTCTTTTGCATTATAATGTTCTGGTGTCCTAGTTATGCATTTATTTAATCTTTAACAAAGTATGAGCGATATTGGGTTTGAGGACTCTTTTTTGAATTAATGAATTTGGTGCTGAAGTTGCTGACCAGGATTTCCACTAACTTTACTGTTTTCATTTGGGTGATATATTTGAAAATGGATTTGTTTTATTCTCTTTAATTTGGAATGTGCTTTATTTTACCATTGGCTTTTGAGTTGAGTTGATCCAGATGAGGAGCTGTTTCTCTGTTCAACTAATGGATTCAGGAAACAGGAGTTTACTGTTAGATTTATAGAGTGCAGAGCAAAATTGACTTCCATGTTTGGCCAAGCATTTATTACACAATAGAGATGGAAGGAACCCAGGAAACACATTTAAAAAAGACTTTCTGGCAGTAAAATGGTTTACCAAAGATTGCCTATGTTTCACATGAAGAGATTTTTCCTATCATTAGAGGGATAAAATTAATACATAGAATGTAAAGCAGCAGAAATGAGATTTGATTCAAGATAATTTTGATACTATGGAGAAAGAAAATGATTCTTCTTTTGAATTTTTTTGCACAAATCCAAGTTTTGATAACCATGAGGACATTTGGTGCCCCGTTATGTTGTCTAGTAAATGCTTTTGGTAAATATTGGAACATGTAATAATGGGCCTTGGGAGACTGAAATTTCAACTAACATTTAAAAATGTTCAAAAGCTGTGATGTATCCTGGGCACACAGTTAATGGGCCAGTCCAGACTTCTAGGAATAAAACATTCTTGTGATTTAAAGAAGATCTTTGGACAGGAAACTGTCACTTGCAATTATGATTATATTTTCTCTGGAGTCTCTAAACTGGTTAGAGGTAAAGTATGTATTATGAACGGTTTTGAAGTATTGTAGTTAAAAGTTTTCTCATTCTGGAGACTTAGTTTCAAGGATCACCATTTATTTATTTATTTTTTCCTTAAATAGTTTACTGTCAAGTTGTTTTATGTATAACACCCAGTGCTCATCCCAACAAGTGCCCTCCTCCATGTCCATCACCGTCCTTCCCCTCTTCCCCACTCCTATCAGCCCACAGTTTGTTCTCAGCATTCAAGTCTCTCACGGTTTGCCTCCCTCCCTCTCCCCAACTATTTTTCCCCTTCTTCACTCACATCATCCTCCATTAACTTCCTCCTAATCCACCTATATGTGCAAACATATGGTATTTGTCCTTCTCTGCCTGACTTATTTCGCTCAGCATAACACCTTCTAGTTCCATCCACGTTGCTACACATGGCCAGTTTCATTCTTTCTCATTGCCATGTAGTATACCATTGTATAGATAAACCACATCTTCTTGATCCATTCGTCCATTGATAGACACTTAGGTTTTTTCCATGATTTGGCTATTGATGAGAGTGTTGCTATGAACATTGGGGTACATGTGCCCCTATGCATCAGCACCCCTGTATCCCTTGGGTAAATTCCTAGCAGTGCTACTGCTGGGTCATAGGGGAGTTCTAGTGTTAATATTTTGAGGAACCTCCACACTGTTTTCCAGAGGGGTTGCACCAGCTTACATTCCTACCAACAGTGCAGGAGAGTGCCCATTTCTCCACATCCTCACCAGCATCTATAGTCTTCTGATTTGTTCCTTTCAGTCACTCTGACCGGCGTGAGGTGGTATCTCCGTGTGGTTTTGATTTGTATTTCCCTGATGTGGAGGGATGCCGAGCATCGTTTCATGTGTCTGTTGGCCATCTGGATATCCTCTTTGGAGAAGTGTCTGTTCATGTCTTCTGCCCATTTCTTCACTGGATTATTTGTTTTTTGGCTGTGGAGTTTGATGAGTTCCAAGTAGATATTGGATACTAGCCCTTTATCTGATAGGTCATTTGCAATTATCTTTTCCCGTTCCGTTAGTTGTCTGTTAGTTATATGGATTGTTTCCTTTGCCGTGCAGAAGCTGTTTACTTGATGAGGTCCCAGTAGTTCATTTTTGCTCTTGATTCCCTTGCCTTTCGGGATGTGTCAAGTAAGAAATTGCTGCGGTTGAGGACAAGGAGGGTGTTTCCTGCTTTGTCCTCTAGGGTTTTGATGGTTTCCTGTCTCACATTCAGGTCCTTAATCCATTTTGAGTTTATTTTTATGTATGGTGTGAGAAAATGATCTAGTTTCATTCTTCTGCATGTTGCTGTCCAGTTCTCCCAGCACCATCTGTTAAAGAGGCTGTCTTTTTTCCATTGGATGCTCTTACCCGCTTTGTCAAAGATTAGTTGGCCTCACATTTATGGGTCCAATTCTGAGTTCTCTATTCTATTCGATTGGCCTATGTGTTTGTTTTTGTACCAATACCATATTGTCTTGATGATTACAACTTTGTAGTAGAGGCTAAAGTCTGGGATGGTGATGCCTCCTGTTTTGGTTTTCTTCTTCAATATTACTTTGGCTATTCAGGATCTTTTGTGGTTTCATACAAATTTTAGGATGGTTTGTTCTAGTTTTGAGAAGAATGCTGGTGCAATTTTGATTGGGATTGCATTGAATGTGTAGATTGCTTTGGGTAGTAATGACATTTTAACAATATTTATTATTCCGACCCATGAGCATGAAATGTTTTTCCATTTCTTTGTGTCTTCTTCAATTTCCTTCATAAGTTTTCTATAGTTTTCATCAGACAGATCTCCTATATCTTTGGTTAGGTTTATTCCTAGATATTTTATGGTTTTTTTTGTGCAATTGTGAATGGGATCAGTTTCTTGATTTCTCTTTCTGTTGCTTCATTATTGGTGTATAAAAATGCAACTGATTTCTGTATGTTGATTTTGTATCCTGCAACATTGCTGAATTCCTGGATCAGTTCCAGTAGGCTTCTGGTGGAGTCTGTCGGGTTTTCTATGTAGAGTGTCATATAGTCTGCGAAAAGTGAAAGTTTGACTTCTTCTTTGCCAATTCTGATGCCTTTGATTTCCTTTTTTTGCCTGATGGCTAATGCTAGGACTTCCAGCACTATGTTAAACAACAGTGGTGGGAGTGGACATCCCTGTCGTGTTCCTGATCTCAGGGGGAAAGCTCTCAGTTTTTCTCCATTGAGGGTGATGTTAGCTGAGGGTTCTCATAGATGGCTTTTATGATGTTTAAGTAAATTGCTTATCCCGACGTTCTCGAGGATCTTTATTAAGAAGGGATGCTGTACTTTGTCTAATACTTTTTTGCATCTATCGGCAGGATCATATGGTTTTTATCTTTTCTTTTGTTAATGTGATGTATCACATTGATTGATCTGTGAATATTGAACCAGCCCTGTAACCCAGGAATGAATCCCACTTGATCATGGTGCATAATTCTTTTTATGTGCTATTGGATTCGATTTGCAAGTATCTTGTTGAGGGGTTTTGCATCTGTATTCATCAAGAATATTAGCCTGTAGTTCTCCTTATTTGCTGGGTCTCTGTCTGGCTTGAGAATCAAAGTGATTCTGGCTTCGTAAAATGAGTCTGGAAGTTTTCCTTCAATTTCTATTTTTTGGAATAGCTTGAGAAGAATGCATATTAATTCTGTTTTAAATGTCTGGTAGAATTCCCCAGGGAAGCCATCTGGTCCATGGCTCTTATTTGTTGGGAGATTTTGATAACAGATTCAATTTCCTCACTAGTTACAGGTCTGTTCCGATTTTCTATCTCTTCCCGTGTGAATTTTGGTAATGAGCATGTGTTTAGGAATTTGTCCGTTTCTTCTAAGTTTTCTGGTTTGTTGGCATATAATTTTTCATAGTATTCCCTGATAATTGCTTGTATTTCTGAGGGATTGGTTGTAATAAGTCTTTTTTCATTCATGATTTTGTCTCTTTTCTTTTTGAGAAGCCTGATTAGAGGTTTGTCAATTTTGTTTATTTTTTCAAAAAACCAACTCATGGTTTCATTGATCTGTTCAACTATTTTTCCTTTTTTGGTTTCTATACTGTTTATTTCTGCCCTGATTTTTATTATTTCTCTTCTCCTACTGAGTTTGGGGTGCTCCTGTTGCTCTCCCTATAGTTCCCTAGGTATTCTGTTAGATTTTGTATTTGCACTTTCTCTAATTTTTTGAAATAGGCCTGGAGTGCAATGTACTTTTCTCTTAGGACTGCCTTTGCCACATCCCATAGAGTTTGGATTGTTGTATTTTCATTTTCATTCATTTCCATATATTTCTAAATTTCTTCTCTAAATGCCTGATGGATTATTTGTTCTTTAGTAGGGTGTTCTTTAATATCTATGTTTATGGAGGATTTCCAGACTTCTTCCTGTGATTGATTTCAAGTTTCATAGCATTGTGATCTGAAAGTGTGCATGGTATGATCTCAATTCTTTTATATTTATTGAGGGCTGCTTTATGTCCCAGTATGTGGTCTATCTTGGAGAATGTGCCATGCGCACTTGAGAAGAAAGTGAATTCCATGACCTCAGGATGTAGAGTTCTAAGTATATCTTTTAAATCTATCTGGTCCAGTGTGTTATTCATGTCCATTGTTTCTTTAGTGATTTTCTGTCTAGTTGATCTATCCATTGCTGTAAGTGGAATATTAAAGTCCCCTGCTATTAGCACATTCTTATCCCTAAGATTGTTTCTGTTTGTGTTTTTTATATATTTAGGTTCTCCCATATTTTGTGCATATTAGGTGCCCTTCTTCATCCCTTGTTACTGTCTTTACTTTAAAGTCCAGTTTGTCTGATATTAGTATAGGTACTCCAGCTTTCTTTTGAATTCCAGTAGCATGGTAGATATTTCCCCATCCCCTTACTTTCAATCTGAAGGTGTCCTCCAGTCTAAAATGAGTTTCTTGTAGACAGCAAATAGATGGATTTTGTTTTTTTTATCCATTCTGCTACCCTATGTCTTTTGATTGTAGTATTCAGCCTATTTACATTCAGTGTTATTATTGAAATATATGGGTTTAGAATCATGTGTCCTTTGTGGGATTCATACTTGTGGTGGTGTCTCTGGTATCTTGCAACGTTTTGGCAGAGAGTCCCCCTCAGGATTTCTTGTAGGGCTGGTTTAGTGGTAACAGGTTCTTTCAATTTTTGTTTATTTGGAAAAACTTTGATCTCCCCTTCTATTCTGAATGACAGGCTTGCTGGATAGAGGATTCTTGGCTGCATATTTTTCTGTTCATCACATTGAAGATCTCCTGCCATTCCATTCTGGCCTGCCAAGTTTCAGTAGATAGGTCTGTCACCAAACTGATAGGTTTCCCTTTGTATGTTAGGGCCCTTTTCTCCCTAGCTGCTTTCAGAATTCTCTCTTTGTCCCTATATTTTGCCAGTTTCACTATGCTATGTAGTGCAGAAGATCGATTCAAGTTGCATCTGAGGGGAGTTTCCTGTACCTCTTGAATTTCAATGTATACTTCTCTCCCCAGGTTGGGGAAGTTCTCAGCTCTAATTTGTTCAAAGACTCCTTCAGCACCTTTCTCTCTCTCTTCCTCTTCTGGAATTCCTATGATACGGATAATGTTCCATTTGATCGTATCGCTGAGCTCTCAAACTCTCCTTTCGTGTTCCTGGATCAGTTTATATCTCTTTTTCTCAGCTTCCTCTTTTTCTATAATTGTGTCTTCTAAATCACTTATTCTCGTTTCTGCCTCTTCTTTTTTATTTATTTATTTTTTATTTTTTTTAATTTTATTTTTTTTAATGTTTTTTATTTATTTCTGAGAGAGAGAGAGAGACACACAGCATGAGCAGGGGGAGGGTCAGAGAGAGAGGGAGACACAGAATTTGAAGCAGGCTCCAGGCTCTGAGCTGTCAGCACAGAGCCTGACGCAGGGCTCGAACCCACGAACCGTGAGATCATGACCTGAGCCGAAGTCGGACGCTTAACCAACTGAGCCACCCAGGCACCCTTTTCTTTTTTATTTTTTGAGTTTTAGAAATTATTATGTTTTATTTATTTTTTTACAAATAGTTTATTGTCAAGTTTGTTTTTTTTGAGCTTTAGAAATTATGTTTTATTTACTTATTTATTTATTTTACAATATTTCCTTTCTGCCTCTTCAATCCGTGCATTGGACGCCTCCATTTTTATTATGTATCTTATTTATAGCATTTTTTAATTCATCACAACTATTTTTAATCTCCATAGTCTTTGTAGCAATAGTTTCTCTGATGTCTTCCATGTGTTTTTCAAGCCCAGCGATGAACTTTATGACTATTCTAAATTCTTGTTCAGTTATGTTGCTTATATCTGTTTTGAGCAGTTCTTTATCTGTCATTTCTTCCTGGAATTTCTTTGGAGGAGAGTTCTTCTGTTTCATCATTTTGGTTAGCTTTCTATCTCTTGTTAATTTTAAAAACTTGTTATGCACTCGGCCCCTGTGCATGCTGCTGTATTAAAGAGGGCTCTTTGACTGTCCAGGGCCTGTCCATTCAGGCAGTGTTCTTTGGATGGTGTCTCTTGGTTTCTCTTGTTGAGACTTTGGTTCTTTTGTTTCCCTGCTTGTAGTGGTATTTGGGACTCTCCACCATGTGTACTTTGGCTTGTTTCTTGAGGCAGCCACACTTAGGAGTTTCCTTCCCAGTGTATTCTCTCTTGTTCTCTTCCCAAACTCCTGTGGCTCAGTGTCCTATGACTTCAGGCTTCCTAGTTTGAGAGATAGGTGTAAGCGAAATGCACGGAGCTCCCTACTTCTCTGCCATCTTGCCCCCGCCACTAAGGATCACTGTTTATTAAGGATATTCCTAGCTGTGTTTATTTTTAAAAATTTGCAGTGAGAGGAACTTTAAAAATATAATTCTTTTAAGTTAGATTAGCAGTGTATGCTGCTGAAACTAATATTTTTGTGTGCTATTTTGATAATATGAAGTTGAAAATGTAAAAAATAATTTATTATTTTTCAGGTATACATACGGGAAGCCAGTGAAAGGAGATGTAACACTCACATTTTTACCTTTATCCTTTTGGGGCAGGAAGAAAAATATTACAAAAAATTTTAAGGTAACTTCTGCAGAGATCTTATAACTTCAAATAGGGAAACACTAGAAGTATACTTTTCCTAGAAATGATATTTTATACTGAATTAACAAAAAATTGAGTGCAGGAAAAGAGTTTTCTGCATTGTACAAATGAGAATTGACCCATTTATAATGATTAAAATAGAACCAGAACTATCATATTTTTGTGACTTAGTTTGAGTTTTATTTCTAAAATTTGAATTGCTAAAGTGAAGAATAAAATTGAATTATTTTAAACAAAACAGATAAATGGATCTGCAAACTTCTCTTTTAATGATGAAGAGATGAACAAAGTAATGGATTTTTCGGAAGGGCGTTCTGAATACATGTATCTGTCTTCTCCTGGGCCAGTGGAAATTTTAGCCACAGTGACAGAATCACTTACAGGTTTGTAGACCTTGAATTGAAGATAAAGTTATTTACATGGTGCTCTTTTTTCTTCTTTCTTATTATAACTAGCATATTCATTTGGGGGCCTTTCTAAAGATGCTATTTAATGCTGAATTTGTCATGACTATTAATTAGTGTTACTTGCAGAATGTTCTCATAATGAAGAGGAACTTATTTTCTATGACAGTCTGTCTTTCAACCACATGTAATAGGTATTTTTAATTTTCTCCATTTCTGCTCTTTCTTTTTCAAAACTACATGCTCTGCGTGGAAAGGCTTACCTTTTCAGCTGACTAACCATCTTCTGTTTTTTTTTTCTTAATCATTTAAGCTCTTGTCTGCTCATGAGCAGTTTTTCTCTGTCAGTAATAAAATAAGAATTAATTACTTGGATGTTTCTGTTGTTATCAACAGCTTTCACAAACCCTGAAAGAGCAAAAGATGATTCAGTCAAGACCTTAGTCTTCAGTGTACATGTTGTGCATGGGCATAGCAGTAACAGCGCTCAGGAGGGGTCCATGGAGGATGTAATAGAACTGTATGGTTCTCTTCATGGCCAAGCCGGTGTGGGAATGAGGCTTCTGTGCTCTGATACCTTAAACCCTTGGGGAAGTAGCTTATAGAGAAATTTGATGAATAGAAGCTGTTTGTGAAGTGTTAACATTTAGTTTCTAAATGATGCAATTTCCAAAACAGGTATCTCAAGAAATGCAAGTTCTAATGTATTTTTCAAGCAACATGATTACATCATTGAGTTTTTTGATTATGCTGCTGTCCTGAAGCCATCTCTCAACTTTACAGCCACTGTAAGTTGGCGTGTTTATTAATGATCTATACAGTAAGTTCAGTTTAATGAAACAATGGCAGATAATATTTTCAGTACTTAAAAAAAAACCCTGAAGCCCAAAGTAGATAGTTTTTCCTTTTAGTATATGAAGTATATAGAATTGTTCCCAAATGACCTTTGTCTAAGGTTTCTAAAAGTAGTGTCCAACAAAAGTATTTTCCTCAAAAATTTTTCAATAAGCAATTTAAGTTAGAATTGGATTGCTACATCAAAGCTTTTATAAATTACTAGAAAGGATTAGATGTTAGTTAAAAGATTTCAATTTCAGTTTGATTTTCATATTGACTAATTTTAGTTCTAGCAAAGATGTTGCATTAAAATTATTAACAAATCTATTATTATTATTATTATTATCATTTGAGTTAACGCTTATTAAGTGAATTTTGATAATGTGGAAGGCAGGGTGCTGGGTGGGATTCACAGTTTTTATGATAGTAACAACTATGATTTTAGGCAGGAAAAGGTCAATATCATGAGTATATTTCTGTAGTGATTTAAAGAAAGGACTGGCAAACTTTTTCTACAAAGGGATAAATAGTAAATATTTTTTTAGCTTAGTGGGACATATTGTCTCTGTGACAGCTACCTAACTCTGCCATTGTAGCATGAAAGCAGCCATAACTACTTCGTAACCAAATGAGGGTGGCTATGTCTAAAAAACTTTATTTACAAAAAGACTGGATTTGGCTTCCCTGCCTGCCATAGTTTGCTAATCTCTGGTTTAAAGAAAGAAAGTGTCGCTTCTTTTTGAATGGATCAAGAGACGTTTTAGATAATTCCTGATTTGAATGATCGTATAATTTAGTTTGAAAAGATAAGAAAAAAAAAAACCAACCTTGAGGCTGCAAATGGTAACTTCCAAATGAATAGAGTGAAACATTGAGAGTTTGGGGAGGAGGAGTTGGCTTTGGGATAGGGATGAGGCTTATTAAAGGACGCTTTATGGAAGAGGAGGATATAAGCTATTTGTTAAAAGATCAGTAGGATTTTAATTTCATTTTTTTAAAATGTTTTTTATTTATTTCTGAGAGAGAGAGAGAGAAAGAGAGAGCGACCAGGGAGGGTCAGAGAGAGAGGGAGACACAGAATCTGAAGCAGACTCCAGGCTCTGATATAGCTGACAGCACAGAGCCCGATGCGGTGCTTGAACCCACGAACCATGAGATCATGACCTGAGCCAATTTTGGATACTTAACCGACTGAGCCACCCAGGCACCCCAAAAGATCAGTAGGATTTTAAATGTTTGGTATAAGGGTGGGAGATGGAGAGTGAGATGTGCTGAGACACAGGTGAGAGCCCTGCTTCGCAAGTTCAGGTACCTTCACCTGGATCTGTACAGTTGTAGCAGAGAGTTTGTGTCCAGGAGTGGTGAGAGAGAAAACAAGGGGTGAAGTGTGGGGAGTTGTAGAGGATCCTAAATGGCACATGCATGTTTTTGACCTTTATGGTTTAGTCAGTGAAGAGCTTAGGAGCCTTACGAATTTAAGAGGGGTATGGCGAGAGCAGTATTCCAGGGAGACCGATCGGGTTGTGTGTGGGAGGTTGGCTGTAGCCCAGGTGTGAGGTGGCAAGGGGCCTTGAGGGGGTGGATGTGCAAGTGGATGCAAGACTTGGTGTATATTGGATTTGGGTGGTGGGAAGAGGTAGGGGGAAATTCAGAGATGTTAAATCTGCAGAATTAAGGTGTTAGCAAAAATAAAAGAGGCAAGATGGTTGCTCAGTTATAGATATACTGAATTTGGGGTGACAGGGACATACAGGTAGAAATTTCCTTCAAGTAGAAATTGGAGGTGTTGAATATGAGCTCCAGAGCCAGGTGAGGAAAGCAGTAAGAGTCATGAGATCTTTGAGGAAAAGAGAAGCACAGATAACTGGTAATTTGACCTTGACAAATTCCCCAATTTAGGGAAAGGAAGGAAGAACCCAAACAGACTCTGTGAGGATGCAGAAAGAGGACTTTGAAACAAAGAAAGCTGTTGTGGAGCCATGGAAGGCAAGAGAAGCAATAATATCAAGAAGGGAATGATCAGTAGTTTGGATTTCATCTAGAGAGTGCTTCTTCTGGAAGTTAGGGTACTGGCAACAGTTTTTGAGAGTTCAGTTTCATGAGAATAGCGCAGATGGGAACTGGATTCAACTGAACTTAAATTCTTTGCTTTTTCTTGTTACCCATTTTTAAATTGTTGTGTTTTGACAATTAGGTGAAGGTAACCCATGCTGATGGCAATCTACTGACTTTTGAAGAAAGAAGAAATAATGTAGTTTTAACAGTGACACAGAAAAACTCTTCCGAGAACTGGAGCCGATGGATCAGTACCAGGAACCAGGAAATGGAAGCTGTCCAGATCATAAATTATACTGTCCCTCAAAATGGAATCTTTCAGATTGAATTCCCAGTCCTGGACGATTCCAATGAGCTACAGTTAGAGGTGCCCTCTGTTTCTCATCATTATGTTACTGCAACAACATCATTAAAATTGTAATCTTGTGGTAGGCACTCAAACCATTAGAGGTCAAAGTGCACAGGAAGTAGGGAGTAGACACATGTTTCTATTTTAAAAATGGGGGAAAATGTTAAAAGTAATTTAGTAACAGTGGGTGAGAGGTAGACCAAATGCTTCCTGTAAGTTCATTCTGAAGATGTAAAATATAGTAATCTGAAGGCATGATGAAGAAGCTCCCCAAATTCCCATCCCCGATTGGTTTTCAGTTATTTGAAAGTATATTTTGACAGAAGCTGAAATGAAAAAGGAAAATATTTTTTTAAACCTGTATTCCTTTGCCAAGTTCTTTCTCAGAGTGGCTCATCTGAGACCCACCCCCCACCCCCAACCATTCCTGCTATCTTTCTTTTCGTTACTTGGTTCTGCCACACTTTTGGCCATTTGACTTTTACACTGTTGGTAGATCACATGGGTTGATATAATTTCTTGCTTGTAAATGAACTGTGTGTGTGGAAAGAAGGAAAAGGAATCGTTTCTCATTAGTTCTCTCTTCTCACCATGTTTTCCTGATTATTTTCTTTCTGAAATAAGTTAGGACTACACTTTTACCTCTTAGATTATGGTGATAAAGACCCTTTTCGTGTTTTAATTTAAAGCTGTCACTTTCTTTATAGTATAAGCTATAAAATGATGAAGGGCCAATGGTTGGGGAACAGATTTTTCCTGCAGGAAAAAAAGGAAAAGTACATTTGCCTTTCAGGAATTGTAAAACAGTATCTTTTCTCAGGGTGTTACTGAAGATGAAAATTTGTAGCTCTCTTTTCTTTTGTTATAGGCCTCTTTTCTTAATAGTGTCAGTAACATGGTCGTTCATGGTATGTTTAAGTCTCCCAGTAAAGAATACATCCAGCTAAAAACAAGAGATGAAAATATAAAGGTAATGCTTACAGTCACCTATAATTACAATATAATTGTATTCTTTTGCCATTAATATGTGTTTCTTAATTAAGATTTTTTTTCTAGGTGGGATCACCTTTTGAGTTGGCGGTTAGTGGCAACAAGCCACTAAAGAAGGAGTTAAGCTATATGGTAATCTCTTAGAGAATCTAAATTTATTATCTCTTTTAGGATCATCTCAAATAAGCTACCTTATGTCTACCTTATGTCTATACTAAACTCACTAATTTTTATGTTTATTTTTAAAGTTTATTTATTTATTTTGAGGGAGAGAGAGAGAGAAAGAGAGAGTGTGTGTGTGAGCGGGGAAGGGGCAGAGAGAGAGGGAGGGACAGAGAATTCCAAGCAGGCTCCACACCATCAGTGTGGAGCCCAACAGGGGGATCAAACTCACAAATCGTGAGATCGTGACCCAAGCTGAAACCAAGAGTCAGACACTTAACTGGCTGAGCCACCCAGGCGCCCCTAGACTTAACTCATTAATTTTTAAAATTCAGCCTCATATCCTTTAGCCTGCCCTTTTTATGTTGCAATCAAAATTTCTTTTTTCTCTTTTCACTTACATTTCGTTTTCCAGTTTAAAATGGATGATTAAATCTTGCGTTCTGTTTAAAATTTAAATTTCTAGGGGTACCTGAGTGGCTCAGTCAGTTAAGCGTCCTACTTTGGCTCAGGTCATCTTCTCACAGTTCGTGGGTTCAGGCCCTGTGTTGGGCTCTGTGCTGACAGCCAGCTCAGAGCCTGGAGCCTGATTCAGATTCAGTATCTCCCTCTCTCTCTGACCCTCCCCTGCTCACACTCTCTTTCAGAAGTAAATAAAAAAAAAAAAATTAAAAAAATAAAATTTAAATTTCTATGAGAGAATCCACATAAGTTCATTGTAGAAAATTATAAAGTATGAGAAAAAAAATTGCTACCCATAGCTTTGAATCTTTCTAATTCAGCTCTCCACAGTGGTGGTCTATATTCTCTACTCAAAAATAAATTAACTGTGAAGCTACTGATGTTCAGTCAGTTATTTCTTTATCTTATCCTTTTCTGTTTCTTAGCTTATACTCTATCTGTTGGTCAGGGAGGTTTCCTTGCACTAAAAAATGCTTTGAAGTTGGTTTAACAGTATGTTTAACAAACATACACAGTTTGTGTGTATGGTTAAACCTGTGATAAATGTTGCTGCAGTTGAGAGTCTCATTAGCTTTGGCATAAAATGAAACTCTTCTGTTACTCTTTTCAGGTAGTATCCAGGGGACAGTTGGTGGCTGTAGGGAAGCAAAATTCAACGACCTTCTCTTTAACTCCAGAAAATTCTTGGGCTCCAAAAGCCTGTATTATTGTGTACTATATTAAAGATGATGGAGAAATTATAAATGATGTTCTAAAAATTCCTGTTCAGCTTGTTTTTAAAAATAAGGTAAGATTTAAGATAATGATGTGAGAAGAAAACTTCATACTAGTGAAGTCTGAGAAATGTAATTTTTCTTTAGAAAAGTATCATTAAATAACATTGGTTAGAAATTTATATTCATTTCTAAAACTATGGTTAAATCCCTTCGGTATTGTTACCACATATGTATTTTCACATGTGGAATTATTGGGCAGTGTGGGTCTTATTTGTAAGTTATGATTCTTGGCTTTAAGACTTAACTCAATTTCATGAAGCTATTTCAGGATTTCTCAAATGACGGAGTCGATATTGCTCTGGCATGCAGTTCCAGCTACGATGCAGAATTTGTGTGGTGCTGATATTGGTGTGAGAGTGAGATGCAGAGCATGCAGGGAATGAGGCCGTCAGCACTGATAGGTAGAAGCAGAGCCCAAATTGGGTTTGTCCATTTCATGGGCCTGGAAACTAACCCAGGACAGATTTTTGGGAAGCATGGCTACCTTGCATGTGGAGATCAGTGTGGAGTTTGGTCTCCAAAAGCACCAGGGATTTTTATAGCTTAAGGTGTACTGCTTGTTTGGGACACTCACTTGAACCCCAATTTTTAGAAGTAACCTGGCTAAAAGAGTGTGCATGATGGAATTGAATCATCTAGTGCATAAGAAAATGAGCCATTGTTCTCACTGAAAGCTGCTGCCTTCTCCGGTTGTTTTAAGCAAAATATTCATTGTTTAAAAAGCATTGATTTGCAAAGTACAGTTCTTTGATAGCACTTCTGTTTGCTTAACTTGTTAACTTCTGAGAAGTTGCAGTAGTCATACATGTCTTTAGTTGACAATTGTTAATTAGCTTTGTCAGAATAGAATACAAACTTCTATTTTTCATTTTATGAAAAATGTTTCCAAAGATAATGGTATATACTCTGTTACTTTTCATGTGCAAATTTTGACTTCTAGTGATTCTATTAATCCCCTGACAAAGATGAATTCTAAAGTAGGAGTTGGACTTAAATACAGAGGCATACATCTCTGAAATTGGGGCCAGGTTTTAAAAAAGTTATAGTGTAAGAGGAGTTGGTTTTGAGGAAACAGAGTATATAAATAGCATAATTCCAAGAAATTTCTTAGTTATGAAAGATAAATATAATTTCAGCTATATTTGCAAAGATACATCTTTCTCTACTTTTATTTTTAAGTAATCTCTATACCCATCATGGGGCTCAAACATACAATCCTGAGATCAAAAGTCACACCTTCTACGGACTGAGCCAGCCAGGCGCCCCTCTTTCTCTACTTTTATACGTTTATTACATTACTCACAAAGAAGCTACAAATTTGAAAATAGAATATATTTAAGCGAGGGAAAATTAGTGAGTCTTTTGTATGTTCAGTAATGACTGAACGGGATGGGATGTGGAGGCACAAGAGATGGAGGTTTAGAAATCTTCCACTTGCAAGTGTACGTGGAAGCCACGGGGTCCCAGAGGTGCAGAGTCAAGAGTGAGAAGTACAGGTTGGAACATGTTGCTCTCCTCTTGTTCATTTTGGGCATATGCGGGGAAAGTTAAACCAAAAGTAAACTAGATACAGTGGTATAAGAGCTATATGTATAAAAAACTTCACTGGACAAGTTAAACAGGCAAGTCTTTATTCAAGACTGTCACAGTAGGGGAGAGAGATTGAATTCAACTTCATGAAAACAAACGGCAGGAGAGGTTAATTAATTATTTATTTAGAGAAAGCATAAGTAGAGGAGGGGCAGAGACAGAGGGAGAGAGAGAGAGAATCCGAAGCACACTGACAATGTGGAGCCCAATGCAGGGCTTGAACCCACAAACCGTGAGATCCTGACTCAAAGTCAGACACTTAAATGACTGAGTTGCTCCAAAAGGCAGTAGAGTTTTAAGTAGTGACTGAGCTCATGGAAAAGGACTGGAGGACACTGAGGGAAGACTGGTCAATATGATTAGGCCATCTGTGTATGCTCACTGGCAATGTTTAAGTTAGGCTCCCATCCACCCACAGAGTCTGGGAGATCAATCAGGGATTCTTTTTTTGGTGATTACATTTCAAAGGATTGGCTCCCAGGTCCTTGGGGAAGACATTCTTGGGTTGTAAAGTGGCAAGAGACCAGGAGAAGACTTACATTTCAAAGGGGCAGAGGAAGAATTTACTATTGCAAGCTTTCTAAAGTAAATGTTGTAAGTAAAGGGAGAATCAGGGGCTTATGGTCAGGAAGAAGACTATCTAATATTCAGTCAAGTTGAGAGGAACAGTAAGGCCATTTTGGTCAGGTAGTGCAGTCACTGCAGCAGCAGAATGTTGAAATAGAACTGGACAGCATGGGCCTTCTAGGTGTGAAGGGGCCTCATGACAAAGCCATTCAGTTTTGCTGTGATGAGATGATTGAGGCTCATTAAGAAGTATGAGTTAGGACCGTACTTTGATGAATGTAATGAACAGAGGCAGTTCAGGCAGCCATGGGGAACAGAGCGCTGGCCTAACTAATTTTTGATCTGATCCCCTCTTCCATTGGAAAGCTATCCCCTTGTCCCCAGCCCAGGTAGTTTTGTGAGTCCCCGAGGGACCTCTCACTTGACTCACTCTAAGTTCAGCTTACCAGCACGTGGGCATCTTCAGTTTCTCTCCTCCTTCCTGTTCCTTGCCCAGGTGTGCCACACGCTGCTGTCTTCTCTTTAGCATTGGCTGGGGGCTGCGGGGTGTGGGATGGAGAAAGGGAAGAAGAAAGGTAGAGAAGTGAAGGATAATTCAGATTTATGCCACTGTGAGAAGTTCTATTCCTTGCAAAAATTGTGAGTAAAGTTTCTTTTTTTTTTTAATTCCTTTCTTTATGTATGGTTTTTTTTTTTTTTCTAGAGAGAGAGAGACAGCATGAGCAGGGGAGGGTCAGAGAGAGAGGGAGTCACAGACTGAAACAGGCTCTGAGCTGGCAGTCAGCACAGAGCCTGACGCGGGGCCCGAACCCACGAACCGCGAGATCATGACCTAAGCGAAAGTCGGATGCTCAACCGACTAAGCCACCCAGGCGCCCCTCTTTATGTATGGTTTTAGAATGATCCCTGAGTAAAGGCAAATGGAGAATCTCTGCTAGATTTTGAGTCCTTGAACTGCTGTTGGTAAGACATGTAAGTAATGCTTTAAAGAAGTCACAGAAATCAATCCTGTTTTTTCCCTTTCCTAGATAAAGCTGTTTTGGAGTAAAGTTCACGCTGCACCATCTGAGAAAGTCTCTCTTAGGATCTCTGTGACACAGCCAGACTCAATAGTTGGGGTTGTAGCTGTCGACAAAAGCGTGAATCTGATGAATGCCTCAAACGATATTACAATGGAAAATGTGAGCATAGCTATTTTTTCATTACAAAAATACATGCTAAACGAGCAAAAAAGAAATTTTATTGCATTACTTCAAAATATCTAAGGGAAATTTCACTGGTTTCTCTTTAAGTATAAATCAGTAATCAGCAAAGTTTCCAAATATAAAGTATTTGCATTCCCGTTGTTCTGTTGGAAAGAGGCTTATGTGGTGAAGTGTCCTTTCTGTCTTACATGAGAGGCCATCTAGAGTTTTTCCCTCATTTTCATACTGTATTTGAATTTAAGGCTCTCAAGAAAGTACCAGGAAATTTACTTGTACAATGTTGGGTGGCATTGGAGAAGAGAGCTCTAGATAATTTTGAAGTATTTTCTATTTTGGTTATACATATTGGTTATATATAATTTACAGTCTTATTTAATTTACTATTTGTAGTATATTGAGGGAGTGAAGTCATGTTAATCTGCAGAAAACTTATAAACAAAGAAATATATAAACCTCTAGTGTTACATAAACTAATTCTCTACTCGTCAATCAACTTTTCTTTGTGAGTTCATTTTCGTGCTTTTTAATTTGTAAGTTCTTGATATATTCTTGTATATATCCTTTAATATACCCTAGCCATTGTTAGTTGAAATCTAGGTTGTATAACCTATGTCCATTAATTGATTAAGTGTAGTGATTAACAACATATAGTAAGAAAGATATACATGTTTAAGCTAATTTGGTCATCTTGAGAAAAATTATGTATTTTTTCAGTCTATAAAGTTAATTTTTCTCAATCCCTTTAAAAAAAGACTCATTTAAATTGGTCATTTTTTTCTCTTGATTTTTGAAAAAATTCATGTTATTCTAAAAAGTCTGTAGGATTTTGCATTTGATTTAACTGAATTTAGTAATATCTCATTTTTTAGATTTTTTTTAAAAATATTTTTATTTATTTCTAGGAGAGAGAGAGAGAGAGACAGCGTGAGCAGGGGAGGGTCAGAGAGAGAGGGAGTCACAGACTGAAACAGGCTCCAGGCTCTGAGCTGGCAGTCAGGACAGAGCCCGATGCGGGGCTCGAACCCACGAACCGCGAGATCATGACCCAAGCGAAAGTCGGACGCTTAACTGACTAAGCCACCCAGGCGCCCCTCATTTTTTAGCTTTTTAAGTATCTTAAATATATTATTTCATTTTTGTTTCCCTGTGTATGTGCGTGTACATTTTCTTCCTTTAAGTTTATCTTATAAGTAGCATGTTATTATATTTTGTTTTTGTTTTTTTAATGTCTGGTAGTCCATATCTTTTAATAAGGTTATGTAACACATTTACAAGTATGATAATTCTTGTCCTAATTAGGACTTATTTCTACTTTATTTCATATTTTTATTTTTTAATTTTTCATTTTCGAATATAATTTATTGTCAAATTGGCTAACATACAGTGTGTACAGTGTGCTCTTGGTTTTGGGGGTAGATTCCCATGGTTCATCACTTACATACAACACCCAGTGCTCATCTCAGCAGTTGCCCTCCTCAGTGCCTATCACCCATTTTCCCCTCTCCCCCACCTCCCCATCAACCCTTAGTTTGTTCTCTGTATTTAAGAGTCTCTTATGGTTTGCCTCCCTCCCTTATTTCATATTTTTAAATGTGACTTAGATGTGATTACTTTTTTCCCCTCTTTTTATTATCTTCTTTCCATGGATTAGATCAAATTTTATTCTTCTGGTTTGTAAGTTATACATTCTGTTTTTGTTTCTATGACAGATGCCCTTAACTCATGAACCATACTCCTGTTTATTTATTCTTGCTGATTTCTTAAGACTATCAAAATTTCTATCTTCACCTAATAAGATGAGCATTTTTAGTACGTTCTCATTCTCCTTTTTAAAAAATTTTAAATGTTTATTTATTTTTGAGGTGGGGGGAGCGCGTTCCAGAGCATCAGCGGGGGAGGGGCAGAGAAAGAGGGAGACAGAATCCCCAGTAGTCTCCAGGCTCTGAGGTGTCAAACACAAAACCCCATGTGGGCTTGAACTCAGGAACAGTGAGATCATGACCCGAGCTGAAGTCAGACGCAGACGCCTAACTGACTGAGCCACCCAGGTGCCCCAGCTCTCATTTTCTTGCACATCCCTTTTCACTTGTTACCACCTTCTTCTCTAATCCCAGTCAGACCGTGTGGCGATTGTACAGGATTGTAATTCTGTGTCATTATTGATTGCCCTAGCAGTCTATGCTCTTCCTTCACTTTTCAGTTCTGGAAATTTTCTCTTCTTCTGAGACTCTTCTTATTCATTGATTGGCACATCTACTTCCATTCTCCGTATCTCTTAGCTTTTTGTTTTATGTTTGCTATCTTTTTTACTTTTCTGTTTTTCTTTGAGAGAGCTCCCCAGTTGACCGTGCTCACTGATCACCTGTCAGTTGTATCTATCCTCCTTTGATTTGTTATATTGGGTTCTTTATGTCAGTTATTATATTTTTACTATCTATTATTTTCATTGGGTTCTTATCTTTTGTTCTTGTTTTATATTCCTAATATTTCCCCTTATCTCCTCATGTATATTTACCATGTTTATTTTAAAATCTTGAACTGGCCCTTTCAGTATTTGGCATCACATGTTATGTGTTGTCCAGTTGGAGGTCTTTTATGGAAGTCATACTCTTGGACGTAGTTGATTTGGCAGCTACTCTGATATTGTCTGTTGGGGAAGGCTGAACACTCCATTTCAATCTGTGTAAGTCTTGTGAGTTTAAAGAGGGGGAGGGGTCAAGCTTCAGGGACTAGAGAACTATTCTTGATCTTCCCTATGTGCTACTGGCTTTTATTCAATGTTTCACTTTTAAGCTCTTAGTGAAAAGTATCACCAAGAAGAGGCAGTCTCATAGGGTCATGATCAACCAGCTTTTAGGGTTTGGAGTGCAGAGGAAAAGTGAGTCCTTGGGGCCATGGGTCTGCCTATGTGTTTTCCTCAGTTTCTCCACCAGAAGGGCAGAGGCGCTGACCTGGTATTATCTTCCTGGCACTTACACAGGCAGTGGAGGCTGCTGCTGCAGCTGCTGATTTTGGCAGCGAAAATGCAAGGAAAGATTGTCCCAAGGCTGCTTCCTGGAAAGAAGCAAGAGCAGAATTTAAAAACTTTTTTTCCAGACTACCTCTAGCAACTTTCTGCCACCCACTTCCTCTCAAAACACCAGTTAAAGTTATCTTTTACCCTTCCCAGGGTTTTCTCATACCACTCATCTGAGTTTCCTACTTGCTTTTCTTGTTTCTCCAGAGTTGGCTCTGGAGAAGGGCATCAGGAGCCTGTGGTAAGAGACCATTTTGATTTCTTTTGCTCTTGTTAAATTTATATGTGGTGCTGAGAGACTCTTGAACACTTGGGGGAAATTGAAGAGTGCTAGATATTCCAGAAATAATTTTCAGATATCAGCTTTTGCTCCAGCTTTGGCAATGCCTTTTTATTGAGCCAATGAGAAAAGGAGGAGGATTTCTTTTTGAGATAGATGCTTCTTCCTAGAGAAATTCCATTGATTCATGTCTGAGTGTCAGTGGAAGGTGATCTCGGATGTATTTGTATCCCATAGCAGAGTTTAAGTCTTGGGACTAAAATCTTTTCTCTACATTATGTCTGGCTCCGGCTCCATTGTCTATAGTTGGGCTGACTGTATTTGCCAGCTTGTTGATATATTATGAAATTTTCTGTTTTCTCCTTCTGTTGTTTTCTTCTCGGTGCTGTTCTAGTGCTGTGTTTGCTTACCATGGATGTAGCTGTGGTTGTTCTTGGGCAGAAAGAGTGGATGCAGGTGTTTGATTTAAACTTTTTTTTTTAACATTTATTCATTTTTGAAAGACAGAGACAGAGTGTGAGTGGGGGAGGGACGGAGAGGGAGGAGACACAGAATCTGAAGCAGGCTCCAGGCTCCAAGCTGTCAGCACAGAGCCCCATGTGGGGCTCGAACCCAGGAACTGTGAGATCATGACCTGAGCTGAAGTCGGTCGCCTAACCGACTGAGCATCCCAGGTGTCCCAGGTATTTGATTTTAAACGTGTTTGTTTTTTTTTTAAATTTTAAAGAAAGTTTTATTTCTTTATTTTGAGAGACAGTCTGAGTGGGGGAGAGAGAGAGAATCCCAAGCAGGCTCCATGCTGCCTGTGTAGAGCCTGATGCGGGGCTCGAACTCTTGAAACCAGGAGATCATGACTTGAGCCGAAATCAAGATTCAGACGCTCACTGAGCTACCCAGGGGCCCCAACGTGGTTGTTTTTTAAGCTCGTAGTTAGAATCTTTCATGATTTGTATTCCTGCCTTCGTCTTAATTTGTCTAGTTAATGCTAATGCAAATAAGGGAGATACATTGAAATAGTTACCAAACAGGGAGCAATATCTTAACTTTTTTTTATTGTGGTGAAATATATGTAACATAAAATTTGCCATTTTAGCCATTTTAAAAAATAATCCTGTGGCATTAATTACTTTCATGTTATACAACCATCATCATTATCTGTTTCTAAAACTTTTTAATCACTCCAAACTGACTCTGTAGTCATTAAGTGATAACTCTCCGTGTCCCCCTTTCCCCAGCCCCTGGCCGTCTCTAATCTACTTCTGTCTTTATGAATTTGCCTAGTCTAGACATTTCATACAAGTGGAGTCATATAAAATTTGTCCTTATGTGTCTGCCTTATTTCACTTAGCTTAATGTTTTCAAGGTTCATTCATGTTGTAGCATATATCTGAACTTTACTTCTTCTTATGGCTGAATAATATTCTATTTAATGTATATACCACATTTTGCTTATCCATTCTTCTGTTGATGGATGTTTAAGTTGTTTCTATCCTTTGGTTATTGTGACTGATGCCAGAATGAACATTGGCATACACGTATCTGTGAGTGCCTGTTCTTTTCAGCATATATATTGGGATGGAATTGCTAGGTCATAGTCTATTCTGTATTTATCTTTTCTGGGAGCTGCCAACTTTACTTACTCTTTTAGCCTATTTTAGTCACTCTTGCTAGTAATGAGTGCTGTTCTTAAAAAAATGGCATTGCTAATGTGATAATGCAGATATTTCAATATTAAAAAAACTATCTCATTGAAGTTATAATTTGCATTGCTTTATCAACCAGGGTTGAATTTTTTTCTGCTTGTTATTAATTTGCATTTCTTTTTTGTAAATTGCCTTTTAAATTCTTTTTGTTATTTAAAAAAATGTAGTTAAGTGAGATTTTTGCAGAACTTATATTAACCATCAAATTTAACCCATGTATTTCTGCCAGAAGTATAGGTTGTTTTCAATGCTGACCCCTGTGTGTTGGTTTAGAAATTGATATTTAAGTAGACATTTAAGTTCCTCCTGGGCAAACCTCAAGCCCACATTTCTTAGGAACTCTAGATTCCTGAACAGAGTGAAAATAAGTTAAAAGAATAAATGTAATTTTAGGGGCACCTGGGTGGCTTAGTTGGTTAGGCGTCCGACTTCCACTTAGGTCATGATCTCGCAGTTCGTGGGTTCGAGCCCCGTGTCGGGCTCTGTGCTGACTGCCAGCTCAGAGCCTGGAGCCTATTTCAGAGTCTGTGTCTCCCTCTCTCTCTGACCCTCCCCTGCTCACGCTATCTCTCTCTCTCTCTCTCCCCTAGAAATAAATTTAAAAAAAATTAAAAAAAATAAATAAATGTAATTTTAGCTGATTGAATCATTAACAAGGCATTAACATATTTGTTATAGTTCCATTTGTGTCATTTTCAATTTAGATAAGTGTGTGGGCTGTGTGTTATCTAAGTGACACGTAAGAAATATTGTAGAGGGCAGAACAGCTTGATACACGTCAATTCATTCCACATATTTTATCTTCTCCTTAGGTGGTCCATGAGTTGGAGCTCTATAACACAGGATATTATTTAGGCATGTTCATGAATTCTTTTGCAGTTTTTCAGGTATGTTTAGCTTGTTATATAATTTGAAAAGATATTAATATTTTTTACTATTTCAAACACCTTCAGAATTAATTACCTGATTTATGAAATGTTAACCATTTGTTAAATGTGTGTTGAAGTATACACTGTGTTATATAAGTGTAATTTGAGGTGGAAAGATAATCATCCTTCCAATTTTAAAAGCAAGTGGAAAAAGTCCGTGTGTGTGTGTGTGTATCTGTGTCTGTGGATGAGATGGAGAGAGAATGCTCATGTATGTACCTAAATTCTCAAAAATGAGAGTAAAAAATAATATTTTCACATCTGCATAAAAAATTGAACAAGAGTAAATTTGGAAGACTGCTTTGACATTTTCCAGAGCATTTAAACTTTTATTTTAAAAGAAAATTAAAAATGATTCTTTCTAGGAATGTGGCCTCTGGGTATTGACAGATGCAAACCTTATAAAGGATTACATTGATGGTGTTTGTAAGTAGAACCTGGCAATGTGCTTTCAAAGTATTTAAAAGTCTTTCATCTCAGGTATTTGAAATTACTTATAAGTATGGATACTTTCTGGTTGGATATGGATATTGTGATTTTCATTTTTCTGTTCTCTTTTCCTAAAGTCTTTGGAATTTAATGTGCATCCGAGCCATGATATGGAATATTTGTCTCAGCTTCTGTCTAGATTTTTGAAATGAATACTTTCCATTTGCTCCCTACAGTTCTTTGAAATAGTTATTTTTGGGGACATATTGGAAGATCCTATGCTTCCCATTTGTTTTGTAAACTGTGTTATTATTTTGGAATTAGATAAAAGAAACAATATATTTTTGAAACATTTTTGTTGTCTAGCATTTTGATGGTTCACCTAGAATATAGTCCAGATGCCATAAGTTTGTTGGTACATGCAGTGCACGCACACACACACACGTTCACCTAGAATATAACCCAGATGCCATATGTCTGTTGGTACATGCAGAGCACATGTGTGCATGCACACATGCACACACATGTCTACACACGTGCATGTGTCATTAGTCTGAGTTCTTCCTGGGCAGGGTCACATCTGTATGTTCTAGTTCCCTGTATTGCTGAATAGAGTCCCCACGCAACTAGTAATGAGAGTGCTTTTAGGAAGAAGGCAGATGTTTTGACTGAAGGAAGTGTGTAAATGAGAATGGTTAACTCCAGCAGTTGTTCTCTTTTCCTTTAGGTAACATTGTGCTAATATCATCTCGTAAGGCTCCAGAACTGTCATAATTTCTATACCTGGATTCCCTCTTCCTGTCAGGTGTTCTCGGTTACTCCACACTAAGCCCCAGCCTCTCCAACTTTGGGCTGATTTTTGACAATACAGTCCTAAAGCAAAAAGATCATTTTATAATATTAAAAATTTTATGAAGTCATTATGATTTCTGTGTATTAAAGATAATATGGTACGGTTAGCTTTCTTGGTGTAACAATCCATCCTAGACACCTTCTAAGCAGTCTTTTTCCATTCTTTGTCAGTATCCACCTTTACCAATCTTTTTTCATCTTTACTTATCAAACCCCGATTTCCACTGTAATACTCAATCTATTGTTAGTAATACTAACAAAGGTTTTTTTTTTACCTTTCCTGAGAACTTTCTTCTTTTTTCCCCACTGTTTAACAGAAGAAACTTGATACTCTTACTAGCATACTGTGTCTCTAGAAACCTCAAGTGACTGGCATTCATTTTTTTGTTTCTCTTCTGAATCAGGGTTCCTAAGGACATAGTATATCTTGCAGTCACCACTATGGTGTCAGCAGTCACTCAAGGTCATGTTATCACTGGAGCACTGGTCTACTTTTTTCTTTTTATAAGGTTTCTTTATTTTAAACAATTTTTTAAAATATTTTATTTATTTCTGAAAGGGGGAGAGAGAGACAGCGTGAGCAGGGGAGGGTCAGAGAGAGGGGGAGATACAGAGTCTGAAACAGGCTCCAGGCTCTGAGCTGTCAGTACAGAGCCCGACGTGGGGCTCAAACCCACAAACTGTGAGATCATGACCTGAGCTGAAGTCAGACGCTTAACCAATTGAGCCACCCAGGCGCCCCACACTGGTTTACTTTTAACATTTCAAATGCCTTCTACCTTGGATATTCCCCCACTCCCTTAAATCTATTGAAGGTCTTCTTTGCCGTTACTGGAGACCAAACATCTTCGGTCTTGACTTCTGGTTATTCTGGGTTATTGGCTCCTTCTGCTTTTACTTTCCCCCAATGCTTGGCCTGGACCACATTATTATTCAATTTGGGAGCATTCTTCCCTAGTTCCTTATCCTTCCCTGACATCTTCATTAACCCAAACTCTGTAACATCTCAACTGTTTATCTTACGCCCTGTTTCTCCATCCCACAAATACCTTGAATTCAGTATGTCACAAGCCAAGTTTATGATCTCTCTTTCTTTACAATCTTGCTTTTCCTTAATATAATTTTATTGATATATGGGTCTGACTGATATCATTTCATATCTATGTTGATGAAATCATCATTTACCTAGATGTCTAAATCAGAAACCCAGAACTCATCCTTAATTCCTTCCTCTCTGTCAGGTCTGGAATAGCATGGTAGTTAAGAACAGGATTGCCATCAAATACTTCTCCCTTTAAATTCTGGTGTTTTGACTCTGACAAAATCAATGGACCTCTCTAAACCTCAAATTTACAATTGAAATATGGTACTAATGATATTATTGGTATTACAGGGTTATTATGAGGCTATATTCAAAAGCATTTAAAATGTATGACACATGTTTAGCACTTATAAGTCTGCAATTACTCTTTTATTCCTCAGATCCAGTTTGTTCATTCATTATTTAATGAATAGTGATGATATTAGCTGCATGCCTAGTATCTACAAAGCAATGAGATTTCTACTTGGTCTAGTGGGGCCCAACAACATATAATCAGAAGAGTGTGCTGAGGACTGGGGTGGGGGGAGTCAGCATGCCATGGGCATACACAGAAGTCATCCACCCAAGAGGCAGAGCAAAATCATATCTTGAGACTATTCTTCCTCTCCTCTGCTTGGCTTCAGGCCCTTGTCAGTGTCTTTTTGACTGTTACAATAACATCCTAACCAACTGTTTTGCCTGCCTCCTTTTCCTCCAGCTCTAAACCATTGTTCACACTGATGCCAGAGTTATCGTTATAAAACATGAGCTTAGTGGGCTAGCTCATGTTTCTAATTTATTTTAAAACCTTCAACAGGTAAAAATTGCTCCAAGGATTAATCGAAGTCCTTCAGTTTGATATTTATTTGATATTTAATATCTGGACCTAGCCATTCTTTCTCTTCTCATTTTCTGCCACTCTTCCTTAATACTCATGGTCATATTCTGGACATACCTTTGTACTTAGGTTACTTCCCCTGTGTCCCCTTCCCATACGGGGTACTCTTTAACTAGAGACTTAAAGAAAATGGAATAAGGGGCGCCTGGGTGGCTTAGTCGGTTGAGCGTCCGACTTTCGCTTAGGTCTTGATCTCGCGGTTCGTGGGTTCGAGCCCCGCGTCGGGCTCTGTGCTGACTGCCAGCTCGGAGCCTGGAGCCTGTTTCAGTCTGTGTCTCCCTCTCTCTCTGACCCTCCCCTGCTCACGCTGTGTCTCTCTCTCCTAGAAATAAATAAAACATTAAAAAAAAAAAAAAAAGAAAATGGAATAAAAAAACCCCCCCAAAACTCCTGCAAAATGGATTTTTTTCCCCCAACCATACTATTTTCATCATTTAGATTTTGGATAAAATCAGCCATTCTTGTGCAAATAGGCATTTTATGTATGTCTATATCACTCTTGACTCTTAACATGTTTACTACCGTTTTCTATTTGTCTCCTCCAATATAGACTGAGTGAAGAAGCTCACTGCATTCATCTTTGTATGCCTGATATCAACTGTAGTCCATTTGTTTTACATTTTATTTTGAAATAATTATAGACTTATAGAAAAGTTGAATAAATAAAAGTAGGTGATCCAGAGTTTGTATGGCAACATGGCCTCTTTTAAGCTAGTAAACACGATGATTGTGGCATCTTACGGCTGGTGTGGCCAATGGTATTTGGCACTAGGGAGCTAAAAAGAGACTAGCAAAATTGAAGGTAACTTAAAAAATGAGATTTAACTTATTTTTAGCAACTGCACTGTAAGTAGTTTTTCAGTTGTTGGCCGTATGGGCAGGGAACCTTTTTTTTTTTTTTTTTTAAGTTTTTGTGCTGCTGTAACTGGCCACAGGGCCTTGGGTAAGTCACTTGACTTCTGTGGGTCTCAGGTGTCTCATCTGCAAAACGAGAAGTTTGGATAAGATGAGCTCTAAAGTCCCATTCAGCTGAGAGATGCTGCAATTCCGTGGACTAAGTTTATAATCATTCTCTACAGTGACTTTTTTCCTAACAGTTGCCAATGTTGATTTTTAGATGACAGCGTAGAATTTGCCGAGAGGTTTATAGAGGAAACTGAAGGATACTTGGTAGATTTTCATGACTTTTCTTCGGTTAGTGATCCACATGTCAGAAAGCATTTTCCAGAGACTTGGATTTGGCTAGACACCAACATGGGGTAAAGATTTATAATATTCTTTGCTCATATATATTTTGTTTTGTGTTATTTTTAAATAAGTTTTGTGTTCTTTCTAATGTTTAAGTACAAACATATTGTGGTTAAAGCTAAATAGACCAAGAGGGTTTTATTTTAGAACCATCTTGATTGTATTTAAATGTAGTATTTAATAAAGCCACTTGCATTTTGGGGCAGTGATAGTATCATTAAGGAGAAGGTAGACCTCCTTATGAAGGGTGTTTTGAACTTCGTTCTTGTTTGAGAAAATTGCTGTGAGAATACCTGTTGCCTTGGTGTGAGAGTACTCACAATTACTCTCTCTACCTCATAGCTCCTTGTAAACCATCCCCATGAACCACAGGGAGGAGCGGCACAGGTGGTGGAGGGACTCAGCTTAGTTGACAGACCCTGGCTATCTGTTCCCATGACTGAGCAGATGAATCAAGAAATATGCACATATTTTATAGTCAGCCATGATTGGAAACTTGAAATAAGACACAAGTCAAAGCTCAAAAAAATACAGCATTCACCAGATTACAGAGGGAAGCTTTCATTTAAATTGACAGAAATAAATCAAGTCAAATTTGAAAATATTTATTATCTGTACAACGTTTATGAAAATAATGGTCATTCTGAAGGTATAAACATTGTTGAAAGCTTTTAATGGAATATGAGTCAGGATGCAGTGTTATGGTCTTATTGAATGACCCATTCCTTGAGAATTTGGGATCTACCATTTCATGCTCACTTAAAAACATTTAGATAGGTAAACAATTTGGAAACTTAAAACTCTTCCAAAAATGATTAGGTTATGTTGACTTTTTGGAAATATGTCATCTTGGTGTTATGATTCTTATTTTTATTTTGACCTTAGTTCCAAGATTTACCAAGAATTTGAAGTTACCGTGCCTGATTCTATCACTTCTTGGGTGGCTACTGCATTCGTGATCTCTGAGGACTTAGGTTTTGGACTAACCAGGACTCCAGTGGAGGTAGTATATGAAAGAGCTGCTTGTAAATGTTAAAGTCCCCAAAGCAAAAAAGGTGTCCACTCCTCAATGGATTTTCAAAAAACAATTGCTTATGATGTTGACTGAATCCAACCTTTTCCAAAGGCCAGAAGACAGAGCATTTCCATGTATCCTTTTGATAAGGATGAGCAGAACTTCTCAAGATGTCCCCTAGCAGACATGGCTTCACATTTCTGGTCAGACTGCAGCATATATGTGACTCCCTAACCCAGTTGCTGGCAAGAGGAATATAATGACCATGTTTGGTCTTAGACCAGTAGCTCTCACCTCTGTCATACCTGAAGCCCCTTTTTTATTAGATATTTTGTTTTCCCCTTTGCCATCTACAAGGAAAGTCATAGAAAATATAGTATAGTATACTTATATACTCAATTAAAGAAAATCTATCTGATGCCTTAAGTGAAATATTAAGGAGAAATAAAAGGAAAGTAATGTGTAATAAAGTAATATACATTACAGTATATAAGTGATTTGTCATAGCTGCACTAGGAGACATACATATTTAACTATTTACTCCAGGCATAGAATCACCCTGTGTGTAACAGCTGCAAATCTAGTTTGATATACATGTATTATTTCAGTCGCTCAAATACCTTTGGGAGTACTGCCTGCGGTGATGTCAGTTTCTGAAACTGTGAACAACTTTTGGTAAAGTTACATGCAAAACAAAGAGCAGTCTTCTGTTGATTTACAAAATAGCTGTTTTTATGAAAAATTCAGTGTGTGTTGAGAAATGCTTTGGGTTCATATATAAGTTGGAACTAGGTTTTAAGTTCAGGTACTTTACATGAATGTCTGAAGAGATATTCAAGAATCATGAGACACAGGGGACAGTTCTTCTGTCTTGAGAATTATAGACTTTCACCCCCTTTCTGTCAATAGTACCTCTCAATTATTGTGACAATCTAAGACACTTTCACAAATGTCTAAGTAAACCTCTAGAGAAAATTGCCACTACGAGTGACAACCATCAGCCTAAACTAATCAGTGATTGCTTTCAGAGGCAGGGTAGGAGTTCAGATTTCCCTGAAGGATTTGGCCACCGATATCAGAATTGGGTTACCAATAAGGAAGTACATGTACATGTATATGTTAGAAGGTAGTAAGCAGATCATCTAGACTTTCCACATGAGTCTAAAACAGGAGTTGTTTGATTTGGACCAGTGGCTTTTAAAGCAGCTTGGTGGAGTCATTATAGCACAGTAGGTGAGGAGTTTGACTTTAGCATCAGGCATGCGGGGATCCATTTCTGGCTCCTTCATTTACTAGCAATATGATCTTGTACTTGTTACAGAGATTTCTGAATGTCAGATATCTTTTCTGTAAAATATGAGCAAAAAATCTGCCTCACAGGAGTTGTAAGGCTTAAATGAAATAATTTACATAAAGTACCTATAAACTTGGGACTACATCAAAGTAAAAAGTTTCTGCACAGTGTAGGAAACAATCAACAAAACTAAAAGGCAACCTACTGAATGGAAGAAGATATTTACAAATGACATATCCAATAAAGGCTTAGAATACAAAATATATAAAGAACTGATAAACTCAGTACCCCAAAACCAAATCATCCAATTAAAAATGGGCAGAAGACATAAACAGATATTTCTCCCAAGAAGACGTACAGATGGCCAATAGACCCATGAAAAGACACTCAACATCACTTATCATCAGGGAAATGCAAACCAAAACTACAATGAATTATCACCTCACACCTGTCAGAATGGCTAAACTGAATACAAGAAACAACAAGTGTTGGCGAGGATGTGGAGAAAAAGGAACACTCTTACGCTGTTGGTGGGAATGCAAATTGGAACAGCCACTGTGCAAAACAACACGAAGGTTCCTCAAAAAACTAAAAATAGAACGTTATGATCCAGGACTCACACTACTGTATATTTACCCAAAAAATACAGAAATACTAAATCAGAGGGACACATGCATATTCATGTTTATTGCAGCCTTATTTGCAATAGCCAAACTATGGGAGCAGCCCAAGTATCCACTGAGAGATGAATGGATAAAGGAGATGAGGTGTATATGTATGTGTGTGTATATATAAATACTATTCATTCAGAAAAAAAGAATGAAATCTTGCCATTTGCAACAGGATGAATAGAGCTAGGGAGTATAATGTTAGGTCAAATGAGGCAGAGAAAGACAAATACCACATCATCTCACTCATAGGTGCAATGTAAAAAACAAAACAAGTGAAGGAAAAAAACAGATAGGCAACTAAGAAACAGACTCTAAAGTATAGAACAGATGGTTACCAGAGGGGGGATGGGTGGGAGATGGGGTAGTAGAGGGTGGGGATTAGAGAGTACACTGATTATCATGATAAAAATAAAATAAAATGATAAAAAAAATAAAGTTCCTGGATCCTAGTAGGCATTTAATAAAATGTAGTGATTACTATGTTAAAGACCATAAACCACATCAGTTTATCATCATCATTCATTTGGTGTAAGTTCCTGTTTGTTTTCTATTGATAGGCAAGTGGACATTTCTACGTGAAATTATAGGCTTCATAGGTTCTGTGAGATTTGCTTTTAATTGCATGAAATGTGAAGTTGAGTTTAATAACATGTATTCATTGTATTTTTTTTTTTCAGCTACAAGCCTTCCAACCATTTTTTATTTTTTTGAATCTTCCCTACTCTGTTATCAGAGGTGAAGAATTTGCTTTGGAAGTAACCATATTCAATTATTTGAAAGATGCCACTGAGGTAATATATTAAAAGTTTTGCTAATCATTCACACTTCAGGAAAAAATGGAGAAAACACACAGGGTTATTAATGTGTTACAAGCATCTGGGAATGTAAGCATTTTGTACATATCTGAGAGACTGAAAATAAACATGCTTAGTCAGTGATTTCTACTTATTAAAGTCTAAGGATTGTATTAGTGCGTCTGTACTGTCTTCTTAATTTCTTGCACACGTTTTCTACTTTATTTTTGTAAATATTTTATTTATTTCTGAGAGAGAGAGAGAGCGTAAGCAGGGGAGGGTCAGAGAGAGAGGGAGACACAGAATCTGAAACAGGCTCCAGACTCTGAGCTGGCAGTCAGCACAGAGCCTGACGCGGGGCTCGAACCCACGAACCGCGAGATCATGACCTGAGCCAAAGTCAGACGCTTAACCGACTGAGCCACCCAGGTGCCCCCTACACGCTTTCTACTTCAGCCATGTAACTTCCTCACTGTGTGCGAGGCAGGTCTGTGTCTTTCCTGACTCCCTGTCCCATTTCCTAGCCTTCCCCGCATTTGGAGGTATTGCCACTTCTTGCTGCCATTCTGTGCTCCTTGACCGATTCCTCTCAAGATCTGGCATAAAACTAGGATGCCTTTCCTCACCCGTTCTGTTCTGTGTTGTTTATATTTCTCTAGTGTATTTTGTTTTTAATACATTGTATTCAAAACAAGGCTTTATGTTTTGAGTCATGTGCCTTGTTTCCTTAGCTAGTGAGTTCCCTGGAAGGCGGGATTAGGCCACGGTTCATGTTATGCCCATAGTAGTACTAACCAAGTGATTAATCTTTTTACCCCCAGAGTAAGTAGGGCTATGTTACTAACTTCATTAATGAAAATGCCACAATCTCATTAAACACTATGTTTATAAATTATTTGTAAATTGTACTTTTTAACCTAGTCAACAAGGGTGCATTGTAAAGAGCAAAAGATACGGAATCAGAAGGCCTGGATTCAATGCCCCGCTCTACCCCTTAGCAGCAAATAACTTAATAGCAGTTTTCTTATCTGTAAAATGGGAATGATAATTCTTCTGTCTAAAGAAAATATTTTGAGAAGCAGGTAAGAAAATAAATGGAAAACAATTCATGAAGTGTAAGGCCTAGGTAAATGCAGTTCTTGGCAAAACTGGCAACTTTCATAGACTTTACACAAGTTTACAACCAACATATGCTTCAGGACTAATGGCTGCATCATTCTTCCCTTGGAATAACTTTAGCCGAGACTCTCAATAGATGTAATCACATTTCATCCTGTTTGGTTTTTCTAATGGGACCAGTGTCCTAGGGTGATACAGTTAAATGAGGCTGGTGGCGATATCATGACATGAAATAATAACCTTTATGGACAATCCTTCCCACTCAAAGCCTTCATATAATGACAGAATTTAATGTTAGTGGGAGTTTAATGTTCGAAATGGAACCGAAGAGTTCCGTTTTCCCACATATCTTGAGGTGGATGAGGAGAACATAGGAAAATGAAGTTTTCCCTGATAACCTTCTCATTTTCTCCTTGGCCAAATCTCTGCCTCATCTTCCTCTAGTCTTGAGCTTCATGGATTTAATAGCACTTGATGTGATAAAGCAAAACCTTACTGATGAGCATTTATTATAGAAAACATTTGAAAATTTTCCTTCCAGGTTAAAGTAATCATTGAGAAAAGTGACAAATTTGATATTCTAGTGGCTTTAAGTGACATAAATGCGACAGGACACCAGCAGACCATTCTGGTTCCCAGTGAGGATGGGGCAACTGTTGTTTTTCCAGTCAAGCCAACACACCTGGGGGAAATTCCAATCACAGTCACAGCCATTTCACCTGCTGCTTCTGATGCCATCACGCAGAAGATTTTAGTAAAGGTAACTGTTTGAGGTCTTGAATAAATGAAATGGGAATACGTAATCAAAAAGGAAACAGAAGATGGTTTTTCTCTTGGTTAGTTTTGTTGGCAAGATCTAGTAGGTCATCTCTTCCAGCCTCCTGGTCTTGTCTAATTGTTATCTCATCTGTATGTAAAGATACTTAAAATGTTTTGGAAGTAATTGCCCATTTCCTCTTTAAATTTATCATATGCTTATATAGCAAATCTCTTTTGCAGTCAATTACATTTATAAACTGTGTTACATTAGGATTCTATTAAATCATGCCAAGTTGATATGTAGATTTTGAATCTACAGTTGTATGTATTTTGAATGTATAGTTAAAAGAGATTTTGCAGATTTTTTTAGAGAAGGAATTATGCAGACATACTCAGCCTAGTGAGTAAGCACTTGTGTTCTGGGATGAGACAGCCCTAGGTTCGAACGCTGGTTCTGTCAAGTGTGACTTTGGGCAAGGAGTTTAATCTCTTTCTCTCTCTTTAAATCTCTCTTTGGATAATAATAGGATTTACCTCAGAGAGTTTTTCTAATGAGAAAAACTTTCATCTCCTTTGTCATTTCAATTGCTGTTTCTTAAAAAAAAACTTTTTAAGGGCGCCTGGGTGGCTCAGTCGGTTGAACTCCGACTTCGGCTCAGGTCATGACCTCACAGTTCGTGGGTTTGAGCCCCGCATCAGGCTCTGTGCTGACAGCTAGCTTAGACCCTGGAGCCTGTTTTGGATTCTGTGTCTCCCTCTCTCTCTGACCCTCCCCTACACACACTGCCTCTCTCTGTCTCAGAAATAAATAAAACATTAAAAAAATTAAAAAAAATTTAATGTTTATTTTTGAGAGAGAGAGACACAGACAGATAGAGACAGAATGTGAGAGGGGGAGAGGCAGAGAGATCGAGACACAGAATCTGAAGCAGGCTCCGAGTCTCTGAACTGTCAGCACAGAGCCCGACATGGGGCTCGAACTCATGAGCTGTGCGATTGTGACCTGAGCTGAAGTCAGATGCTTAACCAATTGGGTCACCCAGGCACCCCTCAATTGCTATTTCATGAAATGTTTTATCTACTTTAATTAGAAAGTAAGCATTTGTTAACAGATTTGAAGTGGGAATCAAAAATGGTAGGTATTTATCTAATTGTACTCATAATGCAGACAGCTGATTGTCTTACTGTTTTCATAAAGATCTCTGTAGACAGATGAGTGGAGACCATGTTAATCATGTTCCTTTTTTCCAACAGGCTGAAGGAATAGAAAAATTGTATTCACAGTCCATCTTGTTAGACTTGACAGTCCACAAGTTACAAACTCCCCTGAAAACTTTGAGTTTCTCATTTCCTCCCAACACAGTGAGTGGTAGTGAAAGAGTTCAGATCACTGCAATTGGTAAGAATACAATATATCGCCATGACCCCTGGTTTGTTTATATATGTCTATTGGTACCAACTACTGATTACAATAGAAAGACTAGCAGATGTGTGTCCCAGCCCAGTTCTCAATCTCAGTGTACATCTGAATCATGTGGAGGATCTTGTTTAAGGAAGATGCTGGTATAGTAGGCATGGGGTGGGGCCTTGGATTACGCATTTCTAACAAGCTCCCAGTTGATGTTGATGCTTCTGATGTGTGTGAAGACCATTCTCTGAGTAGCAGGACCCATTTATAATGTGGCTGGAGGGAGGGATTCCTTTTTTTAAGTAAAAAATTTTTTTTCAATGTTTATTTTTGAGAGATGGAGTATGAGTGGGGGAGGGGCAGAAAGGGAGGGAGACACAGAATCCCAAGCAGATTCCAGGCTCTGAACTGTCAGCACAGAGCCTGATGCGGGGCCCGAGTCCACGAACCATGAGATCATGACCTGAGCCGAAGTTGGATGCTCAGGCACCCCATGGGAGGGATTATTTCTAAGAGCAGAGCTTCTGGCTTCCGTGGCTTCCGACCACTGATAATATCAGAATCTTCTGTGGAGATTTGTAAAAGGTCCACTTCTGACCTACCCAATCGGCATTTCTTGAGCTATGGCTAGGGTGTGTGTATTTTGAAAAGGATCCACAAGTGCTTCTGATGACCAAAGGTTGAGCTCTATTGCCTCGAGCAGTTCTGTGTGCAGCACACAGATAACCTTTATAACAGGAAGCAAGCCACTGACTTCACCCTCTCCTGGTCACCTTCCGGCAACCCAAATGTGTTTTTGCATCAATTGTTAAACATAGCTTCCACACAAACGATTTGTTTATATAGTTGTGCTTTACAAATAACCGAAGGAAATGTTTAGATTAATGAAGATGAAAGAATCTAAATAGTTTGTTAGGTCTTCCAGATGTCAGGACCTAAGGCACTTTTTCGGAAGTTCTTTTAAATCTCCTCTGTAGGTGTAATGTTTTCCATTATAATTCCAATAACTAAGCCCTCCATAGAGGACTTTTTGGGAGACTTGAATATACTTCTTTTTCAAAAAGTTTTATTTATTTATTTATTTATTTATTTATTTATTTATTTATTGAGAGAGAAAGTAAGAGAGAGAGAATGGGGAAGAGGCAGAGAAAGAGGGAGAGAATCTGAAGCAGGTCTGTGCTGACAGCTTGGAGCCCCACATGGGGCTTGATCACCTTGGGTATAATTCTTAAGAAGAATTAAATAAGCTCTCTACTTAGGGGAATAAATTCTCCCACAGTGCTGTGATGCTGGGAGGTACAGCACACACACGGGGGATGCAGTACACGCTCGCGCACGCGCGCACACACACACACACACACACACACACAGGGAAGAAGCCTTGAATTTCAGATGTATATCACCACTTCTTACATTGAGTGAATCTATCTTTGGTTACTGAAATACTGTTAAGGTTTGATTTTTAAACTTGATGCAAAGAATGACTTTCCAGGTTGTATTTTTATATGATATTTATTTCTTAAAAATTTCTTTTTAATGTTTATTCATTTTTGAGAAGGAGAGGCAGAGTGTGAGCAGGGAGGGACAGAGAGAGCAGGATACACAGAATCCAGAGTACACTCCTAGCTCTGAGCTGTCAGCACAGAACCTGATGTGGGGCTCAAACTCCCAGACTGTGAGATCATGACCTGAGTTGAAGTTAACCAATTGAGCCACCCAGGTGCTCCTATATGGTATTTATTTTAAAAAATCCATTTGGTAGCCTAGAATTTTAGTGTGAATATTAGTTTTGCTTCTTTGAATATGGAGAGTCTAAGTTTATGTTCACTTTAAATATTAAAAACTATAAAAGCATAAGTGGTAATAATTTAACCTCTATTTTTCTTTGTTAACATCTAAAGCTTAAGACATGGTATGCTACCATGGCTGCAGCCTCTTCACTTGAAAGAGGGCTTTCTTTTTTAGACTCATTTTTAAAAATAATTTTGTTTTAGGATTAGATTCTCACTGTCTTTGGATTTGAAGTGGTATAAATATCTAACATAAACTAGACGGAAGAATGTTCTTCTCCATACAGCCACAATGGGGTCAGAATTAGAACTCAGCCTCTGTATTTCTGAATTTTTACTTATTTCCCTGAGTCATGGTGTTAGAATGTGGGTAGAGGTGTCTCTTAAACATGCATTTTATTTAATTTTAGATTACTAATTTTGAAGAATACTCCTAATCCTTTTTGATCCTGATATTCATGGAAAGACTTTGACTTGTTAATTCTACTTTGTTGCTGCTAAATAGAGCACACTGAAAACTACTAGAAGCCTTGCCTTTAAAAAAATGATTTCTCCAGTGTTTGTAGTTTATTAGTAAGAAATGAGAATGAAGTTCTAGCTATGTGAAGAATACTACTCATAAAACATTCCTTTTCTATATAAAAATGATGATTTCCTGATGACAATTCCTGACATTTTTGTTCAAGAATTATTTTTAAACTTATTTTTTGCTTCGTGCATGCCACATATTTAACTGAGCTAAAAGAGTGATGTGTCACATAATTTACAATCTTGTTGCCACTGTGTTATCAGTTATTTGGCCAGTCTTCCTAAAAGCTTGATGTAATGTTTATACTCTGTTCCAAGCAGTGGAATAATTACTGCTTCAACGTCCAATGCCTTCTGTACTTAGTGGGAGTCTCATTACCACCAGGAGGTACCGTTATTGACTATTTGCTGAATGTATTGAATATCTTATGCTTTCAGGAGATATCCTTGGTTCCTCCATCAGTGGCTTAGCTTCATTGATTCGGATGCCTTATGGCTGTGGTGAACAGAACATGATAAATTTTGCTCCAAATATTTATGTTTTGGATTACCTAACTAAAAAGAAACAACTGACAGAAAACTTAAAAGAAAAAGCCCTTTCCTTTATGAGGCAAGGTAAGTGTTTTATAAATATACTTTTATTTGTAAAAACATTTTTTTTGACAGAGTTCCCCCTAAACCATATTTCAAAATGGGATTTGTCCTTGCTGTGTGGTTGTAGGACTAGATGGTGCTGAAATGTGCTAGAACAATAAGCAGTAGGAAGATGTAATAGTCACAATTGCTGCTAACATATTTAAGGAGTTAGTGTCTAGAGGGGTTTGTATTTTTTTTATTGTTTATTTATTTTTGAGAGAGACAGAGAGACAGAGTGTGAGTCGGGGAGGGGCAGAGAGAAGGAGACACAGAATCTGAAGCAGGCTCCAGGTCTGAGCTGGCTGTCAGCACAGAGTTAGATGCGGGGGTCGATCTCATGAGCTGTGAGATCATGACCTGAGCTGAAGTTGGATGCTTAACCAACTGAGCCACCCAGGCACCCCTAAAGGGGCTTGTATTTTAATATGGGACCTGAAATTTAAAGGTACTTAAAAATCTAGAGGACTGAGTGTTCATTTATTCATCACACATTTATGGAGCATCTGTTAGTGACAGTGTCATTTCCACCGCTGAGGAAACAGAGGAGGTCAGGGCCTTTCTTCTCAAGAAGTTCTCTGTTCAGTGAAGACAGTCTGTATATAAACACATGTGGTGTCATGGGGCGGGAACCTTCTCAGTGCATTTAAAGTGTCAGGTAGGTGGGAGTTAGAAGGGAACAGTTTGTATGGGAGGCCCTGCTGGCCCTTCAGAAAAATGCTGCACTGGAGATTACTCTCCCCGGATTCCTTGAGAGGTGTCTGTTCCCAGACACCAGATGCTTTGTGCCTGCAACTTGCAAATAACACCAGTTATCAGGAACTGAGTGCTTATTTGTGTTCCAAGCACTTTACACCCAATCTCATTTAATGCTCACAGTGTTAGTATTATCTTCCTATTTTTACAGATGAGGAACTGAGACACAGAAAAGGTAACTTTCCCAGGGTCACGTAGCAAGTGAGTGGCAGAGCTGGGATTTGAACTCATTGCCTGGCCCCAGAGTCCATGTTCTTAAAGTTCATACTTAGAGAAACACAAACACATTTCTAACAAGAATAATGTAAATTTGATTTCCTCAAATACTCCAGAAGCCAACCACCCAAAGTTTCAATCTTGCTTTTGTGCTTCCGTGTTAGGGAACTTCTAGCAAAATCTCTGTGTGGCTGAGTTTCTCTCTCTATACAATTTGGGATACCTGCTGCCATCAAACTCGTGAGGATTAGAATGGTTTATGCAGAATGCTAGAAAAAAATCCTTGTTCAGTATAATCTAAAAATGAAGTCCACACTTCTAAGCTCCTAAGTGTTTTGCTATTATTTTTTTTTTAAAGAATGAATGGGTTAAGGGGCGTCTGGGTGGCTTAGTCGGTTAAGCATCCGACTTTCGCTTAGGTCATGATCTCGCGGTTCGTGGGTTCGAGCCCCGCGTCGGGCTCTGTGCTGACAGCTCAGAGCCAGGAGCCTGTTTCAGTCTGTGACTCCCTCTCTCTCTGACCCTCCCCTGCTCACGCTGTCTCTCTCTCTCTCTCTCAGAAATAAATAAAACATTAAAAAAAAAAAAAGAATGAATTGGTTAAATGCAAATAGAGGCCAGTTGTTAGGTTTTGTTAACTTCTCCACAGTTAAGAATTAGAAAGCTTAAAGACACGATTTTGATGTGAGCTTTTCTTCCAGGTTCCCTCGTTATGTAGGGACTTGTTTATCCTGAACTAAATTTTATGTAATAACGGTAATAACTAATTGTGTTTAAATGTTTTACAAATGTTTTCATTTACTTCTCCCCAATCACTAGGAGGTGGGTGTACTGTTACTATTACCATTTTACAGAGGAGGAAACTGAGGCATAGGATGGTTACACAACTTACCCTTCTTACTCTCAGGTGATCTGGTTCTGGAGTCCGTGCTCTTCCTCAGACCAATAGGGGATAACTCTACTAGGCAATGTTCTTAGGTTGTTAAAAGCAGTTGAGCTTAGGATGGAAAAGGTCCAGGATCTGGCAAGATGCTTGAGTGTGGCCAGTGTGTAAAAGGTCTCAAAGGGGCTTCTGATAAAATAGTAAGCGAGGAACGTGGGCTCCTATAGGGAAGGAGCCAGCAAAGGCTAGCATCTGAAGTGTCAGGTTAGGCTAGAGTGAGCTGTAAGATGGGTGCTCCAAGAGGAAGTGCCAGTCAGTGTCCTGAGCTCTCCCTGGGGTAGTCTGGCACAGACCAGGATGAAGAGGGGGAAGGGGGTTGTGAGTCAGGGGCCATATGTTGCATGAGAGGACAGACTGAGGGGGACCAGGGATTGGAATCAGAGCTGGGTGTGACCTGAGTGCTGCTAAGGGGAAGGAGATAGTGGTATATTTTCCCTCAGGTTAGAGTCAAGCCCTGCAGGCCTCAAATCTGGTTAGGTCTTCCAGGAAGTTCTCAAAGATCTAGCAATTGAAACTTTCCATACAGAGCTGCCCATTTAAAATCATCCTCCTTCGGGGCGCCTGGGTGGCTTAGTCGGTTAGGCGTCCGACTTTCGCTTAGGTCATGATCTCAGGGTTCGTGGGTTCGAGCCCCGCGTCGGGCTCTGTGCTGACTGCCAGCTCAGAGCCTGGAGCCTGTTTCAGTCTGTGACTCCCTCTCTCTCTGACCCTCCCCTGCTCACGCTGTCTCTCTCTCTCTCTCTCTCCTAGAAATAAATAAAAAAATAAAAAAATAAAATAAAATAAAATCATCCTCCTTCAGGGGCACCTGGGTGGCTCAGTTGGTTTAGTGTCCAACTCTTGATTTCAGCTCAGGCCATGATCTCGTGGTTCCTGGGTTCAAGCTCCGTGTCGGGCTCTATGCTGACAGTACAGAGACTGCTTGGGGTTCTCTGTCTCCCTCTCTCTGTGCCCCTCGCCTACTTGTTCTCTCTCTCTTTCTCTCAAAATAAATAAATAAACATTAAAATGATTCTCCTTCATACATGTATTTGTAGGTCATTCATATTTAAATATTTAAACACAAGAGCTGGCTTTTTCAAGTTCTATTATAACGAGATTAAGAAGTGGCACCACCAAAAGAAAAAAAAAGAAGTGGCACCAGGTGCTCCCTGTGGAAGTCTGCCCTGCTAAAAGCAAATGAGATTTTACACATTGCCATCATGGTTATATTAAAGGAGATGAGAAATATTTGGGATTGTCATAATTTAACTCTATACCTTTCGAAAACAAGATTCTGACTTGTATTCAAAATTTAGTGTGACTTCAAGCAGAAAGTACATGGGAGCTAGACTGTTGCTTTATATGTTGATACATAGTCTTTGGGATAGTTTAGTGAAATAAAGTAAAATATTTTAGAAAATGCCACACAATTCCATATTTTTGTAAGCTTTATGAATTGTAACATTGGGCTGGTTTCCCCCAGCCTCGTTTTCCCACCTGTAAGACGGGGCTAATAAAATACCTACTTCATGGGGCTGTTTTGAAGATTAAATAAAATATTTTTGTACTTTAGCACAGTAAACACCCAATAACTGTCAGCTATGATATAGTTAGCTGCATTTGACTGAGGCGTTAGGGTCCACAGTCAGCAAGTAAGTCTTGTCCATCTGCCTCAAAAGCAAATGTGAAATTCTTCCACTGTCTCCATCCCATGGAGACACTCAATACCATCATTGCTTGCCTGGACAGTTCAGTGTCTTCCCTTTAAGAGCCTCTCTGCTATGCCCACGCCCCTTCAATACAGGCTCCACATATACTCAAAACAGGGATCTTTTGAAAATGTTCAAATCATGCCACTTCCTTCCTTAGAATTCTTTAATGGGTTCTCTAGTGGGTGAACTGGCCTTGCCTCCCTCCCTCCCCTTGCCCAAGGCTGCCCTCCTTTGGCTTGCTCTTGGCTACATTTGAACACTCCTAGATCCATGGTGCTTCAGGGTCTCTAACCTTGCTCTTCCTTCACCTGGGATCCTCTTCCTCTGGAGTTTCCATGGCTTGGCTCCTTTCTCATCATTTAGGTGGTGTTTCCCTCAGAGTGGCCTTTCCTTCCCATTTAGGAACTCTCATTTATACACTCCATTTCATTTTCTTCACCACACTTAACATTACTTAAAATGATCTTGTTTGCCTATTATCTGTGTGTTTCCTGTGCTAGAAGGTAACTCCCTGACAGTGGGCATCGTGTTTAATCTCACCATTGTATTGCTATCTAGGCACCTCAATAAATACAGACTGGATCAGTGAGTTACCGTCAACATTAATCTCTTTGTATGTTCATCATCCTAATGTGGAGATTGGGCCCAGAACATCTTCCGTAATGCAGAGATTATTTATAAACACTAAATTGTTCTACCTGGCCTTGAGACATAGCTAGGAAATGGGACCTGTGTTTTCAGCTCACCTTTTGAGCAGGCGAAGTGGCTGATGGAAGTTGACACAATGGAGCTCCCCCAAACACATCATTTCACATGCTGAACTGAATTGCATTTCAAAGTAGTGGACAAAAGCTTTCCTTGGTATAATTTCATTTTCATTATGAACTCAGTGTCTCATTTCAGGGACTTTGTTTTTTCTTTTGCCATCACATTTGCCAAAGTCCTTTAAATATACTGTAGTTGTTTTTATTTTTCAAGAAATTAAAGTCACTTTGGCATGAGTCATGATTATATTATTTAAATGTCATTTATGAACAGCGCATTGTTTCACTTAAATCATGCTTGGCCCAGGACCCTTGTAACCTAACCCATTGTTTTTTTGTTCAAAACAACAGCTACATCATTGAATGAAGTCTCTTTTGCTGTCAAAAAGAAAAAATAGAACCATAAAACAAAAACTGTTTTTGATAAGGACTGGAACTCCTGTGAATCAGAGATTGAAGCCACTTGTTTTCCTCAGATATTTAAATCATAGTGCCCATGGCTCTATTTTTCATGTGTAGACTCAGACCAAGCCTGGTTGAAAACACATTATATTTCTTTTCCGTTTAAATAAAAACAGGAAAAATAGATTTGAGAATTCTGATGCTGCTTCTGGTCGTCACAAGTGTGGCTAGAGGCGATAGTGAAAACACTGGAAAACTAACCATCCAGGATGTAAGTTCGCACTTTCCACGTTCCACACCATACAGAGTAAGGACGTTGAGCATAATTACTTTTCTTTTAGTACAGAAAATATTTTTATCAGCTTTTTACCAGAGGAGGTGAGTGATAGAGTTACAAGGAGCTGATTTTGCTTCTTTTGTTTAAATGTCATTTTGACACTTCAAGTAAATCAAGTCACATTATGTTTAGAATATTTTTCTATTTGTTTCTATGAACAGTGTTTTCATCTTTCTTATGATAGATTTTAAATATTTTACATTCATGGCTATTCCAAAGAAAATTCATGACCCAGTAAGTATGTATCTTGTCTGGCCCTTTATAAATAATAGTTCCTGGGTCATTATCGTATCAACTCTTGACTTCTTCTGTATTTTAGTTTTCAGAAGTGTCTTCTAATTCCTACTGAGCTATTACTTTCTAACTCAAGAGCTATGCGTGAAACTAAGGAACTAGGGCAACACTCTTATTTCCTCATAAACTTTTAGTGAAGACCATAGTTGTGCCTTTTTTACCTATCATGAGAAGTCTCCAACTGAGGTGACTGCCCCTGATTGTTGAATCATTGTATTTATGGTAAATATTCCAGCCAAGTCAACAATGCCCCTTACTGCTTGTGGAATGGTGTTGATGTGCAAGGATACGCAGCTGAGGGTTCTCTAATGATGCATGGCTGGTTGAAAGTGAGGAAGGAAACCTCACAGGGTATTCCTACTAGGAGAGTCAAAGAAGTTCCTCTCTCTGGGTTCTGATTCTCTCCTTCTGCCATGGGAGCGGAACTGGGGGTTTGGGGTCTAGTGTCATCTAAGCCAGCTCAAGAAATGTACTCCACAGCTAGGGATTGTCTGTGAGTCCTCCCCCTCCTCTGGGCTGGCTGCCCCTAGGAGTGGAATGGTGTTAGTTGTTGATATTAATGGGGACTGTTGGAGGTCAGCCACCTGAGGGGTAATTTCCATAAGCACTGATCTCATCTGCATGATCTCATCTCTCTCTGACTGGTTTTACAATAACTCATACTTGGAACTGCAGTTGTTGACGTGATTTGGGGGGTTGGAGGCACATGGTCCTCCTTTTAGAAGTTGGTCCTTCTTCCCACAGAGGCACCTCCTGTAGTGATGGTGGGTCCTGAACGTTTTCTTTTCTTCTTTCTCCTCTCCTCTCCATCCCTCCCTCCTCTCATCTCCTGCCTTCCCCTCTCCTCCCCTCTTCTGTCAGATTGAGTTCACAGTGAAACTCTGCTATCTGGTGGATTCAGTCTTGAATTAGAAATTGAGGGAGAATATCTTGGACTCTTGCTAATTTCCTTTGTAAAAACTAGAAAGTTATTCTGCTTCTCTGTGAACTCTGCCTCTGAAAAAGGAAGAGATTATATGATGTGTTATTTTCAAGGTTTATGAAAACTAAAAACATGTTGAAGTGAGGTAAAGTAGTGTTAATAATGCCTATCATTTTTGCTATTCTTATTTGTTTTCTTTCTTGAATATGTAGAGCATTAATATGCTTCCAGAAGTCGAACCTATTCTAAAAGGTATATGCAAAGGGGTATCTCTCTCTTGTATCTCTTCTCCCAACTCCTTGTGGGTAACTTCATTTCTAGTTTCTTTCTCTCTCTGCAGAAATTAACACATTTATTTTTTCTTATTTCCTATTTTTCTTACACAAAAGGTAGTATATAAAGCATGCGATTTTAGACTTTGTCTTTTTCACTTAATAGTGCATACAGAAAATCACTCTTATGAGTTCAGAGAGATACTCCTCATCTTTTTTTTTCACAGTTTCATAGACTCCACTGTATAAGTTCTTTATTTATTCAACCAATAATATTCATTCCAATTTGGGGGCATGTAGGTAGTTCCAGTAATTTTTAAGTTTGTTTACTTATTTTGAGGGAGGGAGGAAGGGAAAGAAAGAGAGGGAGGCAGGGGGAGAGGATGTGTATGGGAGGGAGGGAGAGAGAGAGAGAGAGAGAGAGTCCCAAGCAGGCTCTGAGCTGCCAGCACAGAGCCCATCGTGGGGCTCAGACTCACGAACTATGAGATCATGACCTGAGCTGAAATCAAGAGTCAGATGCCTAACCAACTGAGCCATGCAGGTGCCCCTACTTCCAGTACTTTTGCAATTACAAACAAAATTATTCTGCAGTGAATAATTTTCTGCACATATTTTTGGGTTGTTGGAGCTATCTTCAGGGTAGAGTCTTAGAAGTGGGATTATTAGGTCAAAAGGTATAGATACTCCCTTACACAGTAGTTGTACATTCTGAGTGTCCTGGAGCAATGAAAGAGGTATTGATTTCCTTATAGCCTTCCCAACAGAATGAGTGGTCAGACTGTTGAATCTTTGCTAATAGGATGAGTGAGAAATGTTATCTCAATGTAGTTTTAATTTGCATTTCACTTATTATGAAGTTGAGCATTTTCCCATATACCAAGGTCCATCTTTCTCTCTCCCTCTCACTTTTATGGTGAAATTGTTTTTGTCTTTTGTCCATTTTTCTTTCTGTAGGAGATTTACTTTTTTTCTCTAAACTTAAAAGATACTTTTTGGGAGTATATGTAAAGGTATGTAGTAATAATATATAAAGATATATATAAAATGTATATGTTAATATTAGGCCATTTATCTGTGTTATATATTGCAAATATTTCTTCTAATCCATCATCTTTTAACTTTGCTAATAGTGTGTTCTGCCATGGAAAAGTTTAAAACAATTTTTTATGGTCAAATTTATTAAATATTTTCTTAGAAATTGCGTGGTTAGATGGGTACCTGGGTGGCTCAATCAGTTAGGCGTCTGAATTTGGCTCAGGTCATGATCTCATGGTTTGTGAGTTTGAGCCCCACGTCAGGCTCTGTGCTGACAGCTCAGAGCCTAGAGCTTGCTTCAGATTCTGTGTCCCTCTTTCTCTGTCCCTCTGCTGCTCATGCTCTATCTCTCAAAAATAAATATAAACATTAAAAAAAAAGAGAAATTGGATGGTTAGAAAGCTTTTTCCTATGCTCGTAGTATGGAGTGATATTTATTGTTCATTGAGGGCTTGCCATGTAAAATGTACTGTGCTGAGGACTTTTCATACATTAATTGCTAAAAGAGTTCTGTGGGTCAGCAGGAAAACAGCGGCTCTGGAGACATAGGCCTTGGCTATGTCAGGTCAAAGAAGTTGGCTAATTTCTGGCTTCAATACCTCCCAGTTGGATGACCTTGCACTTGGCGTGTTCTGAGTTCCAGTGTCATCATCCCTGAAGATGCAACCTCTAAATAGCATCTCCATCATAGAGTTGTGAGAATTACCTGAGTTAATGTGTGAAAGAGCTTTGAACAGTTACTGACACATAGTGTTGGATAAAGATTGGATATTAATTATTGTACTGTAGTATTTCAGTTGTAAATATCAAGATTATAACCCATTCTTTAAATCCAACAAAATTCTGAAATCACCTAAATGTTGTTTATATTTCTTTTACTCTAAGTATTAAAGATCACCATGAAACAGTGTCTTGTTTTTTACACTGCGTCTTATTGTAGCCTAAACCAGATACTCAGATCTGGGAGTCTGGGGAGAAGGTCAAGGAGAAAGTTTGGGACATAGCAAGAGCAGATTAATTTTAAACTGTTAATGCTCATATTTTGTTAATTAAATATGAATAATTCTAGTTATTGATTCTTTTAAAATGTGTTATTCATAAAGCAAACTTTTTTTGTTACTAGAGTTTACGAGGGATTGAATTCAACATTTTATAAATGTTTCTGGTTGCCAGGCTCTATGTGACCATGCTGCAGAGTTCACACTGTGTGACGTCACCTGCCTTTAGTGGAAACTTGGCTAAATTACTGCTATTTTAATTTCATTTTTAGCAACTTAGTTTGTTGTGGGTTGTTTGGTGAATCTTTTAGTGTTTGGCCTATGATTTCTCAGTCACTGGTCTTTGAGACCTGCATGCATTGTTTTGCAAATATGAAACATCTGCCTTATTTGCAACCGTTTGTTTGTGAATATGAAACATCTGCTTTTATTAAAGTAGCTACATGAGCCTTAACCCCCTCCTCAATTTACTTCTGTAATGAGACTTTGTTACCGCTGTCGGGTTCTTTTTTGTTTGTTTTTTGTTTTTAATGTTTTTAAATGTTTATTTATTTTTGAGAGAGAGAGAGAGAGAGAGAGAGAGAGAGAGAGAGAGAGAGAGAGAGAATGCAAAGCACAGAGCCTGACACAGGGCTCAAACTCACAAACCATGAGATCATGACCTGAGGCGAAGTCAGATGCTTAACCAGCTGAGCCACCCAGTGCCCCATGGTTGTTTTTTGTTGTTGTTGTTTTTTTATAGTTAGAATTTGGATTGAGGTGGTGGGTATACCAGTTGGTCCTTTGGTTTACCTCAGTTGGCCATGGCCAAAAATGTTTTAAAGCAATTGCCTTACATTATTTAGCAATTTTCCCCTTCTATTTCTTGCCTAAAAAATATAAAGTATTTTTACATACTTTAGATACTATTTTTCTTAGGTAGCAAACAGCTTTAGATGATTAAGCATGGAAACTATTCTAGTCAATACTACAGAATTAAATAAAACTTGGCCTTTAATTTTGCTTGCTTTAAAATGGCTAGAATCGTTGCGTCCATTATAGTATTATTCTGAATTTTATTTGGGGCTATCACAGTTCTTATTTCACCATTCTGCTTAAGAAGTGTTGATATTTTAAATTTCTCACAGCACTTACTATAGAAAATATTCAGTATCAGTTGTTAATTTGATATCTTCTTTTACATTCTCTGTTTATGTTTCCTCAATTTAAAGACATGATTAGAAATTTATTTATTTCAAGTTGTGATTACATTGATTATCTACTTTTGTGTCTTCAGGTTATCAGAGAGAACTTCTCTATCAGAGGGAAGATGGCTCTTTCAGTGCTTTTGGGAACGATGATCCTTCTGGTAGTACTTGGTAAGTGTTTGACTAACAGAACAAATCTTTCATGAATGGGCTCTCATTAGGTCAAAATGGCCATGGAATTGACGGATGTGTCCCATTGTATATAGACTTATAGGTTTCTTTTCCCATTGCCTGGCTTTAAAATAAGTTTTCCTTTGTAAATATGGTTTTAAAGCAATAATAAGTAAAATGTTTTTATTTAGGTAAGTCATAAATCCCCCTTTTTTGTGGTAGGGAAAGCAATAAAAATACTTAAGAAACTTTTTTTTTTTTAACATTTATTCATTTTTGAGAGACAGTGAGAGACAGAGCATGAGTGGGGGAGGAGCAGAGAGAGAGAGGGAGACACAGAATCCGAAGCGGGCTCCAGGCTCTGAGCTGTCAGCACAGAACCTGATGCACTGACCATGAGATTGTGACCTGAGCCCAAGTTGGATGCCCAACTGACTGAGACACCCAGGTGACCCATAAAATACTTTTTGATGATGGTATAGTTGACAAAAAAAACTGTTTAGAAATACTGAGTGATTATGACATAGTTCTTTATTTTTTTTAAGGGCTTTTTATTAGAGAGAGAGAGCATGCAAGTAGGGAAAGGGTAGAGGGAGAGAGGCTCCCGCACTCCCACACTCAGTATGGAGCCTGACTCAGGGCTCCATCCCGCCATCCTGCAATCATGACCTGAGCCAAAATCAAGAGTTGGATGCTCAACCGATGGAGCTACCCAGGCGCCCCAACATAGTTCTTTTCTTAATCAGACATGATCAATACAAATTTTGTGTTAATGCAGTCAACATTGTTTCTTTAAGGTTATTTTTTTGTGAAAACAGTGATAGAATTAAGTAATAAGCATCCAGATTTCCTCCAGAATGGAATCTATGTGGCTGATTTTGGATGATTACTTTTTCTCCTTGCACTGTTGTCAGTGCTACATTTCACCTAGAAGAAGGTTGACTAACTGTAGCAGTTGGGTTAGACAAGGCACACTGTGGTAACAGCAACCCCTAAAATCCCTTAACAAGGGCTTCCTTCTTGCTCAGGCTGCATTTCTTCTTTGGATCAGCAGGGGGCTCTGTAGTCTGTCAGCTGCCACCATCTCCCCAGGAGGCTCCAGGCTTGCAGCAGCCTGGAAAGAGAAGGCTGGAGTATCTACCACTGGTAATTAGGTACTTCAGCCTGGGTGCAGCATTTCTTCAGTTTATCATTATCAGAGCTGCTCACAGGTCATGTGACCTTTGCCCTTAACTTCGAAAGGGCAAAGAAGTGAATTTCTCTGCACACTCAAAGTAGAATAGAGGACCAGATATTACTGAATATTAGTGATATTTATCACACTAAACATTTCATAGGATGAACCATATCTGCTTCAAATTTTCTTTTGGCATGCATCAGGATATAGATCCATAAATAGAAAGGTTTCAGTGTTTTATTGCTTGATGATCTTGTCACCTAAATATTTATTGTTCCATAGCAAGCATTGGCAGACTTTTGCTGTAAAGGCTCAGATAGTAAATATGTTAGGCATTGCAGGCCACATAGAATCTCTGTTGTTTCCTCTCCTCTTCCTCCCTCTCTCCTTTCTTTCTTTCTTTCTTTCTTTCTTTCTTTCTTTCTTTCTTTCTTTCTTTCCTTTCTTTCTTTTTCTTTCTCTCTCTTTCTCTTCCTTCCTTCCTTCCTTCCTTCCTTCCTTCCTTCCTTCCTTCCTTCCTTTCCTTCTTTTCTTTCTTTCTTTCTTTCTTTCTTTCTTTCTTTCTTTCTTTCTTTCTTTCTTTCTTTCTTTCTTTCTTTCCTTTTTCTCTTTAATAACCATTCTCAGGTGGAGGGTGGTAGAAGAGAGGCACACATAAATAGACCTTGGGCTGGCTTTGGCACAAGGGCCAGATTTGGCCCAGACTGTGGTTCTTAGGCTGTAATATTCTGACTTCTTATAGGAGAGAAACTATCCATTTTTCTCTACTTAAAAGTACTAAGATTTGACTGTGAGTTATATATAGTTCATCCCTGGCGTTAGGGTTGAGCCAAGTGTGTGATGAGATCTTCTTTGGTAAATACCTAGAAGAGTCCAAAGATGATAAACTTGGACAATTTATTTTTATATTTATTTATTTATTAAATTTTTAAAAATGTTTTATTTCTGAGAGAGAGAGACAGCGTGAGCAGAGGAGGGTCAGAGAGAGAGGGAGATACAGAATCTGAAACAGGCTCCAGGCTCTGAGCTGGCTGTCAGCACAGAGCCCGACATGGGGCTTGAACCCACAAACCATGTGATCATGACCTGAGCTGAAGTCAGATGCTTAATCGATTGAGCCACCCAGGCACCCCACCTTGGACAATTTATTTAACTCTCCTGGAGTGTCACATTCTGAATCTATAAAATAATAAGGCATGATTAGATGACTTTTAAATTCCTTTCCAAATCCGGTATTTTGTGAGTTGACCTGGAATTTCTTGACCACACTCAAGTGGAAACTGGACCTACCAGCTAGGCTGAGATGTTTATGTTGTTTCTTTGTTGTCTTTCTTCCCTCTGTTCCTTCTTCAGTTACCATCCTTTGGTGAATCTTCTGGTGAGAAACTATGTTGTTACTGTTGGTATTTTCTTGCTCATTGTTATTTAGAGGACTTCATAAAGTGTATTTGATATATTTTTTCTCCTTTTTCACCTAGGTTGTCAGCTTTTGTTTTAAGATGTTTCCTTGAAGCTGATCCTTATATAGATATTGATCCGAATGTGTTACACAGAACATATACTTGGCTCAAAGGACGTCAGAAATCCAATGGTGAATTTTGGGAGCCAGGAAGAGTGATCCATAGTGAGCTTCAAGGTGGCAATAAAAGTCCAGTAACACTTACAGCTTATATTGTGACTTCTCTCCTGGGATATAAAAAATATCAGGTATTTAATCTTTAATAAATGATGGGCGAGGAATTACAAGGAAGGTAGGTCTTGATGGATCAAATATGTGTCTGGAAACTTAAAGGCTTTTGCAATTTTATATCACATTTGAGGTCTGAATTTAGATACCTTCTGGCTTTTCATTTCTGGCCTTATTTTAGAATCTGAGAGTGAAGAACTCACTCTTAGAATAACAAAGAGAATTCTAAAAATGCTTTCTAATATAAATGTTGTGCTTGCTATTGGTAAGATAAATCAATGCATATTTTATCATTGGAAAGGTTAATTTCTTAGGGGAAAGAAGATTCTTCAGAGTTTGGGAATGTATTCTAGCACATTTAGATTGTGAAAGATTTTTTTTTTTAATTTCTAAAATATCATGGAGCAATGACAATGTCTGCTAATTTAGTACAGAGTACACCCACACTCTAAAAATCATGTTAAAAAGGCATGGATGTCTGGATAAGAATGGTATACATGGAAAGTTATGCTAATGAGCTTAATTTTGCTCCAGAGTTGTCTCAGTGATTGATGCCTTTATTGCTTTAATGCCAACTGCATTTCACAGGATCAAAAACAACCATTCTCTGTTGTAAGCTCCTACTATTTCCCTAGTCCAGTACTAGGCACATGGAAGATAAACTTTCCCCTAAATCTAGAGCCTCAACACCTGAGGTCAGATGTGAGTAATATTTTTCTCAAGCTGTATTTTGTGCTTTCATCTGAGTTCATGATATTATATGGTAGAAACAATGGCAAAAGTTCTGCTTTTTATTTCTTATTCCTTCTAGGGAATGGTGCCTGTTTTTTACTCATAAAAACTGAAAAGCAGTGTTCTTTTCTTCTTTTTTAAAAAAAAATTGAGTTTCTTTTCTTTCTTTCTGTTTTTATTTAAATTCCAGTTACTTCATACACTGTAATATTACTTCCAGATGAAGAATTTAGTGATTCAACACTTCCATACAGCACCCTGTGCTCGTCACAAGTGCCCTTCTTAGTCCCATCACCTGTTTCACCCATTTCCCCAGCCTCCTCCCCTCTGATAACCATCAGTTTGTTCTCTATAGTTAAGAGTCCCAGGGCACCTGGGTTGCTTAGTCAGTTAAGCGTCCGACTTTCGCTTAGGTCATGATCTCGCGGTTCGTGGGTTTGAGCCCCGAGTTGGGCTCTGTGCTGACTGCCAGCTCAGAGCCTGGAGCCTGTTTCAGAGTCTGTCACTCCCTCTCTCTCTGACCCTCCCCTGCTCATGCTGTCTCTCTCTCTCTCCTAGAAATAAATAAAAATACATAAAAAAAAAGAGCCTGTTTCTTGGTTTGCCTCTCTCTCTTTTTTACCTTATTTGTTCATTTGCTTTGTTTTTTAAATTCCACATGAGTGTAGTCCTATGATATTTGTCTTTCTCTGACTTATTTTGCTTAGCATAATACTTTCTAGTTCCATCCATGTGTTTGCAAGTGGCAAGATTTCATTCTATTTTTATGGCTGAGTAATATTCCATTGTGTGTGTGCGTGTTGTGGGTGTATGGGTGTTTGTGTGTATACTACATCTTCTTTATCCATTCATCAGTCAGTGGACACTTGGGCTGTTTCCATAATTTAGCTATTGTAGATAATTCTGGTATAAACACTGGGGTGCATGTATCCCTTTGAATCAGTATTTTTGTATTCTTTGAGTAAATTCCTAGTAGTGAAATTGCTAGATGATAGGATAGTTCTACTTTAATGTTCTGAGGAACCTCCATACTGTTTTCCAGAGTGGCTGTACCAGTTTACATTCCCACCAACAGTGCGAGAGGTTTCCCCTTTCTTCACATCCTTGCCAACACCTGCTATTTCTTGTGTTGTTGATTTTAGCCATTCTGATAGGTGTGATCTCATTGTAGTTCTGATTTGCATTTCCCTGATAATGAGTGGTGTTGAGCATCTTATGATTTACTTGTTGGCCATCTGTATGTCTTCTTTGGAAAACTGTCTATTCATATCTTCTGCCCATTTTTAAAAAAGAAATTCCTTTTTTATTTTATTTTTAAGTGATCTCTATACCAAACATGGGGCTCACACTCACAACCCTGAGATCAAGAGGCATATGCTCCACTGACCAAGCTAACCAGGTGCCCCTCTTCTGTCCATCTCTAATAGGATTATTTGTTTTTTGGGTGTTGAGTTGTATCATTTCTTTATATATTTTGGATACTAACCCTTTATCAGATATGTCATTTGCAAATATCTTCTACCATTCCATAGATGTGCCTGTTAGTTTTGTTGATGGTTTCCTTTGCTGTGCAGAAGCTTTTTATTTTGATGTAATCCCAGTAGTTTGTTTTTGCTTTTGTTTCTATTGCTTCAAGAGACATATCCAGAAAAGTTGCTATGGCCAGTGTCAAGGAGGTTATGCCTATGTTCTCCTCGAGGGCTTTTATGGTTTCAGGTCTCATATTTAGGCCTTTAATAAATTATGAATTTGTTTTTGTAAATGGTATAAGAAAGTGGCCCAGTTTCATTCTTTTGCATGTTGGTGTCCAGTTTTCCCAACACCATTTGTTGAAGAGACGATCTTTTTCTCATTGGATATCCTTTCCTGCTTTATTGAAGATTAATTGACTATGTAGTTGTGGGTTCCTTTCTGGATTTTCTATTCTGTTCTGTTGATATGTGTGTCTGTTTTTGTGACAGTACAATACTGTTTTGATTACTACAGTTTCATAATATAACTTGAAGTCTGAAATTGTGATGCCTTCAGCTTTGCTTTTGTTTTTCAAGATTGTTTTGGCTATTCAGAGTCTTTGTGGTTCCATACAAATTTTAGGAGTGTTTATTTTAGCTCTGTGAAAAATGCTGATGGTATTTTGATAGAGACTGAATTAAATGTATATATTGTTTTGGTAGTATCAACATTTTAACAATATTTGTTCTCCCAATCCATTACCATGGAATGTCTTTCCATTTCTTTGTGTCATCTTCAATTTCTTTCATCAGTGTTTTATAGTTTTCAGAGTACAGGTCTTTCACCTGTTTGGTTAGGTTTATTCTTAGATATCTTATTGTTTTTGCTGCAATTATAAATAGGTTTGATTCCTTCATTTCTCTTTCAAAAGCAGTGTTATTTTCAAAATGAATAGCAAATCTTTAAATGTCTGTGACCATCATTGATTCCTACTGCCGAGGAAAAGTTAGGTGCTTAACAGACACTGAAATTACTTTTTGAACAAATGTTTGAAAATGCTCATTTAAATGTGTGGTAATGAGTTATTTTGAATAGTAAAATGTATGGTTTTTTTTTTTCAAGCCTAATATTGATGTTCAAGAGTCAATCAACTTTTTGGAGTCTGAATTTAATAGAGGAATTTCAGATAATTATACTCTAGCTCTTATAACTTATGCATTGTCATCTGTGGGGAGCCCTAAAGCCAAGGAAGCTTTGAATATGCTGACTCGGAGAGCAGAACAGGAAGGTAATGCATGGGGTTGTTTGAGATTGTTAGACTGCTGTGCATTATGAAATATATAAATTATGTGAGAGGGTTTGTAAGCCAGGTGTGAAGCTGATAACATTTATATCTTCTGAATGAGAAGAGGGGCACCTAGATGGCTCAGTGGGTTAAGCGTCCAACTTCAGCTCAGGTCATGATCTCATGGTTTGTGAATTCAAGCCCTGTATCAAGCTCTGTGCTGACAGCTTAGAGCCTGGAGCCTGCTTTGGATTCCGTGTCTCCCTCTCTCTCTACCCTTCCCCCACCTGTCCTCTGTCTCTGTCTCTCAAAAATAAATAAACATTAAAAAAACCTTTGAATGGGAAGAAAAATGAAATGCAGATGAGATCTGATGGGTCTGACATGGCTGCTTCTGCTCTCCCTGAGTTTTCAAGAGAATTTGGGACTTGGGTGTTTCCTTCTTTTAGATCTGTTCTTCTCTATGTCAGTTAACTTTTGGGTTCTCTGATACCATTTCTGGCTGGGTGGCCGTCAGTGGTCATTAGGACGTTGGATTGTGGAGAGACATGGGTTTGAATTCTGGTTTTACCACTTGCTTTTATGAGTTTTAGTTTTTTCCCCTAACCATAAAATGGGAATAACTGCTAGCAAATGTTCAAAATTTGAACGAATATGCTAACTAATAGAAATGCAAATGCCAAAAAATGCTATTAAGTGAATTGGATAACTTTTTGTTCTAAGGAGCTGCAAGAGGACAAAAAGCACAGGTGTTGCTACTTCCCAAATGGGCTTTTTGGTCAGGGAACCAGGGAGTGGTGTGGATGTGTGGGAGAGACAGAGAGAGATAGGCAGATAGACAGACAGACATAGAGATGGGGATGGGTGGGCAAGAATAATTTTACATAATGTCTACTGATTCAAAGCCCTGTTAATTCAAGAAGGGATAATTGTAGAAAGTGCTTTCTACACTACACTACAGAAAGCGATTTCTAAGACTGTGAAAAATATCGCATATTGTTAGCAGTACCTTAGAATGAATTCTTACTATCTTTTTTGACTGTTGCAGTGCTGGGGATATATTATTACATAGAGATGGAAGTCCTTGACATTTCTTCTATGCTTGTTGAAGTGGTAGTTATTTCACATTCCACCTAAGTGTAATCATCTGAAGAGTAATATTTGAAAGGAGGTAGGGAGCACCAAGTAAGATGTTCCTCTGGGGGAAGCAGGGATATTTCTAGGAAGATTGTCGAGTTGGCCACGGTCCTTCATTTTTTTCTTGGGGCCTTGGATTTTGAACTTCTAACACCAAATTTCAGATCATGAAAAAAAGGCGAGGTTTCCTAGGACATTAGAGCTAGTTAATGGCAGATTCCCAGAACAGAGTTCTTTCTAATGTATCCTAAAATATTTTGGGAATGACCTAGTCAGAAAAGTTATATACATTATCTTCTAGAGTATATGTTTTTCTTTTATTTATAGCTGTTTAGTCTTCAGCCAAACATGTGGGATTCCTCTTGGGAAATTATTTTCATCAAAACATTCTCAAATATAAGCAAGAGGAAAAGGATGAAAGTTTAAAAGTTATGATACTTTAGAAAGTGACGTAAAGTGCATGTTTATAAGTGTGTCTGTGTTTGCGAATACACATATATTTGCATGGCATAAATATGTACGTATATATTTCTATATTTAGTCAGGTAGAACTTGGACCAGTGTAGGGATATTTAATGGTATAAAATGTATTTTTATTCAGTTGGTCAGATTATTACTACTTATCTTTTGCAGGAGACATGCAATTCTGGGTGTCTTCAAAGTCTAAACTTTCTGAATCCTGGCAGCCACGCTCCCTGGATATTGAAATTGCAGCCTATGCGCTGCTCTCACACTTCCTGCAATATCAGGTTTCTGAGGGAATCCCGATTATGAAGTGGCTCAGCCGGCAAAGAAATAGCTTGGGAGGTTTTGCATCTACCCAGGTGAGTGATGATAATTTTTAAGTTTTTTTATGTTTATTTATTTATTTTGAGAGAGAGACAGAGAGAGACAGAGAGAACACACATAAGCCTGGGAGGGGCAGAGAGAAGGAGAGACACAATCCCAAACAGGCTCCGCACCACCAGCTCAGAGCCTGATGTGGGGCTCCAGCTCATGAACATGAGGTCATGACCTGAGACGAGACCAAAAGTCGATGATTAACTGACTGTGCCACCCAGGTGCCCCATAGTTTTTAATTTGTTAAACTAATTAATAGTTTAAATATATATGTAATTTTAAAAGGAGGTATATGATTGCTTTTTTCATGACTTCATAAAATTGGCAATTAAAACATTTAGTACCTTAAGTCAAAGGTCTGGGTTACTCATTTTAATTTTTTCTCATCACTGATATAAACAACATATCTGATATGTATATGGAATAAATTAGTACCCCATTGTGTTGGTCGTCTTTCATCTATGGTAACTGATACAGTAGATCAGTTTCAGTCAGCAGATACTTCCCAAGCTTCTCCTGAACTGTAGGTCAAGGACATTCAAAAATGAAGAAAGGAGAGCCCCTTTCTCAAGAAAGGTGGTTGAATGCATAGTGGGTGTCCTAAACATTACTTAATTTACTCTTTGGTGACCTTGATATATACTTACATGCACACATATTTTTCTTTCCTCAACAGGACACCATTGTAGCCTTGAAGGCCTTATCTGAATTTGCAGCTCTAATGAACACAGAAAGTACAAACATCCAAATGATTGTGATGGGGCCCAGTTCACCAAGCCCTATAAAGTTTCAGATTGACAGACAGAACCGGTTTCTCCTCCAGATGGCAGAGGTGTGGACAAGAGGGGTGGTTATTTAAAATTCCATGTAGATGATTCCTTATGCTGAAATGCTATTTTATTTCTATTCTATTGACTTCAACAAAGACTTGTTCTAGAGCCGTGAAAAGGGACTGGGGGGAAGGAGTGTCCTCCTTTGGTTCAAGTGCTGAGCTGGGGAAGAAAGGAGGGGATGGGAACTTTGGAAAGATTTGGAAAAGGAGGAACCATGGGCTGTATCATATTGGGAAGAGAACGAACACACCTATTGAGTTCCTATTCTTTGCAGGCACTGTGCCAAATTTTTTTACATGTGCTATTGCATTTACTTCTCAAACCAACACTAAGAAAGTAAGTACTTTCATCCCCATCATACACATGATAAAACTGAAGCTGAGAAAGAGGTTAAGTAATTTGTTCAAGATCATGTTGCTAGTAATAGTAGAGCTAGGATTTGAACCCATGATTTCAGACCATGTTGCTTTTTAGCTGTACCACATGTCCCCTTAGGAGAATTGATAGCACCAGTAGTAGGATTCTTCCTTTGAGACGGAATAAAGGATTATCCTAGACCCTAACTTTATTCCTGTGGTTGATAGTGAGAGTGAGGGATGAAAGTGATAACTTCAAGGCTGGAAACTGAGGAAGAGGGGTGGTGGTAGAAGAGAAGGAATAGTGTTAATCATAATCAGTGATCACGTGTCCGTGGGTTCACAGGAAGGCCAGAAGATTAGGTGCTGTCTAAGGAGACTGGAGGATGGAGAGGACTTCTGTTTCTTGTCTTCTCTGCTTCAGAAGGGCAGCCCTGTCGGTAGCACTAATGTGCCCTCCCAGAGGGCAAAGGTGAGGGTGCCTGGAGAGTGTGCCCTTCGTCTGCCTTCACGTCTCTTCCCTGATTAGCCCACAGCTTTTGACATGTGAGGCTGTGTGAAATTCTTAGAACTTTCCGCAGATGACGCACACTCCTAGTGTGAGAGAACACTGATTTCTGGTGCTACGTTGCAGGACCTAGATATGGAATATTAACCTTATGCACCTTTTATTCACCTTTATTCAGCTTGCGGTGGTGCAGCCAATTGCAGTTAATGTTTCCGCAAGTGGTTTTGGATTTGCCATTTGTCAGGTAGGTGACAAGGTTTATTTTTATTCAGTTAAATATGGCTTGTTATAATAATTCTTTGGGGTACTGCTAAATCTTTAACTTAATGTATGAAATTCTTAAGGATTTGTTTCTGTGGACTTAGGCAATAAAAATAACTCTCTTTAATAAAAAGTATTAGAGATGTTACTACTAGTTAGTTGACAGTAACCAAATGGATTGATAATCCTGGAAAAATATTTCTTGATTATCATATACTTTTTGAGGCTATGATTAAATTCTTCCAATGTGATTCATGTGACTTGTTGGGAACTCCCATCATTTTTGTGAAAATACAGCTCAGAAATTGTAATGCTGGGAGAGTTTCTACTATGATTCGACAAATAAATATGATAAATTTTAAATTTTACCTGTACTTTTTAATATTCATCTAAAAACGTAAAGGTCAACATGATATTACAAGGAATTGACTTGAAGATAGGACATGTGCCCCTTTAATGGAAAATCATATATAATAGTAAATCAAACAATTAGAGCATGATAGGTTCAGTGTTTTGTTATAAGAGTAAAATCCAAAGAAATTTACCCTTAATGGTGTAGTGGAGCTAAGATAAAATTGAAGAGTATATAAAATCCTGAATGGGATAGTTATTATAGTACATAATACATTGAAAATTATAGGGACTTGATATAATCTTATTGGAAACCAAAAACAGTATGTGATGGGACCAAAAATCATTATGTGTTTGGTTAGAATATACACACCAAGCAAACCCCGAAAGATTTACTGAGAATGTTAAAAAAATGGCTATAATAGAGAAAAGGTACTTTTCTAAAAACCATGCAAGTATTATAGTTGAAAGTACAGGTATACTTGCTAAGTAGGGCAGATAAAATTATTTCCATGTAATTCTAAGATTATTTTGTATGATATTCAAAACACAGTAGTAAATGTCTTAAAAATCGAGGAAAAATGATCACAGTTAAAAGGAACAGAACCCAAGAAAAAGGGTAGGAAGAGAAAGGGTGAATGATTTAAATTTGTCTTTACTAACAAAGGCCATGTGAAAATTTTCATTCTCAAGCTGTTTTTCAATGCAAACAGCAATCTAAAAGTAAATACACAGGCTATTTTAGATACAGTTGCAACTATATGTATTTAAGTCACCAAATTGGTTGGAATTCATTCTTGATAAACCAAATGTAGACAAATTACTGAAGCCGAATGAGTTTCACTTGAGTCTTGAAGGAACAGAGCTGTAAATGTGGTACCTGCTGGGGCACCTGGGTGGCTTAGTCAGTTAAGTATTCGACTTCAGCTCAGGTCATGATCTCGTTGGTTTGTGGGCTTGAGCCCTGCATCAGGTTCTGTGCTGACACATCAGAGCCTGGATCCTGCTTCAGATTCTGTTTCTCCCTCTCGCTCTGCTCCTCCTCTGCTCATGCTGTGTCTCTCTCTGTCTCTCAAAAATGAATAAATGTTAAAAAAAATTTAAAAAGATGTGATACATGCTGTTCAGAACACTCACTATTCCAAATCTGTATCAACATTCAGAAAACCGATAGGCACTTCTCATGATGGAGAAACTAACTGCAAAAAATAGTTTCTGGTCACCCAGAAATAGTTATTGAGATATCTTTCAGTTGATATTTTTGTAAGCACTCTGGCTACAGAAAGGCAAAGAAACCTCTCAGGTTTGCAGTAAGTGTTAACATCTTTGAAGTACCAAAATGCTAAGCTGTTGGAAATAAACTGCAAGACGTCTCATAGTTTTTGTAGGTCAAACATGGACCCTAATACTAAGTTATAGATAAGTATTAATTATGACCCAGAGAACACATTTAGTAGGTTTTGTTTGTTTCCCGCTCACGTTGGTCTCTAATGACAATTGCATCCCCCCTTGAATGGGGATGACGGAAATAACAGACACCGTCTCTCCAATTTTATGAAAACATTCTTCAGCTCCTCTAAGAATGTTCTAAAATTTTAATTGTGGTTCCAGAAAGAGTTAGAGAACATCCAGAGGGAGATAACCAGAACGATCAAGAGAATGAAGCTAACTATAGCAGAATAAAAACTCAGAAATCTTAGGTTTGAAAGATGAAGGCTTAGAAGATTTTTTTAAGTGTGAAAATCAGGGCGCCTGGGTAGCTTAGTCGGTTGAGCGTCCGACTTTCGCTTAGGTCATGGTCTCGTGGTTCGTGGGTTCGGGCCCCGCATCGGGCTCTGTGCTGACTGCCAGCTCAGAGCCTGGAGCCTGTTTCAGTCTGTGACTCCCTCTCTCTCTGACCCTCCCCTGCTCACGCGGTCTCTATCTCTCCTAGAAATAAATAAATAAATAAAACATTAAAAAAAATAGAAATAAAGTGTGAAAATCAGGGGCACTTGGGTGGCTCCGTCAGTCACTTAAGTGTCTGGCTCTTGGTTTTGGCTCAGGTCGTGATCTCATAGTTCATGGGTTCAAGCCTTGTGTCAGGCTCCTTTGCTGACAGTGCAGAGCCTGTTTGAGATTCTTTCTTTCTCTCCTTCTCTATCTTTGCCCCTCCCCTGCTCACGCACATGCTCATGCTCCCTCTCTTTCTCTCAAAATAAAGAAATAAAACTTAAAAAATTTAAAGTGTGAAAATCTACAGTGGGTACTAGGTATTTACTTCTGAGGTGTGTGTGTGTGTGTGTGTGTGTGTGTGTTTGTGTGCACCCATGCATGTGTGACTTAAGTATAAGAAAATACAATATTAAATAGCAACAGTATGGCTTATGAACTGTGGTATCAAAAAAGGTGGAAGAGGTACACAATTGAAGTAGATTCCAACTCAACGTGGCATGAGGCAGGTGTAGTATATTTTGAGAATATTCTAGAGTGTCTGATCTTAGGAACTCTTTGGGAAAAACAAAAACAAAAACAAAAACCCCAAAAAACTTGTCTTCACACTTGCCCAGTGTCCCCCCAGCACCTTGCACACTAGTGGTAGGCACAGAGTATTTGCTGAAAAAAGACCACATTGTCTTGAAATCCATTAATTATTTTATCATCTTTGAAAAATGTTATATGATCAAAAAGAATGCTGAGCAATTGAACAAGTTTCTGTTCAACCAGGGCTCTTGAATGTTTGACTTTTACTTTATCTCACTGAGAGTTTCTAAGGTTCCTGTTTGTGAAAAATGACACCAGTTGGGTAGCAGAACTTAGAAATTAGCGGATGCTCTCAAGAAAGAGATAGGCTGTCGTTTCACTTCTTTTCCTAAAGGGAATGTTTTAAATGCTTTGAAAAGAAAAAAAGCCATACTCATGAATATCATGAAGGTCTATACTTGTTTTGGAGGATTAACTAACAATTTCCTCAATTTTCAAAATCATTGCTTATAAGCTTTTATAACATTTGTTAATATTAATACTTTGTTAGCTAGTAAAACTAGGTTTTTTTTCTCCGTTGATGATTACAATTCTAGTTGGGTTTATCCCAAAGAGAATCATCACCTGATATTGAGAATACATAATGATGGTAATAATTTGCTAAGAATTGATTAAATAAATTTAGTATTTATGCTGATTTATTATTTATTGCAGCTTAATGTTATTTATAATGTGAAAGATTCAGGTTTTTCAAGAAGACGAAGATCTGTTCAAGACCAAGAAGCCTTTGATTTAGATGTTGCTGTAAAAGACAATAAAGATGATATCAATCACTTGAATCTGAATGTGTGTACAAGGTTGGTATCTCTTAAGTCCTTTCTGTTTAAAAAAGAATAGATTTGAAGGTTTAATTATATATATGTAGCTATCTAACTATATCAACATAAGGAGTTACATTTAACAAAGATTTCAGTTATGATTACACTTCCAATTACAAATTGGAAATCCTGTTTAATTGTATTTAAGTATTTCTCAATGTGTCCAAAATTATTTACAAGTCATCCTTGTATTTATAACAAATCTGAATAGAAAAATTTAATAAAATATAGGTCTACTTTAACAAAACTTTAAATGAACCAATCATGTTTAAACTCTAAAATCAGTTATTTCTTGGCTATTCGTAATTTTGTCAAATAATTATACGAGGCTCATATTTAACCTTTAATGTTAGGCTTTTATTCCAAGACTTCATAAGAATATGCAAGTTTAATGAAGAGAATAGTTTATTTAGACACTGAAAATCTGACAGTTTAGAACGTCCTCACCTTGGATAAATAGGCACTTTTAGCTTCTAGGAGTACTTAATAAGGTGATTCTTAAATTTGCTCTGTTTCCAAAGCATCTGAAGATCTTGCCAAAAAGAAAAGGGGTTCCCAGGGCACTTGGGCAGTTCAGTCTTTTAAGCGTCTGACTTCGGCTCAGGTCATGATCTCACAGTTCGTGGGTTCGAGCCCCGCGTCGGACTCTGTGCTCACAGCTAGCTCAGAGCCTGGAGCCTGTTTCAGATTCTGTGTCTCCCTCTCTCTCTGACCCTCCCCTGCTCTCTCTATCAGAAATAAATAAAACATTAAAAAAAAAAAAAGGAAAGGGGTTCCTACTCACAGACTTCACAGATTCAGTCTGTGAGCTGTCTTCTTCAGCTTTCTTGGTCATTCTAATGCACACGCAAGTTTGAGAGATAATCCTTTAGAAGGTTCTTGAATCAAGAGACACTACAGTTTCTTCCTGGTCAGTCCTCTTAACCCCGTAACATTGGGTGTTACGTGGGAAGTTACTGCAAAGATGTACTGATACTGAGGAGCTGCTGTTTACTCTTTTTAAATACCCCATAGTGGTCTGGTTGAACTTAGTTTGCTGTTGGGCTGGAAATCACTGATGTGGTCCTGAGCTGCCAGGTGCTTTTCAGGATCATCTCTGAGTGTTTCCTCGGGTGGCCAACCTGTTTAGCCATTTCTTGTAGAGTCCAGTCTCCTTCATTACTGCTACTAGAAAATGAAGAAAGTGAATGAAATTAATCAAGAATCACCCCTAGAACACAGAGTTGCCCACTGAAAGGGTATCCAGGTTGAGCTTGTTATAATCTACAGGCACAAGGCTGGTACACTGCAGACATTCTGGTACAGATATACTGTCTTGGGCCTTCATGTTCATGATATTGGTATAAATGTCACATTCCTTCCCTTACCGGGCATTTTGGACCAGCAGGAGGGGGATATCAGAATTTCTTCAGTGCCTTCCTGTTTAGCTAAGAAGAGAGTAGGACTCCTGTTATTCTTTTATTTTTTAAATTTTTAAAAAATGTTTTATTTATTTCTGAGAGAGAGAGAAACAGTGTGAGCAGGGGAGGGTCACAAAGAGGGAGCCACAGAATCTGAAGCAGGCTCCAGGCTCTGGGGTGTTAGCACAGAGCCTGATGCGGGGCTCGAACCCACAAACCATGAGATCATGACCTGAGCCAAAGTTGGACGCTTAACTGACTGAGCTACCCAGGCGCCCCTAGGACTCCTTTTATTCTTTACAAAGCTTGTGATTGGGTTCTTTCCCAGAATAGCAGCATCAGGTTTTTATTATTATTATTATAAGTAGTAATAACCTACATTTATTACAGATTTACATGCCAGATATTATACCAAGCACTTTTACATGCATCTCATTTAATTTTTACAATAACTATAAAGCAGGTGGTATTATTAATCCTGCTTTTCTCATTCATTCACTCATCATTCATTCATTCATTCTTCATTCATTCATTCATTCTTCATTCATTCATTCATTCATTCATTCAGTAAATATCATTTGAGTCTCCATTATGTGCCAAACATTGTATTAGGTATTGGAATATAATGGCGATTTAAAAAAGACACAGGCCCTATCTTCATGGAACTTACTGTTTGGAGGAGAGACAGAAATTAATAGAAAATAAATATAAGTAAGTTTAAAATTCTAGTTTTGAAATGGTCAAAGAAGAATAGTCTTTGGAGCCATGAGAGTAATTTTACCTGTTAGGAGGTCACTTGAAGAAGCAGATGAGGAAAATTAGGTGAAACTAAGATTCAGATCATGATGGGGCCTTTTTACTTATCAGGGCTCATGAAAGCATGCAGGATTCCAGATCTTAACCTATCATCAGGAATCATATGGGTAACAGACTTTAATAGAGGATATATATATCTATCCCCTCACTTTTTTTGGAGAAGCTGGAGAAGGGAACTGTTTTCATGTGAAAGTGGGGATTGGTTTTATAAATAGGATTTGGATGCTGCTACTAGTTTTCTGAGAAAAATCTGATATGAAATACAAATATTTTCAGTGAAAATTCTCAGTGGCACTTAATAAAAAGAAAAACTGATATTTCAGGCACTTGATTCCCATCAGTAGGGTCCAAGCTCTTACTCATCTCAGGCAAGTTTTTCTGTGTATGGCATGGTAATTTAACAAGTTCTGCCCTAGGCCGGTAGAAAGACCAGGTCAACCAGGGCACTCTTGATGGTGTGCTGCAAGTCATCATATGTAAGCAGATTGGCCATTCTTCTCATCTCTAATGTTTGCTTAGATACAAACACCTCTAGCTGCAATGCGCTTATTTGTTTTCAATAGCATCCCTTCTGGCTGCGTGCATCGCCCCACAGATGGTTTCACTTGTTTGGGACTGCTGAGCCAGCCGTCGTCAGCAGTTGTAACTGTATGGCTTTTCCATCAGCCATGTTTGGCAGCCATCGGTTTGCTGCTCTAAAAAGCAAGACTCTCTACCAGCCCTTCTTGCCTTTTGCTTCTGAAAGGACAAGAGGAACTCACTAAACAATGATCCTTTCATGTTGGAGACAAACTCCTCTCCATAACCACACTGGGCTCTTTCTGCTCCAAACAAAAGAGCTCTTGCCACCTATTCATTTTAGAAAACTATTTATTTTACAGGAGACAAAACGTTGTTGGTGCCCAGATCCTTTGATGCCCACATTGTGTACAACAGGATGAGAGAACAATGTAGTGTAACAAAACTTTCCGAGGCTTGTAATTCTCGCCAGGTGGCCAGAGAAAACACAAAACATGCTCCATGTATGTGGGAGAACAAAGAGGACTCTCCCTACTGGTCATTTTCTAAAACCAGATGAAGAGAAGATTGCTAAAGACCTGGCAGTGGTCTACTGCTAAGCGGTCAAGTTTTCAGTTTCTTTTTCAGTTCCTGGCTTTCAGCTGCAAAGCTTAGTGCTGTCAACTTCTGAGAAAATGAAAAATGTAATTCAGCTTGGAGTCACCCCTAGAGCACAGAGTTGCATAGTGAAAGGGCATCCAGGTTGAACTTGTTATAATCTACAGGCACAAGGCTGGTACACTGCAGGCATTTCGTGTCAAATGAACACATTTTTAAATTATTATTCCTCCTATGGTTGAAAATTACAGAATCTCATACCTATAAGGAAAGGATTATGGGTTTTACAACTTCAGTGGTTCTTACTTCAACTAAACAGTAAACATTTGGAATAACACTTGGCAGTTTTATTTTATTTTTTTAAATTTTTAACGTTTATTTACTTTTGAGAGAGAGGGAGAGACAGAATGCGAGGGCCAGAGGGGCAGAGAGGGAGGGGGACACAGAGTCTGAAGCAGGATCCAGGCTCTGAGCTGTCAACACAGAGCCCGATGTGATGCTCGAATCCATGAACTGTGAGATCGTGACCTGAGCTGATGTCAGATGCTTAACTAACTGAGTCGCCCAGGTGCCCCAGCAGTTTTAACTTTTATCTGAAGACAGTTTGCCAGTGGCTTTAGGTTTTTCCTAAAGAGTTTTCTTCATTTCATCCTTTTCTCTTTGATTTAGGTTTTTGGGCCCAGCTAGAAGTGGCATGGCCCTTATGGAAGTGAATCTGCTCAGTGGTTTTACTGTGCCTTCAGATGCAATTCCTCTGAGTGAGACAGTGAAGAAAGTGGAACACGATCATGGGAAACTCAACCTATATTTAGATTCTGTAAGTAGTGAAACCCAAGGTTCGTATAGGTGACCAGCAACAAGGCTGCCGTTTATTGGGTTCGAAAGTCTGCCTTGCCTTGAGCGTGTTTCCTTTGTCATTTGAGCTTTTTGTGACCCTGAATGACTCTAATATGGCAATCACATATTTGTCCCCGCTCAACAGGCATCACTGTAAAATCAATTTAAAGAGAATACTGTTAATGACAAGCCTGAGGATAGTCTTGTTAACTAAGCCATTATTTCACGCCAGCTGTAAACTCTGTAGAAGTTGTCACATTATAATTTCAAAAATTCAATCCTGTTCCCAGTTTGAGAACCTTTCTGCCTCAGGGAATTGCTAAAATTATCAGTTTCAGCGCTGATGATGAAAGCTTTAATTATAAGTTTTAAAATGCTTTCACAAAGCTTTTAATAAATCCCAAAAGGACTAATATTCCTGCATTGAATATACAGGTGCTTACATCCTAGAAAAATATTCTCAGAGGTTTGGTCTTCAGACAAATAATTATATACTTTTCATATAGTCTTCTCATTGTTGTATGAAAATTACTGATTCAAGAATAAGGTGTATAAAATACGTGAGAGAAATGTAAGAATTCAAAAACGGTATTTGTATCTTAAAACTGCTGGCGTGTAATTTATTCTTTTCTTCTAATATCTACATGAAACTCCCGTTCAATTGCACTTGAGTTCTAAGTGTTCTTATAATATCATGTTACAAGGAGGGCATGTCTATGTTTCTTATTCCAGGTTTTCCAAGTATGAATCTGTAATACATTGCTTTAGCTGTATATATATATATGTACACACACATTAAAAAAGCTAGTTCTCATTTGTTTTAGGCCTTCAAAAATGACTCTGGTTAAAACCCTGTTAAAACTCATCCAAAGTCTCTAGCTTCTTTTTCTGTTCGGGAATTTTCATAAATTACATCCTGTTTGAAAAGCATGGGCTTGATTTGGGACATGAAAGATAAGTTTAAGGTTTTTATTTAATAATGTAATTGGTTTTAGTGTTTGTCTCGTATCTGTGATGTACTTGTTTAAGGGTTGAGTGTCCAGTATGTTCTGACTGATTAATTGACTTGTCCATTGGCAAGTAATGGAATATTTGAAGGAATTTATCAATTTCAGATTCCTTTAATAATATTGGTTGCCAAATTGAAATAAACGGTCCCTCCAGGAGGCAAGGAGCTGGCCTTTTATATGCCATGTCCGTGTTTGGTTGTGGGATGCACAACCCCCACCCGCAGTTACCTCACTTACTGGTGAGGTTGTTCCCATGTGCTGAGGGCAATTCTTCAGAGAAGGGGGCTGCTGTGAACCATTGGCCGTAACCCAGGGGGTGTGTTGCCTGAGATGGGGATTGGGTGAGGCACCAGGGCCAGGAGCACGCGTCCTTGGACGTGCTGCTTTACCCCTCGGACTCGGAGTATCTCTTTCAGCAAAATGGAAATGTGAACAAGATCTATCTTGTAAGAATTGTTTCATGAGTTAAATGAGATAATTTATTATAAACTGCTTACCATATAGTAGCGGGCACCCAGAAATCCTCCCTAAATGTTAGTTTCTGTTTCTTAAGAGCATAAGAAAAAGGAATGTCTTTTGCTTTATCATGAACACATAGTCTGCCTCCCCCTTAAGAGTCTTCTGTATTTTTCAAGGTAAATGAAACCCAGTTGTGTGTTGATATTCCTGCTGTGAGAAACTTTAAAGTTTCAAATACACAAGATGCTTTGGTGTCCATAGTGGATTACTATGAACCAAGTAAGTGTGTTCTAGAGTTCCTAATACTTTAGAAGTGAAGCAAGCATTCATTCATGTATTCATGCATTTATTTGAAGCAGCTGCCTATTTTGCATGTGTTGGGGGAGGGTTGTTGGGGAGAGCATAAGAGGTGGAGTGCAGGGGGTGAGCTTTCCAACAATTGATAGTTTACAAAGGTCACATGATCCCATTTAGCAGATGAATATTAAAAAGTGCTGGTTTGCTCAGAATTTTAGGTGTTTTCTCATGTAATAGGTTTTAACTCACAATTACAAAATTTACAAAGAAAAACTGAAATAACCAAGAGCCCAGTTATGTGTGGTTTCCAAGGTTTTGCTTCTGTTCTTAGCATCCCTTCCATATGTTTTCTCTTTTAAAATGGGATTTCTTCAGGAGAGAACATGAGCCTCTTTTGCATATAAAATCCTGGGATGGGTTTAGCTGTTTCTTCATTCAGGGAGTCTGTTGTTTTGCTAACATTTATACATTATATCAGATTTTTTTTAGCATATCACGAAAAATATAGTCTGTTTGGAAAATAACTTGAGCTTCTTTGGTTTTACTGTTAAGTTCTTACTTTAGAAAATGTTAAAAATTTAGGATGTGAAAGTAGAGATCTGGTTTGTAGATTACCCAGGTTAGTTAGGACTACTGTACACTCAATCACAGAGTGACGCTTTGTGAGTGTGTGATCTCTAATGGTGATGAGTCTTATTCTTGAGCGAGCTTCCCTGATGGCTCAGAATCCTCACAATGCAGGAGAATTGCGAACATTTTCACATGTTAGGTACTTGTAGATAATTTCACTCTAAAGAAAAATGAACTTGTTCACATCATTAGTGGTGTTCAGTGGAGTACCGTTGAAGACTAAGGTTAAGAACACCAGTTCTTTCCCCTTCTAAGCCGACAAGCCAGTTCTTCTCATCTTTCGCCCCCCTGGGAGAGTTGGGGAGGAGCATTTGCCCAGGTTCTTGTGGGAGACACTGACGCCAGTACTTCTTTTCTGGTGGAAAGGTGGCATTCCCTGCGGAGACTCAATGGTTGTGCCTAGTTATCCCAGCTTTGTCATTTACACTAGTTGCAAAACTCTCCAATGGATATTTCTTCAGTGAATGGAGAATATTTTAAATATTTAAGAAACAAAAAAGATTCGGTCTGCGTACACTTATTTTTGTGAAAGGCAACTTATTTATGAGGGCGACATTCTCAAATGAAACTATGGGAAAGGTCAGAAATAATAGAAACCTACCAAGCCATTTTTGAAGATCCTAAATTAAAAATATATAATATTAAAAATATTAAAAATAAGACAATATTAAAATTATGAAGAAATTTGAAAATAGAATGTGTTTTTAAAAATAAAAATCATTTATGTTATATAGTAAGTTTACTTTAGTGCTGTAGGAACTTTTTTTTCTGTTAATATTAGCTTGTACTATGAAATTTACCCAAGCTGAAGAGTTTTTAGATACTATATGCTCAACATTTTATTTATTTATTTTCCAGATTTTATTTTTAAGTAATCTCTATACCCAATGTGGAGCTTAAACTCACAACTCCAAGATCAAGGGTCACATGCTCTACCAACTGAGCCAGGCAGGCGCCCCTAAGCTCAACATTTTATTTATTTATTAAAAAAAATTTTTAATGTTTATTTATTTTTCAGAGAGAGAGAGAGAGAGAGCGAGCGAGCGAACAGGGGAGGGTTAGATAGGGAGACACAGAATCCAAAGCAGGCTTCAGGCTCTGAGTAGTCCCAACCCAGGGATGGAACTCACCAGCAGTGAGATCATGACCTGAGCCAAAGTTGGACGCTTAACGGACTGTACTAGGTGCCCCTCTAAGCTCAATATTTTAACACATTGAAATGCATTACCTAGGCAGGTTTCTCTTCATCTGTTTGTATTTTAATGAAGCCCATGGTAAATCTCTTTTCAGTTGTCCTAATGGTTAGAGCTTTGCTTATATGTATAGAAAATGACACCCTAAAATAAACTCTCAAGGAGGTTAAACAATCCTCAGTTTAAAGTCTTTCCTGTTCCAGTAAGAGAGTCAAGTATGCTTGGGATCACGATGTGCAGCTGCAGTCTGTTTTCTCTCTCCGAGTCAGCCAGCTGCTTGTGGTGAACACAGTGCATGGAAGGCATTGTTTCTCTCTTGGATTTGGTTAGCGCTTTGGGCCCCTCCTTAGCATTTCAGTTGTTTCTTGTAGCGAAAACCAAAATTATGCAAAGAATGGAAAACTCAGAACAGTGTATCGAAGTGCTCTTAAGTTTTGGCAGAGTAAATGCTTCTATATTAGGGACCTGTGTAAACTGTTGTCTGCCTCTACACAGGGAGACGAGCAGTGAGGAGTTACAACTCTGAAGCGAAGCTGTCTTCTTGTGACCTCTGTGGGGACATTGGCGGATGCGGTCCTTGTGAGAACGGAGCTGCGCCCTCCCTTTGTCATCCTTCAGTAGTTTTCGTGCTCTGTCTCACGCTTCTGTTTTGTTTTCACCGTTGGCCATGATTTGGTTTTTAAAGACTCCATGTAACATTGACGTTTCCAGTCACACGTGATTGTCTTGTTTTCATGACCGAGCATTGCTTCTGACTATTTTTGAAAAATAATTTTTTTCTTTTTATGGGGTTGTTGGGAATGGTGTACAGTTAGGTCCTAGTACATACAGCTGCACAGATGTCTTCATGTGACTTCTGTGTAGAACAAAAAATCACAGTTACTGCAGTTGTGCGCAATGAAAAATTGTTAAGGAGTTTTTCATGGAGGTGTTGTCTTCTCCAGAATAAATGTGTTATTTTAGATTGTTCCTTTGATTTTCTAGAAGAAATGCTAGGTTCTTAAGCATTATTAGAGACCAGTGTTGGTTTTTGCATTACAGGCAGATATCTGGAAACTAGGAGAAAACAGCCAGAAGGAGGAGCTTGCTCTGTTCCCTTCTAGCATCCACTCTGCCCTCTGCCCACCCCACACCTAGTGGTCCTGGTATATCCTTTGTGATTGAATATCACTTCTTTCTTTTTAAAATGTAGGGGGGCAGAATTTTTTTTAAGTGAAGTGATGTTTTTTCACTCCAATTGTAATCTCATCCCTCAACCTTTAACCTTCCTGTTTTTCTTCTGGAGAGAAGGAGACATGGAATGTGTTTTCCTGAGCTTTGCAGTCTGCTTCAGAGCTTGAGGAGTGTACAGAAAACTGCTCCAAGGGTGCGCTGCCCTCCCTCTCACTTCCTAAGCCCCCCACACTGGGTCTCTTTCAGGGATGAGTCAGAGGACACAGCAATATGTGCCCTACGTGATCTAGACTAGAAGATCCTAGACCAGAAGACACAGCTTTGTTAGTACTGTATTAGCCAGGGTAGTACAAGAGCCCAGATGAGATGCAGCAGGCTGGCCTTCTGTGGTCAGGGAAAGAAGCTGGGGCTTGACAGGGACCAAGAGAGGTGAACGTGACTGTTGACCCTCAAGTCCGGTTGGGTGTTGCCCAGGGTACTGTAGAAGCTCTTCTAGACTCAGGTGTCTGAGTGTCAGATGGCCAGCTGTCTGGTGACATCTAATGCTTGTGTGAATCTTTAAGATTTCTGAACTTTGAGCACCTGGATAATTGATTCTCCTGTATTCTGAAAGATAATATTCATTTATCTGGGTGAAAATTTTAAAGAATAATTCCTTTCCTTCCATTTTCCACCTCCCTCCTTTTTCTCCTTTCTCGCTTCCTTCTTTCTTACTTTCCTTTCTTCTTCCTTTCTTTTTTTCCACCTAAATATATTGAAATATTATATATATATAAATAAAGAACTCTTTTAAATCTAAGAAATGGTTTAATTTTGCTCCTTAATTCCATGGTGTTTCTCTCAAGTGAACATGAGGAAAATAATTGCCATGGGCTTCAAAAGTCTGCCTTACAACATTTTCAATTGTCTAAAAATAAATCCTTTGAAAATAAAGTATGCAAATGTCTTTAAAGTTAATTTTCAAATTTTCTTTATCTCAGTGAATTTTAAGAAATTGTAGTGGGTGTTTAAGAAATTATAGTGGAGTGGATGTTCATGTATTGCTTTTGGATATTTTGGATACAAAGGTAGGAGTTACTAAAATCAGTGTTTTCAAGCTTGAAACCTATGTGTAGAAAACAGATCCTCAGAGAGCAGTCTATGGAGAGGGAGAAGTTAAATATTAAGTAAATAATCTTCGTGTATATACTTATAAGTGGATAAAAGCTTGTAGTTCTGTTACACCTTTGAAACAGACTGATCTAAAAATGACACTTACTATGTTTAGGCCTTCCTGTATGGTGTTTTCTGTCTTTATATCCTGGGACATCTTTAAAGATGACAGTATCTTCTGAAGAGATTCAGGGAGGGTATTGGCCAAGGATGTCCTCCTCCCTTGCCTCCCCCAGGGACCCTTATACTGACCAGCAGGACCTTATTATATTCTTCAGTAAATAATTTATATGGAACTTCTAGTACAGTACAGTGGGAAACACTAGAATGGAAAGGCCAGTGGAAGACAGCATGTGCCTTTTTTAAGCCGTACTTCCTCATTTAAAAACTAGAACTCGAATACTTTTTTGTGAAGTACTTCAGATTTTCAGATTAAAACGTCATTTTGTAACTGTTCTTGTAATGCATTCTCTTTTAATTATAAATTTATTAAAAGTGAAGGAGGAGAGTGAGGAGGAGGAGGAGAAAGTCAGCTGTGATTCATGGCATGTGGGTCTGTGGTAATGCCTTGTCTCCATCCTCCTTCATCTCTGTTTTAGAGAGCTGACTTTGTTACACGCGGGGTGGGGAGAGGGGAGGTTGGGTTAAAAGTGATTAAAAAGCCACAGACGTAAGGGAGAAGGAGGCCCTCTAGTAGTAATAATTGATAGTATAGACTGTTTTCTTTTCTTCCTATACTATGAATAATAATCTTAAAAAAAAACCCTCATTTTACCTTTAAGTTTGCTTATGGTGAGATTCTTCCATTTAGAATGCTGTCAATTTCACTTCCTGATATGAACAAATTTAAAATCGCCCCTTCTCTTTCACTGAGGGGGAACCTTATTAAGACACCGGCATAGGTCACTTTCAGTCTTGACTGGCCAGTGGTTCCAGAGGCTGGGTAACTACTAGCCACACAATTCAAAGAAAGAAAAATACTTTTATATTGGGTTTTACCATTCTGCTACCTTCAGTTATAATTCTAAAAAAGAAATGAAGGCAACTAATAATTTGTTTGTTCTATGAGTTCAGAAAAAAATGCCTGGTCAACAAAATGCTTTTTTTTTTTAACTGTATTGTTCTATTATACTTTATCTTTTTCAAAATACTTTAACAACAGTTTATTTGGTTTAGTATTGTGAGCATAGTGTAATCGGAAGAGTGTTGTGCTTATATAAAATCCAGATATACATCTATTACCTAATAACTTGTTATTTAAATATGTAATATCATATCCTACCTGTGGGGATTGTCAGAGTTGTAGATAGCATAATTCTCCCTGCTCCCACTCTTTTGAGCCTGGGTATAGTTATTTTTTAGAAATTACATTTAACCCTAATTCTTTTTACGTAAAATATAGCTTTAAAGAGTCTGACAATATAATACCAATTATATTTGCTATAATTCAATTATTTAAGTCAACATTTCTGGTTATCCTATGATATTTAAAGAAAATTGGAGCTACCTTTTTTTTTTTTTGTCACGCTATTTTTTTTTAGAATGAGCTGCTTTATTAACCTGCTGGCATATAATCTGGAGTTTTTTGTAATGGCCTTACTTTTTTCTCATTTGCTTTATTGAAGTTTAATATCAATTTTTATAGAAATATGTTGTAAATGCCTCCTTTCTTAACATAAAGACAGTACTTATTTTGAATTTGCCAAGTGGCTACCCTGGGTCCAGATGCCACTATATATTCTTGGAGGCATCATTTTCTTGGACGTAGAAGTCTGAAGCACTTATAGTAAGGGGACTTGCTCTTGGGTCAGCTTCAGAGTCTATTCTACCCTCCTTAGAGGCTTCTGTTAGACAGAAGAGTATAGTCCTCATTTTTTTTTGTTTTCAAGCTCCAATAAAGCATAGCACTTTTTAGGGCTTAAAATTTTCATAGCATGTATTCAAATGCTATTTATGTTACTATCTTATGTTGGGAGTAGTTTGAGGTACAATTATTTTTATCACTACTTTATCACTACTTTAAATACAGGACATTTATCCTACTTTTTTCCAGAAACTAAGCAGTAAATATACATTTTTTTAAAGAAACGTTATTTTTTTTTTTAAAGAAATCTCTAACCCCTACATGGGATTTGAACTCATCACCTTGAGATCAAGAGTTACATGCTGTACCAACTGAGCCAGCCAGGTACCCCAAGAAATATATACTTTTAAGTAAATGTATTGGTGAGAGTAGGCTTGTTTCAAAACTATTTCTAGGCTGTGAGTTGTGTTTTTGTGTGCCACATCAAAAGACAGTGCCACATTGCATCATTCCATAAAATGCTGTTTTCATTTCAGATATTGTAACCCAGGAAAATAGATATTTTATAGATGATTTCTGAGCTTTTCCTTTCAAAGGACACTTACACATTTATATGTGGATATATTTGGAGAAGGGATGAGTGATATTAACACACGTTGTTTCATGTTTTAAGAATAATTTTATCTCATGTTTTCATGAGGCTACGATTTATCATTTTTCTGCCTATTGTATTCAATTAATGGTAGAGGGTGGTGTCATGTTCCATTTATAGATCTTTAAGATTTATCTTTGGTAGCTTCAGTAGAATGTGGCTCTATTTTGGCCCTTCAAGACTTTCTGCTTTGGATTTTTAGTAGAGTGCAACTGATGTGGTAGAGCCCACAGGACTGTTTTCTACACAGGAAACTTATACAGTTTTATTCATAAACCCCTATTTTAATATGTTCTTTTGCATATGAGAAGAATACTTTTGAAAGAAAACATTATTTTCCAGAAGTTAAAGCATTATATGTTGATCAAAGTGATTCTAAAGGTTTAAATTTTAAATGTTAGAATGTTACGCTATTATTAATTGTATTCTATTATGTATTCAGTAGGAAATCATGGTCTATCAATAAAAATTCCCATCTATTTGTTATCAGTTTTCTTTTTGTTTTATTTTAAATCATGTCTATATCACATCTCCTTTACTTAAACATGCTAACTGTGAGAAGTGGGATGTCGGGGAGTGGGCTTATTGTGTTACAGGAGTTTGACGTGAGAGAGGTGATGGGAACCACCACCAGCCTGCTGCACCTCCTTCCTGACGCTGGCTTTCGGGCTGGAGTGGGGTCTGTGGAGTGGTAAGTGATATACGCCAATAAAAATATGGGAGGTAAGGACTCATTCACCTTGTGGAAATAATGTAGGAACATAGAATACAGTTTGTGTACTCAGGAAAATGGAGTCCTGGATTGTGGTATAGCTTACTTGTTGTTACTGGGTGGGTCCCTTTGATTCCGATATTATCTCTGATTTGCACAATGGACCAGACGCGGTGCTCAGCTTGGGGGTGATTAGATTCTCTTTACCTTCCTGCTTCTGCTTTGGTCTTCGTTTCTACTTAGGCAATCTACAAATGGAGCTTGAAGAAGTTTCAAGTGACAGTTTATTTGAGGTCACTAGTGATAAATCCGGATTAAGGAGTTCGAGGATGGGTGTTGTGCCCCTTGAATCTGTCATGCTGCACAGGCACTAGACTTTTGCAGTGTCCCCACAAGGACATTTCCCATGCCAGCAGAGAGCAGTGGGTGGATTCCCGCAACTTTCTCTAGGCCCTTTCCCTCCCCTCCCTCCTGCTTATGTCTCTGTTTTCCATCCTAAAGCTCCCACATCTTCACTTTCCCTCTCGGAACTCTGCAAATACTAAGCTTTCCTTTCTGCCCTCAGTTTTCTCTTGGTCTCATGTGAATGGCAAGCCAAAGCTTTCTCTTCTCTGCCTGTTCTGCCGCTGGGTCATGTCCCTTGAGTGGAGGGGTGATGAAAACCCTTTGGATGATTCTCCACTCTGATTGGTAGTTGGCTTTCATTCTCATCCATGTTATCCCAGTGATCTAAAAGGTCAGACAACTGCATGGATTCAGGATGAGGGAGACTTTAAGTGGCAGAACACACGAACAAGACTTGATGGTGAGGCAAAGTATGAGTCAGTGACGAGAGAGCCAATGCCTCCATTGCTCAACTAGGGAGGTGTTCGTTCTAGGGTAGCCTCCATATTTCCGGGTATTGTGCCTGTACTAAGGTCACAGTTTAAGAAAGTGAGACCACTTGGAGTCCTAAAGTGACCCTCATGGTGTTAGGATGAAAGATCACAGGGTGTGAGGGTGCTCAGCTGTGAAATAAATATCTTAAAGGCTGTCACCTGCAAGCTCACACTGCAGAATTGTTACAAGTGGGTAGGTTTTCGTACATTAGCAGGAGGAATTAAAGAGAATATCTTTATTTCAGAAGGTGGTGACTACATGGTTCCGAAGGGGGTTTGGCAGAGCCTGACGATCACTAATGGCTGACACTTTTTAAAATGTACAGTCACCATTTTTTTTTGTTTCGAGTGTTTAAAATAGCAAGAATTAGGGGCGTCTGGGTGGCTTAGTCGGTTAAGCGTCCGACTTTCGCTTAGGTCATGATCTCGCGGTTCGTGGGTTCAAGCCCCGCGGCGGGCTCTGTGCTGACTGCCCGCTCAGAGCCTGGAGCCTGCTTTAGAGTCTGTGACCCCCTCTCTCTCTGACCCTCCCCTGCTCACACTATCTCTCGCTCTCTCTCCTAGAAATAAATAAAACATTAAAAAAAAATAAAAAAAAATAAAATGGCAAGAGTTAAGAGATTTCTAGGTTTGCTGCTGTTACAGAATGAATTTTTGAAGTCCTAACCCTCAGTACCTCCAAATGTGACCTTATTTAGAAACAGGATTACAGCAGTTTTAATTAGTGAAGATGAGGTCACACTAGATTAGGGAGAGCTCCTATGCCAGTATGACTGATGTCTGTATAAGCCAGTAAGATGATCAAGTGAAGATAGAGACACACTGGGAGAATGCCATATGATGATGACAAAGGCAGAGATTGGACTTATGCAGCTGCATGCCAAGGAATGCCCAAGATTACCAGCAAATGATTAAAAGCTAGAAAGGGGCAGAGAAGGATGTCAGGTGGGCATGGCTCTGCTGACACCTCAATTTCAGACTTCCAGTGTCCAGAACTGTGAGACAATAAATTTGTATTGTTTTAAGCCACCCAGTTCATGATACTTCATTACAGCAGTCTTAGACTGATATGGCTGCCCAATTTTATGGAGACCCAGGGAAGTTAATTAAGTGGCTTACACACGTTCTACAGCTTTTCTTTTCCCCTCCACAATTTCTTAAGAGCGAAATTGGGACTTCTGCCTGGTGAGTGGCAGGCACTAAATCAGTGTTGTGGGATGAATTAACCCACCCCTTTGCCTTGAGTTTGGATTCTGCCAAGTTGATGGCTTTCCCAGCTCTTGCTTCCTGTCGTGTGGGCTCAGTGCTGATGGTTAAGCCCCCTTTATTTATACTCTGCTCTTGTCATTCCTCCCTCTATGCTTTCACTCACAGGTGGGAGGACTGGAATTGCCATCCATTCTAGGCTAACTTACTGTTTTCTTTATAAACCCTTATAGCAGAGATGGCTAGTAGATTTCCTTATGAATACCAGCTGCGGTTGTTGGGAAATGACTGCCTGGAGGGATTCTACCAGGGATTATTGAGGCCACATCTGAACCCCATGGGAATAAGACCTAGAATCGGCTGCAAACGTCAACATGGAGAAGGCAGGGCAAGGTGGTGGCACATGAGCTGGAAATTTGCCATTCCTAATTTAGGGTATGCACTGCACAATTTAACAATTATATTGTCCTGCACTATAAACTAATTGGTTTTATTGGTGTTGGCCTTGGTTCACTTACTGCACTGTAAACCTTAATTTATTCCTACCATAGTCTCTCTATGTATATATGATAGCTCTGTCATCTGTCTCCATCACCATGTTTACGATAAATGCTCTCTGATGTACTTGGTGTACTCGGTAGGGTATAACTGTAGATTTATAAATAACAACAGCAACAAAAGCAAAATAATAATAGTATGCGCTAAGGGTCCTGGCATTCCAAACAAGTGAAAATGGACAATTTATTTTTTTCTTAAAGGCTTTGATTTTCCAGTTTTAGTATTTTTTTTTTCTCTGCAAGTTATGCACTTTGTTTTCTTAGGAACTGGTTAACAGATATTAGAGAACAGGAGGAGTTATTTAGGCATATTTGGTAATTTGGTAAATTAGACAAGTAAAAGCTCATGGTTTGAAAGTTTTAATTTTTCGCTTTATTTTAAGGAACCATACTGTAAAGGATTTTTTCCTTCTTCTTGGGAAATTTAAACTAGGTTTGTGGCATTTTTCTCAGTACCTTCAGAAAGTCCTATGCTCATTTCTAATATCAACTCTATGTCTTAATCTTTTCTTTACTCCACATATCAGAAGTAATGAGAAGCAAGTTCCTTGATAAAGCAGGGATTATGCCTGACTTAGGTTTTAAATTTTCAGCATCTATGTAGTTTGGCAAATAATAGATATCCAAAGTTAACATTTTTGGGGAATAAAGACAGTATGACTTATTTTTTAGGCCCATTCATTGCCTGACTTCCTCCAGGATCGCAGTGAATTTTACATACTAAGTGTTCTGCTCACCAGTTCTAACGGGTGTGTCAGGGGTTTCTCCACACCACCAAGCAATTCTGAGACACTAGCTGGGTGTCCAGAGCTCAATTCAATTCTGACACTGTCTACCCAGAAATGGCATCAGATTCCATGTTATGGGTTCAGTCCCACAGGACTGTCCCCACCCTTCAGATGCCACTAGCCAGTCTAAGCTTAGGCTGCTACCTGTACTTCTGAGAGGCTACAGATTGGAGGCTCCCATATCCCCCTTCTGGGCTTAATTAGTTAGAGAGGCTCGCCTAACTCAAGAAAGCTGTTTACTTACAAGATGGCAGGTCTGTTATAGCAGGTTGATAATAAAACTCGGGAACAGCCTGAAGGAAGAGATGAAGGGAAACAGTGTGGAGCAGGCATGCCGTTCTCCAGTACCTACATATGTTCCCCAACCTGGGGGCTCTCAGAACTGTGTCCCCTTGGGTTTTCATGATGGTTTTATTACATAGGCACGATTGATTACATCATTGGCCATTGGTGATTGAACTCAATCTCTAGCCCCTTCTCATCTCCCCCAGTTCTCTAATCAGTGGCTGATTCCACTGACCACCAGCCCCAGTACTAGGTGCACCAAAGGGCATTTCATTAACGTAACAGAAGACACCTTTTTCACTCTCAACACTTAAGGAATTCCAAGGGCTTCAGGAGCTGTGAGCCAGAAACTGGACAAAGATCATATTAATTTGAAAAATACATGTTTGGTTATTCAGATGACCAAACATATTTTTCTTATAAGTGACAATATCACAGTTACTAATGATAAGGAACAGTATAATATCACACTCATACTTTATCTCTCAGAGCACCTAACACTACTTTAACACTGTCAGAAATATTTAACTGAAAAATAGAATTTGAAGTACCTACAATTAAGAACTTTTCCACATGAAAAAATAAAAGATACAGGAAAAGAGAAAGAGGAAATAAAGAGGGAAGAAGGTAGAAAGAAATGCAGAAGATGGAGAAGCATAAGCATTATTTGACTGAATAAATTTCAGTTATGGGGATTTGGGGAATTTCAGCTGATTCCCAAACACTATAGATATTGAAGTCATGTGTTGTAAGTGCTGAGTAAAGAGTTAGCCTTAAGTCTGCAGGAGAAAGAAGGTTTTGATTCTTCTTAATTTTAACTAATTTCAGCAATGAATATCATAGTTATGTATTACTGAATATGCTTATGGAGTAATAAGATATATGAAATAATAATAACATGGCACCTTATTAGGAGAATTTTAAAAATCTTGAGGCTTTCACATATTAAAAACTGTGTCTCTGTCAGCGATGACTCTCTCTTCTCCTGTCACAGCCAAACTTTTTTTCCCCTTCATAGTTTATTGTCAAGTTGGTTTACATATAACACCCAGTGCTCTTCCCAACAAGTGCCCTCCTCCATGCCCATCACCCTCCTTCCCCCTCCCCCACTCCCATTAGCCCTCAGTTTGTTCTCAGCATTCAAGAGTCTCTCATAGTTTGCCTCCCTCCCTCTCCCCCACTCTTTTTCCTCTTCTTCTCCTCCATGGTCCTCCGTTAAGTTCCTCCTAATCCCCTATATATGGTATCTGTCTTTCTCTGCCGGATTTATTTTGCTCAGCATAAAACCCTCAAGTTCCATCCATGTTGCTACACATGGTCAGATTTCATTCTTTCTCATTGCCATGTAGTATTCCATGGCATAGATAAACCACATATTCTTGATCCATTTGTCTGTTGATGGACACTTAGGCTCTTTCCATGATTTGGCTATTGTTGAGAGTGCTGCTATGAACATTGGGGTACATGTGCCCCTATGCATCAGCACTCCTGTATCCCTTGGGTAAATTCCTAGCAGTGCTGTTGCTGGGTCATAGGGGAGTTCTATTGTGAATTTTTTGAGGAACCTCCAAACTGTTTTCCAGAGGGGCTGCACCAGTTTACATTCTCACCAACAGTGTAGGAGGGTGCCCATTTCTCCACATCCTCACCAGTATCTATAGTCTCCTGATTTGTTCATTTTAGCCACTCTGACTGGCATGAGATAGTATCTCAGGGTGGTTTTGATTTGTATTTCCCTGATGAAGAGGGATGCTGAGCATCATTTCAGGTGTCTGTTGGCCATCTGGATGTCCTCTTTGGAGAAGTGTCTATTCATGTCTTCTGCCCATTTCTTCACTGGATTATTTGTTTTTTAGGTGTGGAGGTTGGTGAGTTCCTTATAGATTTTGGATACTAGCCCTTTATCTGATAGGTCATTTGCAACTATCTTTTCCCATTCTGTCAGTTGTCTGTTAGTTTTATTGATTGTTTCCCTTGCCGTGTAGAAGTTTTTTTATCTTGATGAGGTCCCAATAGTTCATTTTTGCTCTTGATTCCCTTGCCTTTGGGGATGTGTCAAGTAAGAAATTGCTGCAGTGGAGGTCAAGGAGGTTGTTTCCTGCTTTGTCCTTTAGGGTTTTGATGGTTTCCTGTCTCACATTCAGGTCCTTTATCCATTTTGAGTTTATTTTTGTGTATGGTGTGAGAAAATGATCTAGTTTCATTCTTCTGCATGTTGCTGTCCAGTTTTCCCAGCACCATCTGTTAAAGAGGCTGTGTTTTTTCCATTTGATACTCTTTCCTGCTTTGTCAAAGATTAGTTGGTCATGCATTTGTGGGTCCAGTTCTGAGTTCTCTATTCTATTCTATTGGTCTGTGTACAGTCAAACTTTTTAGTAGAATTTTCTGTATTTATTATCTATACTTTGTAATTTCATATCCATTCTTCAAACCACTGAAACCTGGATTTACAGTATGGAAGATACTCAAAATAAACTGATCAGCTCTCTTCTTCCTCTGCATCTAGTGAATATTTTCCTTCCTTGTCTTCTTGACATCTGAGTAACATCTGTCAGCATGGGCCACTCTCTTTCCTGGATCTTCTTTTTCCTTCGCCTGTCATGTCTGCACACTCTCCTGGTTTCTCTCCCATCTGTCAGATGCATTGTCTTAGTCTCCTTTGAATTCTCATTTCCACTTGTATATTTTTAAAATTCAGACTTGAGGTTATTTTGGAAGTATTATCAGAAAGACTTTGGTATTAGATTGGATGTATGGAGTGAGGAAAAACGGAGTTAAAAAAGTCTGGCCTTAGCAACTAGGTGATGGGGGGCGGGGAGGGTTAGGGAGCAGAGGCATTTACTGAGATGAAAAAGAAAGACTAGAGAAAGAGAAAGAGCACTTCAGTGTGTGTGTGTGTGTGTGTGTGTGTGTGTGTGTGTGTATTAAAGATTCTGTAGAGACGAGCAATGGAATATAGAAAGGGCCCACAGCAAGTACTTGGCTGAATACAGACTGGCCCATCAGGTGACCCACCTCAGAATATCCACAGGCCCTAACTGACCAATGGACTACTTACAGCTAGATGCAGTTACTAAAACAGGGTAAATTCCATACGACCCTCATACCTCTTCACCTTACCTCTTTAAAAACAGCACTCACCTAGCAGACAGCCTATCATCTGCTCTCCTGCCCAGGCTCCCTTGCAGTGTATTCAGTAAACCTCTATCTCCTTTGTTCTGCCTCAGGTGGATTCTTTCACGTCTCTAGCCACTGACTTCCCACATTTGGGGGCCCCCATCAGCTCAGGAGAGACACCAAATTTAGACATTACAGATTCCATTTTGGGTCATCATGTCTAATTCCATTCCCAGTGAAGAGGAATGACATATAGTTATGACCATCCAGCAGTCTGCTATTAAAATCAAGACACACAGGCCCAAAACGGAGTTGCTTAGGTTAAGCCTCATGTCACCAAACTGAGACTTAATTACAGCTTTGACTCTCCAAGGAATGGACTCTTAAACTAGTTAGTCGGGAATTAGCTGGTCAGCACTGGTTAGATAATCTACCTGATACAACCCTTCTATCCCCTAAAGAAAAATAACCTTGCAATAATCAGCCTGCTTTTTTATCTAGTAGAATTTCTTTGTTCCCACTCTCTCTTGACTATAAAAGTCTCTTCTGAGCTCCTTTCTCTCTGCTGGATTGGATGCTGCTCAATTTGAATTTATTTTTTGTGCAAATAGATTGTTAAAATTTTAACATACGCCTCAATTTATCTTTTAACACTGGCAGTCCAAAGAAAAGTAATATCGAATTACCTAATTATTCCTATAAAATAATCAACTTTTTTTTGAAATCTAGAGGAATTTAGAAAAATCCAAAAGAATTCATATAGCAAACACTCTGCTATGAACCATAGGATTTGATTTAAAAAAACTTTTGAGATAAGTATAGACTCACAAGTTGTAAAATAGTACACAGGGGTCTTATATGTCCTTCATTCAACTTCCCCAATGGTGACATCCTAACTATAGTGTACTATTGAAACAAGGACATTGATCAACACAGTATAATTAGTTAGACTACAGACCATACCTCATTTCATAATCTTTTTACATTCATTTATTTTCTTTTTTTTTTTTTAAATGTTTTTATTTATTTCTAGGAGAGAGAGAGAGAGACAGCGCGAGCAGGGGAGGGTCAGAGAGAGAGGGAGACACAGACTGAAACAGGCTCCAGGCTCCGAGCTGGCAGTCAGCACAGAGCCCGACGCGGGGCTCGAACCCACGAACCGCGAGATCATGACCTAAGCGAAAGTCGGACGCTTAACCGACTAAGCCACCCAGGCGCCCCTACATTCATTTATTTTCTTATATGTCTTTAGGTAGAATTCTAGGACATTTTATAATGCTGTGGTCTGAATGTGTCTCCCCAAAATTCATTATGTTGAAACCTTCCCCTCAAGGTGATAGTTTTAAGAGGTGGGGCCTTTCGGAGATGATTAGGTCATGAGAGCAGAGCCCGTATGAATGAGATCAGTGCCCATATCTCTTAATCCCTTAATCTCTTCAGCTGTTTGAGGCTGCAGAGGGGAAATATAGCCACGTGTGAACCAGGAAGAACCAAGTGTCTTTACCAGACACCAAATATGTTGGTGCCTTGATCTTGGACTTTCCAGCCTCTAGAACTGTGAAAAATAAATGTTTGTTGTTTATAAGCTACCCAACCTATGGTATTTTGTTAGAGCAGCTTGAATGGACTAGGACTCATAAATGTGAATAAACACTATTACAACCAAAATATAGACCCATTACATCACCACAAAGGAACTGCTTCATATAGATTTATACTCATACCTTCCTCTCCTTCCTTAATTCCTGGCAAACACTTATCTGCTCTGTGTCTCTTTAATTTGGAGAATGTTATATAAATAAAATCATATAGTATGTAGCCTTTTGAGTTTTCCCTCCTTTTCAGCCTCATGCCCTTAAGATCATCCAAGTGATTGCATGTATCAATGCTCATTCCCTTTTACTGTTGAGTAGTATTTCAAAATTTGATTTTGAGAGCGTGTGGGAGTTCTAGGTATGGAACTGTGGTATACATTGCCTTGCCAACTTGATGGAAAGTATTCAACTGAACTCAGGTTGATACAATAGAGATTAATAAGTGTGACAAAGGAAGAAGAATCACAAAGAAGGAAATTCTTAGCCATGCTCAGGAAAAGATAGCCAGCAACAATGCCTATATGCCGACACTTCCCAAGGTGTATTTTATCGCATGCCGTCAGGCCTAATGTGGAAAGAGTGCTTAATGGCAAAGTTTAGGAAATCACAAAAAGTATCAGAGTTGTAGGATTTATCTTTAATGGGATAATGTGTGTTTTGAATTCTAAGAGAAGGATATGACATTCTGTGCTTGCCAAACTTTCAGACAAGCACATACATGTCTGAGAATATTTCCCTCTGAGAGTTTTTCAGGGAAAATATTTTGGGTAAAGCTGTTGTGAATTATTAATATACATATCAAGTTCTAAAATGATCATGAAGTTTTATCACACAGTCCAGTGTGTTTATGAAGTTGATTTTAAGGTTTATAATAGGTATAAAATATAAAGTTAACTTAATGGTAGAAGTGTAATGACCAAATGTTCCTAATGGAAAAAAAGTCAAACTCACAGAACCAGAGAGTGGTATGGTGGTTCCCAGGAGGTGGCGGTGGGGAAAATGGAGAGGTGTTAGTTAAAGGGAAACCTTTCAGTTATGAGACGAATAAGTTCTGGGGAACTAATGCACAAAAATATTGGCTATCGTTAATAATAGTGTATCGTATACTTGAAATTTGGTAGGAGAGTAGATCTTAAGTGCTTCCCCCCCACAGAAGACCAAAAAACCAAAAAAAGTTACTATGTGAGGTGATGGTTGGATGTGATAATTAACTTAATTGTGGTAAACATTTCACAATCTATATATATATCAAATCAAATCATCCTGTTGTACATCTTAAATATACATAATTTTTGTCTATGCTTCAAAAACCTGGAAAAAAAACAGATAAAATATGCTGCCACTAGGGGGCAGAAGAGGATTGGGACAAAGAAAACCCAACTTGCTGTGTGATTTAAAAATTCCTGTTGTGAGGGGGCACCTGGGTCGCTCTGTTGGTTGGGCATCTGCCTTAGGCTCAGGTCATGATCTATGCTGTCCACGCAGAGGCCGCTTCAGATCCTCTGTCCCCCTTTCCCTCTGCACCTCTCTGGCTCATGCTCTCTCTCTCAAAAACAAACAAACAAACAAACAAACAAACAAAGAAATAAACTTTAAAAATCCTGTTGTGAACTAAAAATGAAATGGGATCAGAGAACATATTCTCTTTTTTGTGCGAGGATAATAAACTTATTAAGATTTTCTGCTTGCTCCTATTACCATATACTTTTTAGGATGCATTTTGTTCTTTGGCATATAATTTATATATACTAATTTGTTATTTTTTGAGTAGAAAACATATCCAGAGTGGGAGCTGCCTTTTGACTTTATGAAAGCAAATCCTGACTTAAAAAACCCAAGAGGTCATTAACCTTTGGAAATTTAGAAGGAGATACTATTGCCATATTCTACTATAATTCTTCTAGGTTGTTTTGGCTAGGGGATAAGTTATGGCAAGCCAGGTTTGACCTACTTTGTGGAATTTTAATCTCTTGATAGAATCAAAGAGTCTCCATGAATCCTCTATCATATATTTATTACTACCTTTCTCTGCTGACTTCTGCTGTGCGCTCGAAGTACTTTTTCTCCTCTCAGTGCGTCTCCTTTCATAAGCACAGCTAGAAAGGAACAAATATAACAAAAAAGATAGCAAAATGGACTTGTTAGTGGAGGATTGGTTGTCTGGTGAGCTTCTCTCCAATCCCATCTTCACTTACAGCACCAGACTCCCACATGTTTTTTCTCATTGTGAACTAAAAGCTTATCTGAATAAAGATGTTTCATGACAATCCGGGAAGCCCCTCTCATCTGGGAGAATTATCTAGAAATTTTCTACTAGGAAAGAGCCTTATAGGGTTTGATTCTACACTGAAGGGACCTCCCCTCCACAGGGCCCACCTGCTCTCTTCTTCCCTTCCCTAAAGTGACTGCTTGTTTGTCATACAGCTCTGCTGACGAAGATCCCAGTGGGTCTTCAGACAGGAAGATGGAAAACAGGAGTGGAAGAGGAGTCCTTGTCCTTCCCTGGGCAGTGCACTCTTGGGTCCGGACGTGGGGGTATTTAGACGTGCCTGAGCATGCTCTCAGGAGGGAACTGAGATGGCCTCTCCCATACAAAGGAAGCCTAAGAGACAAGGGAGGAGGCTACAGATGAATGAATTATACTGTGTAAATTGGATTATCCAATTGCCCATTTATTCTCTTCCTGTTAACTTTCAGATGTGAGTGATTTCTAAATGTTTTGGCCTTATTTTAGTTGCGCTGAAGGGAATTGAAAAAAGAGTTTAAACTGTAGGGTGAGAACCATGCCTTCCTGTGAGGCCAGTGTAGAAATGATAGTTTTAATAAATAGACAAGACATCAAAGCAGGAATTTGAGTGTCAGGGTCACTAAGCCTAGTCCTCAACCTCTGCAAGAGCCCTGTGCGTTGTCGCCTTGCAGGGTGATGGAGTCCTCTCAGACACCCAGAATAGGCATGTGGAAAGGGGGCCGTGGGCATTTCTTCCCACACAAATGCTACAGACAGCTGCCCTCCAAGCTTCTCCCTAGACAGGTTTCTTTCAAATCCATTAATCTCTAGGATGAGAAGATCAAGTAAGTTATTTATCTATGTTTATTATCAACTCAGAAATGGCTCCTTTACCCAACCATTTTCAGGTGAGTAATCCAAAAACTGGTTCTGAGAGGTTAAGTGGCATTCCTAAAGTCATAGGATTAGGACAGGGGCTAAAGCTCAGGTTTCCTGAGTCCAAGTTGTTTAGACACTGCCCCTCATGGGGATGTTTCCACTTTTTTGGACAGGTCATACTCTGCACTCATATAGAGGCTTCAGGGTACCAAGAGACAGAGACAAGTCCCAAAAGGTTTCTAAATAATTCTTTATTTTCCACCCAGGGCAGTGCTAAGCAATATTAGATACTAATTACATGGCTTTCTGCTTTGTGTTGAAGGTGGAATTCTTTCAAGAACTCTGGGATGTTGAGCCGTGTGGCTCATTGGTTGAAGGGACAGATGCAGATGTTTCTCCTGGACCTTCATAGCCAGACCCTGAGGTTGTGACAAGATAAGGGCTTTAGGGGAGTGTGTGTCTGTGTGTATCTGTGTGATTCCTTTTATTTTACCACCTTGGGAAAGAAATAATGGGCCAGGGTACTTGGAATCATTACTCTTTTCCTTCCTCCAATACAATGAAGGGCAAAGTCTTTTCTGTCGTTAATTAGGCTCGAAAGTAGGGAGTCCTCTCAATTCCAAGCAACGGGGCATTGGGCCGGGAGATCCAGGTGTTCCATTTTCTCCTCAGTGCAGTTCATTTCATGGGAAATGCAACGAACGCCAAGGTGTTGATGACAATTACTTAGTAACACATATTACTGAACCCCTATATTCCAGTAAGAAGGAAAATAATCATATGGTATTGTCAGTGTCTCTTCCATAATATCCATGCTGTTCTCTCTCCTATATGACAGCTCTCTATGGCCATCATGTGTCATTTGTGACAACAGATTGATTGCTTATTTACTATATGCCTTCCTGGCATTGTTCTAAGTTCTTAACATGTGTTACGTCAAATAATCCTTCCAAATGCCTCATAAGATAGGTGCAATATTACAGATGAAGACACTGACAAAATGACGATAAATGTATTCCATAAGAGTAGGTGGAAAGCCTGCACTCAAATCCTAGCATTCTGGTTCCAGAGTGTGTGCTCCTAACCATGACACCATCCTGTCGCTCAGTAGCATTCACCTGACTTCCATGAAACCGTATGGACCTCGATTAAATCTTGGAGCTTTTATCCACAATTCCTTAGGTTCCCGTATGATTACATACATGGATGTTATTCTCGTTTGGGGAGAACAATCTGAAGTAAAAACTAGAGATTAATGATAAAATCATCCCAATATCAACTCAAGAATAATGTGACTTGGAAAGTCACTCTCCATGTTCAACTCACAAATATTATTTTCAAATGACACAGCTAGTGTTTATTGAATTATTTAGTACTTAACTAGGTGTAAAACAAATGCTTTACATGTATTGCCTCTTAATCTACCCAGTGACTAATTGGAGTAAATACTATTGTCCCTAGTTTACAGATGAGTTTAAGGTTATTGAAAAATTTCTCAGTGTTGTAAAGTGTCTGCTCTTAAAAAGCAGAAGTGAGATCAGAACTCAATGCTATGACTCTAGCACCCACGTTCTTAACCACTGAGTTATATTGGTATCCTGGCTGTTTTGTAGTTCAGGATAGACATCTTGCTAATGAGCTTTCCTGAAAAACTGGAGCAGTAGCCTTGGTCTCTCTGTTCATCAGCAAAATTTTGTTTTGCGCATTCTGTTCTGGTCTTGAACCATCTGTGTACTATTCTTTCTTTCTTTAGTATTCAACTTTCATCATCTGGCTTTGATTTGCTCAAAGTCTTTTCTCTGAGATTTGTATTGCTTTAGTTTCTTTTCCTATGGAAACCATTTTTTGTAGTTAATTTAATAATACATGTTTTACTACTTTGAAGTCTTGCTTTTTCACTACAATACTGGAATTTATATAGCACTATGATGGATATTTTGAGGAAAAATGATCTATATGGATATATAATTTTAAATTGATAATCTTTTGGTCCTAAATTATCCTTATAAATGGTTTGTCAAACATAAATGATCCAAACTCCCTGTCCAATGCCACTTTGTCCACATGGCATGATCTGAGGAGCATAGAAAAGTGTCTGCCTTAAAATGTTTGTTAATGCCATAGAGAAATAAAGTATTATCTATGAAAATTCTCTGAAAATGCATATAGGCTCATTCCAGGATGACCATGTATTAACTTACAGGTGTTGCATTAGCCAACTGAGTTTCTTCAAGTTCCAGAGAGTGGGGCAGAACACTCGAATGAGGTTCAGGGATAGGTAAATTCATCTCTGGTGCAGACTTGTACTTTAGGTACGTATGGGTAGCCCAGTGAAAGCCTTGTAGAAAGTGGGTGGCGGTAAGGAGAAAGGGGGAGAAAGGCGGGAAAAGGGTGAGAAAATGAGGAATTTGAAAAAGTGGGAAAATCTAAATATGTACGGAGTTGTGGTTGATATTCATGCAATTGCTCTCCCAGATCAAAGTGATTTTCCCTTTTTTGGTAACCTTCCATTACTTGTCCCTGCTGCCTATCTCTCACCTCCCATTCAAGTAATTATGTTGGGAGAAGCCAAATTCACCAAACATGTCTTTGCCTTCAGAGCTGATTGGGTAAAGGTGGGCTGATATGTCCCTTCTCAAATCTCTGAGACCAAAAGGTTCTAGACAGTTGGATGTCATCCCATACAAAAGAGAATATAAACCAGGACTTCAGTGATGCTAGAGAATGGCAGAGATGAGAAATAGAAATTTTTAGTTCTATTTGGTGTTCTAGTCACCACCTTTTCTCATCCGTTCCCTAGGATTTTTGTAATTCTGTCCTTGGCATTGATAGACATCTCTTTTTGCTTAATTATTGAGCTTCTTATCATTTATAATGAGTCACATTTTTATTGTAGTAAAACATATAAAACATAAAATTTACCATTTCATTCATTTTTATAATGTGTATTTCAATGACATTAAGTACATTTATACTATCGGGCAATCATTGCCACCATTCATCTCCAGGACTTTTTCATCTTCTTAAAATGAAACTCTGACCCATTAAACAATAACTCCCTATTTTCCTCTTCTCCTAACTGCAGATCTACTTTCTGTCTCTGTGAATTTGACTACTGTAGATACCTCATGTAAGTGTAATCATCAGTGTTTGTCTTTTTGTGACTGCCTTATTTCACTTCACATAATGTCTTCAAGGTTCACCCATGTTGTACCATGTGTCAGAATTTCTTTCCCCTCTAAGGCTAAATAGTATTTAGTTAAATGTACAGTAAAACCTTGGTTTATGAGCATAATTCATTCTAGAAACATGCTTATAATCCAAAGCATTTGTATATCAAAGGAAATTTCAAGAATAGTTGTCTCAGTGGTGGTCATGTGACATTTGGCATCACATGCTCTCGTATTACAAGACATTGCTCATTTATCAAGTTAAAATTTATTAGAAATGTTTGCTCATCTTTTGGAACAGTCACAAAGCAAGTTGGTCACAATCCAAGGTTTTACTGTATATGGTGCATTTTTGCTTATCCATTCAGCCATCAATGGACACTTGAATTGCTTCCACATTTTGGCTATTGTGATTGATACTCCTATAAAAATGAACATTGGTATACAAATACCTGTTTGAGTCCTTGCTTTATATTCTTTTGGTATACACCCAGAAGTGGAATTGCTGGGTCATATGAGAATTCAATGTTTAAATTTTTGAAAAATTACCTTATTATTGCCCATAGTGTCTTCACCATTTTGCATTCCCATCAAAAAGCCCCCAAAGTTTCCAATTTCTCCACTCCTTGACAGCACGTGTTATTTTCTGTTATTTGATAATAGCTATCAAAATGGGTGTAAAGTTATATCACACTGTGATTTTGATTTTTATTTTCCTAAGGACTAGTGCTATTGAACATCTTTTCATGTGCTTATTGGCCATTTGTCTATCTTTGGAGAAATGTCTATTCAAATATCCACTTTTTAATTGTTCTTCTTTGTTCTTGTTGAGTTGTAGGGGTTCTTCATATGTTCTAGATCCATTATCAGTTATATGGCTTGCAAATATTTTCCCATTCTATGTGTTGCCTTTCACATTCTCTATAGTGTCATTTGAGGCACAGTTTTAAATTTTGGTGTAGTCCATCTTCTTGACTTTGCTTTTGTTGTCTGTGGTTTTACTGTGATGTCCAAGACATCACTGCTAAATACAATGACATGAAGCTTTTCACTTATATTTTCTTCTAAGAGTTTTAGGTGTTACATTTAAATCTTTGATCCATTTTGAGGGAATTTTTGTATATGGTGTAAGGTAAGAGTCCAACTTCATTCTTTTGCATGTGAGTGTCCAGTTTCCCTAACACCAGTTGCTGAAAAAATTCCTTTCCTCATTGTAAGCCTTGGCACATTTGTTGAAAATCAGTTGACCATATATGTGAAGGTTTATTTCTGGGCTCTCTGTTCTACTCTATTTGTCTATATTTCTGTCTTTATTCTAGTACCAGGGCTTTGAATAAATTTTGAAATTAAGAAGTGTGAGATCTCCAGTTTTGTTCTCCTTTTTCAAGGTTGATTTTGGCTATTCAGGGTCCTTTGAGAATCCATTTGAATTTTAGGATGGATTTTTATATTTCTGCAAAAAAAAGTCATTGGGATTTTGATAAAGACTATTTTGCTTCAACTTTTGCATCTTTGCTTTGAGCTTCTATTTTACAGAAGTAATTAGTTTGTTAAGTTTTAAAATTTGCTTTTATCTGCTCCATGAAAATTTTTCTTGTGATTATTCTTTGCCATTTCCCCCCCAGCCTCCTCTCTGTCTCTCTTTCTCTCTCACACATGCTTTTTGGTGGAATTTTAGGAAGTTTAATTATTCCTTTTTAACTTCATAATGAGTACAGTTCTTTCTGCACTGTTTTGTGAGGGTCATATGAAAGAGGAGAGTTTTTCAAGCTTATAGAAAATTTTTATTACAAGTAAAATTCCTTATGATATAAGATCGTGTGGATAAATTCTTTTAGCTTTTATTTCTTTACAGCCACCTATGATTAAAAGCCACAGCACCGCCCATAATGTACTGTATCCTCCCTTACTTTTTGAAAGCTCTTCAAACATGTGGTGTGTATGAGTGATTCCCGGTCCCCTACCTTCCCTGTTTCTCCTTGATATAGACTATATCAGATTGTCCTACTGGTCCTGGGGACCTGTGTTCTAATAATTTTGTTTGAGACTGTTACCTAAATACGTCCTCTCTGGATATCTTCCCACACCTCTGTTTGACCTTCAATGCATTTGGAAGCCTATCTTCACATATTATGTTTTGAAATTATAAAAGTGTCTAAATTTATTAAAACTAGAGCTTAGCTTTATGTTTCTTATTCTCCTAGTTGTTTTTGGGTTGTTTTCTGAAGGAGAAGAGACTGGCCTTATAGTTTCCAACAATGAATCTATGAACCAAGAACTTCAACTAGTAGAAATAACAATCATAGAAAGTTGACTTTTAAGAGCAAGAAATGTGAGGAGGATGGATAATATCAGAATACCAAACAATTCCTTAATGGTGAATTCTAGCTAAGTAAAGACACCTGTGTGATCTGCGTGAATGACAACACATGGAACGCAGAACTGATGTGAATTAGCTGCCATTGCCCTTCATAATCAGTCTTAGGGTGCTCTGGAGATCTCAGCTTTAGGCTTATGTGTATTGTTCAGATTTTGTTTTTGAATCTAGGATTGTCATTGGTATTTCTACCTCTAAATTCCTGGCTCAAATGCTTTTCACATTGTTACTTGTGACTTTTATTTGGACTTGTGTAGTCCATTGACTCTATTGTCCTTTCTTCCTTCCACCTACTACCAACCAACAGGTATCTGCTTAGTGGACTGGGTGGACTCCTGGATTTTCAAGGTGATGTGAATGCGACAGGGGAACAGTTAGTCTTCATTTCCATTAAGGCTGCTGCAACGGAAATTATAAGAGCGGATAAGAAATTTATCATCGTACCTTATCATCAGGACATGACCAGAAGTTGGAATAGGATATGAATAAGGAAGGTTATGTATTCCATGTGCAATCAGAAATACTTCAATAACAGTAGTGTTTGGCCATCCAAGAGTGACATCCCAAGAGAGTTGGTGTGACAGAGAGGCTTAGATGAAGGTTTGTTTCCTTTATAGTTGGCGCCTGCAGTAGTAGTATCTAGGATAAAGTGCTCCATAAAATGCATTAGTGAGTAGTATCAAAGTGGTGTGGTGAGGGGAAGTGACAAGGTAGAGGTTCACTGAAGCAGTGGGTTCTTCTAGGTATTGGTAAAACATAGGCCATTAAACATTCTTCAAGACAATAGGTGGGGCTCTTTCTTTCCAACTCTACACTTCTTTTATGCTTCTCCTTATGATTACTTTTCCCTTCAAATCTACCTTAAGTGTTTATTTTGCCTTGTATAAAAGTATGAGATGTCGCAGATCAGTGAAGGGCTTGGTGAGTTCATACCCATAGAGATGGCCCTATCGTAAGCCATGTAGACTCCTTAATATTACAACAGAATATAGAAGATCTATTCAACCAATATCATAAGATTAGCCTTTGAATTAGCCTTTGATTAGCAAGAAATAGAATATTTATTTTTTAAAGTTTCCTTTGACATGGTTGCAATTCCATAGTAATTATATTAAAGTATATTACTTTTACAGGTTTCTTCTAGAGAGAAATAATGTATCTCCTAATTGCATATATTAAGGAGAGAATAAAGGTGTTTAAACTATTATCAAGGCACACATAATGAAGTGCATGTGTTCCAAATTCTATATTCCATTATTTAAAATTTTTGTAAGGAGCAATTTCTATAATATACACGTCACTTTCTATGTAGCCTAGGGTACTAACCAAAATAAATAAAATAAATTTTCCAAATGAGCAAAATTAGTTATATCAGAATAATTAAAGAAGAAATCATATACATGTTTCTTAAATGAAAGAATATGTTATGTTATCTTAAAGTCATCTGAAATTTCTCATATGCTACATCTCTTAAATTGGACTTATTCTTTTCCAGCTAGGTCTCTTTTTATTGTACTGAATATATGTTTTTTTAAGTTCCAGGAAAGATTCTTTGTCAAATTTATATTTGGCTTCTTTAATCCCCAGAGCTTGTGAATGATATCAGAGTGGGAAATATTGTAAATTATTCCGAATAATTGGAACACTGGAAACGAAATTAGTGCTTCATACAAGTAAAATAAAATTTTTGCCTGGAGCACATTAATTTTGATTTTATTATTCATCTAATTTGTAAAGTTTCTTAGTTTCTTATGTGGAAAAAGTAAAGAATAGAAAGACTACACACATTTCAGTTATGAGGAACTCCATAGTAAAATAAGCCAAAATTCGAGAATGTCTTCCACTTTCAGAGCAGATCTTTCCATCTCTATTATATGGGATAGGGAGACTTTTAGTTCACTTCCCAAGTGAGATATCCCCTTCTAAGTAGCACATGCCACAATGGTTTGGTGATGAACCCATATTCTAGAAGATTAGTTCAATTTTTCATATGCTTTAAGCTGAGATAAAACCCACAGTTCTAAACAAATCCTCTTTCTTCTAAAGGAGAAATGGAATCCCTATATTTTTCATTCACGTATCATAAAATCTTAGAGCTGGCAGGGGTTTAATTTACACTTAAAATTTCAAAGGTTACTTTTTCCAAGCTATTTGATCCAAGAATGATGGGCTTCTTCCTGATTATTTAAATTTGACCATTTTGGAGTCTGATTCATAAGTTAGAAAGTCTTGACTTAGTCAAGGGCTGCCAAACTATAACATCAAAGAATTAAGCTTAGTTCAAAAATAAAAATGGTGAATTCTGATTGAGTGCTAAACTTGGCAGATATCTTCATGCAAATCATCTACCTTCCATGAAATGGGTTTGATACATCTCTAGGAAATGATGCCCACTAGTTTTTTAGATTGATTAGATGTGGTTTTAGTACAGAACTGACATTTTCAATTAAATGCTTGTAGTGTAATTATTGATACTGAAAACCTGGGCTGTGACATATAGGGAAAACTGAAAATAACAACATGAATCTCTATTTTTAGGTATCAAGTATTATATAATCATTAGAAAAATTTCTTGAGTGCTTAATATGGGAATATTTCTTTTATTTGCATACTACAGTATGTATACTTTTACATAACATATTACTTTTACACTTCTATGTATAACATATACTTTTAAAATGCACAATCTATACTATAAGCTTATTTATAAGTTTCTTATAAATATTATAAATCAGGTTTATGAATTTCATATACTGGTGTATCAGTTCATGTTTAGTGTTTCTAAAAATCTCTAAAAAATAAAATAACACAAATAATACAATTATTACAAAATTTATGAACACCCCCAATAATTACTTTGTAATTGATTTATTTCTTCATTATCTCTATAATTATCTTTATCTTTTACTGGAATTGCAAGGCTACCCACACAACCAAGAATTACCATTTCACTCTGCAAGTTACTGTTTGGTGATTTGGGATTGGAATATGGTCCTCTGTGTACCTTTGAGGGTGATTTGATCCAAGCAGGAGGTTTTTAAGATAAGCCTAGAAAGGAAGATTGGTATGCAATTGTATTGAGTCTCAAATGCAAGACTAGGAATTCGAACTTATTTGGTAAGAAATATTGTTGACTTTTGAGTAAACGCAATATAGAATGAAGGCTGGGCCTTAGGAAAATTGATAAAGCTTCAAATGGTTTTTGTTTAATTCACTGTACAAATTCATTTCACTTTGAATAGTTGTAGAGACCTGGCTTTTGTTCTGAAAATTTTCCCTCAGCTTTATTGAACTATGATTGACAAATAAAAATGTGCATATTTAAGGTGTGTAAGTGTGTATACTTCAGATGTGCAGTTGCATATATTTAAGGTAATGATTTGATATATATATATATATATACACTTGGTGAAACAATTACCATAATAAAGTTAATTAACATATGCATTACATCACATAGTTTCCTTTTTTTAGTGGTGTGATAACTTGAGATTTACTCTTTTGGCAAACTTCAAGTCAACAATACATTATGTTCTGAAATTTTAATACAAATCAGGATATTTAACAGGTAAAACAAAAAAAGTAGCAAATTAGCAAATATCTTTCTTTTTCTTTTCTTTTTCTTTCAGTCAGTCTAAACAATTAGTTTTCAAAGAGAGAGTGTTTTGGCCTCCCTGTCCAAAGGGCATTTAGTTACCCCTCTTTTTTTTTTTTTAAATCTTTAAACTTTTATTTGTTTTGGAGGGAGAGACAGAGAGAAGAGAGAGAGACAGAATGAGCAGGGGAGGGACAGAGGAAGAGGGAGACACAGAATCAGAAGCAGGCTCCAGGCTCTGAGCTGTCAGCACAGAGCCTGATATGGAGCTCGAATTCTTGAGCCTTGAAATCATGACCTGAGCTGAAGTTGGACGCTTAACCAACTGAGCCACCCGGGCACCCTGTGGTGACCCCTCTTATGACTGGGAAAGATGCTACTTCATCTAGTAGCTATTCTCCATGTGAGTAGAGACCAAGGATACTGTTAAACATCCTACAATGTATGGGACAGTCATCTACAACAAAGAATTATCTGGCACCAAATGTCCACGGTGCTGAGGTAGAGAAACCCTGGTGTACACATACTGTGTTCCAAGGAACGGTTAGTCCTTGGAAGAGCATGAACTAAGTATGTGACTCCCCTGTGCTCAGGGGTAATTATTTGTATTTTCTTTGAAGGACTTGGGTAATTATTTGTATTTTCTTTTGAGACCCATAACATCAGATGTAGTTATTTTATAGAGTGTGCTTTGAAGTTAAGTTTTCAGGACATTTGATGTGAATAGTAGCTCTTTATACTTATTTTGTTTTAATCATATATCCTGAAATATAAAACATGAATGTAGTAAGTGATCATTAAATAGCTCATGTCACAGGTATTACTGGGGTCCCACAAAACTAGTGCTAGAAAAGGTTGAATTTTATATGGAAGGATAGCCTAAAGATTATAGAATATTTGCTGTAACCAATAATGTTAGTTTTTTCAAGGTGGATTTTTAATATTTAAAAGGTAGCAAAAAGTGGTGATCATGTTTTTAAAATGGTTTTAGAAAGTTCATCTAAAGATGTATTTGACTTTGAAATCATTCAGATTTTACAAATGAGAATATTGAGTCTTACATTAAGACGTGACTTTGTTTTCAGATTTTATACTTTTAACCTTTTTATTTTGAAAAAATTTTAAACCTGGCAAGATAGAGCAATGAATTGGTTTATACCCTTCAACTAAATTAACCAACTGTTAAAATTTTGCCCCATTTTCTCTCTACTGTTAATATGTATGTGTATACATATGTTTTATGCTTACTTATTTTTTTGGCCTCCTAAGAATAAGGAATTCTCTTATATAACCATAATCACCCCTGGAGGAACACCTGATGTAGATAACTGATCAAAAACAAAACAGCAACAAAAACAAGAAAGAAAAAGAGAGAGAGAGAGAGAGAAGCAGGTGTTTTTGTTAACTGTTTATTATTTTGCTTTTTCTCTGTTAAATATCCAGATTAAAAAAAGTTCAGAACAAAACGTATTATTGTATGCTTGAAACATACTAAGCAAGTAGAGCTCAAGGGTTCTCATCATATACACAAAAAAGGTAACTATGTGAAATGATGAATATGTTAATTAGCTTGATTGTGATAATCATTTCATAATGTATGCAAAAATCAAAACATCACATTAACTCAGAAATCAACATTAGTTCCTACCAAAATAGGTTATGATGATTACATTCAGAAAATTTAAAATCAAAACAATTTATGTAAATATAGTCTTCATTCAAAATTTGCCGATTGTGCCAATATTGTCCTTTAGTACATGTCATATCTCCCTCTTCTCCCTTAATTTGGAATATTTTCTGTGTGTTTTGTTTAAAAATTTTTAAATGTTTATTCATTTTTGAGAGACAGAGAGTGAGCGGGAGGGGGCTAAGAGCGAGGGGGCAGAATCTGGAGCAGCCTCCAGGCTCTGAGCTGTCAGCACACACCCTGACGTGGGGCTTCAACTCACGACCGCAAGATCGTGACCTGAGCTGAAGTCAGAGGCTTAACTGACTGAGCCACCCAGGCGCCCTGATTTCCTTCATTTTTAAAGTTTAAAAATTACGAATTGTGGTAAATACACATAAGATTTATCATTTTAAGCATTTTTAAGTGTATAGTAATGTTGAGTACATTCACATTGTTGTGCAACTGATCTCCAGAACCCTTTTCATCTTGCAAAACTAAACCTCTCTACTCTTTAAATGACACTTCCTCGTTTTCTCCTATTTCCCCAGTCACTTGCAGCCACCATTCTGCTTTCAGTCTCTACAAATATGACTTCTCTAGGTACCTCATATAAGTGAAATCATATGTTTTTGTCCTTTTGTAACTGGCTTATTTAGTATTCTTTTTAAATCATGAATTCAATAAGAGTATTTTTGTAAGGATTATGTAATGGATTTTTATTAAAGTTGATAAAACTTTTTGGACAAATGCCATTTTATAAATAAAAGAAACTTCAAGATAATCTTTTATAGTTAAGGGTGTTGATCAAGAATTTGGTGTCTGAATACTTGTCAGTTTCATTAAATAATAAATGCTTGGTTTTGGTAGCTTATGAATTTCATCTGCTTTTGCTGAACACACTCATTTTTTTCTTCTGGAATTATATGAGTACTTAGAAAAGAGAATATCATTTAAGATCTATGCCTTTCTTTTCTAAAGTTTATTTATTTATTTTGAGAGAGAGAGAGAGAGAGTGAGTGAGAGCACAAGCAGGGGAGAGGCAGAGACAGAGAAAATCAAGCAGGCTCCTCACTACCAGTGCAGAGCCCAATCCAGGGCTTGAACTCATGAACTGGGAGATCATGACCTGAGCCAAAGTTGAATGCTTAACCGACCAAACTACTCAAGTGCCCCTAAGATCTATGCCTTTTAGGGGCGCCCGGGTGGCTTAGTCGGTTGAGCGTCCGACTTTCGCTCAGGTCATGATCTTGACTGTGAGTTGACTCGTGGGCTCTGTGCACACTAACCCTCAGCTCAGAGCCTGAGCCTGTTTCAGTCTGTGACTCCCTCTCTCTGGACCCTCCCCTGCTGCTGTCTCTCTCTCTAGAAAAAAAAAAAACATTAAAAAATTTTAAAAAAAAGATCTATGCCTTTTAAATATAAGTAGCTAGTAAATGTATTCCAGATAAACATGAATTTTATGTTACATTTTTCTAAATGGAACACTGAAAAGTCACTTAGTTACTTTTAAAGAAATACCATGTATATCTACTTATCTATGCGTAAGACTGACAGGTATATTGGAATGTGAAGTATCTAATTTTCTAAGGGCATGTTTCAAATATGTGAGGTGATGCTTTTAATAACAGAGCAGAGAAGTAAAAAAAAAAAATCACTGAAGGCTATATATAAAAGATGGACACGTTGGAACTATATGCAATTCATAAGATTTTTGGATGGGTTCCCAAAGTCAGTGTTAGGCAGAATATTTGAACAAATTTGGATTTGATTTGTGAAAACCTTTCTTATTATATGCAATTATGCATTTACCATGTAATAGTAAAAATTGCTTGAATTTACCAGTTAATATGAGCAAAACATTCTAGCCAGGCCCTTTCTCTCTATATAGCTAAACTTTTCAGTTCTAGTACAAAGTACTAGTTCTTTAAAGTGATATACATTAGCACTATCTTTTGGATTTTGACTGAAGAGATTTGATGAAATTCACAGTGGAATATGGGACCAGGAAGTGAGGCATAGAAATTGGTTTCCCAAAGCAAGTTTTCATTTAGCCCACTTAATCGCTGGGCTAGAATAGAAAGCCCCCAGCACCTTCAGGTTCATCTAGTCCAAAATTCTCTTTCTCTTACAAAGATTGCCAAATTAGATCCTTATTCTTACTAAGGCTTATCATTCCATCTTTAGAAAGCTCTGACTGCTAGAAAATCATCTCCTATTTTTCCCGGTCCCACCCATCAGAGCCATAGAGAAATGTCTTATCTCTCTTCCACATGATCAGCTTTCGAATATTAAAACACAGTATGATTTAATTTTTATAAACTGGGATCTTTCAGCACTATAACCCTGGGCTCAATTCAAGAGGCAGAACAGATGAGGAAAGGGTAAACAAGGAGAACTGGCAGAGATTAGGCCCTAGTCTCCCATGCCATAAGTCAGAACAAGATTTGCTCCTTCTACCAGCCAGGTGTAACTTCCCCATCTCCCTGCATTCTGTGCAGCCCCTATTGTCAATCAGCCTAGTGCAGGTGGATTCCAAATACCATAGCCAACAGTGCTTTGTTGCTTTTTTTTTTTTTTTGAATTTATTTATTTATTTATTTATTTTTTATGTTTTATTTATTTCTAGGAGAGAGAGAGAGACAGCGTGAGCAGGGGAGGGTCAGAGAGAGAGGGAGTCACAGACTGAAACAGGCTCCAGGCTCCGAGCTGGCAGTCAGCACAGAGCCCGACGCGGGGCTCGAACCCACGAACCGTGAGATCATGACCTAAGTGAAAGTCGGATGCTTAACCGACTAAGCCACCCAGGCGCCCCTGCTTTGTTGCTTTTGACAGCAAAAAGTTGGCACTTGTGGATAAATAAAATATATACTTTCTTTGTTGCAATTTAGGGATGAGCATAACTTGCTATTTCACAAATAAGCAGGGCACTGGTAATTATCAGTCTTGTAGAAATTGTAGGGACAAAGTGTGAAGGTCACTATGATGATCCTTTCATCAAATTAGAACATTGTCTTTTCTACATATGTCATGTTTGGAGTGCTCATTGTTGTAAAACCATGCAACAACTGTGTAAGTCATGAAGTATAACCCTAAGAGCTTAGGAAAAAGGACACCTTCAATTAACTTCCAGTATTCTCACTCTCTTAATGGTCTTACTAGCTTGTACTCCATAGCAGATACTGATGGTGCTGCGTATCCAGCAGAATCCTGACGTCTTTCCAGACCTGCCCTCCACAGGCCTGTGTGTTTTATGGAAGGCAACCTCCAGCCCCAGGGGCCAATGCTGGTAATTTTCGAAGTTGGAAGGAGCAGATTTTAGGTATTTTTGGTAGGTTAATTCTTTGTTGTTTGGACTAACTCATGCATTGCAGGACATTTAACATCCCTGATCTTCATTGTTTAAATTCCAAAGCATTTCCCATTACTGTGACAACTAAAAATGCTCCAAAGCATTTCTAGATGCTCCATGTGAGCAGGGGAGAGGGTAAAAGGGCATGCTGAGGGGTTGGGGCATAGTGGTCCCACACGAGAATCATCAGTCTCGGCCGATTGCAGGGGCCCCTTTCCCCTTGCCAATGACTCGGGTAGCTAGACATGGGGATCTAACACAAATCTGACCAATACGACTAGAGAAAGTCTGCTGGGGTACTTCTGGGAAGATTTTCACACACTGATAAAATGAGAAGGAACAGCTGATTGTCTGTGTCTGCTCATTCTCATGAAAGCATAGTGTCTACAAACTGGTTTCCAATTGGTTGTGAATGAGGTGATTTGTTGAGGACAGCTGAACAAAAAAAAAAAAGGGGAAAGAATCTGATCACTTAATAATGCCAGTGAGCTGTGAAATCAATCAGTCCTGTATTTTGACTTCCTATTATGTGAGATAATAAATTCCTCATTGGTATAATTAATTGAAGCAAAGTTTTCAATTACTTAAGTTAAAAGCATATTGAATGATATGCTTTATCCTGCTCTTTTCTTCCCACCCTTCAATCTTAAAAACCACTTTATTGAATCAAATTAAGTTATTAAGAATGAACACAAATTAAAAATTAAAAATATTCACACCTGAAGGAAATACCAATGCTCTTTGGAAGATGGGCCTGGGTATGTGTTTTGCACTATTCATTTATCAGATTGAAAGAGGTCAAAATAATAAAGGCTGTGTCTTAAGTCCAATAAGTGATTCCAAAATCAGAACCAATTTGACAAACAGCTAAACATTTTCCTTTTAACAATTTACTGGTATTTAAATAATCTTCATATGACATCATGTCATGTCACAATATTCAGTAATGGTGGTCTTTTTCTTTTATCTTTGCATTCTTACTTGAATAATAACATTAATTTTTGATATTTTTCCCATCTGGCATTTCCCAGTTTTACCATGGTTTTTGCCTGAAAATAAACACATACTTGGAAACTAAGGGCAGTGTCTCATGAAAGAGTCTATTATTGGTGTTCTTAGCTCTTATTTTAACAAAGTTTAAAATTTTTCACAGATCTATGGAATTTTGGTGCTTGGGTGGACAGTAAAGGTAATCTAGAATGCACAAATCTTTTGTGAATTCCTAATTGGAAGAGAGAGATTGGTTGGTAGAATGTATTTTAAACTTGGTATAAATCCTTTATGAGATGGCATGTCATGATGAAATAGAAGGCACAAATATTGGAGTAAGAAAACTAGTTCTTCTGATCCTGGCTTTGGCATTTGCCAAGTGTATGACATTAGATAAAGTATTCACCTTAGTTTCTACATCTATAAAATAGGTTTAAAAATATTAGCTCTGCTTGTCTTGGAAGGTTGTGAGAATTAAATGGAATCATGCAGTATCCCGATAGGAGGTGTTAACAACAATCAGCAATCACTGAAGCAGCATCCTGTTGGGTGAATTTATTTCGAGTAAGAACCATTGCAGATTAAAATAAAAAACAAAACAAAACAAACTTCATTGCTTGTGGGAACTACTTTACCCCTTTTGTCATTTGGTTAGCTCTCTATCCATCATCAACCTCTTCTCAGGCAACGCTTTCTTCCAGAAGATTCTCTGCTTTTCCCAAAAGCAGTCCAGCTCAGGTGCTTCTCCTAGTGCTCCTTCAGGGTCAGGTTCATAACTCAATTACAGCATTTACTTGTCTCCTTATGGCTCTTCAGCAGTGGTTATAAGTGTGCTTAAAATCACCCAGAGACCTCACCTAAGAAGAGATTACTGACCCCTCCCAGAGGTTCTGATTCAGTCCGTCTTGGGACTAGGGGGTCTGAATGTTTAATGGCTGGTGATTCTGATGATATAGTCTTTGGGCCACACTTTGAAATCTCACTCATGTCAAGAGTCATCTTCCTGAGAGCCATGCTCCAAGTTTTTTCTTTGTATCCCCTTTGCTAGAATGGGGCTAGGTGTATGGTAGGTGCTCAGTGGACAAATATAAAATAAATGGCAAAATTTTTCTAAGGTTCAGTTTGTAGAAAAACATAATTGAGTTCTCATACACAATTTATACACATTGCAAAAAAGTGATACATTCCTAAGAATCTTGCCTTTTGTAGTCTAAGCATTCAAATGTATGACATTATTATCATTAAGAGAAAGGAAACCTTTCAGCATATTTTAAATGTTAGAGAAATGCAGAGAAAGGTACTCATGTATTAAAAAATAATCAAGTACTTTCAACATGAATAGGTCATGTTAGGTGCCACAAAGATAGAGGAATTACAAATACATGCAAGCAAAGTATCAGTTGCTCAGGAACCAGACATCTGGGAAGATAAAACCATGTTAAACGGCTCTGCATTAACATGAATGCTAGAGTGGAAATTAGGTGGAGTACTGGGTGCAGGAACGTTTGAGAAGATTTATGGAGTTGTTGAGTCTTGAAGAATTGGAAAATGAGAAGGAAATACTTTGAGGCAAGTGGGCCTGCTTAATAAAAAGCTTAGAATGAACAGTCGGCATGGCTTTAGCAGGTGATGTTAGAGGAATAGGCGGAGTCTCAATAAATAGTGCTGCCCCTTCTCTCCCTCATGCTGAGCAGACAGAAATAAAACAAAGGTGTAGCAGGTGAGAAACCATGATATCAACATCTTGATTTCAGATAAAGTCTAAATATGAGGTTTTAGTTTAGTGTAAGAGCCAAAAGCCCTGCTAATTGACTTCAGGAGGAGTAACACAGAGGATGATGTCATTAGGCAGCTTACCCCCAAAACAAGGAAAGGGCTAAGCTGAGCATGCTCCTGAATTTGGTCATCACCGTAAGTCACTGCATCTTGCTCGCTTTGATAGAGGAAGGTGGAACTTGGTCTCTGTGTAGACATTTAGACCTATGTGTCATTCACATGGATGAGTATAGTTGGTTCTGGGTCTTGATGCCAACTCTCTGACAAACTTCCTTTTTAAAAAGGGTCAAATGGGTCAATAGGGCCTAATCCTATGCCCAACAATGTTAGTGAATAGCCTAGGCAAAATTATATTTCCAGTATCCAGTATGCAGTGTTGCCATAGATCGTGTAAGAAACCCAGTAGTATCTGAGGCAAAGAATGTAGACAAAACAAAGCAATAGCAACCAACCAACCAACCAAACAACCAAAGAAACAAACCAACACTAAGAAAAACTTGATTTTAGTTTTTCCAGGATGCCAACTAATGCCAGTTGTTCAGAAACCACAATGACTTAAAAGTCAGCTGGGAGAGATTTCTCAACAGTTTTGTTTGGGGGAAAAATCCATCTTTTCCCCACTCTTAGAAAATGGTACTCAAGACATTGTTGTCTTCTTGCAAAATTTAGAAATTTGCAGTGTGGCAGCCCTCTCTCTGATGTGCAGCTATTTTTTTAAAGCCTATTTTTTTAATGTTTTATTTATTTCTGAGAGAGAGAGAGAGAGAGGCAGCGTGAGCAGGGGAGAGTCAGAGAGAGAGGGAGACACAGAATCTGAAGCAGGCTCCAGGCCCTGAGCTGTCAGCACAGAGTCCGGTGTGGGGCTCAAACTCACGAACTGTGAGATCATGACCTGAGCCGAAGTTGGACGCTTAACCGACTGAGCCACCCAGGTGCCGCTGATGTGCAACTATTTTGTCCCTGTGTCCCAGTAGCTGTTTCCACTACCTCTTTGTGTGGAATTGCTTAGGCATGTAGAATCTGCCTTTTGGGAAAGCTTCTTTCTCATGCGTGCTTAAATTCAGAACCTGCTTGATAGCTTTAGACTGTGGGGGACTGTAGACATATCGACAAACTCTAATGTTGGTCATGCTACAGCTCTCTTCTTGGAAATGCAAAATAAAATTTTGTGCAACCAGTCTAGCATTGTTTACCTAGTCCTAGTACTAACAAGTTACATCTAGAACCTTGAGACTAACCAATAGCACAGTGGCAGCCGTGTGGAACTCAGCTGTCTTGCAGGCTCGGCTGAGAAACAGCATGCTAAAAGACCAGGGAAGGATCTGTTTTACCCATGACTGAATCCTTACCCCATTCTGACTTAGTATATCCCTACTTCTGTTGGGATGCCTATGGGACTGTTCTCCTTTCCTACTGCCGTTCTCACAGATGCACAAATTCAAGGTTAAGCTCCGCAGGTGTCCTGAGGCTGCCTGGGAGAGCTCACCTGTCATTTGGCTCAATCTACCCCTATATTTCATTCGCCCTTTGATTCAAGTGTGAAGCCCTGTGCCCTTGGCGGGCTGTTCACAGCTCTACTCATGTTGCTCCCCATTTGCCCCTCAATTTTACTTAAGGCCAGCCTTTTTGGTGACCCCACTTTGTTGAGGCTCTGATAGCTCACCAATGGCTAAAGAGATCCAATTGCATTTGAAGCAGTCAGACCAAACTTTGTGTGTAGTGACACTGAGGTGAGCTCTGTCTAGTGATCTAATACTAATAACCTGTGGTCGGCATTGAAGATAGGAAGGGTAGGGCTCAGCTGGATGTTGTGGTGATGCATTTGGACTTTATAAGCAATGTTTTAATTACTGTTATATATTTAATTAATTAACGAATTATTTGTTATTGAGTTGGAGAGTGTCAAAATGAACTGTTATAATCTTTTCTTTAAAAATTAAGGTGAATATGGTATATGGATTGCTTTGGAGTAGACAAAAGGGTCTATGTGGAGTGGCTGTAGGGCTTTGCAGAGGCTACTCCAGTAAAGTAAGCCAGGAAGTGTCAAGGACAAAGGGCATATTTCCCGAGATATTTTCAAGAGTTAAAAGGAATAGGTGACAGCGTCAGTGGGATACAAAATCCGCAAAGCAGTCCTGACTGTGGACTCAGGAATACTCCCCATTCCATTCTCTCTGCCTTTATGGCTCTTGACAAGGGTGCGTTGCCTAAGGGGCCAAAGGGAAAACATTTATTAGGCGACATTTATTAGTGGAGTGGTTGTAACAAATGTCATGGAAGATTCTTAGCATGCCTTGAGTTATTCTGATGTACCGCATTGGAATGTGTGTCTGTTTTCTTCTCTCAAGTAGTTGAAAGATGCCCTCCTGGCCTGAGATACAATCCATCCTGAAGATAGTTTTAGACATCTGGTGCTAAGACAATGCTCTTGACAAATGGCTAACATTTTAAATAAAGGAAAGTATTACATCAGGGAATTCCACTTATTTCTCAAAACCAAATGGCACCAAAGCCACTAGATATATCATTATTAAAAAGTCTTATGGACTCTAGAGAGGTGGTAGTGATGAAGAGAATTTCTCCAAATTTCTAGGCCCTAATTTAAAGAGTATTCCCAGATAAACTCATCTTTTTTGCCTCCTGTAAATGGAGAGAAATTGCTTTTTATCCAATGAATAGTTGGCCAACATGTTAATGATGTCCACCTGTTTTCTACAAACACAGCTGTTTTCTTTCATTCCAGGAGAGCTGGGCATATAGTGTCTCACCCACTGTCAGCACTTGGCTTCTATGACCTGACTAGAATCCAGATCAACATAAATTCCCAGCCATCTCCTAATGAAACACAGCCTTACAATCTGTAAGTGATGTAAGGGTGTCCTGACCAAAACTGCAATTCACCACAGAAGAAATGGGGATGGGATGTTTTTGTTTCAGGGGACTTTCCTACTCCTGTCCCCAGGGCCATTTGTAACCCATCACTGAGATATTTTAACTAATAAAATGATTCATTGAACTCCAGTTAGAAGGGAAACATCTGGAAGAAAACAGGAGCCCGTTTTTGTGTTATTTAAAGGAAAATGCCTCTCTATAGTTACCACCAAAGTGGATCTAGGAACAACTGAGCGTTGCTTATGGATAAAGGCATTGGGTCTAATGCTGAACAAGATACAAAAAATGGATATCTAGTCCCTACCAATAGAAAACTTGCAATGGAGGTGAGGCCTTCCTGTTGTTGGCCACAGGCTGGATCTTTAGGACATGATCTGTTTGATCGGCGGCTGACCCCTTCCCTACACCACAGGCTTCAGTGGAGACTCTTCGTGTATATCCTGTGCCCCAGTCTCCCCCAAACCACTAGGCTAGTCGTTCAGGTGTTTTCAATTTTCTTTATTTAAGGGCCCAGACAATCTTTTAAAAAGGGAATTTGAACAAAGGAAGAAGAAAGTAATGTACTTTGTAAGATTTTCTCTTAAGTCCAAAAGGCAAGTGATACCAGAGACGGGGGGATTCTCAGGCCCTGCGACCCCAACAACCAGCGAGTGCCAGATTCTTCATTTTGCGGAGAGAAGAAATTCAAGGACCACAAGTATAGAAGCTTTACGGCAGAGCAAGAGTACGCATTTCATGCGGGCGCGAGGGGGTGCTAAAAAAGAGGATCTGAGTTACACTCGGTGGATGTGGGGCTCTGATTTGTATGGGTGGTTACAGCTGGGGTACAAAGTACTCAGGCAAGGTTCTGGGGAGTAGCGGAGGATTTCTAGGAACACTGCCTAACAGAACGTACTCTAGGTTACAGGCGCAGTCTGATTTCACGCTAACTGGGTCTTTGTGGCACGCGGGGGTTTAGGCCCCGGCTACAGGCTGCTTGCGGCCACGGCCACGGCAAGTCAGAACTGTCGCGAGTTTGCTTAATCTCCACAAACTCTCTGTCTGGTGTCAGACTCAGTTCCCCCAGTTTTCTTCCTCCCGCAAATACCCAGCGCTTCCCTATTTTGTCTGCCTCATGAGGTGTTAAGAAAGAAGTCCTTCTTCCCAAGAGAATTTGGAGCACAAGTTTCTCAGTGGGTTCTGGGTAAGTGAGGACCCTTTTTTCCCCTAACTTGTCTATCCTTTGTGTGGGTGGTAAGCGAGCTGCAGGCGTGTTTATTTATTTTGTTAACCATCACTCGTTTTGAAACCCTGAAGGTACTCACATATCTCCCAAGGTAAAGTTTTCCTTCTCAGGCGCTGAATAGTCTAAACTCCTAAAGAAGAAATTGTTTTCTTGTCTTATTATTTGCAAGCTATTTCTCCTTTTCTGTGCAGGATAGTATTCTTAGTATTCCTGTTTCAGATCAGGCGCCTTGGGGCCTGAAGGAGTAAGAAACATCTGACTCTGTTTTCCGTCTCTTTGCATATACAAGGGCAGTCTGTGAGATGTCAGTCCTAGCAAGGCTGTTTCTTAGTAGCAGTTTGTTCTCGTCTGTTTTCACCTGGAGGAAGACAAGAGGAGAGCTGCCAGTCTAATTACATCATCTCCAGTCTTCCCAAACAGCTTAAATATCTTAATTATTAAATTAGCACTTTTCAGATTACTAATGAAATGGAGTACTTTTCCATACATTTGTCTGCTTTGTATATCTTTTGAAAATTACTTGTTCAAGTTCCTTCCCATTTTCCTATAGGCATGTCGTATTTGCCTTACTGATTTGTAAGAGTGTAAACACCAAATTTGATAGTGCATGTTATCATGCAAAACTAATGTGTGTTTTCTCCCTAATAAATAGTAACTGTTGTGTTCCGAGAAACTTAGGGCAGATAAAGCTCTTCCAATTCTGCTTGTGGTAGAATTTCTTAATTTCAAGGAACAGGATGGAGAATCTGTATTGAATAAAAAGTATGGTACCTTATTTACAGTTTTACAGTTTAAAAGGAACTTTTATACACATAATCGTATGTGGTACCAAATGAGGTGTTCTCTGAGTTCTTAGACTCAAACGGAATGAAGTCTCTCAAGGAATGTATCTCACAAGGATTTGAATTGTACTAACTTGTTATTGTTTATATTTTATGGGACTTTAGCCTGTTTGGCTCCAGGCATTATATGACAGCTAATTGCTAGAACTCTACCCCTGGTTAGTGCTAAGTGATCAAGAGAACAGAGCCTGTCCTTTGGTCCTTATGTTCAATGTGGCAATCAGGATTGGGCTGGGATTCAGTGTATCCCAGTTGGAGGTGCCATTACATTAAAAAAATTAATTGTGGTAAAATACACATAGGTTTGCCATGTTAACCATTTCTAAGTGTACGGTTCAGTGGCATTAAATACATTTACATTGTTGTGCAACCGTCCCGCTGTCCATCTCCAGAACTCTTCATCTTGTGAAACTGAAACTGCTTCAGTTAAATAATACGTAAATAATAACTACTTATTCTTTCCTATTCCCACCCCCTGGCGATCGCCATTCTACTTTCCATCTCTATGAATTTAACTTATCTGGTGGAGTCATAAGTGTCTTTCTTTTTTGGACTGGTATGTTGGGTGGGACAATTCTTGGTTGTGTGTGTCTATCTCTTGCATGTTATTTGGCTCCTTGGGTGACTTTGAAACACTAGAAGCCTATGGAAACACCACTCACTGTCTTGTGACAATCAACATTGGAGGATGGTAGTGCTCCTTTGGCTGAGTCTCCAAGTAAAACCTCCAAACCATCTGAAGTTGATTCTTTTAAAAGCAAATATGTATTTGAAATGTAAATAGCTCCTTATCCCACTCTGCCTAAACAAGCCCCAGATGCCACTCTCATAGACCTGAGAAAACCAAGCCAAGCTTCATCAAAGGCTCTTTCAAAAGTTCAGTTCTTTACCAGGCAGCTGTAAACACATTTAAATGTTCTGCTTGGAGTGCATGGTTTGCAGGTTTGCATTTGGGCAGTTGAGTTCCAAGGCCCTTGACTTCTCCCAGGGGGAATAGACTCCTCGGTCAGCTTCTCTTCCTAAACTCCCTCCTCAACCAACTGCTGGTGAGAGTTCCACTTAATGCTCTCCCTGTAAACAGCTTATCACCATGTTTATTACTTTTTGCATTTTCCAGTATATTTATTTTAGGAGAAATACTGCAAATAGCTTAGAAATGCTGCAAGCATGTGTTTGAACTCCCAAGTACAAACTTTATTTCTATTACAAAATGTTAATCAAGATGGTGATGACAATAGTAGTTGTAGTGGTTGTAGTCATAAAATAAAAAGTGGAGAGGGGCCTCTGCTACTTGTTTTTCAGAGCAAGCCATGGAGCTGAGGCATCAGTCTTGATCAGGCAGAACCCAAAAAGCCCCTTTTGTGAGGACAGAGAATTCCTGCTGTTCTCCATCAGAAGGTAGTGAAGACCAAGGAGCAAGCTGGTCTTGAATGTGAGCGTGAAAGTTGGATTTGAGGCAAATGGCCTTCCTGGTGGAAATGGGCACCTCTGATAACTCTGGGCTTTCGTGAGGCACAAAGAACAGCCAATCTTGAGGGTCTTACCATTATTGCCACACATACTCATCAATTAAACCTTCATTTTTTAAAAAGGAGTTTTGTGATATAAAAGTAATAAATGCACATTATTAAAATATATTAAAAAAATGATGAGGAGAAAGGATAGGAAGAGAAGGAAAAGTAGATCTTGTGTAATGCCAGCATCCATAGTGTTTATGACTCACCTGTTGGTTTGTCAAGTTCTGGTACATTGAGTGCATTTAAAAAACACAGTTTCCAACTTTAGAAAAAAAACCCTCCTTTCCAAAGGGAACATTCTTACACTCAGGGGTGCTATATTTATTCATCATAAAATTGTGGAGCTAAAATTGAATTCAGTGAACTACCTTCACCCATTTGATCATAAAACACTTTGGGGGCAGTTAAGGGTCTTGTCCATGGTCACTTACTCTCCACAGCTATATTTAGTGCTTTTCAGTTCATGCAGCTGATAGTATCAATGATACTTTATTTGGAGAATTATAAAATCTGCCTCCTTAGTCTGTGTTAGGAACTGTGTGTGCTGTCTGCCAGTCCCTGTGACTCTGACTCTGTGCCTCTGAAGTTTCATCCTAACTCCTCTTGGTTAAGTCTTATAATGCGTTTTTCCTGTCCACCCTTAACAGCTGCTTTTTAAGGTTTTAGGATGTTATACAAACTCTATGTATATTGTACTCCTAAGATAAGTTGTAGTCAGTCATGGTTCAGCTTAGTGGATAGAGCACACTTAGAAGGACTGAGTCTGCCTTTTTCTTGGACAATCACAGTTTCTCTAAGCCTCAACTTCCCTTTCTGTAAAATGGGATAATAATGACTCCCAAGGAGGATCTTAAAGATTAATCAGGTAATTATATGCGAGTACTTTTTAAAAAGATGCTAGCGTGAATATATTATGCCCCAATGCTGTCATTCCTTCTTCCTCATTATTTAAGATCAAGTATGGCTCTTATGTGAAACTGGTGAAGCTTTTGGATAACTTGTTAATACGGCAAGTTAGAGTGTTACACAAAATTATTTAGTTAATATGAAATAAGAGCCTCCAGGATGTTGAAAACTCTGAGAAGGGATTAAAGTTATACAGACATATGAGATGTGATTCTCATCTTTGAGGAAAGAAGGCAACATTGAAAAACACATGTCCAAAATAATGTACCTAGATTAATACATCCATTATCCATGGCAATGGTTCCTTTTTAGGAACTCATATATATATTAAAGTTCACTTATTTATTTTGAGAGAGAGAGAGAGAGAGAGGGGGCAAGCAAGTTGGGGAGGGACAGAGAAGAGGGAGAGAGAGAGTCCCAAGCAGGCTCTGCATTGTCAGCGTGTAGCCTGATATGGGGCTCAAACTCACAAACTGTGGGATCATGACCTGAACTGAGACTGAGTCAGACACTTAACTGACTGAGCCATCCAGGCGCCCCAGGAACTCATATTAATGTGACTTAACCATGTGGTTAGTATCCACCACATGCTTAGTGCACATCTTTTTGATGATTCTCTGATGGTTATTTGTGCACTGATTCTTCTTAGTGAGACTCTACATTTCTCCAGAGCCTGACCTACAACTTATATTTTCCATATCTGCCTTGTAGCATACAGCACAGATCAGGCACATCTGGGCCCATATGATACAAGCTTTGGCATAAAGGGTAGAGAGGGAACAAAAAGATGGGTAGAAGGCTTTCAGATTCCCAGGACAAATTTTGCCTCCATCCAGTGCCCAGAAATAGGCCTAGAAATACTTTGAGAGAAGGACATGTGTGCCATCTCCCAGGTAAAACCATACCCATCTGTATCTAGTAAACACTCCTTCTTCTGCATCTGGTCATTCAGGTCTGGGCTCAGATGTCATTTTTCTGAAAGGCTTTTGCTGTGCACTCAATCCAAGGTTACCCTAACTTCCACCTTGCCAAGGCAGTTACTTTCTGTTGCATTGCTGATTGATTTCTATACAGTCCTTGTCATTAGTTGAAATAATACAAATTCCTTTATAAATTTACCTCACATCTCAGTGATTTACCTTGTTTGTAACTCCTAAAACAGTATCTGGTACTCAAAAAGTGGTAATTGAATATAAAATAAATAAATAAATAAATAAATAAAATGTAATCCCAGTTATTTATAAGGAGACATCCAAGCATTTTGATTTAAGATTTTAATGGTCAAATATTTCTTTAAAATCGGACCATTTGGATAAGAATTGAAACTGCTTAAGTATACCTTTCTGAGGGATAATGAAACTTGAGATGTTTTTATTATAGTACCTATTATGTTACTGCTAGATAACCACAAATTATTGTGGTTAGTAATGAGATTGGGTAAAAGCAATATAATATCAGGGAACCAAAAGCAGACCAGGTGTAAGAGTCTCTTTATCTCAAGTTTTTCATCTGTCAGGTGGCATAATTGAGTGGTCTCAAGGGACTTCTGAAGTTCTGTGAGCTTGATGTAAGAGGAAATAAGAAGGATCAGAGTCTTAAAGTGTGTGTATAAACAGGCATGTTCAAACATATCTTTAGAAAAAAAATAGGACATTCTTTTAAGCTATTGTGAAGCATGTTAATTGATGAACTGATTACAGCTCAGTCATTTATAGGAAGAGCTTAGAAGGAATTTGAGATAGCAAACAATTTCCAACAGCTTTCATTACTGAACAGACAGCTGTCTAGTCAATACAGGAATTTTCCTTTAATTTAGGACCTAGTTGATGACATACGTTGGCTAGTTTAAGCAGACTGAGAAACTTGGAGCCAAACTTGAAGATTTTTTTTTTAAATCATTTTTTAAAATCAAAACTCTTGCCTCTAAGTCTAAGGATACATTGCTGTTGCTCTCCTTTCTAGCCTCAGGCCATTGCTTTTAGTTTTATCTGTTTATGATCTTGGCAGTGACACTAGGTTTGGTAAGTGGGTTAACAGAAGAATTGGAAGTAGACGATAGCAGAGGGCAATGCTTCATTTATAGATGCAGATAGTATACCTCTCTTCCCCTTTTAAAATCTACCACAAATGAATAAACAAAATAATGACAATGCTTAATGAATGGAGTAGTTGAAAAAGCACGTACAGCAGTATCATTGTGGATTGTGACAGCAGGATGACAAGTGTCGTGTTTAACTTACATGGAGAGTCTCTGGGCAGGTGTAAGTCACTTTTATTAGATACTAAATCTTCCTATTTTCTCTGTAACATACATATTACATTAACCATTAAAGAAAATGAATTTTTGTATCTTCTTATGTTTCTAAATGTTAATAAGCATTGAGGTGATTTTTCTCCAAATCAATGAAACAATAATTGGTCAGTATGGTATAAATCCCAGGCAGGAAAATTGGATTGGTTAATTTTCATCTATTCCTGCTGTGTTTATTTAAGTAAAGCTGTAAGTGCCATTGATGGTTTCGTAGGGAGACACATGTGTTTTAATTGTTCAGTAAAATAACTTGTGAGTTAAAACATGATAACTTCAATGGGATTTCCTTTAAAGTTTATCTTAAAAATAGGTACATGCATCATTATCAGAAAAGCAAATTGTAGGGTGGAAAAAATTCTGGACTGATGGTCAGAACATGTGGACTCAAGTCCTGGCCCTGTCCCCAAAGCCAGGGGATTTTTTGAGTCTTTCTGCAGCTTCTTTATTTATAAAATGACCTGATTTGGACTTCTTCCTGTCATACAACCCTGTGGATTTTACGATTTATGTAAAAGTGGTCTTTGTAAAAACAAATTGGAGAAAATGAGAATGAAATTGATATTAAATGGCCTAAGAGTGCCATTGATTTGTTTTTAATCAGGATTTTCTAGTTCTTGCCTCATCTTTTTACACGGGACTACAAACTCCCTTTAAGCTTTAAGGGAAGAAGTTTTTTTCTACTTAGGTGAGGGGTAGGGTTGATTCACCCAGGTAACAGTACACCTAGCTGGAAACATCATTGAACTAAGATTGTTCTTCCTTTGGCCTCCACCTGAAGGGCAGAAAAAAACTGGAGGGTAAGCTAAGAAAATCCTGAGTTGTGGTTTGGCATCCCCAAATCTTGGTGCCTTCTGTATTCTGCGTTGTGCCAGAAGCATGCTCTGTTACAGCTTCCTTGGTCTCTTGGTCTGGTGTGTGATGCTGGTCTGTGTGTGTGTGTGTGTGTGTGTGTGTGTGTGTGTGTGTGTGTGTGTGTGTGTGTGTGTGTGTGTGTGGTGTGTGTTTAGAGGGAGGGTGGAAAGAGGCTGAGGAATTCATCTTTGTTTGCCTGGCAGGCTAGATTGGTTTGGACTTCTTTCCTGAAGAATTAGCTTCATTAAGATTTTAAAGTAATTACCCCTGAAAAAGGATAAATGAATATTCATTTCCAAAGAGTTACCACTTGGTGCCAGCGCCCAGGCATTGCTCCATACCCACTCTACATGACACAGGATGTGGTCTGATATTTAAGTACATGCTCCACTTTTTTCTGGACACAGGGTTAGGACTTATACTGCTTCTTTGTTATGGAATAACTTCTTAGAAAACTGCTTTCTTGCGTCTTTAAAAACTAGAATTACTCGGACCAGGATGAAAAATAAAAAGTCAGTCCTGACATGTAAGCACTCCCTGGCCCCTAGCAGCCATGTTTGGTAGAGGTGATGAACATGTTCTAATGTCTTAACACTCCCAGAATGTAAGCAGGGTCAGTCAGCAGCTATCACTCCAGGACCTGGTCCAGGCCTGCTGACCTGCCTGCCGCATCCGGTCTTGCTGGGAACAAAGCCTACACCTACCAACTTCCCTTCTATATTTTGTTTCTCTGGATCTTACATAATAGAAAGTGGATGGTATTCAAATAAGTGAAATGAGGGGCGCCTGGGTGGCTTAGTCGGTTAAGCGTCCGACTTTCGCTTAGGTCATGATCTCACGGCTCGTGGGTTCGAGCCCCGCGTCGGGCTCTGTGCTGACTGCCAGCTCGGAGCCTGGAGCCTGTTTCAGTCTGTGACTCCCTCTCTCTCTGACCCTCCCCTGCTCACGCTGTCTCTCTCTCTCCTAGAAATAAATAAAAAAAAAATTAAAAAAAAATAAGTGAAATGAATGTAATAAACCATTCTTTTCACTCATATATATTAGGTGTGATATATGTTATATGTGATGTGTTAGCTGTAGTTTTATGTAATAAAATGCCTTGTCAATTATTGCATTTATCTAGAATTTCAAAGTTGGTGGGGAGATATTTCTTATATTTTTAAATAATTTTTTAAAAATATTTTAAATGTTTTTTAAGTGTTTATTTTTGAGAGAGAGAGAGAGAACAAGGAGGGAGGGGCAGAAAGAAAGGAACACACAAAATCTGAAGCAGGCTCCAGGCTCTGAGCTATCAGCACAGAGCCCCATGAGGAGCTAGAATCCACAAACTGTGAGATCATGACCTGAGACAAAGTCAGATGCTTAGCTGACTGAGCCACCCAGGCACCCCAATTTTTATAATTTTTTTAATGTTTATTTTTGAGAGAGAGAGAGAGAGAAAAAAGTGAGAGAGAGACAGACAGAGAGAATGTGAGTGGGGGAGGAGCATAGAGAGAGTGAGACACAGAATCTGAAGCAGGTTCCAGGCTCTGAACTGTCTGCACATACAGAGCCTGACGCGAACTTATGAACTGTGAGATTGTGACCTGAGCCGAAGTTGGATGGTCAACCAACTGAGCCACCCAGGCGCCCCAAGATATTTGTTATGTAAGGTCATTTCAGTGCCCATCAAATCAAGCACCATAGTTGTATGATTTGCCTACATCTATGAATGGTTATTGGTATTTACATTTTCTGACATTCTCCTTAAATTAACAAAATAGAACATCAGCAAAATTACAGAATAGATGGACCCTAACTGTCTCCCTTATAGAAAGACCAACTAGCAGCTATCTATAGACAAAGCAGCTTTGTGAAAATTCCAGAGCCCAGGGGTGATACTGAAGCATCCCATGGACCACAGAGACTGAAGTTTTCTCATTTTATTTTTATTTATTTATTTAAAATTGTTTTTAATGTTTATTTTTGAGAGACAGAGAGAGAGAGAGGGAGACAGACAGACAGACAGACAGAATATGAGCAGGGGAGGGGCAGAGAGAGAGGGAGACACAGAATCTGAGACAGGCTCCAGGCTCTGAGCTGTTAGCACAGAGCCTGATGTGGGGCTCAAACTCCTGAACTGTGAGATCATGACCTGAGCCAAAGTTGGACACTTAACCCACTGAGCCACCCAGGCACCCCAAAGTTTTCTTATTTTAAGTACTAGACAACTCCTCAAATCTTTTCTTACCATTTTTGGGTGAGAGATATTTTTCATTGGTCCCATTTATATCTGAGATCATCTCCAACTTTGTATGATATACTTGCTCTGTAATTCTCCTGCTTGTTGCAGAATTTTTAAGCTTGTATATGTTTTCTGGTTCTTACAACTCATCAGGATGGTGCTGGGAATCTCTCTGTCTCTCTCTTTTTCAGAAAGTGTCACTGAAGGTTGTAGGTTCTTCCTTGCCCCTAGATTGTGGCCTGTTTTTATAAGGGGACTCCCTATTTACTTGGGAGCACACACAAGGGGCTGGCTGAATAGTGGGGGAGGTATGGGTTTAGCTCTTAGGGCATTGCGGGTGCCCATTGGACAGGTCAGGGGATCTTCCAGTGAGGTTATCCCAGTGGCTTGTGGACAGGCTTTCTGCAGGAGTCCTGAAAGTTAGCAGGAAGTTTGTCCCTTTTATGTTCTTTAAATTCTTGTCCTTCTCTTTCCTGACCTTCCTCTACCCAATTGTGGAGTTCACACATAAATACTCAGGGTGCTGGAAAGATACAGGGTTTTCCACTTGTGTCCTACAGAGCTGGGTAGCTGGGCATTCACTCACCCCTCTCTCTTTCCCCTGTAGAATAGGGTGCCTCTGGCTAACTCAGCCCTGTACCATACTGTCTTGGAGGAGGGGCAAGTGCTGGCAAAGTTCCCCTTTCCCTCTCCAGGGAGTCCAAACTCATATATATTTTTTCTCCATCAGAATGCTGTTATCCCTCCTTGAGAAGGCTGGATTTCTATAAAGGCTTTCTCATCCATAGGTGTCTACCCAAGTCATCACTCTGTTGGTTTTCCCCAGCTGCAGCTGAGAGGGGCTGTGGCCAATTTGTAAGCTACTTCTGGTTCTGCACCCTCAACTGGGGTTGGCCTGCCTATTACCTAATGCACAGGTGGGTGAGACTACTTCTGGTCCCTTGGAGTATGATGCTGGATCCCACAATGACCAGGGAGATACTTTTATTTGAGGACAAGTGCAAAATTAGTTGATAAAAGGAGAGATGAAAAGGAGGGACATCCGGTACGCCTATGATGCTGATGCTGAAACAGGAGTGCTGATACTAAAATTTTTTTTACATTTTATTTATTTATTTATTTATTAAATTTACATCCAAGTTAGCATATAATCAATGATTTCAGGAGTAGATTCTTTAATGCCTCTTACCCATTTAGCCCATCCCCCCCACAATCCCTCCAGCAACCCTCTGTTTGTTCTCCGTATTTAAGAGTCTCTTATATTTTTGATATAAGAGTATCTTATATTTTTGTATTCCCCTCCTGTTTTTATATTATTTTTGCTTCCCTTCTTTTATGTTCATCTGTTTTGTATCTCAAAGTCGTCATATAAGTAAAGTCATATGATATTTGTCTTTCTCTGACTAATTTTGTTCAGCATCATACCCTCTAGTTGCTTCCATCCACGTAGTTGCAAATGGAGAGATTTCATCCTTTTTGATTGCTGAGTCGTATTCCATTGTGTGTGTGTGTGTGTGTGTGTGTGTGTGTGTGTGTGTGTGTGTGTGTATACCACATCTTCTTTTTTTTTAATAGTTTATTGTCAAGTTGGTTTCCATATAATACCCAGTGCTCATCCCAACAAGTGCCCTCCTCCATGCCCATCTCCCCCCTTCCCCTCCTCCCCACCCCATCTGCCCTCAGTTTGTTCTCATCATTCAAGAATCTCTCATGGTTTGCCTCTCTCCCTCTCCCCCACTATTTTTCCCCTTCTTGTCCCCCATGGTCCTCCGTTAAGTTCCTCCTAATCCTCCTATACGTGCAAACATATGATATCTGTCCTTCTCTGCCTGACTTATTTCGCTCAGCTTAACACCCTCAAGGTCCATCCATGTTGCTACACATGGCCAGATTTCATTGTTTCTCATTGCCATGTAGTATTCCATGGTATAGATAAACCACATCTTCTTGATCCATTCGTCCATTGATGGACATGGCTCTTTCCATGTTTTGGTTATTGTTGAGAGTGCTGCTATGAACATTGGGGTATGTGTGCCCCTATGTATCAGCACTCCTGTATCCCTTGGGTAAATTTCTAGCAGTGCTAATGCTGGGTCATAGGGAAGTTCTACTGTGAATTTTTTGAGGAATCTCCACACTGTTTTCCAGAGGGGCTGTACCAGTTTACATTCCCACCAACAGTGTAGGAGGGTGCCAGTTTCTCCACATCCTTGTCAGCATCTAGAGTTCTCTGATTTGCTCATTTTAGCCACTCTGACTGGCATGAGGATACCACATCTTTATCCATTTATCCATCGATAGACATCTGGGCTCTTTCCATACTTTGGCTATTGTTGGCTATAAACATTGGGGTGCACATGTCCCTTTGAAACAACACACTGTATCCCTTAGATAACTACCTAGTAGTGAAATTGCTGAGTCATAGGGTAGTTCTATTGTTATTTTTTTGAGGAATCTCTGTACTCTTTTCCAGAGAGGCTGTGCCAGTTTGCATTCCCACCAGCAGTACAAAAGATATTCTCTTTCTACGCATCCTTGCCACCATCTGTTGTTGGCTGAGTTAATGTTAGCCATTGTGACATATCTGAGGTGGTATCGCATTGTGGTTTTGATTTGTATTTTCCTGATGATGAGGGATGCTGAACATTTTTTCATGTGTCAGTTGGCCATCTGGATGTCTCTTTGGAGAAATGTCTATTCATGTCTTTTGCCCATTTCTTCACTGGATTATTTGTTTTTTGGGTGTTGAGTTTGATAAGGTCTTTATAGATTTTGGATACTAACCCTTTATCTAATATGTCGTTTGCAAATATCTTCTCCCATTCTGTTAGTTGCCTTTTAGTTTTGCTGATTGTTTCCTTCGCTGTGCAGAAGCTTTTTATTTGATGAGGTCCCAATAGTTCATGTTTGCTTTTGTTTCCCTTGCCTCTGAAGATGTGTTGAGTAAGAAGTTGCTGTAGCCAAGGTCAAAGAGGTTTTTGCTTGCTTTCTCCTCTAGGATTTTGATGGCTTCCTGTCATACGTTAAGTCTTTCATCCATTTTGAGTTTATTTTTGTGTGTGGTATAAGAGAGTGCTCCAGGTTTATTTTTCTGCGTGTCACTGTCCAGTTTTCCCAGCACCGTTTGCTGAAAAGACTATCCTTTTTCCATGGGATATTCTTTCCTGTTTCATCAAAGATTAGTTAGCTATACATTTGTAGATCCATTTCTGGGTTCTCTATTCTGTTTCATTGATCTGGGTGTATGTTTTTGTGCCAGTACCATACTGTCTTGATGATTACAGCTTTGTAATACAGCTTTAAGTCTGGGATTGTGATGCCTCCTGCTTTTGTTTTCTTTTTCAAGATTGCTTTGGCTATTCAGGGTCTTTTCTGGTTCCATACAAATTTTAGGATTGTTTGTTCTAGCTCTGTGAAGCTGATACTAAAAGATTTTGAATGATATTTTGACTGGATATAAAATTCCAGGTTCAGGTCTTTTGCTTCCTTAATACTTTAAGAAATAACATCTATTTTTTTTTCTGTTTGGCACAGAATTGGTGCTTTGAATATGAGATCTTTCATATTTCTTTAATACTAAGACATATATCTCCTTTATTTGTTCCTGTATTGCTGCATGTATTCACGTCTATATATTTTGTCTCCTTTTAGGACTTTCATTATATGGATGTTGCTACTTCTGCTTTTGCCCTTGATAGCTCTGTTTCTTACTTTATTCTTTTTGCTGCTGTTTGGGGGATTGCCTTAACCCAGTCTTCTTACAGTTCCTTTAAAGTATCTGCCCTCTAATATTCTCAGTCCTTCATGTTCTTTATTTTGACTGTTTTATGTTTATGGCTGATATTTGCACTGGACTATTTAAAAAATATCTGTCCTTGTTTCATTTTATTCTCTACTTATTTCCTAGAGGATACCTATTATGCTTAATTTAAAATTTTGATTTCCAGTAATTCTGCTTCAAATGGTATATGCTTTCCAGTTTTTTCACTTAAAAAAATGGATGTTATACTCCTCACGTGTCTCGTCTGCTACTTGAGCCTGTGATTTCTTTTTTCTCTGGGGCTCTGTCTGGTAATGAACGTTGGGGAGGAGATGAGAACCAGTCACTAGTGAGTGTCAGTACCAGCACATTAGGGAGTAGGTTGGAGAGAAAACCAGGAGTCACAGAACCTTGTTGGCAATTCCTCTCTCCCACTTTCTGGTCAAGAACTTATCTTGGAGCCCTTGGGGAGAAGCAGCATTGGAGGAGACAGCCTCCCAAATTATAACCCTAAGCCCTGAGAGAGCTTAGGGTGGGTGGTCGATCACCATCTGTTTTCTAAACCTCTTCACCCCAACTGTGTTTGTGCACTTCTCTGATATTTCATTCTTGTGGTCACACATGGCCTACCGATTCCTGTGCTACAGAGTTAGGAAAGGAGTGTCTCAAGACTGAAGGAGTAGGCCAAGGCAAGAGCAGAATTAAAAGGCTTTCCTCTAGCCCATTCCCTCACTGCTGACGCCTGGGCTTCAGCCACTCAGCTCTCCCACAGATCAGTTCATGGCAGGCTTCAGTCTCTGGGGTTTTCTTAATATTTTGTTTTTTTAAAAATTAATTGCTACAACCTTGCATTCACCTCCAGCATCTAGTTGTTCTAGAGTTGATTTTGGAGGAGGGAGCCAGTAGCTTGTCCTGGATTAATGCTTGGCCGGGAGCAGAGCTGTCTTACAATTTCTCCTCCCATAGCCTTGCCCTCATTAAAAGATGTTGGAAGGGAAAGAATCATATATCTGGGAGCAAATTTAAGAAGCCAGTTTGTTTTCATTCTGTGAAAAGTAAATCATTCAGGAAGATGGGAGCCCCTATTAGGAACTTTAAGCTTCAATTTGGCAGTGGCACTTAGTAACAAAACGTTCTCCATCCATTTTTAGTTTCCCAAAGGATATTTAGGAAGTACATTTATTTTTTTTTAATGCTTCATTTATTTCTGAGAGAAAGAGAGAGAGAGAGAGAGAGACAGCGTGAGCGGGGGTGGGGGTGGGGGTCAGAGAGAGGGAGACACAGAGTGTGAAGCAGGCTCCAGGAACTGAGCTGTCAGCACGAGCCCGATGCGGGGCTTGAACCGATGAACTGTGAGATCATGACCTGAGCCGAAGTTGGACGCTAAACCGACTGAGCCACCCAGGCGCCCCTAGGAAGTACATTTAAAAGTGGATAAAAGTGAAGCAGTTGGGTTGCAGAGGAAGCCACTTTTGGCCATTGAGATTTAGGGAACCTGCTGAGGATTTCTGCAGAAGATAAGAAGACTAGTGTGAGAGAGAGCCCCTTTCCACTGCTCTCCTCCTTCCTACTTGGGATGCTGAGGAGTGATGTTCAGATCTGTTGCAGCCACTCTAGTCATGAGCGAAGATACTGTTGTCATACTGGGGATGACAGATGGGGAGGGTGGAAAGAACCAGAGTCTTAGTCAGTGTCATTGACTTGCTGAATCTACTTTGAGACTACCTACCTCTGGACTTCTTGTCACATATCAGTAAATATCCTTAGGTTTAAAACATCATGAATTGTGAATTCTGTTACCTGTATCCCAGATGAAACAAAGTCTATCTAATAAGTAAATTAAAGGCTGTTTTTGTCAATCTCCATCTTGATTTAATATGTTTACTAAGTTTTTATCACAAATAAAACATCAGCTGGTCATCACAAATCCAAATGTATGAACTAATGCATTTTCATTATATTTTCACTTCTCCTTTGGATACTCCATTGTGCTCTAAGTAGAACTGCTTTTGTGGGAAAATGCCTTGGGCAGTATGTTAGAGCTTCTGTCTCGGAGTGATGCAAGTTGGAATGGTGTTCCAAAACCTTGTTTATGTCACATAGCAGTTGCTGAAATAAACAGAATGAAATGTTCAAATACGTAGTAAAAGGTATTTGTATCATTATCTTTTCAAGAGTAATTATATTTTTCTCTGACACATTTTCACAAGATGGGGTACAGCCCCTAATACTTTTTCTCAGTCTGATGTGAGATGTTTGTTTCAAAGTCCCTGTTACAGGACTTGGAATCATGGGTTTTTTGTCCCATTACTCCTAAGCTTCCACTTTCAAAATTTGTGAATGTTGGGGCTTTGGGTGGGAGGAAGGAGCCTAGAGTCTGGAAGATGGAATTTTGAACTAGAAGAATAAGAAGCTCTGGTGAGATAAGGACTTTGGTGGTGGGGTTTCATGGAACAAGAGGCAGCATAGATGCTCACTGTGCATGATGAGTGTTTATTCCTAGGAATAAGGAAATATATATGATGTGTGTAAGCATAAAATGTTGTTTCCTGTCATTTAAATTCTTTTTATGTGGCTCTAAATGTTCTTAGTCTCAAGATGATTTTTGTCTTCCTGTATTTAAATTTATGCCCAAGCTACAATTTGGTATTTTCTGTACTAAAAAAAAAAAGATAAATAATTTTCTTCCTACCCTGCTACCCCCTTTATGCTGTGTTCTATAATTTGACTGTGACAGAACCTGTTTCTCTGAATATACTCCCTTCCAAATTATGTTTTGGTAAGACCCACAAAGACACTGCACCACCCTAATGATAGATTTCCAGGTAACTTTGAACAACTGAAATATTTTTCTTTTTAGAAACATTTTGAACACTTCCTTGCTGATGAATATGTGGCTTCTGCCACTTTCACATTGTTCCTACTTATAAAATAAATTCCTGCCAGTGCCATAAAAGTGTCCAGGACACACAAAAGAGAAGCCTTGAATGATGTGGAAGACAGAGTTCTAAGATGCCTCTTGTATAGTCTTTCCCCTCTGAGTGTGAGTGGAAGCTCTGGCTACAGTGAGATATCTCTCTCATGATTATTTTATGCTGTAGTGGTGATTATCCTGAATGGGTCTGACCTAATCATGTGAGCCCTTTAAAAGCACAGTGGTTACTTTGACTGCTAAAGAAGAGGAAGTCAGACATGTTCTGGATGGTTTGAAAGAAAGTTAGCATCTGTGTTGTGAATTGCCTGTGCTGGCCATGTGGTGAGAAACTGAAGGTGGCATCTAGCGGCTGGGAATGGTCCCTGGCTGACAGTGATCAGAAAATTGGGGTCCTTTGTTGCAAATCCATAAGGAAATGAATCCTTCCAACAACCAGTGAGCTTAGAAGAGGATCCTGTGCTCCAGGTGTGAACTGTAGGCTTGGATAACACCTTGATTTCTTTCTTTCTTTTTAAAAAGTTTCATTTATCTATCTATCTACCTACCTATTATTTATTTATGAATTTACATCTAAGTTAGCATATAGTGCCATAATGATTTCAGGAGTAGATTACAGTGATTCATCCTCTATGTATAACACCCAGTGCTCATCCCAACAAGTGTCTTCCTTAATGCCTGTCACCTATTTAGCCCATCCCCTACCCCAACCTCTCCAGCAACCCTCTGTTCTCTGTATTTAAGTCTGTTATGTTTGGATGACACCTTGATTTCAACCTAGGGAGACCCTGAGCAAGGAAGATAGCCATGACATTCCTGGATTCCTGAGCTACAGAAGCTATAAGAGAATAAATTTTTGTTGTTTTAAGCCAACTATATTAGTGGAGGAGAAATGGGAAACTAATATAAATGGGAAAAGGGCATTCAGAGTAAAAGAGCAATGGCAGTTCTGCATGTGCCTTGTGGTAATGATATCCTAATGCTTTGTGCTCATATGGTTCCTTTTTTTTTTTTATTACGTTTATTTATTTTGAAAGACAGAGCAAGTAGGGGAGGGGCAGAGAGAGAGAGGGAGGGAGAGAGAATCCCAAGCAGAGCTCAAACCCACAAATTGTGAGATCATGACCTGAGCCAAAATCAAGAGTCGGATGCTTAACTGACTCAGCCACCCAAGCGCCCCCACATGGTTCCTTTTAGTAATGTTGGCTTTTGTAGGCTAGATGTCCACATCCTGTAACTATGGATAAAATCAGTTTAGAAGGCTGTTTAGAATTTTCTGTTCTGTTTGGATCCTCATTGAGGTTTTGCAGCACAAACTTCATCCATTATATAATGGATATAATTAAGAAGATGGCTATTTAGGTGCATGGCAAAAGTATTCCATGCCCTTTCTTACTACTCCTTTCATGCCTCTTCAAAATTCCTAGGTGGAGAAAGTCAGTAAGAGAAATATAAGGTGTTAAGTGAACAAAAATGTGATAAACTTAGTTGCTCTCACAACCAGTAGTATTTAAGGTGTATAATATTCTAGTTGAGAGTCCAAAGTCAATACTTGCAATGTAATTATGTATAAATTGGCTGAGAAGACCATAAATACCACAAATAAAAATTTTGAGAAAGCCTTCCCTAAGAACATCTAAGACCTTTATGAGCAAGTCCTAGAGTCTTGCTGTTATAGATTGAGTTGTGCCCCCTCAAGAGACCTGTTGAAATTCTAAACTCTAATACCTTAGAATGTGTACTCATTTGGAAATAAGAGTTGTTGTGACTATAACTAGTTAAGATGAGCTTATGCTGGAGTAGAATGGGTCCCCAATCCAGTATGACAGATGTGCTTATAAGAAGACAGCTATGTGAAGATACAGGGAGAATGTCATGAAGATGGGGGATGGGAGTAATGGAGTTTACAAGCCAAGAAACCCCAAAAATTGCCATCAGACCACCAGATGGTAGGTGGTGGCAGGGAAGGTTCCCCTACAGGTTTTAGAGGGAGTATGACCCTGTCAACACCTTGATTTCAGACTTCTAGCATCCAGAACTGGGACACAATAAATTTCTGTTGTTTTAATCCATGGAATCTAGGATATTTTGTTATATTAGCTGTAGAAAACTATCCCTGCTAGCCCTCTTCTGAGTTAAGAAAATCTCTCCCACTTGCAAATGGCTCTGGGTAGTCTAAGGTATTACATGTTGGGGGTCAGTCATACCAGAGTTCAGTTAGCTGCTGACTGCAAAGTGGGAGGTGGAATGGTTGTTCTTGGAAATGCTTCCCCCTCCCAGCCAGTCCTTCCAGTTTCAAAAAAGTTTAACCCTGATTAAAGACCTTTATTGATTAGCATTGATGGTGGATCACAAAATGATAGATCTTTTCCCATTTTATTTACACATTATCTAAAATATCTATCTACTTCCACTTTTTAATAACTCTACTTTCTTGAGAATAGGTTTCAAACACCAATATTTTGATAATATAATGAGCAAGCAGTATTTCCTTGAACTGTCAAAAGGTATGATTTACTGAAAGATTTCTGAGGCCAAGTACATTTGGGATATGGTGAATTAGACAAAGCCAAGCTTGCTTCTCTCTCCCTTCCTTCCTTACGAGACTTTGCATAGTCTTTATATGTTCACATGTATAGGCAATTTCTTTTTTTTTTTTTTTCCTTAAATAGTTTGTTGTCAGGTTGGCTTCCATATAACACCCAGTGCTCATACCAACAAGTGCCCTCCTCCATGCCCATCACCCTTCTTCCCCTCTTCCCCACACCCATCAGCCCTCAGTTTGTTCTCAGTATTCAAGAGTCTCTCATAGTTTGCCTCCCTCCCTCTCCCCAACTATTTTCCCCATTCTCCTCCCCCATGGTCCTCCGTTAAGTTCCTCCTAATCCACCTATACGTGCAAACATATGGTATCTGTCCTTCTCTGCCTGGCTTATTTTGCTCAGCATAACACCCTCAAGTTCCATCCATGTTGCTACACATGGCCAGATTTCATTCTTTCTCATTGCCATGTATGAGATAAATCACATTTATCCATTTATCCATTGTATAGATAAACCACATCTTCTTGATCGAGGGAATTTCTAAGAGATAAGATGGGGATAGGGAGAGATTTACAGGGTCTCCCAAAGTTATTTACCTACTTACACGTTTTATTTTGGAGAAAAATCCTGAGGACCAATGTTCCCCAGAACATATTTATAGAAATTATAGCTGAGTGGTAGGACTTTCAGAGCTGGAATATACTTCAGAGATGATTTATCCCAATCTTGAGACTTTAAGTTATTTGATGTCATACAAATAATGGAAGACAGACCTGAAACTTAAAGCTCATGTCATGTCTTCTGAAGCCAAGCAGAGTTAACTGTATACTGTTATTGTTCAACTGATAGCTAAAAATAAAGCTTTTAAGATTATTTACTTTTATTGTGCCAAAACAAAGGAGGTAAGCCTATATTTTTCAAGTTTAAATATAAAACCAGTGCTCTTTCTGTTATCGGAATAACACTCTCTAGAATTGTTAGCATTTTCTTTTTGATCAGAACTATGCCTGCTTTTCATGAAAGGGAAGTGTTGCCATTAGATTTTGGCATTCTCTGTTCATGCTGAGGCAATTCAAGAACAGATGGGGACCAGGAGGTCTATGGTTGGGAGTTAGGAGAGTGGAGGAGTGGGAACAGAGAAAGAGCTTTCTAAATGAATGATGTAGAACCAGCTAAGTCAAATCTGAGCTTCGTTAATGGTTCCTGTTTCTGTCCTGAAATGTGGAACTGTTAGCATTCTGCACTTTCCCTAGGGGTTTATCCTTGCCTTTTAACAGACTAGGGAGGCAGTGGCTAGCAGCCTTGCTCCACTGTGGATCCCAGTGAGCCTGCGTCTCTGCACTCCTGCTTTGTGTGCCAGACAAGTTGATAACTCCAAGAAACTGATCTCATCTCAGACACTTGGGAAAGAGTGTGTTTAGGACTGGGAAAATCTTTGTAAGCTCTGCCTGTTATGAAACATCCAAGATAATCTTGGAAGCCTTCGCAAGTCATTTTCCTTCAGTCTTCTCTTCCTGACCTGATATTCGGAAACTCACATGGAGGTTTCCCTTATAGGTTTCAGGGGGCACATGGCCCTATTAACATCTTGATTCAAGACTGCTAACATCCAGAATGTATGACAATAAATTTATGTTTTAACAAAACATAATGTTTAAGTGGACCTTTGGAGATGTCTAGGATCATGTCCACAAGCTCCAAATATTTGTCCATGGGCCATTTGAAGAACTACTGATGAGCTTTGAAGAGTCAAAGCTCTTGACATGGTATGCAGAGTTCTGTGGCTAAGCCCATTCATCAGGGAAAGGAGTTCATGGGTTTCATCAGATTCTCAAATGAGTTGATATTCCCCCCATATTTAAGAACCACTGATCTAGCTTGATTTTCCTAGCTTACAGAGCTGAGGAAACTGAGTCTCTGAGAAGCCAAATGACTTTATTTAATAATAAAATGATGCAATTTTTAGTGAAAGTTAAGCCTATAGTACTTTTTCAGTCCAAGTTAAATTAACCATCTAGTATGAAAGGAGTGACTTTAAAAAGAATAGCACGTCTCCATACATGGGCACTCAAGTTTTAGAGAGAAGCTGGTTTCAATGTGGGTTTCTCTATCCCCAGATGAGATTCTTTTTTTTTTTTTTTTTAATTTTTTTTTTTTTTTTAATGTTTTATTTATTTCTAGAGAGAGAGAGAGACAGCATGAGCAGGGGAGGGTCAGAGAGAGAGGGAGTCACAGACTGAAACAGGCTCCAGGCTCTGAGCTGGCAGTCAGCACAGAGCCCGACGCAGGGCCCGAACCCACGATCCGTGAGATCATGACCCGAGTGAAAGTCGGACGCTTAACCGACTAAGCCACCCAGGTGCCCCCCCAGATGAGATTCTTAATAATTATAAGATACTCAGAAGTAAAAAGGTAGAGTCACTCCTGCTGCTGTGTTATTGTTCATTTTTTTCTTCACTCTTCTGCTCAGCATCTATTCTTTCCTAGTTACTTAAAAATAATCATAATGAGGAATAAAATTTGCAGGGTAGTCTCACTTTGTGTGTGACTTAGGTCCTGAATCAGTCAGAATCCAGCTAGAAGACAATCTAGTTTTTTCAGCACAAGAAATTTAACAAAGGCTTTGGTCACATAGGAGATGAAAAAATTCAGCCACCAAAGAGAGGAGAGGGAGGCAATCCAGAGAACAGCAACAATAGCACACTGCTCCCCCGATGGTGTCAGAGGGATGGGGAGAAATAAGTGGTGTTTCCATATCCTTAAATTTGGGGTTTTCTGAACCATAGTGGAAGGTCTCATGGGAGCTAGAACAACATTGGAAACACAGCCCCTGCCAGCGGCACCACCAAAGACAGAGAGAGAGAGAGAGAGAGAGAGAGAGAAATGGAAATAGAAATAGAAGTAGAAAACTGGCCAGCATTCTAGTCTTCTTCCAGGACCTCCCATTGGCCACACACACCTGGAAGGCAGAGAGCAAGAGACTTTGGAAGCTGTAATTCCCTGAGATACAGAACACAGTAGAAAGTGGGGGTAGGATGGACACAAGAGTGGAGCAAAAAAAGCAGCCAACTGGTATAGATGATAAAACAGGCAAGACTAGGCTGTGAAGATCTGAAGCTCTTGGGAAAATGCCACTTTGGAGATGAGCTCACATCTTTTATGAAGTTTAGCAGAGCCAGTTTTACCTCTGGTGTTGGAACAGAATATTCTTCTTTTGATTGAGAAATAATGATATATTTGGCTTTGCTCTAGGGTCATCTTGTATGAAAAATATGAATACTTCAATGGTAAAATCACTCAGCTCAGTGACATACTCATACCTTGAAATGTTGCCAGAAACTGAGAACAGGAGTAAAAGCATTTCACACCTTCCATCTCATACTCAGAAATCTCAGCCTCTCTGTCTCTTTCTCTGTGTCTTTCTTAAAAATTTTTTAATAGTTTATTTATTTTTGAGACAGAGACAACACAAGTGGGAGAGGGGTAGAGAGAGAGGGGGAGATACAGAATCTGAAACAGGATCCAGGCTCTGAGCTGTCAGCACAGAGCCCGGAGCAGGGCTTGCGTTAGATCATGACCTGAGCCGAAGTTGGACGCTTAACTGACTGAGCCACCCAGGCGCCCCCTCTGTGTCTTTCTTTATTTTGATGGATAGATAGATATAGATATATGCTAGAGTGGGTGGAAGAATTACCTCCACTATTAGTTGTTAATTCTCTCCTCATCCTTCTCCTTCTCCTTCTTTTTTTTCCAAAGACCATATACTTGAAACCTGTGTAAGTTAAATGCTGCTATGGTGCTGCTCAATCCCAATGGATTGTATAATGTACTGAGCATTCTGCGTAGGGATGGAAATACAAAATCAGTGAGACATGGTTCCTGAATTTAATGGACTTGTATGGAATCAGTAGAGTTCATGCAGACTACTGATAAAGATTTCAAGAAGACAAGACTGAAAGACACTAGTTTGTTTTCGTGGTTAGTTTTTGGGGGAGAAATATTTTAAGAAATTCATCATTTGAAGTGTGTTGATCCCTCATTACACAGATTTAGTGACATATCAAGGAACCAAATAACATATACAAAGCAATATTTAGGTAAAGATTGGTAATTTTGATGACTTCTTGCCCACATAAAAATTATTCCAAAAGAATGATATAAAATGGCACCCATGATTTATTCCTCATTTGTCTTAATCATCAATTGGTAAACTAATGTATTAAAGGAGTGACAGGATATCACTTTGCGGAGTCAGAAGAAATCAGGTAGGAGTCATCTCTGGGTTCACTTAAATAAGAGTCTTGATTACTAGTCTAGTCGGTGGTCCTTATTATTAATCAGTTAGAATTAATCAGTTACTAATTTACTGTCATGATGTACATTAAATTATACAATAATACAGTTTCTCATGGATCATCACCAAAGCATTCTTTGTGGGTATTTCCCCCATATCACGTGAGGGGATGAAATTATTTGCCTAAGCCCATGCAATATTTGTGGCAAACGAGGGCTGAAACGCTGTTCTTCTGACCGTACTAATCTTGCCCCATGGAATAACATGGTTTCATGAAAACTACTGCTAAGGGATAGGCAAAGAGGGATTATAAAATTTTGACAAAATTTGGTAATATAAATGACTTGATATACAGTGATAAAATATCTATTTTTTAGATTTACCTGATTTCTCAAAATAGCTGATGTGACTTTCAGCAATTAATTATTAACTTGGGAATATAGAAAGACTCTAAGAATGAGCCTTTATAAATCTTTTAATACAAATTAAAAAGTACTTTGAAAAATTTTGCCTCAGAACAAACAGAATGCAATTTTATCAGAGAACAGATTTGAGTGTGTATTAGTCACACAAAAATTTCAGTGATTTCCATTAAGTAAAAATAATACATCCTACATCTTCTGAACACAGGAAAGGAAAATAAATAATGTAAAAAGATTTTAAGTAACAACGTATACATTTGGAAATTTAAAAATATGTTTTAAATGCCATTTGTACTAAAGAGTTATATAAAGATTAAAATGATTATCCATTAGAAATAAATGAAAATTAGACCCTTTTTCTTTACGAAAATTAGATCCTTTAATACCTCAGAAAAATCTATAAGATATTGCCCAAATAGCACTAAATGTTTCAGTCTTAAAGAGATTTAATAGGATATGAACGTTTTTATAATTTTTGGATAAGGAAGTCTTAATGAAAGCTATATAAGTGAAAGCCACAAATAAAAATATTGATTGATTTAATTACATAAAATTTAAAACTTCACTGTAGGAAATAACACCATAATTAATGTTAAATAATTGACAGAAATTCAACTTTGTATATTTGCAACATATAAAACAAAGGTTTAATATGCAAAAGATATAGAGATGCCATATTGAAGAAAGAAAGAGGCTATCCATGTAATAGCAAAATGGTGAAAAATATAATAGAGAATTCAGATGAAATATAAGTGGCTAAAAAACTTGAAAAATGTGTAAATTAAAATAAAATGAGGTAATATCTTTTGCCTCATTGTAACCATTTTAAAGACTGGCTTGATAGATTTGAAAGATTGGTGATAATAGCTATGGAGCAAGCATATGGAGAAATGTATACTCTCATAGACTTTTGGAGGGAGAGTAAATTAATACAGCACCTTTGGCAGGCAAATTGGCAGTACCAATTTATATAAAAAACACTTAGGTCCTTGAAACCAGTAATTTCAGTTCTAGGAATTTGTATTATGGTATTTGTATGAGGATGTTCATTTTGGCATTATTTGTAATTAAAACAATAAAAGAAACCTTTCGTGTGAACATACATTTGGATATTGTTAAGTAAATAAAATACATTTTATAAAATACCTTTTAGAACAAAAATATGTAGATTTGTGTATGCAGATAAAAAACGACTGTCTCCTGAGAAAGGAAGTAGAAGAATAATGCCATAATAGATTGTATCTAGAGTAAAAAATATATATTGATATCAAATTCCCATAGTTGTAAGATGTGCATTGCCCTCTTCTTCTATCTGCAGTTGGAATGCAATGTGGGAAATGTTGTCTGCAGGGAATAAGAATTTATGACCTAGTTATCATTGTATATGCAGGCACTGTGCTAAGCAAAGATGTCATCAATTCTTACGATTGTCACCTCAGCACCGTTATGCCATTATTATCTCCACACATGGTTGGGCTTTAAATCTGGATCCTTAACTGTCACATAAAACATGTTGAAGATAATACCATAATGTAGCAGTAAAACAAACAGTTGTTTTTGCCAAAGAATGGATGTAGGGAATGCAATGGGAAATAGTAGAGATTGCCAAGTATCTCCGAATAGGTCACAGAGTTTTCAAAACTAGAAGAGCTTTCTATGATGTTTTCATGTCTTATGGGGGATTATTACACAGTTAGGCAACACTTTCCTGTCAAAAGCTTGTCTGGATTTAAGAAAAGATTATTTAATTTCACTTGATGTGAAAATCAATTAAGGAAAAAATAAACAGGAAATATAACCAATATCTTCACCATGCTTTGAAATCCTATTGTCCTAAGGATGCTAAAAAGCTAAGATCATCATCTTAGATAATAAAGAGCAGAGGTAAGCCATGGTGTTAGGCAAAAGAGTGGTAATCAGAAGTGATTCAGAAGAAGCATTAGACTTTGTCCACGAAGAAGCCTTAGACTCAGACCTTAATTGACTTGATTGACCTTGTGATTATGAGTGCTGGAGAATCAGGTTTTAGCCAATAGTGTGCTGTTGAAAGTGCTTCCAGCTGTGTACGTTACAGCCTTAAACCCAAACTCCTAGGTAAGCGCATCCGTGTTAATATATTTAGACTGATCCAAGATCAGTCTCTTTTCTTTGATCTTAGGCATATATATGTATGGGTGTGTGTGTGTGTGTGTGTGTGTGTGTGTGTGTGTGTGTGTGTGTGTGTGTGTAGATTAGTAAAATTTTGCACTCCTTTGTTATATAAAGCTATTTGCTTCTAGATCAAACTTTGTCTTTCTCTTCCTGGAACATGATGAGATATGATCCTACTTACGTGACTAATGGGAATGAAGGATAGTTGGGGTGGGTCTTGATAAGAATGGACACCCCTTGCAAGAGGACATCTGCCCTATGTGAAGTGAAGCATTATATGAGCTTCAAGCAAGGAATGGCGGGTCTCCTCAGTCCTGGGAGGGCAAGCTGCGTCCATGGGCATGGATAGCTAGTACTGCCTGGATATTAAATACCCAAGTGGGGAAGCTGAAGCTGATTCAGGATCATGTAATAAAATGATCAACTATCAGATATGACAGAGTACAATTTCCAGATGAAGTATGCTTCAAAAGTCACATTGCTGCACATACTTTATACCATATTTCTATGAAAAAGGCAAGTAGTGGAAAACCAAACCAAACACCCCTGATCTTATAGTCATTTTCAACATAGTGCTGCAGTACCCACTGACCCTTGTCCCATTCTGTTTTAGGAAGGTTTCTGTTGCTAGAATGCTCTCTTTAGAATACTTCAACCATGAATAGTTATATGGACCAGGTTCAAATACAGAAAGGCTAACTTACATTTCTTGTACTGTATTCATCTGCATAATAAGCCTTACAACTTCACTTTCTGTTAGATCCACTTATCTGTTACTGACAGTAAAATATCCCTGGAATTTTTCTTTTATTTCCTATGTTCTTCATGGTTTGATCTTCCCCCAAACCTGCCTCTTTCCTGTCTCCGTCCTAGTGGAAATGTTAGCAGACAGCATGTAAACCAGACCACTTTTGGATGTTTTCTTTCTCAGACAAAAAGAAAAAAAAATACTTGTGGCCCCTTGCCTTTATTGGAGTATAATTCTCCCTATGTACAGTTCAAAGTCAGTGGCATTCAAATGCAACACATCTACTTTCATTCTTCTTTCTCCACTTTTTTTTTCCACTTTATTTTTAAAAGTTCATTTAAAGATGAATAACCCACTTTATAGGCTCATCATTTTTGGACAGGAAAAGACCCACCATTAGATCATCTGGTTCATCCTTGTCCCTAGTGCTAGAGTTGCCCCCCACGATGCATTTGCCAGTGATAATCTTGGTTTTTTAAAATATTTCAAACACTAGCATTTATAATAGTCCCTTGGGGTATGATACAGAGTAAGAGGCTTCATTTAGGAAAATTCTCCTCTTTTCCCATATCTTCCTTTCCAAGATATACTTAACCCCTAATACAAAAAATTTATAAATAGATACAGATAGTAATATTTTGACTTGGTTCCTATTTTAAGAATTTTCTTATTGTAAGACTTGAAATTAAACAAGCTCCCTTCTATAAATGCTCTTGAAATTAGAGCTTTTCTGTCTTGAAATCGGAGCAGCTACCCTCCTTTTCTCTCTCTTTGCTTTTTTCTTTTCTTTTTTATTTAACATCTATGGAACCATGATAGGAGCTAAAATGTCAAATATATCCATAGTATTTTATTTATTATTTTTTACCTATTTACATAAAAATTGTCCCACATGATAAAGTTAAAAGAAGCAAAATGAGATCCTTAATTTTTTCTCTGTAGTGTGTTAGCTGTACCAAAACTATCCTAAGCTACTCCTTCAAGATTCAGCCTGTTTCTTGTGTCCTTTATGAAGTTTTGCCTTGCTAATTAGACCTTATTAATGTATCCCTTGTCTGCATTTCTTCCAAAATCCTAACTTTGGCAGATTGTGGTGTTGTTTGCAATTTCTGTGCATGCTTGTGCTATAAGGTGAAATATAATCTATTGGAATTTGGGGACTTTGTCTTGTCCACCCTGTCAAAGAACAATATAGTCAACTAACATAATAAATATGCTGGATAAGTAGGTAGATTGATTTTTTAGTTCCATTAAGTTTTCTTTTTACAATTTGATCACATTTAATATGACTGGCTTAAAAAACTTTAGTAATCTAATTGTTAATCCAATTTAATATACTTAGATTTATAGTAAAATACTTGAGGAGCTGTGACTTCATGATTTGAAATCCCATTCTGGTAGGTTTTGATTTATCTCCTCAGTTTTCTTTGTAAGAAATTTAAAATTTGACACATGACTTTCCTGTTTAAAGGAAAAAATAGGATATAAATTTAAATTTAAAGGATATAAATTTAGTTATGTACTGTGTTGAACTTGTGCACAAAAATTGTAGAATGTACTTTTCTAGATGTTGAGCTAAGTTTCCGTGAATTGTGGGAAGCTTATTCAGACTCTTCCAAAAAAAATCCTGCCCAATTTAGTTATTTCATTGAAATTCAGGATTATTTTCCTAGTTACATTTCAACTCATAGGATCAACGAGGCTGTTCTGTCTTCCTGGTCCTGCCTGTTGTCTGATGGAGATTGTGTGTGTGTGTGTGTGTGGGTGGGTGTGTATTTATGTGTGCTTGTGTGGGTACATGTGTGAATGTATGTTAAGCAGGAACCCACTTTCATGACTGGCTACACATTGGTGGTATCTGGTCTCACAGGCTTATCACTTGTTTGGTCTGTGTTTGCTTTCCTGCTGTTGTCTACTGTTTGTGTCTCCATATGCTAGGATCTCTCAAGTGGATTATGATGTTCAATATAGGCTCCATCAGGTGGTCATTAGGTGGTCTGGGAGTTTCATCTGGCACCCCTGCATGGTTTCCTAATATATGTTAGGTTAATTCCCACTGATGCATCATTCCTGATCCCCCCAGCCTTAAAAACTAGGCTGCCTACCACTTTGCTGAGGGGATTGCCGGTGTATTGTTGGCTTATTCTCAGTAAATTTTGGACCCACAAGAGATGCACAGGTTCCCCTACACCAAATTTGACTATGGGAGAAACTCTTGGGAGGCTATTTTAGAATAATGCTCCCCTTGTTGCTTGGAGCCCTAAACTTCAAAGGAGATACACTTGTACCTACTTCTCTCTTTTCTGAATCCCTTCACCTCTCACCCGGCTTCAGAAGTGGGGGTGGGGTGGAGATGACCAGTGGCAACAGGGACAAACCCTTCACACTTCTGACACTCTTCTAAAAGTTCCCTGACTCCTCTCTCATATGTTTTATATCTCCTCTGACAGCAGGGGGGAAGCCCCATTTTATGGGTTTGCATACCTCTCCTAAACCTCTCATTGTGTTGTATGAAAGCAACATTTTATACTGTAGTTCTTTATCCCCAGCAGCTTATGCAGGGCAATTGTTGGGAAGGAAAACAGAAGATGCCATGTCAGGTATCACGTTTAGTGTGGTGAAAGCAATCCTATTCCGTTTGAATTTTTTAAAAAAAGTTATTTTCTTTTCTAAAAAGGTTTATTTATTTATTGAGATTTATTTATTTATTTAGAGAGAGAGAGAGAGAATGAGCTGGGGAGGAACAGAGAGAGAAGGAGACCTAGAATCCGAAGCAGACTCTAGGCTCTGAGCTGTCAGCACAGAGCCCGACGCAGGGCTTGAACTCATGAACTGTGAGATCATGACCAGAGTTGAAGTTGGATGCTCAACCAACCAAGCCACCCAGGTGTCCCAAATTTGCATTATTTTTCTTAAATGTTTATTTATTTCTGAGATGGGAGTCAGGGAAGAGCAGAGAGAGAAGGAGGCAGAGGATCCAAAGTGGGCTCTGTGCTGACAGCAGGGAGCCCAATGTAGGGGTTGAATTCGTAAGTGACATCATGACCTGAGCTGAAGTCAGATGCCTAACCGACTGAGCCCCCCAGGTGCCCGTCCATTTGAATTTTGTAATGCTTAGTGTTCAACAGGTGGCTGCTCAATCACTCTGGGTAACGCAAGATAAGAAATTTAAGATGAGTGACTCTCCTCAGTGGAGTGAATACCATTCTGTGACAATCAAGTTTCTTGACAATGTCCTGTTTCATAAAATTCTCCATTTTCATTCTCTGACCTCTACTTTCTACTTCTTGAGGGCCATCATGGACAGGAATATAACTACCAAGTGGGTCTGAAGGGCTCTCTTCTAGAAGTTTTGTGGAAATAAATTGCTGTCCTACTCCCAAGACAACCGTACTTCTATCATTCTGAAGAGGCCTCAACTGCCCTCAAACTCCTGATTGCTTCATCTTCCACCATTTGCAGAGTCTGAGGGAAAGGGGAGGTATAAGGATTTTTTTTTCCTGGCAGCAACAGGCCCATGGGTGGTCTTTGTTGTGACTACTGAAGACCTGTTTTTCCGACTGAGCAGAAGGACAATCATCCACCGTGAGGATGTGTTATGAATTTTGAACAATACAGACTTACTCTACTTGCTTTCAATAATAAAAAGAGTTTATTCATTTATTTATTGATTTGTGCTTCAAATATTCTTTGGGCACCTGGCATAGGATTGCATGTTGGGAATGTAGAGATATAAAAAACTGATGAGGACCCCATAAAATTATTAAATAAATGTTGTTTTCTCTGTGTGGTTGGTTAAGAGTGATTTTTATTTTCTTCTAGTTTCCAGAGTTTCTAAAATGAAGACATTACTTTTACTTTTAGGGTAAAAATATGATAAATATTTTTTCCTGGTTTCTACTTTTAGAACTTGTCTAAGAAGGGAAAGGAATAGATGGGCTGTACTTAGAGAGAGATTAGTGTAAAGGGGAGAGTCTTAAACATAGAGTAGCCTTACTTGTGGGTATAGGATGAGAAAAAAAAAAAGGCAGTGGTGAGGGAGAAGTATGAGATTGTCTAGAGGTGATAGGGCTCCTGAAGAGGAAAGAGGGGGTGGGAATATAGAATAAAGCAGAGGGATTCATCATAAACAGAAGGAAAGACAATTGTTATATAGAGTGAAGGGGAAAAATAGGCTAGAGGTAGAGAAATGAATTTGAATTTTCTCACTGCAAACACTGGCCATGCAGAGCAAGGTCATGGACTAGGATATTCCTCCAATCTGTCTTGCTTGTGCATAGGCATCGACTTGGATAGAATCAGAAAGCCTATTGGCAACAGCTGATGTTAGTGACTTATTTTCTTTGAGAAGGAGGTAAGACCATCAACTAGGAAAGAAAGGGAGATATCTGTAGCAGGAATGAATATTGAGACTGATAAAGGTCTGGAATAGCCTCAATAGAATATGAAAAAAGCCTCTCAAGGACAGAGAATTGTCTGTCAGCATTGAAAATCCAACTAGGCTTCTAGATCATAAATATGTAGGTGTTAAAATTCTCTCATAATTCATTTGTGAAGTCTTTTCATCTAATGGCACTTAACAATTTATATATGGAAGAAAGAAGATGAATAGCTGGATTGGTCCAGAATTTGAGTATTTCTAGAAAATCGAAAAGGAATAGCAAATGGCAAGGGATTTGGGGTTTCAGTAAAGAAAGATATGTTTTAAGTGATGGTTATAGTTAGTAGAGAAGACAAATGGAAAGTGGAGGAATAAACCGTATTGGAGGGCTCAGCGAGACTGAAGAATAAGCACAGCAGTATAAGCCAATGTGATACAAGGTAGATAAGAGAGAAGAGCACCGAAATGTAACCGCTCATGGCTGGGGTATGGTTAGGCGAGGGCAGAGTGCCTGGCAGTGGTCAAGGGAGGAAATGGGGGAGGATGGGTGGAAATGAAAGCTATCAAGAAAGAAGGCTGATAGAAAGAAGAGGTTGGGAGGGCCTGCCAGGTACTGAAAGCCTTCAGGATAATGACCAGCAGGATGCCATATAGCCTTGATGTTGCCCAGAAAATAATGAGCTGCTTTGGCAAATATTGCCCAAGCATAAATTTGTTACTTATTCATGTCTTGAATCTCCAATGCACAGCACATTGCCTGGGGCATTTTTAGTGCTCAATAAATCTTTGTTAAATGAATAAATGACCTAGAGGTGATAGGAAAGTTTATGTTCTTCCAACCTTTTTATTTTGCATATCAGATAAAGCAAATGGTATTCCTTATTGTCTACCCAAGAAAGAAGTAAAAAAGTTAAGTGAAGCTAAGAATGTGCAAAAGTCATGAGGGTTCTTATAGCAGAGACTTGTGATTTGTTCAAGTATTTGTGATTGTCATCATTTTTTTAAAAAAATTTTTTAATGTTTTATTTATTTCTAGGAGATAGAGAGACAGCATGAGCAGGGGAGGGCCAGAGAGAGAGGGAGTCACAGACTGAAGCAGGCTCCAGGCTCTGAGCTGGCAGTCAGCACAGAGCCCGACGTGGGGCTCGAACCCAAAACCGGGAGATCATGACCCAAGCGAAAGTTGGACGCTTAACCGACTAAGCCACCCAGGCGCCCCTCATTGTCATCATTATTGATTGTTATACCTAAATTTATAATTTAAAAAAAAGAGTGGAAAGTAGGGTAACTTGTGAAAAATTCATATTTCCATGAAATGTTTTTGGCATTAAGCCTTGGCCATCAATACTGGAAAATAGGGAATTAATTGGGAGTAGAGCCAGGTTAGGGTTTTTTTCTGCCTCATATCTCCATCCCCCTGCCCTTTGTGGTTGAGAGGACAATTCTTGCACTTGGTCCCATAGAACCAGGAGACATTCTTACAGCTTATGATCTTCAGCTTCTCTATTCATATTTCTCTTGCCTTTAGCCAGGGCCAACAAGCAGATTCTTGCCCCATCTCCCATCCACTCCCATCATCAGGGTGGAGAAGCCAGAATTGGAGATGCTGGCAATGGCCCCTTGGCCACAGAGTTCCTCAGGGATCTAAGAGATGGGCTGGTTGGGAACAGTGGTTTGAAGAGAACTGGTCCAGCTGGGCTTGTGGGCCCACAGAGATGCAGACTGAAGAAGCATGTCTGGGAGTCGCTTCTGGCTGAACTTAAATGAGCCCTGGACTACAAGACAGTTTTGGAAGGCATCAGCATCTTTCTGTTCTCTGTATGGCAGTTTGGATGGTGGTAGGAAGTCTGAGGACAAAGGTGGTGTCTGAGGAAGTTTAGCTCCTTGGAGAGTCAAGCTTTATTCCAGTGCTACATGCTGACCCACACATACCATCCACACGATTGGCATTCACACGTTTGCCACCAACTAGTCTTCATCTCCAATCTCAACCTTACTTTCTCTGGCTTTTGGTTTCCCCCACACTTGATCTTCTGATACTATTTTGACTTTACTTGGCTTAGTTTCTATAGCTTGCAGTTTCTTTGGCTCCTTTTCCAGTTTTTGATATTTTGCTTATTCGTTTCGGCAAATGTGTTTCCACTGACCTCTCCTCTGAGGATGTTAATGGCATAGATCATGTGAGGAGAAGATCTGAACAGGTCTAGGACATTCTTTACTTATTTTATTAAGAGGATTCCATTGATATTCCAGCTATAAAGAATTAGTAACATCAGGCTTTAATAGGGATATGCAAATATTGCTTTTGTTGTCTTTTATAGTATTTGCTTAAGTATCAAATATTTGGAAAATATTCACAAGGTATTCGGTAGTGTGGGTTCTGTAATTCTCAAGCAATCCTTTTGTTTTCTTTTCTTTTCTTTTTTTTTTTTTACAAATAGTTTGTTGTCAAATTAGTTTCCACATAACACCAGTGCTCATCCCCACAAGTGTCCTCCTCCATGCCCATCCCTCCTCCCCCCCACATCCATCAGTCCTCAGTTTTTGTCAGCATTCAAGAGTCTCTCCTGGTTTCCCTCTCTCCCTTTCCCCCACCATTACCGCCCTTCTTCTCCCCCTTGGTCCTCTGCTAAGTCCCTCCTAATCCTCCTATACGTGCACACATATGATATTTGTCCTTCTCTGCCTGACTTATTTCGCTCAGAATAACACCCTCAAGGTCCATCCATGTTGCTACACATGGCCAGATTTCATTGCTTCTCATTGCCATGTAGTATTCCATGGTATAGATAAACCACATCTTCTTGATCCATTCATCTGTTGATGGACACTTAGGCTCTTTCCAGGTTTTAGCTATTGTGGAGAGTGCTGCTATGAACATTGGGGTACATGTGCTCCTATGCTTCAGCATTTCTGTATCCCTTGGGTAAATTCCTAGCAGTGCTATTGCTGGGTCATAGGGAGTTCTATTGTTAGTTTCCTTAGGAACCTCCACACTGTTTTCCAGAGGGGCTGTACCAGTTTACATTCCCACCAACAGTGTAGGAGGGTGCCCGTTTCTCCACATCCTCGCCAGCATCTAGAGTTCTCTGATTGGCTCATTTTAGCCACTCTGACTGGCGTGAGGTGGTATCTCAGTGTGGTTTTGATTTGTATTTCCCTATGCAGAGGGATGCTGAGCATCGTTTCATGTGTCTGTTGGCCATCTGGATGTCCTCTTTGGAGAAGTGTCTGTTCATATCTTCTGCCCATTTCTTCACTGGGTTGTTTGTTTTTCGGGCATGTAGTTTGGTGAGTTCCTTGAAGATTCTGGATATCAACTCTTTATCTGATATGTCATTTGCAACTATCTTTTTCCCATTCCGTTGGTTGCCTATTAATTTTCTGGGTTGTTTCCTTCGCTGTGCAGAAGCTTTTAATCTTGATGAGGTCCCAACAGTTTATTTTTGCTCTTGATTCCCTTGCTTTTGGGGATGTGTCAAGTAAGAAGTTGCTGCGGTGGAGGTCAAGGAGGTTGTTTCCTGCTTTCTCCTCTAGGGTGTTGATAGTTTCCTGTCTCACGTTCAGGTCCTTTATTCATTTTGAGTTTATTTTTGTGCATGGTGTGAGAAAATGATCTAGTTTCATTCTTCTGCATGTTGCTGTCCAGTTCTCGCAACACCATCTGTTAAAAAGGCTGTCCTTTTTCCATCGGATATTCTTTCCTGCTTTGTCAAAGATGAGTTGGCTGTATACTTTTGGGTCCACTTCTGAGTTCTCAATTCTGTTCCATTGGTCTATGTGTCTGTTTTTGTGCCAATACCATACTGTCTTGAGGATGACAGCTTTGTAGTAGAGGCTAAAGTCTGGGATGGTGATCCCTCCCGTTTTGGTTTTATTTTTCAGGATTACTTTGGCTATTCGGGGTCTTTTGTGGTTCCATACAAATTTTTGGATAGTTTGTTCTAGTTTTGAGAAGTATGCTGGTGCAATTTTGATTGGAATTGCATTGAATGTGTAGAGTGCCTTAGGTAGTAATGACATCTTAACTATATTTATTCTTCCTATCCATGAGCATGGAATGTTTTTCCATTTCTTTGTGTCTTCTTCAATTTCCTTCATAAGTTTTCTATAGTTTTCCTCATACAGATCTCTTGTATCCTTGGTTAGGTTTATTCCGAGGTATTTTATGGTTTTTTGTGCAATTGTGAATGGGATCAGTTTCTTGATTTCTCTTTCTGTTGCCTCATTGTTGGTGTATAAAAATGCAACCGATTTCTGTACATTGATTTTGTACCCTGCAACTTGGCTGTATTCTTGGATCAGTTCTAGTAGGCTTCTGGTGGAGTCTATCGGGTTTTCTATGTAGAATATCATGTCATCTGCGAAGAGTGAATGTTTGACTTCCTCTTTGCCAATTCTGATGCCTTTGATTTCCTTTTGTTGTCCGATGTCTGATGCTAGGACTTCCAGCACTATGTTAAACAGCAGTGGTGAGAGTGGACATCCCTGTCGTGTTCCTGATCTCAGGGGGAAAGCTCTGAGTTTTTCCCCGTTGAGGATGATGTTAGCTGAAGGCTTCTCATAGATGGCTTTGATGATGTTTTAGTAGGTTCCTTCTATCCCAACTTTCTCGAGAGTCTTTATTAAGAAGGGATGCTGTATTTTGTCAAATGCTTTTTCTGCATCTATTGACAGGATCATATGGTTTTTATCTTTTATTGATATGATGTATCACATTGATTGATTTGCGAATGTTGAACCAGCCCTGTAACCCAGGAATGAATCCCACTTGATCTTGGTGGATGATTCTTTTTATATGCTGCTGGATTCGATTTGCAAGGATCTTGTTGAGAATTTTTGCATCCATATTCATCAAGGATATTGGCCTGTAGTTCTCTTTTTTTGCTGGATCTCTGTCTGGCTTGGGAATCAGGTGATGCTGGCTTCATAAAATGAGTCCGGGAGTTTTCCTTCGCTTTCTATTTTTTGGAATAGCTTGAGAAGAATTGGGATTAATTCTGTTTTAAATGTCTGGTAGAATTCCCCAGGGAAGCCATCAGGTCCAGGGCTCTTATTTGTTGGGAGATTTTTGATCACTGATTCGATTTCTTCACTCGTTATGGGTCTGTTCAGGTTTTCTATTTCTTTCCATGTGAGTTTTGGTAGTGAGTGTGTGTTTAGGAACATGTCCATTTCTTCTAAGTTGTCCAGTTTGTTGGCATATAATTTTTTATAGTATTCCCTGATAATTGCTTGTATTTCTGAGGGGTTGGTTGTAATAAGTCCATTTTCATTCATAATTTTGTCTATTTGGGTGCTCTCTCTTTTCTTTTGGATAAGTCTGGCTAGAGGTTTGTCAATTTTGTTTACCTTTTCAAAAAACCAACTCTTGGTTTCATGGATCTGTTCAATTGTTTCTTTGGTCTCTATGTTGTTTATTTCTGCTCTAATTTTTACTATTTCTCTTCTTCTACTGGGTTTAGGGCGTTCTTGTTGCTCTGCCTCTAGTTCCTTTAGGTGAGCTGTTACATTTTGGACTTGCGCTTTTTCTAATCTCTTGAAATAGGCCTGGAGAGCAATGTACTTTCCTCTTAGGACTGCCTTTGCCGCATCCCATAGATTTTGAATTGTTGTGTTTTCATTTTCATTTGTTTCCATATATTTTTTAATTTCATCTCTAACTGCCTGATTGGCCCATTCATTCTTTAGAAGGGTGTTCTTTTTCCTCCATGTTTTTGGAGGTTTTCCAGACTTCTTCCTGTAATTGATTTCAAGTTTCAAAGCATTGTGATCTGACAGTGTGCATGGTATGATCTCTATTCTTTTATACTTATTGAGGGCTGCTTTATGTCCCAGTATGTGATCTATCTTGGAGAATGGGCCATGCACACTTGAGAAGAAAGTAAATTCCCTGGCCTCAGGATGTAAAGTTCTAAATATATCCGTCAGGTCCATCTGGTCCACTGTGTCTTTCAAGTCCATTATTTCTTTAGTGATTTTCTGTCTGGTTGACCTATCCATTCCTGTAAGTGGAGTATTAAAGTCCCCTGCTATTAGCACATTCTTATCTATAAGCTTGTTTCTGTTTGTGATTAATTGTTTTAGATATTTAGGTGCTCCCATATTCGGTGCATAGACATTTATGATTGTTAGTTCTTCCTGATGGATGGACCCTGTAATTATTATGTAGTGCCCTTCTTCATCTCTTGTGATTGTCTTTAATTTAAAGTCCAGTTTGTCTGATAGAAGTATTGCTACTCCGGCTTTCTTTTGATTTCCTGTAGCCTGATATATATTTCTCCATCCCCTTACTTTTAATCTGAAGGTTTCTTCCCGTCTAAAATGAGTTTCTTGTAGACAGCATATAGATGGATTTTGTTTTTTAATCCATTCTGCTACCCTATGTCTTTTGATTGGAGCATTCAGCCCATTTACATTCAGTGTTATTATTGAAATATGTGGGTTTAGAGTCTTTGTATCTTTTGTAGGGTTCATGTTTGTGGTGGTGTCTCTGGAATCTTTGTTCCCTGCAACCTTTCCTTCAGAGCATCCCCCTCAGGATTTCTTGTAGGGCTTGCTTCGTGGTGACAAATTCTTTCAATTTCTGTTTCTTTGGAAAGGTTTTTATCTCTCCTTCTATTTTGAATGACAGGGTTGCTGGATAGAGGATTCTTGGCTGCCTATTTTTACTGTTCATCACATTGAAGATCTCCTGCCATTCCTTTCTGGCCTGCCACGTTTCAGTAGATAGGTCCTTCACCACTCTGATAGGTTTCCCTTTGTATGTGAGGGCCCTTTTCTCCCTAGCTGCTTTCAAAATTCTCTCTTTGTCCTTGTATTTTGCCATTTTTATGATGATATGTCGTGCAGAAGATCGATTCAAGTTACCTCTGAGGGGAGTCCTCTGAGCCTCTTGTATTTCCACATTGACTTCCTTCCCCAGGTCGGGGAGATTCTCTACTATAATTTGTTCCAGGACTCCTTCAGCACCTTTCCCTCTCTCTTCCTCTTCTGGGATTCCTATGATACGGATATTGTTGCGTTTGACCATATCGCTGAGCTCTCGAATTCTTCTTTCCTGTTCCTGGATCAGTTTGTCTCTTTTTGTGTCAGCTTCTTGTTTTCCTATAATGGTGTCTTCTAAATCACTTATTCTCCTTTCTGCCTCTTCAATCTGTGCATTGGAGGCCTCTAATTTATTATGTATCTCATTGATCGCATTTTTTAATTCTTCATGCCTATTTTTATTTTCCATTCTGTCTGTAGTCATAGTTTCTTTGATGTCCCCTATGTTTTTTTCAATCCCTGCTATTAATTTTACCATTATTATTCTAAAATCTTGTTCAGTTATGCTGCTGATATCTGTTTTGAGCAGTTCATTAGCTGTCATTTCTTCTTGGAGTTTCTTTGGAGGAGAGCTCTATCGTTTCGTCATTTTAGTTAGTCTGGCTCTTGTTGGTTTTTAAAGACCTGTTACGTTCTCTGTTTCTATGAGCGCTGCTCTATCCAAGAAGACTCTTTGACTTTCCAGGGCCTATCCTTTCAGAGATTGTTTTTTTGATTGGTATCCCTCAGTCTCTCTTGTTGGGACCTTAGTTATTTTGTTTTCCTATTCGTGGTGATATTTGGGACTCTTCACCTTGTGTACTCTAGCTTGTTTCTTGACGTAGCCCTGGAAAAGAAAACAGACAGACAAACACACAGGGAGCAGGAGCACACAAACGCACAGGCTAATTCAACTAACATGCAAAGCGGGAGGGAAAACGAAAAAGTTAAGAGAAAAGACGGAGGAGGGAGGGCGAATAATAGGGAGTATAAAATGCATAAAAGGGTCAAAAAGGGGAAAAGAAAAGGAAAAAAGAAGGAAACCGTTGGATAAAGAACGGTTTAAAGCATATACCTGGATTTCCCAGCTACAGTTAAATAGCCATGTGTATGCAGTGCTGGTTGAAGAGCATGGAGAAAAAGAGAGAAGGCAGGGAGCGACGAGGCAGATTTGAAAATAGAATGAACAGGCAGAAGGGATAAGAAGCTTTTTTCAAAGAGGTAAAGGGTAGAATATGGTTGGATAGGTGAGAGAAGGATGCTGGAATTATCCACTGAAACTATATAGTCTAATTACGCCTGAGAGAAATAGCTGAAAAGGTCGGTAGGTGTAGAATTTACATTTACAGAATGGACTTGTTGTGATTGTTTAAGCAAGCTGGCGACCAGAGTTAATCAGGTCAGTGTTTTGGCTAAAAAAGTGAGAAAAGAGAAAGAAGAAGAAAAAAGGAAAGAGAAAAGAAAGGGGGAAAAAAAAGAAAGAAGAAAAAAAGGGGAAAAAAGGGGGGGGGAAAGGAAAAAAGAAAGAGAAAAAAAAGGTAGGAGGACACCTCTCAGGCAGGGATGGGCGTGGCGTGATCTGATGCCTCAGGCGGGGGTTCTGCCTTGGCGGTTGTGGGGAGGAGAGTGAGGGTGCTCCAGTCCCTTCTTGAACCCCGCGCTGCCACTCACTTTTATTTTGGCGTGTCAACTCCCCGTTCCGGGGACGCAGCCGAAGTTGGTTGCACTCTTCAACCCAGGCCAGTTCCAATCTCCAAATCCCAGTCCGCGTGCCCCGCTGAAATTGCCTTAGACACAGCTTCCCAGCCAAACCCCTCGGGCTATTCCAGGCTCCCTGCTGAGCTCTGGGGGCGGAGTCAGAATCGCAGCTTCCTTCTCTGGGTCGGGCTGGCGCGCATGCGCGCGGGGGCTTGCCTGGTGGGTCCGCGTAGCCCGAGCCCGCTGGAGTGAGGAAAACTGGGTCCCTCTATGGCTCGTCACCCGAAACACGAACTCACAGGCAAATTTCCCAGTTTTTAGCTCTTTGCCTTCCCTCTCGAGTTCCAGCCAGCCAGGAGCGCGGACGCCCGGTGTCTGCGCGGCTCTTTCAGTGGCCCCAGCTGCCCGGGAGCTACAATGGCAGCAGGCGCCCCGCCGCTCTGAAATCCAACCTCCAGGAGTGGTACAAAGAAGCAGTTTGTGTGCTCAGCCTCCCCCAGGACCAGTTGGCGCGAGGGGACCTGGTGTGCAGGTATTTGGCAAGTATGGTCTTTCTATGCACCGAGTGGAGATTTTTTTCCCCCCGTGCGGAGGTTTTTCTGTTTCGGACTCTCTCCTTTTCCCCTCTCACTCCCCGTAGAGGGTAGAGGGGGATTGCCTCCCACCCTGGAGTCTCCGATCCCGGCCCGATTTTACCTTCCCCGGTTCGCACTCACGTTAGAAGTCTCTCTCAGTGGATTCTGTGTCCTTTTTCTCCCAGTCTCTCAGGTTTTGTAAGGTTTCCAATGGCTTCAGATCTTTTCTGTGTGATGTATGGGCGTGAGTGCAAGTACGGAGTTCCTTATTTCTCTGCCATCTTGCCCTCAAGTCTCACTACTGTGTCTTGTTTTCTTTATAAGTCTTGGAGTTATAAGCATACATTTACACATCTAAAGAGAGGTCACCAAAATTAGTAAATCTAAGTTTATATTAAAAGTATTGTGGTCCAGAAAGGAGAATACTACTGAAAGATTTCTAACAAGGTTTTTGCCTGTTTACCTGTGCCATATGTAGAATAGCACCTGCTGTTTTGGTAAGAGAGAATTCATTCCATAGTGTTTTTACTATCTGTACTATAGTCTCTCGTAATAAGAGTTCTTCTTTTTTCCAGTTTAAATATTTGTAGCAATAGAAATGGCATGAGGAGTTCTAATAGAATGTTAGTACCCTTTTCTGTTAAAATAGATATCCATATTTTAGAGATGCTTTAAATAAGCATGATTTCCAGTAATGATATTCTATAAACTGAAGACCAGAAGACATTTTAATAGCATGAATAGAGGTCATGCAGTCCTTCCTGCCTTTTTAAATATACTTTATTTTCTACATGATAACAGTTTTTGGTGCCTTCATACATATTTTCTATAAGTTGCAGAAGTGTTCAAGTTATTCATATTCTTGCATATTCCTTATTCTTAATTTATATTGCAGGGATTCTTATTTTATATTTCAGAGATTTTGTATTTCAGGAGTGTCTTTGGGACCTTACTCAGCATTATCAAGATGTTTGAAATCAAGCTAGAAGCTTTAGATTTATTGTGTATTATTTTTATCTTTCATAGTCATTCTCTGAGCAGGATTTTTTTTTTTATGTTTTATTTACTTCTAGGGGAGAGAGAGAGACAGCGTGAGCAGGGGAGGGTCAGAGAGAGAGGGAGATACAGACTCTGAAACAGTCTTCAGGCTCTGAGCTGGCAGTCAGCACAGAGCCTGATGCGGGGCTCGAACCCACGAACCGCGAGATCATGACCTAAGCGAAAGTTGGACGCTTAACCGACTAAGCCACCCAGGCGCCCCTCTCTGAGCAGGATTTTTAATCTATATTTTGGCAATAATGTGTTTGATAATGATTAATGCAGTCTAAATATATATAGATTTAAGGATTAAATTTCTAGATATTCTATTACTTTACCACTTCATATTAGATGTTTAAAATGGTCTTATGAACTTTACTGAACAGAAATGTGTAGGAACCCAATTTTGTTCATCCAGCTAATATGAATTAAGAGTTTAAAAGCTCAGTGAAGTTGGTTGTTTTGGATACCGTTTTTAGAGAATTGAAACTTCTGCATATACCTTATTCCTTTGTGGAATTCAGCACATGTTGGTTTTCTCATGTTCTGATACCAGAAGTTAATCTAGTTGGTAGTATTTTTGGTTTTGATTTGGTTGTCAACCTCTTTCAGTATAACTGATTGGGTAAGTGTAGTTTTGCTTAAAACATTGACCTGGAAACTCTCCCACCTGCTTCCTTCAGTATCTCTACTTTATATTTTGGTACCACAAAGGCGGTTTGGGAATTGATTTCCAATTTCTGCAGATTTCTAAGGTGATCCTTTGATCAAAAATCTGTAATAATTTCACCATTAATTTCTTTTTTAGAAAAAGGTTTATTTATTTATTTATTTTTGAGAGAGAGAGAGAGAGACAGAGAGAGACAGAGACAGTAAGCGAGCACAAGCTGAGGAGGGGCAGAGAGAGAGGGAGACACAGAATCTGAAGCAGAGTCCAGGCTCTGAGCTGAAGCTCAAATGCAGGGCTTGAACTCAGGAACAGTGAGATCATGACCTGAGCTGAAGTTGGATGCTTAACCAACTGAGCCATGGAAGCTCTCCAAACAATTAATTTCTTTTTTTCTTTCTTTCTTTTTTTTTTTTTGTTTACAAATAGTTTATTGTCAAATTGGTGTCCATATAACCCCAGTGCTCATCCCCACTAGTGCCCTCCTCCATGCCATTCTCACCTCTCACCCCTCACCTCTCACCCCGCACACCCATCAGTCCTCAGTTTGTTCTCAGCATTCAAGAGTCTCTTATGGTTTGCCTCTCTCCCTCTCCCCCACTATTTCCCCCCTACTTCTCCCCCATGGTCCTCCGCTAAGTTCCTCCTAATCCTCCTTTACATGCAAACATATGGTATCTGTCCTATTCTGCCTGACTTATTTCACTCAGCATAACACCTTCTAGTTCCATCCACGTTGCTACACATGGCCAGATTTCATTCTTTCTCATTGCCATGTAGTATTCCATTGTATAGATAAACCACATCTTCTTGATCCATTCGTCCGTTGATAGACACTTAGGCTTTTTCCATGATTTGGTTATTGTTGAGAGTGCTGCTATGAACATTGGGGTACATGTGCTTCTATGCATCAGCACTCCTGTATCCCTCGGGTAAATTCCTAGCAGTGCTATTGCTGGGTCATAGGGGAATTCTACTGTTAATTTTTTGAGGAACCTCCAAACTGTTTTCCAGAGGGGCTACACCAGTTTACATTCCCACCAACAGTGTAGGAGGGTGCCCGTTTCTTCACATCCTCGCCAGCATCTAGAGTCCTCTGATTTGCTCATTTTAGCCACTCTGACTGGAGTGAGGTGGTATCTCCGTGTGGTTTTGATTTGTATTTCCCTGATGAGGAGGGATGCTGAGCTTCATTTCATGTGTCTATTGGCCATCTGGATGTCCTCTTTGGAGAAGTGTCTGTTCATATCTTCTGCCCATTTCTTCACTGGGTTGTTTGTTTTTCAGGTGTGGAGTTTGGTGAGTTCCTTATAGATTGTGGATATTAACCCTTTATCTGATATGTAATTTGCAACTATCTTTTTCCCATTCCGTCGGTTGCCTATTAGTTTTATAGATTGTTTCCTTTGCCGTGCAGAAGCTTTTATTATTGATAAGGTCCCAATAGTTTATTTTTGCTCTTGATTCTTTTGCTTTTGGGGATGTGTCAAGTAAGAAATTGCTGCGGTGAAGGTCAAGGAGGTTGTTTCCTGCTTTGTCCTCTAGGGTTTTGATGGTTTCCTGTCTCACATTTAGATCCTTTATCCATTTTAAGTTTGTTTTTGTGTATTGTGTGAGAAAATGATCTAGTTTCATTCTTCTGCATGTTGCTGTCCGGTTTTCCCAGCACCATCTATTAAAGAGGCTGTGTTTTTTCCATTGGATACTCTTTCCTGCTTTGTCAAAGATTAGTTGGCTGTATACTTTGGGGTCCAATTCTGAGTTCTCAATTCTATTCGATTGGTCTGTGTGTCTATTTTTGTACCAATACCATACTGTCTTGTACCAAGCTACCACACTTTAGTTTGTAGTAGAGGCTAAAGTCTGGGATGGTGATACCTCCCATTTTGGTTTTATTCTTTAATATTACTTTGAGTATTCGGGGTCTTTTGTGGTTCCATACAAATTTTAAGATAGTTTGTTCTAGTTTTGAGAAGTATGCTGGTGCAATTTTGATTGGAATTGCATTGAATGTGTAGAGTGCCTTAGGTAGTAATGACATCTTAACTATATTTATTCTTCCTATGCACGAGCATGGAATGTTTTTCCATTTCTTTGTGTCTTCTTCAATTTCTTTCATAAGTTTTCTATAGTTTTCATCATACAGATTCTTGTATCCTTGGTTAGGTTTATTCCGAGGTATTTTATGGGTTTTTGTGCAATTGTGAATGGGATCAGTTTCTCGATTTCTCTTTCTGTTGCTTCATCATTGGTGTATAAAAATGAACTGATTTCTCTACGTTGATTTTGCACCCTGCAACTTGGCTGAATTCTTGGATCAGTTCTAGTAGGCTTCTGGTGGAGTCTGTCATTTTTCTACGTAGAGTATCATGTCATCTGCAAAAAGTGAAAGTTAACTTCTTTGCCAGTTCTGATGCCTTTGATTTCCTTTTGTTGCCTGATGGCTGATGATAGAACTTCCAGCACTATGTTAAACAACAGTGGTGAGAGTGGACATCCCTGCCGTGTTCCTGATCTCAGGGGAAAAGCTCTCAGTTTTTCCCCTTTGAGGATGATGGTAGCTGAGGGCTTCTCATAGATGGCTTTGATGATGTTTAAGTAAGTTCCTTCTATCCTGACTTTCTCTAGGGTCTTTATTAAGAAGGAATGCTGTATTTTGTCAAATGCCTTTTCTGCATCTATCGACAGGATCATATGGTTTTTATCTTTTCTTTTATTGATATGATGTATCACATTGAGATTTGCGAATATTGAACCAGCCCTGTAACCCAGGAATGAATCCCACTTGATCTTGGTGGATAATTCTTTTTATGTGCTGTTGAATTTGATTTGCAAGTATCTTGTTGAGGATTTTTACATCCATATTCATCAAGGATATTGGCCTGTAGTTCTCTTTTTTTGCTGGATCTCTATCTGGCTTGGGAATCAGAGTGATGCTGGCTTCATAAAATGAGTCTGGAAGTTTTCCTTCAATTTCTATTTTTCGGAATAGCTTGAGAAGAATTGGTATTAATTGTTTTAAATGTCTGGTAGAATTCCCCAGGGAAGCCATCAGGTCCAGGGCTCTTATTTGTTGGGAGATTTTTGATAACTGATTCAATTTCCTCACTATTTACAGGTCTGTTCAGATTTTCTATCTCTTCCTGTGTGAATTTTGGTAGTGAGTGTGTGTTTAGGAATTTGTCCATTTCTTCTAAGTTGTCCGATTTGTTGGCGTATAATTTTTCATAGTATCCCCTGATAAAAGCTTGTATTTCTGAGGGGTTAGCTGTAATAAATCCATTTTCATTCATGATTTTGTCTATTTGGGTGCTCTCTCTTTTCTTTTTGAGAAGCCTGCTAGAGGTTTGTCAATTTTGTTTATTTTTTCAAAAAACCAACTCTTGGTTTCATTGATCTGTTCAATTGTTTCTTTGGTCTCTATGTTGTTTATTTCTGCTCTGATTTTTACTATTTCTCTTCTTCTACTGGGTTTGGGGTGCTCTTGTTGCTCTGCTTCTAGTTCCTTTAGGTGAGGTGTTAGATTTTGCACTTCTGCTTTCTCTAATTTCTTAAAATAGGCCTGGAGTGCAATGTACTTTCTTCTTAGGACTGCCTTTGCTGCATCCCATGGAGTTTGGATTGTTGTATTTTCATTTTCATTTGTTTCCATATATTTTTAAAATTTCTTCTCTAATTACCTGATTGGCCCATTCATTCTTTAGTGGGGTGTTCTTTAACCTCCATGTTTTTGGAGGTTTTCCAGACTTTTTCCTGTGATTGATTTCAACTTTCAAAGCATTATGATCTGAAAGTGTGCATGGTATGGTCTCAATTCTTTTATATTTATTGAGGGCTGCGTATGTCCTAGTATGTGATCTATCTTGGAGAATGTGCCACGCGCTCTTGAGAAGAAAGTGAATTCCATGGCCTCAGGCTGTAGAGTTCTAAATATATCTGTCAGATCCATCTGGTCCAGTGTGTCATTCAAGTCCATTGTTTCTTTATTGATATTCTGTCTGATTGATCTATCCATTTCTGTAAGCGGAGTATTAAAGTCCCCTGTTATTAGCACATTCTTATCTATAAGATTGTTTCTGTTTGTGATTAATTGTTTTAAATATTTAGGTGCTCCCATATTTGGTGCCTAGACATTTATGATTGTTAGTTCTTCCTGATGGATGGAGCCTGTAATTATTATAGAATGCCCATCTTCATCCTTTGTTATTGTCTTTAATTTAATGTCCAGTTTGTCTGATATAAGTATAGCTACTGCAGCTTTCTTTTGACTTCCTGTAGCATGATATGTATTTCTCCATCCTCTTACTTTTAATCTGAAGGTATCTTCCCGTCTAAAATGCATTTCTTGTACACAGCAAATAGATGGATTTTGTTTTTTAATCCATTCTGCTACCCTGTGTCTTTTGATTGGAGCATTCAGCCCATTTACATTCAGTGTTATTATTGAAATATGTGGGTTTAGAGTCATTGTGTCCTTTGGGGGACTCATGCTTGTGGTGGTGACTCTGGTATCTTGCATTCCCTGCAACACTTCCCTCAGAGAGTACCCCTCCGGATTTCTTGTAGGGCTGGCTTAGTGGTGACAAATTCTTTCAATTTTTGTTTATTTGGAAAGACTTTTAGCTCTCCAAATTGAATGACAGGCTTGCTGCATAGAGGATTCTTGGCTGCATATTTTTTCCATTCATCACACTGAAGATCTCCTGCCATTCCTTCTGGCTTGCCAAGTTTCAGTAGATAGTTCTGTCACCACTCTGATAGGTTTCCCTTTGTATGTTAGTGCTCTTTTCTCCCTAGCTGCTTTCAAAATTCTCTCTTTGTCCTTATATTTCACAAGTTTCAATATGATATGTCGTGCAGATGATAGATTCAAAGTACATCTGAGGGGAGTTTTCTGTGCTTCTTGAATTTCAACTTCTACTTTTCTCTCCAGTTTGGGGAAGTTCTCTGCTATAATTTGTTCAGGGACTCCTTCAGCACCTCTCCCTCTTCTTACTCTTCTGGAATTCCTATGATATGGATATTATTCCGTTTGTATCACTGTGCTCTCGAACTCTCCTTTCATGTTCCTGAATCAGTTTATCTCTCTTTTTCTCAGTTTCTTTTCTATAATTGTGTCTTCTAAATCACTTATTCTCCTTTCTGCCTCTTCAGTCCGTGCATTGGATACCTCCAGTTTATTATGTATCTCATTTATTCCATTTTTTAATTCACCATAACTATTTTTAAGCTCCATATTGTTTGTAGCCATAGTTTCTTTGATGTCCTCCATGCTTTTTTCAAGCCCGGAGATGAATTTTATTATTATTGTTCTAAATTCTTGTTCAGTTATGTTGCTGATAGCTGTCATTTCTTCCTGGAGTTTCTTTGGAGGAGAGTTCTTCCGTTTTGTCATTTCGGTTAGCTTTCTATCTCTTGTTACTTTTAAAAGCTTGTTGTACTCTCGGCCCCTGTGAGTTCTGCTGTATTAGAGAGGGCTCTTTTGACTGTTCAGGGCCTGTCTGTTCAGGAAGTGTTCTTTGGTGTTGTCTCTTGGTTTCTCTTGTTGAACGTTTGGTTATTTTATTTCCCTACTGGTAGTGGTATTTGGGAGTCTCCACCATGTGTAGTTTGGCTTGTTTCTTGAGGCAGCCCTGGAAAAAGAAAACAGACAACCACGGGGGGAACACAGGTACACAAACGCACAGACAAAACCAATAAACACACAAACCCAGGCTCAGGTAAAAACAGCTACAACAACAAAAAAACAGTTATCTGGAGGGGATGGGCGTGGTTTGATGTAGGCAGGTCTTGTCTCCACTTAATCCGCTGGCCTCCCTGAGACCCCGCCTTGGTGGTTGTGGTGAGAAGAATGGTGTCACCTGAGTCCCTTCTCAACCAAGCGTTCCAAATCACTTCTTCGGTCTGATCTCCCTGTGCTGAGTATGTGGCCAAGGTGGGCTGAGTTCTATGCCCCACACCCCTCCTTGTTTCCAGGTTCCAGTCCGTGGGCTTTGTTATACTCCTCTGAACAGTACCGCAGGTCACTGCTCCCCTGTTACGGGATTGGGGGAAGTGCCACAGCCTCAGATCCGCGAGGGTCAAGCAGCGATACAACCTGAGTGCGTTAGGCGAACATAGCAACTTGAGGTCTGCAGAGTCTGCGTTGTCACAGCGCGCTGCCTCCTCTTCAGCAGGCCGCTGTCGCGCCCGCCTCTGCCCTTTCACTGGGTGCTGGTGCTGCGGCCGCAGGCATTGCTGCCGCTTCACTGGGCCGCTGCCGCCATGGATGGTGCTGGGCGCATGGCAGTTTAGTTTCTCCTGGCGCCTTCTGGGACCAGGGCACATAGTTTAAAGCTAGCACCCCAGCCAGAGCTAAAAAACACTGTCTTTCCAAGCCAAAGTTTTCTTCGCCTCTTCTCCAGGAACAGTTCTATGAGCAATCTCAGCTTTTCTTTCCTTTCCCCTGGACTCGCGGCAGCTTGCCACCACTTGCTGGTTAATTACTCACCGTAGTTGCACGGAAGCCGGGTTCCCTCCCCTCCCTCTGTATCTTTGGGTCCCGTCCCGCTTTTATCTTCCCCAGTTCGCACTCACGCACTTATGAGGTTTCCTTCCCAGTGTACTCTGTCTCTTTCTCTTCCCAAACTCCTGTGGCTCAGTGTCCTACGACTTCAGGCCTTCTCTGTTGGAGAGATGGGTGCAGGCGAAATGTATGGAGCTCCCTACTTCTCCACCATCTTGCCTCCTCTCCCATACAATTAATTTCAAATTAATGTTCCAACTCAGGGCTCAAAGATTTCAAAGGGAGTGTGTGGACCTCAAAGCTCTTGGAGCTCATTTGCTAATGTTGTTTGTCACGAAGAGTTTCTGTGGCTTAGAGTACTACTGGACCACTTTATACATGGGTACCTATTTGGCCAAATTATTGGTTAAATTTTTGAATCAAAGCTACTGGAGTAAGTGGACCAGATTTTAAGGATATTTATTTTTTTTTAATTTTATTTATTTATTTTGAAAGAGAGAGAGAAAGAGAGAGTGAGAGCGAGCAAACAGGTATGCACAGGGGAGGGGCAGAAAAATGGGGAAAGGGAGAATTCCAGGCAAGCTCTGCGCTGTCAGTGCAGAGCCCAACCGAGGCTTGATGTTATGAACCATGAGGTCATAGTCTGGGCTGAAATCAAGAGTTGGACGCCTAAGTGACTGAGCTACTTAGGCGCTCCTTACAGACATTTATTAAATAGCAAGTCTATTAGAGAAGAGAAATCACCAGATTATCTCTACCACCAGATGGCAGATTGCTCCAAATGGAAGGAGGAGTTTGATTTATTGGATGAACTCAAAGTCATTGGTGTGTGTTGACCAGAGAGGGGGCAGGTAAGAGAGGTAGTGGTGGTAAGTGAATGGCATCTGGGCTGCTGGGATGGTTGTGGGACACAATGTGAGGCCTACATGTTACAAATAAACTACAACCTTTCCATTTTAAAGTTTAAAGCATTGTTTTTCTAAATATAGTCTGTTGGTCCCTTGCAGCAGATTACTTGAGGGTGCTTGTTAAAATGAAGGTTCTTGGGATGGGGGTGGGGTGGGTGAAATAGGTGATGGGGATTAAGGAGTGCACTTGGGATGGGCACGGGGTGTTGTACGGAAGTGCTGAGTCACTATATTATACACCTGAAACTAATATTATACTGTATGTTGACTAACTGGAATTTCAATAAAAACTTATAAAAGATTACTTGGTGGGCATGTCGTTTCACTGTTGCTGTCATGAGGTTTTGTATTATTGCTCATGAGTTGATGACCAGCCACTTGCTCTCTCACATCCCTGTGCATTTGGGATAAACGATTTCTCAAGGATTACTTGTACCACTTTGGGCCTTTACCAGGTGATGCTTAATCCAGTGCAAATCTAGAATTCTGAGATTCATTTTCTTTAAACATTTGGGCCTTTGAGCAACAGACCAGCAACGCAGATTCTCCATCTCACAGTCCTGTAGGCCCCCTCCTGCTGGATCTTCTGTGCACACGCTTTACCATTGCAGCTCTGCTTTCATTCTGAGTTCTTCACTTTTCTTCCCTGGCGTGAATTTTGTTCTGCAATCTTAGAGCAACAAAAAAGAGTACGTGTGCCTCGGGCCATTTGGAATTACCACAGGACCAAAACAAAGGGGCTTTTTGTTTGGTAGTTATGTCATGTTCAGGATTTCACTAGTTGGTCTAGCAGTAAATTTTAAATATTTAAATATTTTAGGAGTTTAAAACTATTTTCCATTTTATCTTTTAAAAAATGTTTTTTGCTTTAATCGTATTATTCTGGATATGACCTTTGGAAAACAGAACTTTCCTGCTCTCAATTCTTGCTTCTTCCCAGGAAAAGTGCCAAGATTTTCACTTCAGTAATTGATATCTGTTGATTGATAGCTTGCTTGCATTTTGACTGAAGCTCATTCACTATAAAACATTACCACCATTAGCATATGTCTATTAGGGCTTTCCTGCTAATTAGAAAATGAAAAGATTTTATTTTTCCTCTTAATTTTAGGTATCAGCTAGGTGGGATGAAATGTAGACATCAAGGTTGCAACTGACTTGGTGCTTTAAGGGTAACTGGGGTGGGGGTTGGGATGGTAAAGGATAAGTGACACAAGAGATGGCCCAGGACTTCTTCTCCAGAGTGTTCTCTGCATCCCAAGGAAGAGGAGCTGACCTAGTTTTTAGTGGAGAATGCTGGGAGACTTGACTTTGTCACCAGATTCTTCCAGAACCCAGAACTATTTATCTGTAACAGAGACCACAAATCAACCTTATCCTTAACCAGGTCAGAATATTTCTTCAACATATAATTTTTTAGGCCATCATTATGCATTAAATTGTATCTCCCTCCCCACCCCCCCACCTCCCGCAAAAAGATATGTTTAAGTCCTAACCCCTGGCACCTGTGAATGTAACCTTACTTGGAAATATGGTCTTTGTGGATATGACCAAGTTAAGATGAGTTCACACTAGATTAGGGTGTGCCCAGTTCAATGACTGACGTTCTTGTGAGATGAGGGAAATTTGGAGACAGAGACACACAATAAAATGCCAAGTGAGGATGGAGACAGAGATTGGAACCATGTGTCTACAAGCCAAGGAATGCCAAAGATTGCCAGTGTAAGGGAAGATATAAATTAAAAATAATAAGCCTCATTTGAAAATAAGAGACTTCCCCTTCTTTTTCTTAGAGTACAGTATTTACTTTAGAAAACTTTTTTTAAATATTTTATTTATTTTTGAGAGAGAGAGAGCGACAGCATGAGCAGGGGAGGGTCAGAGAGAGAGGAAGACACAGAATCCAAAGCAGTCCCCAGGCTCTGAACTAGCTGTCAGCACAGAGCCTGATGTGGGGCTCAAACCCACGAACCGTGAGATCATGACCTGAGCTGAAGTCAGACAATTAACCGACTGAGCCACCTCGGCGCCCCTAGAAAACTTTTAATTATAAATTCTTTATCTCTTTTAAATGTATGTAAAAGCTAAATAAACTTCTTGCCAGCTTTATGCCCGGCAGGAATGTTTTTCCCAAAGACTAGAGTGCCATCTCTTTGAAATGCAATCATTAAGAAAGATAGCATCTCTTATTCCCAGTTTCCTTGGGTAGATGCACACCTCACCTCTGAAACCACTTCCTGCCATAAAAATATGAGAAGTTTATTTTTCCTTTGGATAAAGACAGTTTGCAAACACAGATGGCCACCTCAGCTCCCAGGTGGGTGTGCTGCGTGTGACACATGGAGTTGCGAAGTCCTCTTACTTGCGAGCTAGTCACTGTTGATCTCAATGTATGGAATGAGTTGTGTCTACTTGGCTACATGAAAGGGTACACTTTCTTTGTCTTTGCCACCTCATAGGGAGCTTGTGATGTGCATCACGTTCTGGTTTGGTGCTTGTTCAGTAATAAAATTCTTTCTTTGTCTTCTACCTTTGTGGAGAAGTTTTCTGGTTTGAGAAAAAATTTGTTTTTAATTACATCTCCCCAGTATGAGCAATTATCAAAAGCTAGGAAGAGCTAGCCAGAGGCTCTGGGAGGAAGGAGCGTGCTTTGCTAACATATGGATTTCCAACTTCTGGCCTCTGGAGCCGTGAGAGAATAAATTTTTGTTGTTCTAAACCACCCAGTTGGTGGTAGCCCTAGGGAATGAGTACAGCAATCTGTGGCTAGTATGGCAGTGCTGCTCCACAAAGTCCTCAAGACTGAGATCTCTAGCCTTTGTTTTGCCATTCTGAGGTTGTGCTCCTTGTCCTCAAAGTTTGAAGTGGAGATCAAACCTTTACATCTGCATTCCATCAGCAGGATGGTACTAACCATCAGCAGAATGGTACTAACCATCAACAGGATGGAACTAATATCAGTTGTTTCTAGTTTTTAAAAACATTTTAATGTTTGTTTTTGAGAGAGAGAGAGAGAGAGAGAGAAGGGGAGGGGGAGAGAGAGAGGGAGACAAAGAATCTGAATCTGAACTATCAGCCTGATGCAGGGCCTGAACTCATGGACCATGAGATCTTGACCTGAGCTGAATGAAGTCAGATGCTTAACCAACTGAGCCACCCAGGTGCCCCATAATACCAATCGTTTCTTAAGGAAGATTCTTGAAAGCTGTCACAGGAACTTCTACTTCAGTCTCATTGGGTAGAGCATAAGGGTCACATAGCCACCTCTAGCTTCTTGAAATGTAGTGTTTATTCTAGGGGGCCATCCATATACACAGCTAAAAAGTAGAGTATTCTGAAAGAAGGGGAAAGATGGGTGTTAGGGACAGCTTGCACTCTCTGAATGTTTCCACCTGCCCTCTTTCTTAGTTTTTCTGCTTGAACTCAGTACAAATTATTTCTTACTTTCTTTTTTTTTTTAATGTTTTTTTATTTATTTCTAGGAGAGAGAGAGACAGCGTGAGCAGGGAAGGGTCAGAGAGAGGGAGTCACAGACTGAAACAGGCTCCAGGCTCTGAGCTGGCAGTCAGCACAGAGCCCGACGCGGGGCTCGAACCCAAGAACCGCGAGATCATGACCTGAGTGAAAGTCGGACGCTTAACTGACTAAGCCACCCGGGCGCCCCTATTTCTTACTTTCTTAACCTGAATTTACCACCATTAACATTTTCTCTCTCCAGTTTAGTCAGAACCATATTTTGTATTTTCCACTAGGTGTGATGTTACTTAGTTAGTATAAAAATATTTTCAAATACATAAATACTTTCCCTTCAGTTTGATGTCCTGAAGTATATTTCCATGACTGAAAAACTGGGCCCACCTCAGGTAGTAAGATTTCCTGCCAAGCAGGGTGACATTGGAAATTCTTTATGAATATGGTACTGTTAACATGAACATGTTTCCTTAATTAAAAAAGATGAATTCAAGAGAAATGAAAAATAAAATGGTCCTTAAATAATCCTTACATGACCTAACTTAAAAAAAATCTATTGTAGCATGTGGTATGGATTTTAAACTAATCTGTCTTCACACTGGCATGAATATTCTGGAAAAGAGAAAAGATCTTCAGACAACAGTCAAGATTTATGTGAGAATTTATAGATAAATTATGGAAGTATTTAATTTCTAGCTTTTATTGTATTACAAAATTAAATTGATGTAGTATCTTAAAAATGTCTAGATTTAGTTTTTTATTCACTGTCAATTATGGGGGTGCAATGGGTGGTTATGGTGGGAATTTGGGGCTTCTGAGCTTTGTTCTTCCATTTAATATTATCTGTTAACTCCTCACACCAAGTAAAGTTCCCATCTGTTTCATAAAACATTGAAAGACATTTAGTGCTCATAAGTACATCATTGAATCATTGCATGAAGAGGACTCTGTCTGTCTCTCTCTCTTTTTAAACACATGGTGAGTCCTCAATTGAGCTTGCCTCTCACTTTTTTCTTGGTGTGTTTCTGTTTTGTTTCAGCAATGTGTATAGCACATTCTTGTTTGCACTAAAAGGTTGTCGTATGGATTGTTTTGACTGTTTCCATGACATGCAAATGGACAAGGATTTTAAAAAATGTTCTCGGCCCTAAAACAAACCATATTTATTTACACATCTAGGTAACCAGACCTCCTCTTAAGCTTTATCGCTTCTTCTTCTAGCTGAAAAGAGAATATTTTTATGAGAGATTGGCAAAATGCCTGTTAGTACTCTGACCTGCTAAATATCACTGTAGACTTTTACCTGCTTTGTAGCTTTGGAGTTATTAATAGTGTTTTGGACAAAGGCTACCACAAATCTGCCTACAGCCATGGGACAGAATTTCTATCCAGTGGGGCCTTTAAATTTCCACACAGCAAAATTCCCTGGAAGGACCTCTAAGGGCCAAGCTACCTGTTTGGAATAGCAGAAAGAGGAAAATACAGGGAGAACCCATCCAAAGTTAGTACCACAATGAATGATCCTGTCTTGTATGTAGGTCAGAGCTAGTAATGAAGATTTGGGAGCCATGTGGATAGAGATGATAGTTGAAGTTTTCTGAAAAGGAGAAAAGTTCAAACAAAAACCTTGTGGAAACTCTGGGAAGAAGGAAGAGAAATCAGAAAAGTCAATGATGATAATGATTGAGATAAGGCCCCAGAGTCTACTGGCTGAGAGACCAGTTTCAGTAGTGTGTAGGAAAACAATCCTGATTGTCAGGGGAAAAAGAAAAACATGAACAATGAGATGCAAATAAAGGTACAGATGGCCTTTAAGCAGGTGTGTGGTGGAAGGGGGAATAGGATGGAGCAGCTAGTGGAGGTTGCTTGGGGCAGACAGGTTTTTCCAGGCTAAGGTTCTTGATAGCCTTGTGTGCAGAAGCAGAGGAAAGATCAGTGACATAAGAGGAGTGTTTTGAGTGGGGGTAAAGGCTTTAGCACATGACTGTGCTTGCAAGTTAATTGACCCCCGCCCCCCCCGCAATTAGTTTCTTCATTAGTGAAGTAAAGATGAAATATAGTTCAGTAGACTGACTCTTTGTATGATAGGTGCATGAGGAGAGATGAAGAAATCTTAGGGATTGTCTATTGGCAAAGAAAGGAGACTGGGGGGCGGAGGTAGAAGGATTTGCTTAAAGTTATACAAATAGTTAGAGAAGTAGATTTTGTACCCAGAATTTCTGGTTTTGAAGTCTTCAATTCTGTTGCAGTGTTGACAGGTAGGAGAAACAAGATGAATGCTACCAGTAAAGTTCTATGCTTGACTTGAAAAATAAACTGTGAGTATAGCTCGGTTAGAAATGTGGAGAAGACAGCTAGCCTGACTCCAGTTTATATGGAAAGATGTTGGGGATTTTGCTTCCACAAGCACAATATGAGCCAATAGCACAACCTATTGCTGGAAAGAGCAATGTGGACATGGCCTTTATGACTGAGGAGGAATGCCCCAAACCATAAAGGTCAAACCACACCAGAATGCTGTGTCCAGTAGTGTGCCTCGTTAATAGAGGGTCACTGGCAACTGGATGTGAAGCCAGAGATGTACTTTGGAGAAAACTCTGAAGGGTAAAATCATAATAATAATAAAAAAAACTTTTGGAAAAGAAGTCAACCTATTCCATGTAGCTTTACAGAAACCAATCTGGGACCTTGAAAGGATAGCTTGCACAAAGCATATTTTGGCTGAAAATGAGGAAGAATCACGAATTTTAGGGGTTAAAACATGGAACGGAGTTACTTTCCTGTGAAGTGGTTCTTGTAGTGAGATTTTATAAGCATGTCAGTGGTTGTCTAGAGGCCATTTTTAGACTTACAGAAAAGTTAGATAGCACAGAGAGTTCTAGTCAACCCCACACCCAGTTTCTAGGGGGCCTCTTTCTAGAGGAAAGAGGAAAAGGCTATCCAGAACAGAAAGTGAAAATCAAGTCAGATTGAAAAAGGGAAAAGCAACCTTCATTGGGACCCAAGTAAGTCGATTGCAAAACTAACAGGAGACATATTTCCCCCAAGGTCATGCAACAGCTGTCAAATGCCATGAAGACCCACTCTTTGCATAACTGCATTTTTCTGAAATGTGCCCCCAGGTCAGCTTTTTATATCTACTTAATACTGGGAATATCCAGTTGCCAAACTGACCTTCCTGTATGATGGTACCCAGTCCCTTGGTAATCCTCATTTTTCCTAATTGTGACTTAGAAATAGCAACCAAGGGGGCGCCTGGGTGGCTTAGTCGGTTAAGCGTCCAACTTTCGCTTAGGTCATGATCTCGCGGTTCGTGGGTTCGAGCCCCACGTCAGGCTCTATGCTGACTGCCAGCTCAGAGCCTGACGCCCGTTTCAGTCTGTGACTCCCTCTCTCTCTGACCCTCCCCTGCTCACGCTGTCTCTCTCTCTCTCCTAGAAATAAATAAAAAATATTTTAAAAAAAAGAAAAAAGAAATAGCAACCAAAACTGACCTGGCGCCTACTTCACTTAGGTATTTTTCAGAATCCTTCAGAGAAGTCAGACTGCAAATAAAACACTTCCCTCCTCTGTGTTGTTGAGTGGCATTCCATGGATGTGTCAGAGCACCCTCCCTTGCTGCTGTGTCCAGCCAATCCATGTAACTTTGTCAGACTGCAGGCTTGTCCTACGTGGTTGTTGCCTGATGAGAATTTAGCAACTTTTATAAGGGGGAGGTCTGGTGGGATCCCTGGTTCCTTTTAGAGGTTTGTGGATGAGTGTTTTGACATGGCCTATTCAATGTGATTCTGGGGTGAGTAGGTGAATGAGATCAAGCAGCCCTCTGCAGTATTTGGAAGGGTGGTTTTATTGGTAAAGATGGAGCAAGACTCTGTTCTAATAGCTTAAAAGTTTTGGATATTACTTCTGTTTGGTCAGTGGACAATTAGTGATGGCCATAACACTACTAGCTCCCTCTATTTCTGTAAATTCCATTTTTTGAGCAGGTAGATATATCAGGCCTTGTACCAAGTGCTTTTAGATGTTATTTCATTCCATCCTCACAACATTCCCGTTGTCAGATAGGGGAAGGCCAAGTTACTTCTCCTAGGTGGTATGTAGCAGAGTTAGGATTTGAACTCAGGGTTGTCTGACTCTGTGTGCTCTTAGCCACTGTTTAGCTATTTCTTTACACATTCTCAGTAGCTTCAAACAAAGCAGGTTTTATTTATTTATTTTTATTTATTTATTTTTTGTGCTAGAACCATTTTAATATAATTATACATATCTCCCAAATCCAGGAAGAAAAGGTTTATGCATATATAACTTTTCCAGTTAATATCTGCAAGCATAAACGACAATGATCTCGGTCTATAAATTCATCAAGGTCAGAGCAATTGACCAATGTCTCTTTACTGCCAGGCTTACCAACAGTAAATTACAGATGAATTCGTGTCCTTCTGCTTCTCTTCTCTCACTCTCCTTGTCCAGAAACATTTTGTTGTCAAGTTTCAGTGCCGCTCACCTCCAGCCAAAGGTAATCTTTTTAGATAAGTACTCAATTGCTCTGAATTTGCTTATAATTATAACCTATTTAATCACAGAAGAACCCCTGCAGAGGCGGAGTTCAAGGTTGCATACAATAACAGGAGATCACAGTTTTGAAGTCTAGCACAGATTAAAAACCACAGATGTACCATTTATATAAGACACACACTGATTGTCTCTTAAACTACATATTGACTCCTTATGAACATTATTTTTTAAATAAAGTAGTGCATCTAGGACAATCAGTCGCACAATTCACACAGCCCTGAAAAGTTTTTCAGTGCCAACTACCAGTTGGTCATGAAACGTGAGTGAGCTTGAGACACTGTCCATTCCTAAGATTCAACCACGGACTGGCTAAAACATTGGAACACCTCTGCTTAAGAAGGCTATGTCCTTCCCTCCTTTCCCTCACAATTTAGTTTTGTTTATTTTTGGTGGCGTTTGGTTGCCCATGGCTAGAATGCTTTTGATCACTGCAAATCAGGAAAACCAATAATCTAAAACTATGCCAGGGTCTTAAGTAGACTGGTTTGTCCGTTTCAGGTTGCTGGTTGGTGGGCCCCTCTAAAGCCCTTTGTTTTTCCTTCTATGCCTCCAGGAACATTGATCAGAAGATGAGTCTGAGCATCATCCCATCTAACTCTTTTAACCAATGCCTGGCTAAAACTGGAATGTCCAGCCCAGTACATTTAAAAATCACCCACAAAAAGGTTCTACAGATCTTCACAAAACCTGGAATTTCCACGAGGATGTCTGATCTTTATAATCCAAGCAGTCAGCATTGAAGTTAAGCTTCCAGGAGGCAGTTTGGTCCTTATAATCCAAACAATCAGTGGTTGAGTTAAAACCCAAGCTTGAGGCTCCATATCCCTGGGTGGAAAGAGAAGCTAGGGACTGATTGAGGTGGCTGGTGACTGCATTGGTACCCATGGGGCTGAGTGTGGCCCCTGGTCCAGGAAGCTGGTGATGCATAGGGGTCAAATAAGATCCACAGTCCGTGCCCCCAAAGTAGGAAGTTGAGCCAGCATATCCTTGACTGTAACCTGAAGCCTGAGTATAGGTCATGGGGTAGGACCTTTGCATGCAGGAAGAGGAGGTGGACAAGGGGTCTGACAGTGGGGAGATGGCCGCTGGGCTCCAGATAGACACAGGAGCACTGCTGCTGGAAGTGGCCGGGACTGAGGTACTAGAGGGGGGAGTGAATTGGCCACTTGTTCCACTCTCTGAACTCACTTCCGGAGCTGGAGAGGTCTTCTTTTTGGCAGATCTCACTTTGTTTTGACCTCCATTCTGTTGCTGCTGCTGCTGTTGGCGGCACTTAGCTCGTCGGTTCTTAAACCATATGGGTGCAGGCAAGTAGATTTTCAGCGCCACCTCCTCCCGCATGAAGATGTCTGGGTAACGGGTCTTAGCAAATAGAGCTTCCAGCACGTCTAACTGTGCCCGTGTGAATGTCGTCCTCTCCCGGCGTTGTTTCCGGGGAGTGGAAAAAAAATCCACTCTGTGAAGTCAAAGGATCCCCGAGGACCCGCAGCTCGGATTGATGGGGCAACATCTCGATCCTGCTCGAGATTTGGTTTTTAAAGCCTTTCTTCCTCCATCTTTAAAATGGGGGCATATTTCCTACTTCTATGAGGATTTTAAAAAATAGATCTGACCGGAAAGGAAAGCACCCGTACCCAGGGTAAATCACACATCTAGGGATTAGAGGCATGAGGCCTGGAGGTCACAGGGGAAGCCCCAGGAGAGGCCCGGAGAATTTACGAGGAGAAACCCAGTTTCTCGAAGAGGGCCCTCCGAGGAACTGGGCTTCAAGATAGGGGCGGAGGCAGTAACCTCCCTCGAGGGGCTCCGAAGTGTGTCCCCCAGTCCCTCCCATTAGGAATCAAGCATAGCAGGTTTTAAAGTGTGGGTTTTCCCCACCTTATCTCCTGCCCCTGCCCCAGTTATCTTTCTGAAAAATCTTTTAACTTTTGTTAGTTGCGAAATAGATCTTCACTAAGGAAGGCACTTGGTTTTCCTGGCTATTCCTTGCACAAATGGAGAAGTAGCAATGTTTGCCTGTGTACACCAGTTGTGGCTTTTGGTTTCCATGATCTTCTATGCCATCTCCCTGTAGTCCAGCATCGCCAAAGTACTAACCCCCACCGAGTTGACCTAATGTCCCTTTCAAGTTTATTGAGTTACAGTGTGTATTTGACATTACTGAAAGTTTAAAAAAAGTTTTCTAAATCTCCAATACCTTTTAGTAAATGTCTTGCTTAATTAGAAGAATCCAGTGGGTAGAATCTGCTGCTTTGACTTTGGGTTCATTTTCTAGAAAAACCTTGAGCTACTCTCATCTTGACAGAAGTTGCTTGGCATATAGTAAAAGTTATTTTCTGTATAATTTATGTGTTTTTAGCCCATAGGGAACCAGGATTTTCATCCCCTTAGGAACCTTTCATTGGCCTATGTTGTTTTAGTGGGTTAAACCAATAATTCTATGGGGCCTGTGAACTCATATGAGTCCTTTTCCCATCCTTCTGTTGTAAAGAACTTTTGGAGCAAGAGCTTGTCAGAAATGTGACTGGTAACAGGCTCTTGAAAATACCTAGCCGCTCATCAGCTGTGAGTTTAGGTCACATGGTTCTTTGTGAATGTCTTTAGCTGGTGACAGAAACCATCTTCCTGTTAACCTGTCCTTCCACTGGGGTCAGGTGACAGGTTAGCTACTGAAGAAATGATTCTCTTGAGTAGAAATGACAGAATGTTTCCACTGGGAAGTTGGAGGGTAGGTAACTATAGCTGCAAGAGGCTTGAGATGAGAGATGGTGAATGTCTGATGGTATTTACATGGCACCCTTAGGTATTGGTGGTATGGCTTCATAGGGGGTACACAATAGAAAAATGCAATTTTTATTAATAAATGCTTTATAGGGGAAAATCCTCCTCTTGGTGGGAAGTTGTACTCCCTGACCTAAAAGATCTTTTTCCAAATCAATTCATCTGATTAAATGAAGGTTTATGAATTGTGAGGAAATATATGTAGAGATTACACCTCCAGCAGTGGAAGATCAAAAGAAGATCAACTAGTCTTTTATTTATTTAAAATTTAAAAAGTGTTTATTTTTAAGAGGGAGAGACAGAATGCAAGGAGGGGAGGGGCAGAGAGAGAAGGGAAACACAGAACACAAAGCAGGCTCCAGGGTCTGAGGTGCCAGCACAGAGCCTGACGTGGGGCTTGGACTCACAAGCTGCGGGATCATGACCTGAGCCAAAGTTGGACACCAAACCTACTTAGCCACCCAGGCACCCCCAAAAAGCCTTTTAAAATCTATTCTTTAGTAGAAAGCAGTTAGAGTCCAGTACAACAAACAACAACAACACACACAGACAAGATTTGAATTCGGAAAAATCTAAAATCAAATTCCTGTCTTGTTTCCCTCTGCATAATGTTGTGCAATTTGCCTAACCTCTCTGATCAGTTTTCTTATCTACAAAAATGAGACAATAATAATCTTATAGTGCTTTTAAAAATATTAGATAAAATAACATAAGTGAGAGGTATATAGTAGACTACAAATGGTAATTTTAATTATTATTATAGAGTTCCTATAAATAGGAAGAGACCAAAAGTCAAGGAACAGGTAGATGAGAACAGAAGAATTTAATTATAGAATCAAGAATTTCCTTAAAATAGAAAGCACATTAAAATTCATGTTAAAGTAAGATGAACAGTAGTTATAAGCAACAAAGTCCATTGGTGGGGGGAATGAAAGGAGAATAGGCGTTGTTCCTTGATTAGGGTGAGGGGCTCCACTCTGGCCCTCCAGGGAGCAGCCTGCATCTCCAAAGGGCAGCCTGGCTCTGCCCTTCAGCGGAGGGAACATGTCACCTGGAGGTCATGATGAGTGGGAATTCACTAATGCGCAGGTTCTGTGAACTCCTATTTCCCTTCCCAGACATTTTAAGAGTCTGGCAACCAGGAGCTTCTCTTTGGTTAGTAGGAAGGCTTGAAAGAATATTCTTAGAGTCTAATTACAGGATTTTGGTTCCATTTGCAAACAGCCAGTAGTTAAGGAAGGGTCTAATAGTTCATATAGTAGGAGCAATATAACTTAACTCTTTCATAAATATTTTCATGATGTTGCAAATTTTGCACAGGTGATACATGATCATAGTACGGTATGGCCCAGATTTACATGCTATGGCCGCTCTCATGAGTCTATATCATTACAGATCCATTTTCCTTTCCTTTATATTTGAGACGTTAATTCCCCATTCCCATAAAAAAAGCATATTCACTTTCGCTGTTTCTAGGACCAAGGATTTGATCATTTGTCTCCAATTTATATTTAAAATGCACTTGCGCATGGCACATTCTCCAAGATAGATCACATACTGGGACATAAAGCAGCCCTCAATAAATATAAAAGAATAGAGATCATACCATGCACACTGTCAGATCACAATGCCTTGAAACTTGAAATCAATTACAGGAAGAAGTCTGGAAAACTTCCAAAAACATGGAGGTTAAAGAACACCCTTCTAAAGAATGAATGGGCTAATCAGGCAATTAGAGAGGAAATTAAAAAATATATGGAAACAAATGAAAATGAAAACACAACAATTCAAAATCTATGGGATGCGGCAAAGGCAGTCCTGACAGGAAAGTACATTGCTCTCCAGGCCTATTTCAAGAGATTAGAAAAAGCGCAAGTCCAAAATCTAACAGCTCACCTAAAGGAACTAGAGGCAGAGCAACAAGAACGCCCTAAACCTAGTAGAAGAAGAGAAATAGTAAAAATTAGAGCAGAAATAAACAACATAGAGACCAAAGAAACAATTGAACAGATCAATGAAACCAAGAGTTGGTTTTTTGAAAAAGTAAACAAAATTGACAAAACTCTAGCCAGACTTATCCAAAAGAAAAGAGAGAGCACCCAAATAGACAAAATTATGAATGAAAATGGACTTATTACAACCAACCCCTCAGAAATACAAGCAATTATCAGGGAATACTATGAAAACTTATATGCCAACAAATTGGACAACTTAGAAGAAATGGACAAATTCCTAAACACACACTCACTGCCAAAATTCACACGGGAAGAAATAGAAAACCTGAACAGACCCATAACGAGTGAAGAAATTGAATCAGTGATCAAAAATCTCCCAACAAATAAGAGCCCTGGACCTGATGGCTTCCTGGGGAATTCTCCCAGACATTTAAAACAGAATTAATCCCAATTCTTCTCAAGCTATTCCAAAAAATAGAAAGCGAAGGAAAACTCCCGGACTCATTTTATGAAGCCAGCATCACTCTGATTCCAAGCCAGACAGAGATCCAGCAAAAAGAGAACTACAGGCCAATATCCTTGATGAATACGGATGCAAAAATTTTCAACAAGATCCTTGCAAATCGAATCCAGCAGCATATCAAAAGAATCATCCACCAAGATCAAGTGGGATTCATTCCTGGGTTACAGGGCTGGTTCAACATTCGCAAATCAATCAATGTGATCCATCATATCAATAAAAGAAAAGATAAAAACCATATGATCCTGTCAATAGATGCAGAAAAAGCATTTGATAAAATACAGCATCCTTCTTAATAAAGACTCTCGAGAAAGTTGGGATAGAAGGAACCTACTTAAACATCATCAAAGCCATCTATGAGAAGCCTTCAGCTAACATCATCCTCAACGGGGAAAAACTCAGAGCTTTCCCCCTGAGATCAGGAACACGACAGGGATGCCCACTCTCACCACTGCTGTTTAACATAGTGCTGGAAGTCCTAGCATCAGCCATCAGACACCAAAAGGAAATCAAAGGCATCAGAATTGGCAAAGAGGAAGTCAAACTTTCACTCTTCGCAGATGACATGATACTCTACATAGAAAAACCGACAGACTCCACCAGAAGCCTACTAGAACTGATCCAAGAATTCAGCCAAGTTGCAGGGTACAAAATCAACGTACAGAAATCGGTTGCATTTTTATACACCAACAATGAAGCAACAGAAAGAGAAATCAAGAAACTGCTCCCATTCACAATTGCACAAAAACCATAAAATACCTCGGAATAAACCTAACCAAGGATACAAGAGATCTGTAGGATGAAAACTATAGAAAACTTATGAAGGAAATTGAAGAAGACACAAAGAAATGGAAAACATTCCATGCTCATGGATAGGAAGAATAAATATAGTTAAGATGTCATTACTACCCAAAGCACTCTACACATTCAATGCAATTCCAATCAAAATTGCACCAGCATACTCTCAAAACTAGAACAAACTATCCAAAAATTTGTATGGAACCACAAAAGACCCCGAATAGCCAAAGTAATCCTGAAAAATAAAACCAAAACGGGAGGGATCACCATCCCAGACTTTAGCCTCTACTACAAAGCTGTCATCCTCAAGACAGTATGGTATTGACACAAAAACAGACCCATAGACCAATGGAACAGACTTGAGAACTCAGAAGTGGACCCAAAAGTATACAGCCAACTAATCTTTGACAAAGCAGGAAAGAATATCCGAAGGAAAAAAGACAGCCTTTTTCACAGATGGTGTTGGGAGAATTGGACAGCAACATGCAGAAGAATGAAACTAGATCATTTTCTCACACCATGCACAAAAAATAAACTCAAAATGGATAAAGGACCTGAACGTGAGACAGGAAACTATCAACACCCTAGAGGAGAAAGCAGGAAACAACCTCCTTGACCTCCACCGCAGCAACTTCTTACTTGACACATCCCCAAAAGCAAGGGAATCAAGAGCCAAAATAAGCTGTTGGGACCTCATCAAGATTAAAAGCTTCTGCACAGCCAAGAAAACAACCCAGAAAATTAATAGGCAACCAACGGAATGGGAAAAGATAGTTGCAAATGACATATCAGATAAAGGGTTGATATCCAGAATCTACAAGGAACTCACCAAACTACATGCCCGTAAAACAAACAACCCAGTGAAGAAATGGGCAGAAGATATGAACAGACACTTCTCCAAAGAGGACATCCAGATGGCCAACAGACACATGAAACGATGTTCAGCATCGCTCCTCATCAGGGAAATACAAATCAAAACCACACTGAGATACCACTTCACGCCAGTTAGAGTGGCTAAAATGAGCCAATCAGAGAACTCTAGATGCTGGCGAGGATGTGGAGAAACGGGCACCCTCCTACACTGTTGGTGGGAATGTAAACTGGTACAGCCCCTCTGGAAAACAGTGTGGAGGTTCCTAAGGAAACAATAGAACTCCCCTATGACCCAGCAATAGCACTGCTAGGAATTTACCCAAGGGATACAGAAATGTTGATGCATAGGAGCACATGTACCCCAATGTTCATAGCAGCACTCTCCACAATAGCTAAAACATGGAAAGAGCCTAAGTGTCCATCAACAGATGAATGGATCAAGATGTGGTTTATCTATACCATGGAATACTACATGGCAATGAGAAACAATGACATCTGGCCATGTGTAGCAACATGGATGGACCTTGAGGGTGTTATGCTGAGCGAAATAAGTCAGGCAGAGAAAGACAAATATCATATGTGTGCACGTATAGGAGGATTAGGAGGAGCTTAACAGAGGACCAAGGGGGAGAAGAAGGGCAGAAATGGTGGGGAAAGGGGGAGAGGCAAACCATGAGAGACTCTTGAATGCTGACAAAAACTGAGGACTGGTGGATGTGGGGGGAGGAGGGGTGGGCATGGAGGAGGGCACTTGTGGGGATGAGCACTGGGTGTTATGTGGAAACTAATTTGACAATAAACTATTTGTAAAAAATAAAAAAAAAATAAAAAAATAAAAAAATAAAAAAAAATAAAAAAAAATAAAAATATATTGAAATTAAAAAAAAAAAATAAAAAAAATAAAATGCACTTGAAGTGTCACCGTCAAACTTGCCCCTGTCCTCACTGACCTCTCCTTCCCTTGGACCACATAAGTTAGCATAGTGGCTAATTCCTGCATATGGGTTATTTTTCTCTCTCTGACTAGACTGTAAATGTACAAGCTGGGTTTACAGCACCTACTTTTTTGTATTTACCATAACATACATTATTAGAGGTGCTCAGTAAATACTGATTATATGATTTCGGCACAAATGTTAAAATTACAGTATCCTGACATGGAATAAGTTAATTTATTGAATAAGCATAAAAATAACATAAAAGAAAGTATGAACATAACATTTATTTTTAATTTTAGTTTTATTTTGTGTGGATTTTATTTGGATTGGTTTTTAATTAGTTAAGCATGAAAATGATCTGTTTTTCAAAAGTCTTGGTAAGAAAGGACTCCAACATGGCTCTTTTACATCTTTACCAGATAAAGTTTATTTGGGGGGGGGTGGAGTAGTAGTATAAGCTTTTTAATTTAATATACATATTTTATTTTATTTTATATTTTTTTAATTTTTTTTATTTTTTAAATAGCTTATTGTCAAGTTGGTTTCCATATAATACCCAGAGCTCATCCCCACAAGTGCCCTCCTCCATGCCCATCACCTCCCTTCCCCTGTTCTTATTTAAAAACATTACATTATTTGAGGAGTACTGCTACTTGTTTTTAAGGAAAGAGATTCATGACTAGATTGCATTACATCCACTAGATGGCAGGCGGTTGCTAGAGAAAGGAGAAAGGGAACAAGAATTATATTTTGGGGGATTGGTATATTTCCACTGAGCTGTCTCAGTCAACAGCGCTTGCCAATAACTCCTTAATTTCTATAAAGTTCTTCAGTGGTAGCTTTCCAGAGATTTTAAAAGTGATTGCAAAACATTCCATGAAATATACAGGCCAGATATTTTTCCACTACCACAACTGACTCTAGACTGACCCTTTTCCCCCCCCAATTTTCTTAAATCATAAGTGGTGTCCTCACCTACCATGGAGGTTAAAATTAACTATAATGAGAAGAAATGTATTATTCAGAGATGGAGAAATTACACAAATTCTTACTTAAAAGAAATCTGCAGTTTAAAGTTTGCTTAAGAATCATTAGCTTTTAGGGGCATCTGAGTGGCTCAGTCAGTTGAGCATCTGGCTTCAGCTCAGGTCATGATCTCGGAGTTTGGTCGTTGTAGTCCCATATTGGCTCGCTGCTGTCAGCGCAGAGACCACTTTGAATCCTCTGCCCCTACCCCTAATCCCTGTCCTGCTTGTACTCTCTCTCCCTCTCTCTCAGAAATAAACATAAGAAAGTTAAGAACTATTAGTTTTTAAAGCTATGGAGTGAAATACAGTTTTGTTTATTGTATCTAAGGGTTCTTTGAGAGAGCTTGGAGGACACTGACTCACGTTTATCGACACTTCCACCTGATATGTGCTGTGAAATGTTTGAGATGATCATAAACTCCATTGGAAAACTCTCCATTCCACACATATGCTCACCTCCCAGAGTCATGAGAAATGTATGTTAGTGTTTGTACCTCTTCATTGGCCTGGCCAGGCTCTCTGAATCCTAGTTATGTGTATTTTTTTTTCTTTTTTTTGCTACATTTTTCATACATGGTCAGTCTTCTATGGATGCTGAAAAGATTCAGAGAAGAATTGAAAATTTCTACTTGTACCTCTAAGTTAAGGAGACTGAATGAGGCCAGTTCAATTGTGTGCCCATAGCTTCTTTAGAGGCATGGACTTTTCCATCACTATGACTGAGATTTGTGGTAAATTAATTAATTCAACAATTAATTTATGGCATTCAGAGTTATTCATTAGAATTTATATATATGTTGTGTCTAAAAACCCACTGCATAGATATTATTGTCTATGGACTGATCACAGGGTTTATATTCTCATCATCATTCACAACAATATCTGGTTTAGTTAGTTGAAAACGAGCATCTCTAATAATGGGTAAATAAGTCTTTTGAAATGTTAGACTTAAGAGGATTTGACATAATACTAGACTCTCCTCTTCAGGCAAATTTTGAATATCACGAGGACAAAATGAATAGCATATGTATCACATGCCTCTGAGATTCAAATGAGGAGTGTGTGCCTGGGGTTAAAGGAGTTCCTCACCCAAGGGCAGTACCTGTGTCTTATCGTCCTCAGCTAGGAAGGATTTTGGGTGGCTATGAAGAGATGATCATAAGGCCACGATCATAGACTTGGCCGAGTCCCCTTCCCCCTCCTAAATTAACCAACACTACTTAATTATACTTTGTGTATTTAATATCGATTTTTTTCAATATATACTTTATTTTTTCCCTACAAACTCTATGATGTAATATCCAAGAGAACAAGACTAACTTGTGATTACAACTATTACTGTGTTTGTACATGGACCTAATAAGGAGGCTTTGTCTAGGCCACAAGCTGATGCTTGCCTCTGGCAAAAGCTGTTAATTTAGCCTAAGGAAATACATGGAGTGAAAATTAATTAACTAATTTGTTCTTCAGTAAATATTTACTTAACGCCTAATATTGCCAAAACAAAACAGTTCCTCGAAAGAAATAGAAGGCAAAGAGCTCAAAATTCTTGCAGCAGAGTCCTACCCTGTCCTCAAGAGTTTTTGCTACCACTAGAAATAACCTCACTATTAAGAATTGGCTGGTTCAGTCTGTGCATTTTTTTTTTAAGGATTACTTTACAACCACCCTGTTTGCTCACGCTGCTCATTCAAAATGTGCATTCCTAGCATTCAGCATAGTCCTGTCATTTTGTGGGTGCTAACAAAGGAATGAATGTGCTTGAAATGGATGTTGATTCTTTTATTCATATTCTGATTTTTTCATTAGAAGTCCAATTATGTCTTGCTTTCTTTACTTTGTTTGTATTTCATTAACCAAATTCTGTTTTGGGTAACATCTCCCTGGATGCTCTGAAGCCTAATTTGAAATTCTTTTTATGATAGCTACTTCAGGGGCGCCTGGGTGGTAGAGTGGATTAAGCATCTGATTCTTGAGCTTAGCTCAGGTTTTGATCTCAGGGTCATGAGTTCAAACCCTGTGTCGGGTGTGGAGCCTACTTAAAAAAAAAATAAAATAAAAAAGCTACTTTGGTGATTTTCAAATTGGCTTTCTGCCTTAAATACCTGGGAAGATTATCACATCTTCCTAGGTTGCCTAAGAGTATAGGTTCCCTGTTATCTGAAAGTAGAGTATTTCTGTGAAACTTTTTTTTTTAATGTTTTTATTTATTTTTTTAGGAGAGAGAGAGAGAGAGAGAGACAGTGTGAACAGGGGAGGGTCAGAGAGAGAGGGAGTCACAGACCGAAACAGGCTCCAGGCTCTGAACTGGCAGTCAGCACAGAGCCCGACGCGGGGCTCGAACCCATAAACCACGAGATCATGACCTAAGCGAAAGTCGGACGCTTAACCGACTAAGCCACCCAGGCACCCCTCTGTGAAACCTTTTATAAGTCAAAATGGTGTAAGGTAAAGAAACAATTACCATTAATTTATATGGAAAATCTTTTAAGCATCCCCAGACCCCCAGACCTTAGGCTTTTCCAAACCTTAGGACACATGTTGCTAATGAATGCATAAAATAAATTAAGATAAAGCACCACATGCTCGCAGGTATTCAAAGCAGTGGCCATTTGATGCTGAGATGCTGAGTGTAGTTCCCGGGGGAGGAGCTTGGTGGTGCCACTCTTGCTGCCTATGCTGAACATTCGCTCTATAATGGCTCCCAGCAACACACACGCTAAACGTTATTTTCACTTTTTGCAAAAGCAAAAATCCTCTTTGGGTTTGTTTTGGTGACTGAAAACAGGTACTGATATAGGTCTTTTGTAAAAGTGAAGTGGTACAATGTGAACTTTGGAAAGCGGGGGGAATATCTATAATTGGTTGTTTACAAATCAGGACCCTTTGGAGAATGCAAGGGCATTTAATTAATAATTATGCCAGATAATAGGTGGAAATTGGAAAAGTCCTTGGCAAACTAGGAAGTATGATTACCCTACCTAATAGCCCGTTTTTGGCTTGGCTTAATTATGTACTTTCTGCTCATATTTGGGAATAACAATGTTTAGAGTATGAGTTTCAATGTAGGTGATGATCTCACAAAAGACTTTCTGACTTTTAAAAAAAAGTTTATTTATTAATTGTGTGTGAGAGAGAGAGAGAAAGAAAATGCATGCACGTGGAGGAGAGGCAGAGAAAGAGGGAGAGAGAGAATCCCATGTAGGCTTTGTGCAATCAGTGTAGAGCCTGCCATGGGGCTTGGTCCCATGAACTGTGGGACTCAATCCCATGAACTGAGAGATCATGACCTGAGCTGAGATCAAGAGTCAGATGCTTGAGCTACCTAGGCACCCCTCTGACTTTTCTTTTCAGCTCATCAGAAGTCTCAGTCTTAAGCATGATTGATTTTTTCTTTTTCTTTTTAATGGCTTTACTGAGGTAGAATTTGCATACAACAACTGCATATTTAAAGTGTACCAGTTGATAAGATTTGACATCTGTGTGGCCCTTGAGACTGTCACCACAATCAAGATAATGAATTTATCCATTGCTCCCCAAAGTAGTTCTCCCTCTTATCTCTCTCCCACACCCCCAGGCAACCACTGATCTGCTTTATGTCACTATAGATTATTTTGTATTTTCAAGAACTTTGTATAAATGGAATCATACAGTATATTATCTTTTTGTTGTTGTGTTCTTCTGGTTTCTTGGAGATTCTTCTATGTTGTTGTATTTCTTTTTTGTTGAGTCATATTCCATTGTATAGATATTCCACAATTTGTGGAATGTGGAATAAATGTGGAATGTGGAACCCATGGAATGTGGAATGGATTCCACATTCACTCACCTATGGATGGCCATTTGTGTTTTTTCCAGCTTTTAGTTATTACAAATAAAGTTGCCATGAACATTTGCATATACATCCTTTTATGGAAGGATACTTTCACTTCTCTTGAATAAGTAGGAGTAGAATGGATGAATTATATGAAAGGTTTATTTTTAATTTTTAAGAAGCTGCCAAACTGTTTCCATAGTGATTGTACCAGTTTGCATTCCCCTTAACAGTGTATAAGAGTTCTAGTTTCTCCATACCTTTGCCAACACTTGGTATAGTCAGTATTTTTCAGTTTTAACTATTGTAATAAATGTGTAGCAATTTTAATTTTCATTTCCCTAATAACTACTGATGTCAAATATCTTTTAATGTACTTATTTGTCATCCATATATCCTCTTTGGTGAAGTTTCTGTTCAGTTATTTTTGCCTTTTATTGGATTGTTTGTTTTCTTATTATTGAGCTTTGAGAGTTTAAAAAAATACATATTTAGAACATAAATTAATCAGATGTATAATATGAAAATATTTCTAGTCTGTAACTTTTGTGATTTGCTTAACAAAGTCTTTTGAAGAGCAGAAATGTAAATTAAAAAAATTTTTTTTCAATGTTTTATTTATTTTGAGACAGAACATGCATGGAGGAGGGGCAGAGAGAGAGGGAGACACAGAATCGGAAGCAGGCTCCAGGCTCTGAGCTGTCAGCGCAGAGCTCAATGAGGGGCTTGAACTCACGAACTGTGAGATCACGACCTGAGCCTAAATCAGACGGTCAACTGATTAAGCCATCCAGGTGCCCCACAGAAGTCTAAATTTTGATGAAGCTCAACAAACTAATCTTTTTTCTATGAATCATGCTTATCTTATTGTATCAAAGAAACTTTTTCTTAACCCAAGATGAGTTAGTGATTTTTAACCAAGATTGATCAGGATGAATTTAAAAGAAATAAAAACTGGTATTAGAACATTGGAACATCTAGTCTTCCCAACTTACATGATGGATATTATTTTATTCTGGTATCAATTCTAGAGGAATTTGGAAGTTAGTAACATAGTTCTTTCTGTTTTTAATATGTAACGTGATTGAGTCTCACTTATTTAAAACACAAGCTGATCAGAGCTCCTTAATTAAAGTTATGGCCATGAATGGATAGCCAGATTTTGAAGGCAAAACAAGTTAGTCACATCTTCACGACAGTGCTCTCTCCCTATCCCAGTTAGCAACTTCTGTAGCTCTCAGGTAAACTCCAGGTCAGCCTCTGTGACTCCCTGGAATTCATCCATCACTCCATTTTTTTAAGGCACTTTTCTAGTTTAACCATCATCTTTTGTGGAACTATGAACTGTTGTCAACTGCACTTCTCATATGACACCTTCAACCTATCCAGATGCCATAATCATCTTCTAAAACACAAATGTGATCATGCCATGTTCTTGTTTGTAATTTTCCCAAAGATCTCCTATATCTTTAGAATAAAACCCAAGCTCCTTAATGTGCAGCATAATTTGAGTGATCATACATCTTAATTTAAATTATTGTTATTCTGTGTTTATTAATAGCAACTCCATTCTATTTCCAAAGTGTCCTGGTTTCCTTGGTAACATATATGGTTGCTCTGCTTATAACACCTCCATTGCTTTGCATTCTGATTAAACTAAATCTCTTTCAGTTCATGTGTAGCACTCACTACTGGGTTTTTGGGCACTCTCTTCTTTCTTCTAAGCTTACCCTTTTGGCTGACTCATTCCTATTTCTCCAGTCCATCCCTCAGGTGTTAGCCTGCATTAAACTTCTTCTATAAAGCCTTACCTGATACACCATGTGTTCTTTTTGGGCCTCCTGTCATTCTTTCATGGTAGCATTTAACAACCATTGTAACAATTTGTTCACTTGCTTATGCATCCCAGTAGACTATAAGCTACTGGGTGGGGAAGGGTGGGGAATTCTATGTCCCTACTCTAATATATCTAGCACATGAACAGTTAGCTATTAAACAAATATTTACTGATCACCTCCTCTACATATTAAGGTTTGGAGGCAATGATATGTACCGTTCGCTCCTGGAAACACCTGATCTGGAGCAAGTAAACCAAGAGAACCCATTATGGTCTAAATAAATGAGTTGCTTATATAGAAATAAAAAATCCTCTAAGGACTGAGTAACGAAACCCTCTGGCGGTAAATGTCCAAGTGTGAGATTTAAGTGTTCTATAACATACCTCCTGAGTTCTTGCTTTTCTTTGTGGCATCTATCACTTTGATTTTTACAGTTCTTGACCCTCATAATTAGTTTTTTGTCCTAAATATGAAAAAATATTGCTTTTTTATACTCAGCTAAAAGAGAATAGAATTATTTTCTAATGGGTGATACAAAGAACCATGACAATTTTAAAAAAATGAAAAACCAGGAGGGATTAGCAATAACCACAAAAATTGCAAACATTATAAAAATAAGCAAGTCCTCAGAATACAGTTTTTAACATTGTGACCCAAGAAAAGCATCAGTAAATTGGACTGTACTTCACACTCCATAATGCCTTTATCCTAAGATAAGGACTTAGTCTAGCCCCAAATAAGGTGCTATACATTTGCCTGTGCCGGAATTCCTTTCCTCCAGGTTCTTATCTGTTCATGGTGAAGCCCTTGAGATTATCTTGTTTCCTTAGCATCTGGAAAATACTCAGTTTGGATACCTGACTGAATTTAAGAGCAAATACCAACTTATTTAAGCTGAGTCTTTTTCCTTATTCAACTTTCCTTGCTGAGAATTTCTCTCTTAGACTTGGTTCCTGGTATAAGATGAATCCGCAATACCTTTAGGCACCATTAGGTGATCCTAGTCTTCCTAGTTCAAGGTTTTAGTTCTGTATTCTGAAATGTGGAGTACCAGATCATCAAATGAGTCCTTTAGCATACATACATACATACATACATACATACAGACAGACATACATACAATATGCCAGAGAGAAACCCTGCCCAAATTCACAACTTATATTGAAAAAATATAATAGTCTTTATTATGCCATAATCACAATTTGCACAAAGCAAGATTGAAACTAATCATTGCTATGATTTAATATCTACACTTAAACTTTGGATTTGCTTGTATGACCTGCAGAATCAGGTAGGATATTTTAGAACAGTAGATCTCCAACTGTGATCCCTGGACAAGCAGTATCAGCATCACCTGGGAACTTGTTAGAAAGGCAGATTCTTTTTTTTTTTTTTTAATGTTTTATTTATTTCTAGAGAGAGAGTGCGTGAGCAGGGGAGGGTCAGAGAGAGAGGGAGTCACAGACTGAAACAGGCTCCAGGCTCTGAGCTGGCAGTCAGCACAGAGCCCGACGCGGGGCTCGAACCCACGAGCCGCGAGATCATGACCTAAGCGAAAGTCGGACGCTTAACCGACTAAGCCACCCAGGCGCCCCTAGAAAGGCAGATTCTTGAACTCCATTTCAGACCTCTTGAATCAGAACTCTGAAGACAGGACCTAGAAATCCTTCAGGGCAGTCTGAAACACTTTAAAATTTGAGAACTGCTGTTTTAGGAGTATCACCTCCAGTTTAGAATCATATATAGAGAGTTGATTGTATCGAACGATCACGTGCCTTGGTAATAGGTCAACATTGAATACAATAGCAACTGGTGAAACTTCATCTCTTCCAGCAAGTTTCTGTGTGCCCATTAAGCAATTTTCCATTGCCAATAGATTTGGCAGGAATGGAGTAAAGTTGAAGGAGATAGATCACAATCTCTGAATCAGTAAATAAATTAAAGTTCCCCTGTAATTGTTGAGTTGCAGCCAGGAAAAAAAAGGGAAAAGCTAAAAACAAAACAAAACACAACTCCCCCAAATCTGGTCAAAAATACAAGTGGACAGGAGCTGGGCACTCCTTAGAATAGAATGTTTATAGTTTCTGGGCACAGAGAAAGCCCTTACTCAACATATGTTACAAGTTGTGAGTACTAATTCTATCCATATTTGCCGTTCATTTATGTGGCTTTCATTTGTGGCTGGGTCTGTATTACAGGTGCCCTGTGTTCCAGAGAATGGAGATCTAAGGAATTAACAGGAATTCACTTCTCAGGATTTCATAAATGTATAGCCAAGAGATGAAATGTCTCTTTGGTATCACCATTTTTTTTTCCTATGAACAAGGCACCTAGGTTTCTCAGGGAAGATACTCCCTTCAAATAACAGCAGCGACAACAACAACAATAACAACAACAACAACAACAAAATTCCTGTGTAAGTTACCTATCAACTGCCTTGAAGTTGTCAATATTCTTAACATGTGTTTTTCCATAAATCATTGTAGATCACATAGGTTATTACTCTGGGGACAAATTCAGCATTGCTTTACTTTGCCAAGGATTTTGAGTTGGTGATTGCTGATGTATATTTCACATTGCAATTAGCATAAGTTTGCCCTGGTCAAGCATGACCACAAAGTTGTCAGAGGCAGGAGACTGGGAATGTGCAGTGGGTGTCCTGACTTGTCCTAAGTGACCTGGCAGAAGGAAACACACTTTTTTCCATCAGTTGCCTATTGTATTCCACCATATCCCATCCCATCTGGGATATAGAATCATTTTGGCTTCTAAAACTGGTGTTTCATCTGGAAACCAAGTTTTCCTTCATCCAACCGCTTATGTTAGGATTCGTGTGAAGAGTCATCTGGGATCCTACTTTATTGACCTGAATACACTGGGTCCATTCCAACATATGTTGCTGCCATCGATTTTTTTCCCTCAAGTCTTAGCATTACATTTGGGAATTAGAAAAATGTTAGATTATTATAGGAAAGCATCTTTATGAGTGCTGTATATGAAAAATGTTTTTGGATGACTGTTTTTCAAGTGGTGCCCTTCAAGCTCCAGACATGTTCTAAGCGTATGCTTAGTAACATGTCATCTCTCACCCATAAATCTGGGTTTCCTGGGACTTCTTCAGCTGACTGCGTACCATTTCATTCTAGGAGTCTGTCAGTTTCCCCCTGGAGTGTTCTGGAGGCATCAGATCCAAATCCATCCTTTATTTTTGTTTGTTTCTAGATGTCATGAAATGCAGTGTCAAAACCAATATGTTTTTAAAACCTGTAAGTTATCCTGGGACAGCAGTAATTAAAAAAGAGTACAGTCAGATCCACATAAATTAGGTGTCAAATGGGACAAATAGCCATGAATCCCTGGGATGTTTACCTTCCCCAGAACTTTATTTTGGTGCCATCTGCTTTGAGGACAATGTCTGGTGGTGAGGTGTCTGTTGGATTAGCAGGCAGCAGATCTGGTTTCTAGTTTTGGTTCTTTGACCAACAGGCTGTGTGAATTTGAGTGAGACAATTTCTTCTCTGTGAGCCAGTTTCTTCATTTAGAAACTAATGGCTGGGACTCAATTTTTAAAACCTTTCAGCTTAGGTAGTATAGGAATCTTACTAGTGCTATTGAATGGATATTAATAATGAGTCCCATTTTCATTTTGTGATAATCCTCTCCCCTTACCTCATCAGAAGAACTTGATGGAGGGAAAAGGCAGGTTGCAGGTCAGAAAGAAAAGAGGATTGTTGATGGAGTATTTACAAGCTGTATCAGTTTCTGGCTGCCCTAGCACATCTTGGGGCTTAATGTCAAGTGATTTATCTTCTAGCATCAGTGGAGTTCTTGAGACAGTGAGAACCAAGCCAGAAAGCCATCAGGAGCTCCATCCTCACCATCCTTGGGGGGAGAGTGGGTGGGTAGGTAAGTGAGACTTATCTGAATTACTGTTCCTAATTTTGGAATCTGCTGGTCTTGTGGAAGTTCTGGGTTTACTGGCTTTATTTTTCCACTCCTAGGCTTCTTCTTTGTTTCTTGAGAATGACCCAGTTTTCCACCCTAGGACTAGAAGACCTTGACTTTCTATAGAGCTATTGTAAACTTACTAGTTCTGTCTATAACAGATACTGAGTTCTGGGTCCCCACATGCCCAGCCGCTGTCTGACATCTGACTTCACAGGGAATGGACCTTAACTCATCATGATGCTTTCACCAACCATACTCAAAGTATATATGCATACTGCAGACTTCTGATGTTAGCTTCTTTTCTTATATTGATCCTTTGGATTTGGACATCAGTCTTGATTGAGCCAAAGATTTATATATCCTCTTTCTTTGCAATTTGGACTTGCGATCACTATTGACTCATAACTCAGGCTCTAGCTCCATTCTACAGCTCAGTTTTTCCTATGGACTACCATTGAAATCTTAGAATTTCTGCCTGGTGAACCATAAGGAACTGTTGTTTGACAAATAGGAAAATGAGCTATCATGTTACTGACAGCTTTGGGATTGTGCAGTCGAGTCTTTAAAGGGTCTTAGTTGTTTGGCATATATTTCCCCTGGAAATCTGTAAGTGTTCCAGAACCAAAATATTTAGAACTAGAGCTGACCACATCAACAGAAATGCTTCCACATATTTCTTGTCTTTAATAGGTAATAAGTGCATAGCAAATTGCTCTGCCAGAACTAGTGGGGAAGTTAATTAATCGCCTGTTTGTAACACATGGAGTCATTTTTGAGTGGCCTTGATTTATTTGTTCAAAAATAACCCCAAAGATGGATTGCACATTAGATTTACTACCTACAATTTTGTAGCTTGTAGATTACTTTGGTGGGGAGCAGTCACTAATTTAATAATTTAGAAACGATTTTGGAATCGTTGAGTGAAAATAAAGTTCTTTGACTCTGCTTTATGAACTCAGATTTTGGGGGAAGTATTTATGAGTTTGACCAGCAGGAGCTTTTGATCCCCATTAGTGGTCACAGCTGCTCACTGTGAATGTGGCAAGCTTGCTGCAATGAAATGTTGTTGCCTAATAGCTTATTTGTCAGGTCAAAAGGTATGAGACAAGAGCACAAGATGTTTTTGAATATTTGGAAATTCCTAGGGAAGATAATTTTACTCCAAATGGTATAAATTTTAAAAAAGAAAAAAACGGGGCACCTGGGTGGCTCAATGGGTTAAGTGTCCGACTTTGGCTCAGGTCATGATCTCACCATCCATGAGCTTGAGCCCCACATCAGGCTCTATGCCAATGGCTCAGAGTCTGGAGCCTATCTCGGATTCTGTGTCTCCCTGTGTCTCTGCCTCTTCCTCACTCACACACTCTCTCTCAAAAATAATATAAAAACATTAAAAAAATTAAAAAAGAAAAAGTGATTTTGCTATTTGAAATAATTATTTGGGCATCATTGTTTTGATTGTACTAGCTCTTTGGGTCATTGCTAAGGCTAACTTTTTTATAATAGAGGCGTGTGTAAGTAGGTGTGTTCTAGACCATAGAGGTTTGCTAGACCAGCAGAACTGATTTCAGGGAATTATAGAGGGTTAAAGCGTCAGATATCCTGGAAATTATTTAAACCAGCTCTTTGTTTAAAAGTTGAAGGAATTAAGACTCAGGAGATTAAAGGAGCTAATTAAGGCCACACATATTTTTAACAGAAGAAATGGTTGTAGAATCTAAGACTCCTGATTCCCAGTTTAATTATCTTTCTACCATGTGCCGGAAAGGATTAGAACCAAACAGGAAAAGAAAAAAAAAAAAACAGAAAAACAAAAAACCAAGAGCTATAACATGGCTTTCATAGGTGCTTTTTAATGGATTTCTGGGAATGAAGCTGCGATGCATAACATTTCAAAGGGTTTTTGCTCAGCTACTTTGCAGTTTATTGCCCTTCTCTGAGATGCATCTAAAATATGCATCTACAGCAGATGCATCTCTGAGATGCATCTAAAAATAATTTAATAATTATTAAATAATTATTAATTATTTAATAATTTGGCCTCCTTTTAATTTTGTGCATAATTAAAATAGATGTTTCCTTTGGAGTTAGGGGTTGGCTTTTTTCTTTCCTTCCTGTCAGTTTATGGAACTGAGGCCAGATAAATGAGCTCAAATGAATTATGCAAAGTTTTTGTGAAATGGGGGGTCTATCCCACATGCTGAGAAAACGTGCTTTTGCCTTCTTGTCTGGTGGCTGTGTGTATTTAATTATGTGCAGAGTGCTCTCTTGGGAGAAACTTGGACTGGATGCATTCCCCTTAGGAAAGGCCTGCTGGTGACAGTGCTACCCTTGAGCCCAGGCAAAGCTAGGAAGCTGGGCACGGCACACAGAGGCGAGTGAGCTGCTGGCACCAGGCCTCTAGAGGGCAATGCTACCTTGTCAGTCAGTCACTGAGCTCCGTGTCTAAGGCTACGTGGGATAAACAGTACTGGAAGTCTTGGACATCCCCTTTTCCTGGAGTTCTAGACGTAGAAGGATAATTATGCTGTGGGCTGGTACTCCTTTGAGTCTGGATATCCTGGACTCACTTTGCTGTTCTAATCTTTATAGTGTAGAGAAAAGGGCATGACAGAATCAGCACATCTGGTATCTCATCTTAGTTCTGTTACTGATTAATTGTGTGCCTTTAGGTCTCTGGCTTCAGTTTCTTCATCTGAAAAATTAAGCGTTCTGATATTTCTTTTCTAAAATCTATGAGTCAGCTGATTCTTTTTTTCTGCCCCATTTTCCTGTGCCCAATCAATGCTCAATTTCATCCTAGGGCTTACCTCTGACTTTTTAAGAGGTATTAGGATAGCCTCCCCATAAATAAATCTCCCCCTTCTGTCTTGGCTACCAGGTCCAGTTTTTCTTCCAGGAATGTTTCTTGCAACATCACCCTTCTAAAGTAGCTGTGGTCTACCAAGGCTTGCCAAAATAGCTTATTAGCAAAAATGCTTAGTGACCTTTGTTATGGCTTGAATTGTACCCCTCTCCCCCAATTCATATATTGAAGTCCTAACCTCTACAGAGTGTGTGATCTTATTTGGAAATTGGGTGGTTGCAGATGTGATTAGGATGGGGTCATACAAATTAGAGTGGACTGCTATTCCAATATGACAGGTGTCCTTACAAAGAGGGGAAATTTGGAAACAGACATGCACACAGGCATTTATGCTTCCCCAATATAGGAAACTACCAGAAGCTAGGAACAAATTGTCCTCTAGTGCCTTCAGAAGAAGCACAGTCCTGCTAATACCTTGACTTTGTACTTCCAGTCTCCGAACTATGAGACAATAAATTTATGTCATCTAAGTTGCTCAGTTTGTGGTACTTTGTTATGACAGTTCTTGCAAATGAATACAACTCTAATGGGAATTCAGTTGAGTCACTGGACTATGCGTTGAATGTGGGTTTTCCTACGTGGCTGGGAAATCACTAAGACTTGGTCCTGCCTCTTGCACTGTACTCCATCAAAGTCAACACTACTGAGTTGTTTAAAATAACAGCAAGTTTTATATAACTTGGGACATGTGGTAGATTTAGTAGGAAGAATGCACCCATCCAGAGGTAATATAATTTATCCTTCTTTAATGTTTGATAACCTTTTTACTACTCCAACTTGAATCGGACTCACAAATGAATAAAATTTGTGGGTGGTTCAGTGTTTCAGAACTGTCTTCAACTTTAAGTAGTACTTGAAATGCAGGAATTCTCATTTACTAAATAAATAAGGCCAAAGTTTGATCTTAAACTGTTGCTAAAAAAAGCAGGTCAATTCACAGCTCTAGCTTGTGATAATAACAATGAAGAGAGGAATTAACTGTGGCCACTTCTGTTACTAAGACCTGTCATCTAAGTCTGTCTCCAAGGATATTCCAGAGCCAAAATATACTGAAAAAACTAGGACAGAAATTGTTGTTAGGGAGTGGTGGGGGGAGGGAGGTGTGTCATGAAGAGGCTTGATGGAAGGCACATTTCTGCCACATCCACATCTCAGCTGGAATCTAATTAACACGTCTGAAAAAGAGTCATCTGTACATATTCCTTAGTCAAAGGATGGAGTATTTCCTTTAAATAGACATACAGTATACTTCCCAGAAATTTTAGATATTTTGGCAATTATTTGGAAATTGTACAGCTTTGGTTTATATTGTTCAATGTTGTGTGATGCTTCCTGAAGCAGAGATTCACTCTTTCTTCCTTTTGTCAGTTACATTCTTCTCTGATTTCTATACCATTTTGGTCCCACATATATCAATAGGTGTTGGTCAAAGCCCAGGAAACTCTTGTCCAGGAGACTAAAGTTGGCATTTTAGTAGATTCTGGTTCTAGGCATAGGTATGCTCTATCTTGTTTTTGTGATTCCTCAACTTTGCTGTTGATCTTGAGACACATTTTCAGTGAATTCCTTTGCCTGGCCAGCAGGGAACAGAAGATTAGCATTATCTCTTTTTTGTATGAAAGAGGAAAGATGCTTGTTTCAAAAATACTTCTGACAAGCTACAATCTAATTATCAGAAGAGAGAATGAAAGTAAAAGGTATTTTCCTGCCCTTTTGATAAAACTGACTGGTGGCTCAAGAATGTTTGTCTTTAGCCTACTGCTTATTCTACTTTAGAGATTCAAAGGACAGAAATTTTAAATTTTATTGTTTTCCATACTAAGCTTAATTTTAAATTTTCTAGCAGTAATAGCAAATGAAAATATCAATATTATGAACTTCCGTTTTTTAGTAGAAAGAAGCAGACCGTTTCATCAAGCGAGGATTAAGTAACCAACCTTGGTGTATTGGAAATGTCTTGGCTCCTTAGTAACATGTACTAGGTTGGCAGAAGTTTTGGCAAAAGTTTTACAGAAGGATCTATTCTAAGTAAAAGAAGATCCTATAGATACTGTTCTAAAAAGTAGGCATAGATTAGGCATAGATCTGTGAATTGCCATGTATAAAATAAGTTGATAAGAATAAATTTCCTTTGACAAAACAGGATAATCCATTTAGAGTTTGTTTCTTTTCCAAGGAGATCTGTTTGCTGGTGTACTTCTGTAGGGGATGAACTGTCAATCGAAATCACTTGAAAATTGATAATTAATTACAAGCTATCATTTAAAAGCATTGAAACCTGTTTACTCACAGTTTTATTCCATGGACACAGCTAATTATGGATTGCATAAGTTACCTATAGCTGTGTAACAAATTACTCCAAAACTTCATGGCTTAAAACAACAAATTTTACTGCCTCAGTTTTTGTGAGTCAAGAATCTGGGTGCAACTCTGGATATTTCCCTGGATGCAATCAAGGTGTTGGCTGGGGAATGATATCCTTTCAAGCTCTTGTGATTGCTGGCAGGATTCTTTTCCTACCTGGTTATTGGCCAGAGACCTCTCTCAGTTTTTTTCCATAGAGTTCTCCACAGGGCAGTTTACAACATGGCAATTGGCTTCCATCAGAGTGAGCGCCTGGATAGCGAGGGAGAGTGAACAAGACAGATAAGGGTCTTTTTATAACCTAATGTTGGATGTGATATCCCATCACTTTTGACTTCACAAGGGAGTCACTAGGTCCAGTCTACATACAAAGGGAAGGGACTACACAAAATTGTAAGTACCAGGAGACAGGCATCATTTTATAGGCTGCTTACCATATGGATTATAGGTTTTGTTAACTATAATTATTATAATTGTATAATTTGAACTGATGTGTTATTACCTTTCAACTTAAAAGGCAGTTTATCTCACAGGGGCTATATAGAAAATTCTATACCTATTAAACTCTTTTACTTTACTGTTTCATGATATAATATTAAATAATATTTGTATAGTACTCTACCAGTTTTGGCATAGAAATATTAATATTCTCAAAAACTTTGTGAAGGCAAAATTAATATAGTACTTTTGCAGCTTAGAGAGGTGTCATTCGGAGAGATAAATGGATTTTTGCAGTATTTTATATCTATACATATGTTTTTCATGATTATTTTTAATGTGTCAAAAAGTTGTGTAAAAGTCTAGGAAAAAAGTGTTTAAATGACTTCTTTCAACTATCTTTTGTTCATTTACCAGCATATGGGCAGGAAAAACATGTAGATATACAAAAACTAAAAAAACAAAAAGAGATAGAACAGTGTTATTTGCAATTCCTTCAGTCTTTCCTAATGTCACCAGCCCCAGAGTTGAGTTGCAGGAGATTGGGGAATATTTCTGCTGTGAATGTTTAGGGAATAACCATGTTTGGAACTTGTTTCTACTTACAGAGGTCGAAAAAAAATGTCATGATTTTTTCCCCCCACTGGCATGATTCTTCAATCCACTCAGAAGGATATCTGCATTTTTTTCCTACTCACTTTAGTAATGTAGAGAATAGAGGCCACGGTTTGAAGATGGACAGAGGAAAAAAAGGGAGGAAAGAGATGGGCAAAAAAATGCAGAGTTGGCAGACAGTAGGGAGGGACATACGGCAATTTCTATCTCTGCACTCAAGATTGAACTGCCCAGGAAGAGCCATTGCATCAGTCCTGGTGAGCTGGGTGAGGAGCAAGTGCTTTGTCCACTTTCACAGAGGTCAGGCTAAAGTATATGGAAATACCACCAACCTTGGTCAGGTCAGCTGTAAAAAGTGGGCAGAACAGATTGTAGACAATGGATTGTTTGACAGAGTTAGCTGGTTTTATAGGGATTTTGACTACCATAATGGCTAAATCAGCTGTACATGTAGAAACTGTCATGTTTATAGTTCATTTGATGAAAAACAGTAGACCATGCCACAGAATTGTGGGAAAACATCTGAATTTTATGGCCCCCTTAAGGTCATAGTCAGAAAATAGTTTTTCCTTGTTTTTGCTAGTATTTCAGATTAAATTATGTTTCTCTGGAAAATAACTTCAATCCTCTTAAGTATGGATGGCTTCAGTTACCTTCTAAAGGGCTGCCCCACCCCTAAACTCTGTTAGGACCTTCTAGCCCTATACCTTGTGGTTTTATAAACCTTCCTAATAACATCTATGCCATTATTTGCATAGAGATACTTAATGGTTTCTTATTTCTCCAAATTAAAGATCATATTCTCAACATTTATTCAGGTTTGTACAATCTGTATCAACTTTCCTGTACCGTGGTAATACTCATATGTAACCCTATCATGTAGCACTCAGTTTTCAAGTCGAACAGACTACTTGACATCTCGACTTAGGTATAAATGGCTCATGTAATATATATCCCAAAAGACTGTGATTTCTATTTCCCTCACCTGTTCCACCCCAGGCTTTCCCATCCCAGGATATGGCATCACCATCTACCATCAGGTCAAAAGGTTAGAAGTCATCTTCTAACCTGTACTTTCCTGTACAGGTTAAAATCCTGTACAGGATTCCTGACATGATCAACCTATTCAGGTTCCCTGCTAATATACCCAAATGGGACTATTTCTTGTCACATCCACTGCTTCCATCTAATGTAAGTTACTATCCTCTCTCTTTTTTTTTTTTAATGTTTTTTATTTATTTCTAGGAGAGAGAGAGAGAGAGAGAGACAGCATGAGCAGGGGAGGGTCAGAGAGAGGGAGTCACAGACTCTGAAAGAGGCTCCAGGCTCTGAGCTGGCAGTCAGCACAGAACCCGACGCGGGGCTTGAACCCACGAACCACGAGATCATGACCTGAGTGAAAGCCGGACACTTAACCGACTAAGCCACGCGGGCGCCCCAGTTACTATCCTCTCTTACTAGATGATGCTAGTAGTCTCCTAGACATTTCCGGGTTTCTGTGCTTTCCCTCCAACATTTCAACTTCCACATATAAAGAGGAATTTTTAGACCATATATATATATATATATATCAGAGTATAGCACTCTCCTTCTAAAACCTTCCAATGACTCCTTATGTCATCTAGATTCAAGTCTATATTCATACCATGACCTCAAGACCCCACATGACTTGGCTTCCCTCTTATGTGATCATTCTCTCTACTTCTCACTGTGCTACCTCACACTGGAGGTATTTGTTCATAACATGCCAGTTTGTTCCCTCCCTGTTGCTTTGTCCCTTTTGATTGGAGTGTTGGTTCCCCAGAACTTCACATGGCTGTCTCCTTTTGGTCATTTAGATTTCAGCTCAAAAGCTATCTTCCCAGGGAGGTCTTCCCTGACCATCCAATCTAAGCTAGCATTCTGTACACTTTCTATTCTATTGTCAGATTTTATATTCTTTGCAGAGCTTATCACTATCTCAAATTATAATTATTTGCTTAATTTTTTATTATCTGCCTCTACCCACTGGACTATGAGCTCCTGTGAGGTGGAGCTTCCTCTGACTTCTTTGACTTCTTCCCTGTGATATCCCAGCCCCTAGAACAGGATTGGACTGTAGTAGGTGTTCTAATCTGTATGTACAAATTGTTTAGTTATGGACTTCTGATTATGACACAGTTTATATTCCTTGCATTAAAAAAACACATTTCCTTTGATATGAATGTTACATACTTTCCCTCTACTTTTGAAAATCGTTTCATCTTAAAAAAAATTTTTTTTAAATGTTTATTCATTTTTGAGAGAGAGAGACAGTGTGAGCAGCAGAGGGTCAGAGAGAGAGACACACACCCACAGAATCCAAAGCAGGCTCCAGGCTCTGAGCTGTCAGCACAGAGCCCAGTGGGGCTCGAACTCAAACAGTGAGATTAGACCTGAGCCGAAGTCAGTCACTTATCCGACTAGCCACTTAGGCATCCCTGTTTCATCTTTTAAAACCCTACTCAAATAAACATCAACTTTCTCGGGGCGCCTGGCTGGCTCAATCGTTTGGGCGGCCAACTTCAGCTAAGGTCATGATCTCATGGTTCATGGGTTCGAGCCCCACGTCGGGCTCTGTGCTGACAGCTAGCTCAGAGCCTGGAGTCTGTCTTCAGATTCTGTGTCTCCCTCTGTCTCTGACCTTACCCTTCTCTCTCTCTCTCTTTCTCTCTCAGAAATAAATAAAACATTAAAAAAAAAAAACCATCAACTTTCTCAATTACTCTAGCACACAGTAATGGCCTCTCTTCAGTGCTATACCTATTCTTTTCAGATTCATAAATTTTTTTTATTGCCCATGTGTCATTTTACAGTTTAGATTATCTTTTTATGCCTGTGTATCTCATGTCTTCAACTGGATTATAAGTCCTCTAGAGAATGGGATCTGGAGATATTCTATGCATTTTTTCCTATTATTGTTTGTATTAAAATATGCCATTCATATATAGATGATGAATAATATGTCTTGATCAATTTACTTTCATTTGCACACCTAGTCATAATTTCAAAAAATCAATTTATAAATTTGAAAAACTTCTTGCCCTTGGGTGATAGCTATCATTTTCATTTAAAATGGCACTATTTAAGGCTATATCTGCAGAAACTAATTTCTAAATAATTGGTACCAACTGGAAGCCTTAACACTGAGCTGCTGGTCTCTGCTATTCTTCCAGTTTAAATAGGTAGATATGGCTTTAGAGCTCTGTCATAGATACAAGAGAGCTTAAAGAATACTTGCAGAACAACTAAACCAATATATGTATAGACAATAAAATTAAGGAATGCACTTTGTAAAGAAGAAATCTTTACTGGAACTCAAAACTTTATTTCATAGGAAAAGCAAGTACCCTATCTTATGTAAGGAACAGTATCAAAAAGAAATTATGTAATTTTTGATCAGTCAAAATTCATTCTTATCATTTAAGAATTTGCCAAGCTGGTATATTCCTCTACTCTTCCTCCTTCTCTTTCCTGAAGAAATCACATTAAATAAAATCAAGTATCACAGCTATAAACTTCTCGACTTTCTATTCTCCATTTGCGATGTTATCTCCATTTGCACTCAGTCCCCCTTCTCTGACTCTCTTCTGTTTCAAAGGGGAAAATTGTTTTGTACTAGGTACTATAAAATGGGCTCTAGACAAGTATAAACAAATCTTGTTAATTACCAAAATCAACCAAGGAAGCTCTTACAAAGGTAGCACTATCCCTGGTTTGAAGGACAATCTACCTTCTAATTACAGATCCCACTTTCCCCCAGATTGTTTAGGATTTAATCCATAATTACATCCCCTTTCCCTCTGTCTTTGACATCTAACTGAACTGCCTCTTCTTTCAATGTACGTATATGCTCATTGTATGGAAAAGTCTTGGCCTCATTCTCCATGTGGCAACCATCCTAGCTTTTCTTTCCTTTGCTGATGTTATAGAAAGAATAGTTCATATTCACTTCTCCATCCTTACATTTATGCCTTATCCTATGAAGACCCCGAGATCTTACCATCTTCCCATTTAAATGGTATTGTAATAAACAAATGGATGGATGTTTTTAAGCAAATTTTCTACTATAGTTGATTCTCATGACCTGTGGTAGTCGTATTCTATAAAGTCATCACAGAATTAGTGAATATTGAATCATTACTCCTGGGGGAAATACAGAGTTAGGTTCCTGTGAGCCTCTGGTCATATTGTCATCATCTAAGCTATATGTAACCTTGATTTTTTGTGGGCTTAAAGACACCTTATTTAATATATAATGTTAATTTACTGACAGTTCTAAAATTGGAAGTGCGGTCAGTCTCATCACTTTTATCTTATTCTAGTCATTGGGAACAAGTCACCAGAACCAGGCTACACACAAGGAGAGGGGATTACAGAGGGTGTGGATGCCAGGGGGTGGAGGTCATTGGAAGTCATCTGAGAAGCTGTCTTCCTCCCCATCTCTTTTTCCCTATTGTCCTGCTCTGAAATATTTAGTGAGCAACTGTTTTGTACTAGGGACTATAAACTATACTCTAGGCAAGTATAATCAAATGTTGCAGATTACTAAAATTTCCCAAGGAAGCTCTTACAAATACAGACTTTTGGATCTCACCTCCAGCTAGTCTGATGTAGTAAATCTAGGTAACATCTGGTAATGTATACCTTAAAAGCACCTCTGGTAACTTTGATAATGTATCAGGCTGGAATCCATTTCCCTAGGATTGTTTCCCTCAGGAACTCACAGGCTAATGGGAAAGGTAGATGGGGAGACCAGTAATTACTGCTGAGTTAGAGAAACACTACCATAGAGGCATGCATGTGATGTTGTGAAGTATAGAAGGAGAATATTGAAATGGTGCAGTTAGCAGATAGCATGAGCTGCTTCTCTGAGGCTGCATTCCTGAACAAGTCTTGACCTAGGAATAGGGCTCACAAAGAGTAAGGGAAGAAAAATGGGTCTTAGGCAGGAGGAAGAATATGTGGAAAATTATATGGCCTGATAAAAAACATAACAAGAAATCATAAATAGTTTGGGATAAATAGGAAAAAGGGCGTTCTCCAGAAGCACCAAGTGGCCTGTGAGTACAGTGGGAGTGGCCAGCTGGGTTATCCAGGGTTGGAGTTTTGCTGTGAGGTTAGGGAGGTTTATGGGGTTGTGGACAGTGGCAAAAGAACAGTCCAAAGGATGGAGTTCGCTGATAAGGCAATGAAGTGAAGCAGGAAGGGAGGTGAAAGCTGGGAGAAAATACAGGCTGGAGGCCTCCATAAGGTTCCAGAGCATGCATTTGGGGGGGGGCTGAGAAGGAGAGGTAACTGGCACATTGAGAGAGTGGGAGCACGGGAACTGAAGGTTAAGAGATGGAGTCTTCACAGTACAGCTCTAGGAGGCAAGAAGTTTAAACTGCCCTTGAAGAAAGAGACTGGCTATAATATGGACTGACAAAGAGGGAGGGGAAAGCAGTTGACAACAAGCCTATTATACTCCAAGCAGCAAAGGTTGGCTATTTTAACCCAGAGCATGAGAGACTTAAAAAAAATTTCTTTTTTGGTAGGCACCAACTGGTAGGTAGAATCTTTAATTTTAATGGAAGGAAGATCTTCAGGAAGTCACATATAAATTGAAGGCTTCTTTTTATTCCTGAAGGGTAAGTAGATCCAGTAGAGTATATGATTAAAAATTTTAAATGTACACTGAATCACTGAAATGTGAGTTTCAAATTACTATTGAGTAAACCCATGAGAATGAAAACTCTTTGCTATCTGTTGATAATCTGAAATTTTCTTATTTCTCTTGAGAGGAAGATACCAGATTACTAGTGGGCGGAAGCCTGCCATTTGGATATGACTACCCCAATTGGAGAATTTTGTGGGGATCTGGGCATCCTTACTCCCTAAAGGGGCTGTCCCCAGTACTGGACAGGATTTCAGGTGCCAGGCTTCATCCAGGGAGACACGCATTATGAATGTTTCCACATTGCACATGCTTAGCTTAATTTGGAAGGAGATTGAATTCTCTGATAATCATAATTAGAGGCTACATTTTAACAATGGTTTAGTGAAGAATTGATGGTAAATTCTACTCCAGTTGGTTGCGGATGTAAGCAGTAATGCTATCATTTACAATCTCTTTAGGAGTTTTGTTCTCACACAAAGCTGCTGGTTGTCATGGTTTCATGTTATTTACTGTCCTCTAAATTGGTGACGCTGTGCTGTGTTTACACAATGCATAAACCTCATCGAGAGAGATGGAATTCTCAAACCATCACAAAAAATGGCTGCTGTTATTTCAGCCTTGCCTTGTGGATCCAGTTGCATATGTGTTTTAAATAGTCCAGAGAACATTTTCTTCATTTTCCATTTCCAAGACCATGATTTCTGGTGCAAATAGCAAAGCATCACTGAACAAAATTTGTGATGCCTGAGGATCTTCAAAGGAGTTCTCTAGATGCTTCATGAATCAATAGCTGATAGACTCAGCCATGCAGGGCATTTGTTTGTTGCTTCTGATGGTTTGGATCCCTCCTCTTATAAACAAATTCCTTTTGAATAATAAAGGACATCAAATAAAACCTGATGGTAGTGCCTCAGAAGCTGGCACTCTCTTAGCAGTTAAGCTTTGTTCTCAAGTTTTATGGGCAACTGCTGATTATAATTAACTAAAAACACTCAGAAGTCTAACCTTAAATAGAAGACTCAGACCAGAGCATTTACTTATTTATTACTGCGGTTGTGGGGAGATTTCAAACCATTAAATCTAACACATAGTCTTAGGGAACAAAATAATTCTAGTGGTTTAAGTAAGTATTTAAAATATTTGGCTTGATATATTTGCCTTTGCTCTAAGGATAAATACTGGACCCTTTTGATTTATCTAAGAAGAGAGAAAGTGCATTTCCTCTTAACATGTATCTATCATCACTGGCCTGGGTTCTGATAACAAGGGAATGGGACAAATGTCCTTTTTTTAAAAAAAAAATAGACTCTTTATGTTTTAAAAATTCTTTAAAGCCTTACGTGTTTATTATAGAAAGCCTAGAAAATACAGATGATCAGAAACAGCCTTCACACCCTCTTGATTTTCCTCTCATCAGAGGGTATTCATGCTCTCTTATTGCTGAGTCCTCCTCCGCAACCTGACCTTTAACGCTAGTGTACCCAGGACTCGGGCCTCTTCTCTTATTCCCTTTCTCCATGATCATATTGAGTTGAATGGCACTTTAAAAACCATGTATGTGCTGTGAATATATATATATTTATTCAGCCTGGAACTTTTTCTTTAACTCTGGACTTGTATAGCCAGCTGCCTATTCTGTACTCTATTTGGATAGCCATAAACATCTCAAATTAAAATATTCCAGTCTGATCGCCTGACTTCCCAGCCTCCACAGCTGTTCCCTATTCTGTTTAACAACACCTCATACTTCCAGTTTGCCCTGGCCAGAAAGCTTTGAGTCACCTTTAACTCCTCTCTCATACCTCATGCTCAATGCATCAGGGAAACTCGTTAGATCTACCATCAAACTATTTCCAGCATCTGACCACTTTTTGACCATTTCTATCCATATTACTTTAGTCGAAGCCACCATCATCTCTCAGCTGGATTTTTCAGTAGCTTCCTTAAGTAGTCTAATTATCCTTGCCCTCTTGCTCTGTTCACAAAGAAGGTTTTAAAACTATGTGAGATAATGTCACTTCAGGGCTTAAAATCTTCCAATGCCTTTCCATCTCAGGATAAAAGCCGAAATCCTTGCAAAGGCCTACAAGGCCCGATGTGACTTTGCTGTTTTCTTTTTCATCCCTCCCTCATACGCCAAATGCACTTCTTATTCTCTTGTTATATTTCCTTCCAAATGACATTTAATCACCATTTAATACACCATATCATTTACTTTTTCATTTTATCTCTTTCACCTGGAGCATACACTTCACAGGGATGGGGATTTTTGTCTTTTCTTATTTTTATTGATGTATTCTCTACTGTGAAGCACATAGTAAGCATTCTGTAAACATTTGTTTTTGTTGTGATGAATGACTGAAGAAGGGAGGTGGTGAGGAGCGGCTTTTAAGAATATGTAACTCCAGAAAATGAGTACTGTCATAGACAAAACAAAAGCCACAGACAAACAAAAATCAAAGAGCCTAAAGCATCCTCATCTTCTAATCCACACAAAGACAACTATGTATTCCATCCAGTTTGGTACCTAGCCTTCTTGGGAAGATAATTTATAAGTGGTGATTCAGAATTCTTTAACCTCTACATTTTACAAGGTACTAGCTGTGTTCAGTAAGAATGCAGATTTTCATCCTCAAAGAAGTCTTTTCCTAGCCCCACTTTTATTCATGGAAATGCTGAAAGTGTTTACCAGATGAACCTCATAGGCTGTTTCTTGCCCTGTGTCTAGCTTTCTGTCTTCTGCCACAGAAATCTTTCTAAGGCACTAGTCTATATTAGGGGTCAGCACATGTTGTCTGTAAAAGATCAGACAGTAAATATTTTAGATTTTATGGGTGATATAGTCTTGATGTCTACTGCAATTACTCAACTCTTCTGTTGTAGAGAAAAAGCAGCCATAGAAAATATATAAAGAATGGGTGTGGCTATGTTCCAATAACTCTTTATTTAGACGAATAGTTAGTGTGCCAGATTTTGGCCTTGGATAGTTTGTTTGCTGACTCCTGGTCAAAATCATGTCATTTTCTTACTTAAAATTTCTTGATGGTTTCTTATTGCAGCAGAATAAAATTCAGTATGTCTAGTTTGGCATACATCACCCTTCACAGTCTGGCCCCAGCCTATCATTTCACCATTGTTTTTAAAAAAACATGTTATTATTTATTTTGAGAGAGAGAGAGAGAAAGAGAGGGAGTGTGCAAGTGGGGGAGGTGCAAGGAGACAGTGGGGGGACAAAGGATTCAAAGCAGGCTCTGCGTTGACAGCAGAGAGCTCAACGTGGGGCGTGAACTCACAAACTGAAATTAGGATCTGAGCCAAAGTTGGACACTCAACCTACTGAACCACCCAGGTGCCCCACCATTAGTTTTGGTTACCCATATCTCAGATGATCTTCCAGTATATTGTGTTGATTTATATCCTGGGTGGGTTACCCATCAACAGAGGCTTCTGGTTTCAGCAGTCCTGGTATCTTGTCTTCCCCAACTAATGTAACATCTTTGCTACATTGACAGTGGCCTAGCATAAGGTCTTTGATTCTTCAGGGGTTGGCATGAAGTTTGAATTCTAATTCCCCAGTCTTAATAGTGAGAGATGCCTGTGTTTATCCAATTGAGTTGTCATCAGGAAATGGACATGTTGAGACATACCCGTATGTATGAGTTGTGTAAAAGATTCAGACTGGTATTTTTATATGTTTTCAATTCTGAGTTATTAAACATATTAAATGTTTTTTAGCAAATTCAAAATAGCAGCAAGTTTTCTTAAATATATAGTAGATGAAAGAATGGAATGACGCAGCACATATGTATTATTACCTGTTATTTTACCAAGAATATTTTCAGTTCTGAAGATGATCAAAAGCACAATATAATTAGGAAAGATACAATAAAAGATTGAGATAACTGAATAAAACTGTTAATTAGCAGGGAAGTAAAAAAAATATTCTTTTGATTTACGACTTCTTAACTTTTAAGTGTTCATTCATTCATTCTACAGATATTTGTTGCCTACTATGTTCTAGGCACTGTTTGAAATTCTGGAATGCATGTGTATTAAAGATGTTGTAAATGAATATCAATGACCAGTATTTCAGGTATTAGCCCAACAAACATTTGAAACATCTGCCACAGCCTGGACCTCTGACACTATTTTGGGTGTGTATTTTCTTGTGGTGAGATAATGTTGGGGGCTGGGCATTACAGTGCTATCTTGTGTGGAAAAACACTTAAAAATGATGTTGTTGTTATTTCAACGAAGTAGTCCTCAGAGTTCCATTTGATTTGATACTTTTTGTCAGTTGGCTTCTCAATGTTAATGTTTCTACCAGACTGAAATAATCTGTCATCCTCTGGAGTACTAGCCAAATTTAATTCAAATTAGTTCTGAAATGAAAGATGACACATGTAATCAAGGTAAATACATTGGTGACAATTTGAAAATACATTTTTAAAAGTGACTTTGCCAACCAGATGGTGTCTCCACCCAAGCAGCTGGGTCTTGAAGAAATACTCTGTACAAAGTAAACTTGGGGCTGACTACTAGCAGGAGTGGATTGCTCTCCTTATTCTTTGATTGCAGATGGCTCAGGACAGGCATTTGAGCCCACCTCAAGGTGGAGGCCCTTGACCAGGGTCAATGATGGTGACTAGGCCAATAATACTGGATGTGGTCTTCTCTATCCTGAGGTCTCACTCTCTTGGGAGCCTCCTGCTGATGACCACGATGTCGGTAGCCTATTTCCCAAGAGCAGTCTGGGCTCAGACTTGTAGATCAGCTCTCACTGCCCTGGGAATGGCAAATGCCCTAGCGCTTTGACAGTTTTTCTTTCTGGTGTGTTCTGTATCAGCCTTCCTTGATTTGAAGCAGGAGGACCTCATATTTGGTTGAAGGGATGAGTCAGTAAGGGGTAAAAGAAGGCGTTTTTGTTATCTTGATTCTACGTTACGTGGGCTTACCTAACTTATGTGGGAGTCTCCAGGTGGTCACCTAGGGCTTCGTGCCCAGTCCAGGCAATAAAGTGTTTATGTGCTGGCTGTTCCCTTCTGTGCATATATTTTCCTCTGTGTGTATGTATTTTTCAGAGACCCTGAGGGGAGAGCAGATCATTTAAGGACAGGATTTTGAATTAATTTCCCATGCCTGAGCCACTTAAAAACATTTTTTATAAGCAAAAATCTGTACCCCTTGTTGATATAACTTGCATATGCTTTAAAGGAACATCAACCTTCTAATATAGTTGAGTAAAGAATTGACACTTGTTTATTTTCATATTGTAAACAAAGTAAAAAAATCGAACAATTAAAGTCTATCCGGTTAAAAGTGATTATTTAACCCTTATCCATAGTTTCACTCACTGGAGGTAATGCCATTCAACAGTTTCTAATAGATACCTCCAGAAATTCTTCATGTATATACATCAATGCATATATTTTTAAACTTTATTTATTTATTTTGATATACAGGGAGAGGCAGAAGGAGGGAGAGAATCCTGAACAGGCTCCGCACTGCCAGCACAGAGCCCAATGTGGGGCTCAAACTCGCTAACCATAAGATCATGATGAGCTGAAATCAAGAGTCAGATGCTTGGAGCGCCTGGGTGGCTCAGTCGGTTAAGCATCTGACTTTGGCTTAGGTCATGATCTCACATTTTGTGAGTGTGAGTTTGAGCCGCTCATTGGGCTCTGTGCTGACAGCTCAGAGCCTAGAGCCTGCTTCAGATTCTGTGTCTCCCTCTCTCTGCCCCTTCCCTGCTTGTACTCTCTCTCTCAAAAATAAATAAACTTTAAAAAATTAAAAAAAAGAGTCAGACACTTAACTAGCTGAACCACCCGGATACCCTAACATCAATGCATAATTTAAAAGCATGTTAAAAACTTAAATAGTATTATTTTAAAAACGCATATGCACAAATGGGATTAAATCATTTTATACTCTGCTGTCCTAAATTTAACAGTGTCTTAAAGATTGTTTCATAGCAGCACATGGAGATCTACCTCATTTTTACAATGACTGCATAATTTCTTGACTGAAGGAATGTAGAATAATTTATTCAATGAGGGACTTACCAGTTTAAAGATAAGAAATGTCCCACCAAATGGATAGTGCTGGCTTGAAGATATTTCTCCCAAGGTAGAGATATAATTCAAATTTGCCTCTCTCCTTTTTTTCCTTAAAGGTGGAAAGTAAAACTTCAACTCTACTGAGTTGTTGGAAGTGTGAGTTTTGGAGTTGCTAATGTTAATTTTAACATCAGTTGGAATAATGGAAAAAAATAACACAAACATTGTGGCTGGATCATACCTAAAGGTATTAATCTATACCTTGAATATTTCCTTCTCTTGTCAGAAGGAGAACCCTGACAACTCCTCCTTCTCTAGGCCTTGTCTCCGGATGATAGTCACCTATGTCTGAAGCAGCCCCAAAGACTAGGACATTTATGGGGAAAGTCTAGTGGCTGAAATGTCAGGCTGGCAGATTCAGAGTTTCTTTGAGTTCTCAAAAGCCTCGGCTGGAGAACGGGGAAAGGGAAGTGAAGGAGCTGCGCACAGGAGTGAAGGGAATGTGGGAAAAGGGTTAGGAGTGGAAAAGAGCCACCTGGGAGCTGAGGAATGAGGACTCCGCTCTGAGTGGGCGTCCTGTTCCCAGAGACTCTCCCTGGTGTCTTGAGCTTCCTGTCCCTGTTCTTCCCCTATCTCACCACGAGTGGTTGATCTCGGACAGGAGAGCTGTTGGTGGTGGTGAGAAGCTGGGGCGCCCTAGAGAGCTCTGTGAAAGGAGGCCTCACCCCCCCACCAAGTTCCGGCTGGACGAGGCAGTGTATCCCTGTGATGTAGCTCAGCGGTGGGCACTCAGGTCTCATGCCCAGCACTGTCGTCAAAACGCAGAGAATGCAGAAGTGAAGATAGTGAGGATGGGCAACTATTTTAAGCGATTTTGCTGTGAAGAGAAGCAGAGATGTGAGACCACTGGGTTAAAGGAAAGTAGCAGTTACAGTCATATACAGTATCAGTCATAGTAGAGCCTGAGGCAAGCCCTCTGAACTTTCTAGTGAGGGGAGACAAATATTCACCTCATTTACTTAACTCATTTGTGATTGGGTTTTCTGACATTTGCAACCAAAAGAATCTTTATTAATAAAGAGAGTAATTCTCCTTCATCCCTTTGGCAGGGAAACAGAAAAGGTCAGTGATCAGTGCAAGAGACTTCCTTTTTACAAGACTCTAAAAGTTTCAAAATATGTAGTAGTGGCATTAAAAAAATTGCACAAAATATTTTTAAGAATGCCAAGTAATTAACCTTCAAATTCCTCATGAAGAAATAACAAATAAGAGACACTTTGTAAACACTTTGCTAAATTCGACATAAATTGCTGAAAAGTAGCATAGAGAATTCCTACTCTATACACAGCATTGAGGCATAAGTCATCCCGTAGAACGACTTGCTTCACTCCTAGTTTCAGTGCAGTATTTATGTTCTGTGAATTCTTTCAAGAAATATATTGGACAGGGGTACCTGGGTGGCTTAGTTGGTTGAGTGTCTGACTCTTGATATCAGCTCGGGTCATGATCTCGTGGTTCGTGGGTTTGAGCCCCATATTGGACTCTGTGCTGACAGTGTGGAGCCTATTGGAATTCTCTCTCTTTCTCTCTCTGCCCCTACCCCACTTGTGCTCTCTCTCTCAAAATAAATAAATAAACTTAAAAAAAAGAAATATATTGGACAACGATTTTTCAGAGTTTTACAATTTTAGGAACATATTCTTCCAATTTTATAGTTAACAACCTTCTTCAGTCAATATTCCATTGGCTCAATTTTAATATAAAATAATTTATAGTGAGATTAAAAAAGATAAATGATTTTGTTCTAATTAGAATCATACTTTGAAATAATTAATTACTATAAAAGTGTCATTTCTTTCCTTGAAAACTTTAACACATGTTAGAATATCATTTCTAGGGAAGTGTGATGAATGGAATATAATGGAGAATAATTGAGAAGTGTGGCCAATGTTAATTATTTTTTAATTAAGCAAACAAACAAACAAAAAAAGAATTTAAACTCAGTGAAAGCATCTGCCTGATAATCTGCTTAGAGAATAGAATCTTAAGCTTCTTAATTCCTCGTGGTTATTTGGAGTAGTTAATTAGGAAATTATTACTTTAAGATAGTTCTGCCTAGACTTATTATTGGAAAAAAAGAAAAATGAGTATCTTTTAATTGTTATGGCTAAATTTTGCTAAAGTGATAGACATTTTATAAATTACATTAGCAAACATTTTTTTCCTCAAGTAATATCTCTCAGTATATTTTGTTTTGTAAAAAACAAAAGATATTTAATTTTTAGTAGGAAACCCAGCCATAGAGAAGACTGCCAAAAAGCATGACGATAACCCCTGTTAGCTCCCTGTATTCCTGATTTTTTCCTTTATGGATGAATGACTTCTTTTTATAGCCTCTTTATTTTATTTATTTATTTATTTATTTATTTATTTATTTATTTATTTACATTTATTTATTTTTGAGAGACAAGGTGAGACAGAGCATGAGCAGGGGAGGGGCAGTGAGAGAAGGAAACATAGAATCTGAAGCAGGCTCCAGGCTCCAAGCAAGCGTTCAGCACAGAATCTGATGCAGGGCTCGAACCCACCAACTGTGAGATCATGACCTGAGCCAAAGTTGGATGCTTAACCAACTGAGCCACCCAGGTGCCCCCATAGACTCTTTAAAAGCATGTATTTTCAGAAAACCAAATGTTCTTCCTTCCATTGCATGTTTTAAAAAACTAGTATAGAAGGGAATGGCCTTAAAGAAATGTCCCTTTATCCTGGGGTACTAATTATATATCTTTCTATATTTTAGAAGGTAGGAATTTTAAGAGAAAGCAATTTTTTTTTTGGTGTGGACAGAAGTCATTCATAGTGAGGATGTCAGGAATATAATTCTATTTCTAGCAGACATCTGTTTATCTAGGTTTTAGCAAACATAGCTTTATAGCAGACATCCATCTAGAACCCGAGTATCCAGAAATCTGAAATAAGATTTCCTCTCCACCTCCCATCCCCACTTCCTTTACAGCAGGATCGGGGCTAGGTCAGTGGTTAAGCAAGGCGAATGGGAGAAGACTGAAGACAGGAATCCAAGTCTGTTTGCATTTCGGTGAGATACCTGGCCTGATTTTTGGATATGTGGAAAGAAAATCTGAAAGTGAAGGAACTGTCCCATCTGGAGGTCCAAACCGTGCTGATCTGTGTCAGGATTATACCCCTTGTTAGCACGTGGTACTGTCCAGGAATTTTTTTGTTAGTGAAAGTGAAAGTGCAGGTAATATGGACCTAGAGGACTGATCAGCAGCCAGTGTTGGGAACTCAGTGACACAGAGCAGAGATGAGGACAAGGGATCTCATTATTGTGAGGACCAGCATGTTGTTATTGTGAGGACTGCAGACTCCTTGCAGGTAAGGGGGCAGGTTCTGATTGCTTCTGTGGCCTTCCTAACACACTGTGTGGTGCATCATAGGCATTCAATGCATTGCTGTTAAATGGGAAAATAAAGCACAGAGCTCAGTTTCTCTTGAGGGTACATGCAAGATGTTGATTTATTCAGAAATTGGTTGTAAAGGAAGGACTTGGGATCTAGGGCACAAAGAAGAAAGTTGGACTCTGTTGATGGGGGATTAAATCATCAGGATACAGGGAGTACCACTGACTCATTCATCCAATAGCTATTTATTGAACATCTACTCTGTGTCATGTGTTACACTAGGTGTTTACAGAGTAGTGAAAATACAGATAAGGTTTCCCTGGTAGCACTTAGGCTCTATCAGGAAGACCCGCATTCCATAAATAATTAACCATTAGTGCTCAGAAGATATGTACCTTGCTCTGAGTGTGTGCAGTAGTGATGTTTGAATGGGGCATGAGCAGAAGGGCCTCCCTAAATACTGTTTAATCTGGTTCCTGAAAGAAAGTAATGCTTAGGTGAAGAGGAGGTCTAGAGGGAGTACCATGTGCAAAGGTGCTGAGGTAGACAGGAACTTTGCTTTTGTGACAACCTGAGAGAAGCTGGTGTGGCCAGAGAGTGATGGGGAGAGTGGAATGAAGTGAAGCTGGAGAGGTGGGCAAGAACCAGGTTATGAGAACCATGCAAGCAATTTAAGGCCGTATTGTTTTGTCATATAAGCTGCATTGTATTAATTAATTTTCTTTGGCTTGTAAGCAACAGACAACCCTCTGGCTGGCTGCAATGGAGAAAAGGGAGTGTTTGGAAGTATGACACTGGGTTGGCTCATAGGTGGAAGGAAAGCTAAACAGCTAAGCATTGTGCGGGGCAGAGGCCAGGCAGCTCTAGGGAGCTTGGCAGTACGATGTTGTGTAGTCAGTATTGCCTTTAAGTGTGAGAAAAAGCTATCCTTGTCATAGGGCCTATCCTTTTGGACCTCCTCCTGTGCCCTTCTTCCAGGAGTCCTCTCTCCATGGACCAAGGGCTTCTCAGGGCAAAGGGTAAATGCCCACCTGGAGCTCATGCTCACCCATCTAGACCACAGCCCAGGTACCTGGGATTTGGGACTTTCCTGCCCTAATGGCCACAAGCCTGCTTTTGAGATGTAGGTAGGCCTGTTTCTTCCAAGTGTCGAGCCCTCCAGCAGAAGGAAAGGCTTATGGCTGGAGATAGGACATGCAGGCTGAGATGAGGTCTTATTGTCTAATGCACTGTTTGGTGCACGGTAGGAACTCAGTACATTGCTGATCGATGAAGAAACAAGGACTCAGTCAGAGTGGGTATATTGAAATGCATATAATGCCCTTACAGACCCAGATGGGGCAGCAGATGGAAAAATAAGGAGGGCATTTGTCTCAGAACTTTCAGGAATCTGAAAATTCTAAATTTGATCTGACCTTTCAGATCATTATGAAGGATAGAGGAAAGAATACATTTTACTCAATGTTTTATCACCTTGATTTATAACTTTTGAATATTTAGACATGTCTTATGGGCCTCCATCTGTACTTCTTACCCTGGGCCCAACCAGGAAATTTTAGGGATGAGTTTGGTTGTAGACTTTTTCTAGAGCCCTCATACTGAGGCAGACTCAGGTCTGTATGCCTCTTTACTAAAGTTTCAAGTTCCCAGAAAAGAAATCAGCTGAGGGCCGGGCAACATGGAAATGATATGAAGATTTGGAGAAAATGCTGGAGGCTGAATAGCTAACTATTCTTATGGGTGTATGTTTTATGAGTTTTATACTTTGTCTACATCCAGTAGAAACCACTGAACAAATTTTAAGCAGGAGAGTGACATGATTGTATCTGATTTGAGAAGGGATTCCACTGACACTCAAGTGGGGAATTGGCTGGAAGGGACCAACAGTTGATATTTGAGACCATCAGGAAGTTGAGCCAGTGAGAGATGATGTTGGTTTAGACAAAAGACTTGTATGGTAGCTTGAGCTTGAAAAGAAGGGGGACAGAGAGATGTTCAGAAGGAGAATCAATATTGAATTTGCTGAATCATTGTTCTGAAGAAGACAGCAATGTCAGGGGTTAACTCTAAATTTCTAGCTTCAGAAAGAGTGACAAAATGCTGAGGAGAGCTACATTTATTTTGAACTTATTCCACCTAGAGTTTTGATTTTACCATTTCAGCCAGACTATCATCATCAGGGTTGCTAGTGACTTCCATTTGGTCAGATCCTGGGGTTAATTCTCATACCTCATTTTGCCCTCCTGCCACAAGAGTTCACAGAGCTGGTCATTCTCTCTTTGAAACACTCTCTTGGTTAGGCTGTGGTAGAACCCTTCATCTCCCCCACACCCCAATTTTACCAAGTGCTCCTTCTCAGTTCATTTGTTGGATTGTCCTCATCTTTGCAATCTTTAAAGGTCAGAAGACCTTCAAGGGTTGAGTCTTTGGGTCATTTCTTTTCTCGGTGGGATCATCTAGTCCTGGGCTTTAAAATCTCCTTGCTGACCACTCTCCTTGACCTCTTCCTCAGACCCCACACCATAGCCTCTTCTGTGCCTAAACCTGATACTTTCTCAGGCATGCAACCCCTCCATTTATGAGAACTCTGATTTTTCAGTTGATCAGGCCAAAAGCCTTGAAATCACTCTTGATTCCTTTCTTTCATATCCCACATTCAATTCATCAGAAAATCCTGATCACATACCCTTTGAAACATATTCCGAATGCAACTACTTCTTATTATCATCTCTGCAATTACCCCAATATGACCCACTACCACCTCTCACCTGGATTATTATAGCAGCCGTCAATCTAGATTCTTGCTTCTGTCCTTGATCCAGTATAGGCTGTTCTCCATAAATACATCCCCCCAAATGAGATCCTTCCAAAAAAAATTAAAAAGTGAGATAGTCATCATTCTAACTTACAACCTGCCATGGCTTTCCATTTCATGTTCTATCAAAGTCAGAGTTCTTAATAAGGCCTAACTGGCTTTATATTATTTGACTTTCTGCTACCTCTCCCATGTTATCTCTTATCAGTTTTATATCTCTATGCTACAGTTACAAGGGCCTCACAGATGTTTTTCAAATACCCAGACATGTTTCATTTCAGAATATTTGCGATTTCCATTTTGTCTGCCATGTTCCTTTAGAATCTACATGGCTTTCTCTTTCGTATTTTCAAATTTCTGCCAAAATGCTGCTTTATAAGTTAAGCCACTACTCTCTCTCAAATCCTGCATCCATCTTTCCCATCACCCATCACTATCTATCCTCTTACGTTGGTTTACTTTTCTGTACAGAACTTGACACCATCAGGCCTATTTGTTTATAATCTGCTTCCCTTCCTTAGAATGTGAGCTTCAAATTCACGGGGATTTGGTCTCTGTACTTTACCCCAGGGCCTTGACTAGTGCTTGGCACAGATGATAGGCTCGCTAAGTCGAAGTTGGACAAATGAAAGAAGCTCAGAAAGATACACATCTGACTATAAGTGCTTTAAAGAAGAATATATTTATTGTGGATTTTCTTCAGGGGTTGGTTCTTCAGGGAACTTTAAGACATAGGATAAAGGAAGAGTTTTAGAAATTTATTTCATCCCAGGTTTATTTCCCAAGGCCACCCCTCTTTCTTTTTCTTTCTAAAAATTTATTTCTTTAGCCTCCCTCCCTATACATGTGTTTTGCAGATCCTCCTTACTTTCTTTGCTTCTCTTTCATCTACTTCTTATGAAAAGAGTTTTAGCTCTAGCCTACTGGTTCCCTAAGTTTGGACTCTGGACCTGCAGCATCAGCATTACTAGAACTTGCTAAAAATGCCAATTATAAAGTCCCACCCCAGACCAACTGAATAAGAAACTCTGGGGTGGGGTCCAGCAACCTATGGCATCAGTATGCACCACTCTCCTTTCCATCCACATGCCCATCTGCTCTCTAAAGGTCCCGCGGTTCACTGAGGAAGTTTAGAATACTTTGCTTAGAAGGTGTGTGTGTGTGTGTGTGTGTGTGTGTGTGTGTGTGTGTGTGTGTGTTTTGTAAAAGACTGAAATTTTTATAACATTACACATCTTTGTATGTCACAGGTTAAGTACCTGCAACATTTGCAAACTGTCTATGAAAAAGAACTTCATTTTCTGTTTCTAAAATTCCTTGTGAGCCCCAGATGGAGGGGAAGTCACTGATGCCGGCACTTGTGGGTGGTTGTGAGGGTGCCGGTTGTGAGGGTGCCGGGGTCCTGCATCTGGGGCGTATGTGCACTCTTGCCCCCTAGGACTGCTTCCCTCAGGCCTCAGGTTGATTCGCTGTTAGCATTTTTCTTTTTCAGTCTCAGACTGAACGTCTGGGAGTCATAAAATGGTGTTTGCCCATAAAATTGTATGTTATGTGAGCCTTCGTGGTCCGGTGTTAGGAGCCTCTGAGTTAGTTGATCAACTGTCATGAAAGAACATTCTGATCATTCTAGTTAATCAAAGTTTACTATGCAAACTCTTATTTTATAAAAATCGTGCTCAGAGAAAATGAGAAGATTTTGTTTTCTTTCTGCAACAATAAAGACAATAAGTTAGATTAACTAGAAACAAAGCACTCATTTCATATTTAAACTGAAAGAAATTCTCTCATTTTCCATAGGGAGTGAGAGGGCATTTGATCATGTCACAACTGCAGACACTGAAACAATTTAAAATTCTTCCTCTTGACATTTTGGTTAATATCCTTCCATTTCCCCCCCAATGCATGTGAATATATCAGAATCATCTAAGGCATGCTTTTATTTAAACAAATTCTGGCCTATCCTATGCATAGTTTATTTAATTCATCTCCTATTATTGAATATCTAGACTTTTTTCAATTTTCAGTTATGATAAACAAAATTGTATATATGCTCTTGGGATTTATTGTGATTAATGGTACAAAGAAGTGAAATTACGAGGTCAAAGTTTATAGTGTACATTTAAGTTTTTGATAAATTGCTACATTTACTTTCATAAAGCCTACACCAATGAATATTTCCAATTACACTCAGTGAAAAATCTCTTTTTTCTTAGCCTTTCAGTAATGGATATTAAAAAATCTTTGAAGTCTGGCAATCTGAAAACTAAAATATGATGATTTATTTTTAAAGTTTGCATTTGTTTGATTAATGATGATGTTGAACATCTTGTTATTTATCAGCCACTGACAATTTTTATACATCTGTTTATGCTTTCTGTCCTTTTTTATTGGAATATTTATCCTAATTATATTGAGCATATATATGCACATTATATAGGATACATGATTAAGCTATACATGTGAGGGATATTAACCATTTGTGATAAGGCATATTAAGTATATATAATAAAGCATGTTAACTGTTTATCTTGTTTGTTTGCAAAGCCTTTTTTCCAAATGTTATTTCCCTTTGTCTTTGTTTAAAAGTATTTTAAAATATTGTCTTGCCATAAAAATTTTTATGTTTTTCAATATGCCAGTCTTTCTTTGTGAATTCTGCCTTTGCTGTCATGCTTGGGAAGAGTTTTTTCCACTTTATTTAATTCTCTTTTTTATTGCTGGTAATTTTTTCCAGTTAGTTACCTTGAATTTTCTAAGTGGGGAGAAACTATGTCATGTACAAATTATAATTTTTTTTTCTCCTTGGCAAATTAAAAAAAACTCTTGATTTTTATTTTTTTATTGGTTTAATTCTGTTAGGTCATGTAGAAAGGTTGAAAATAATAGTGGCTATCCCAAGTATGCTTGTTTTGTTTATTTTATAGGAGTTGGATAATGCAAAACATCCAAATTTTCATTATTTATTTTGAAAAACATTTTACATTTTATCAAAGTTTTATTTTATTTATTTTAAGGGAGTTAAAGAAAGAGAGAGAGAGAGAGAGAGAGCTCAAGCAAGAAAGAGGCAGAGAAAGAGGGAGTGAGAAAGAATCCCAGGGCTCAAACTCACAAAGCGTGAGATCAGGACCTGAGCCAAAACCAAGAGTTGGACGCCTAACCAACTGAGCCACCCAGGCACCCCTAAAAGATTTTATTTTTAAGTAATCTCTATACCCAGTGTAGGCCTCAAACTTACAACCTTGAGATCAAGAGTTACAGATCTACCAACTGAGCCAGGCAATGCAAAATATTTTAGAAGTAATGTTTGCATATTATCATTTGTATTATTTTTTAATGTAAAAATTTCATGTTAATTTATGTTCAACTCATAGGTTATTAATGTCTATTCTTGTTTCCTTTTTTCCCTTTCCCATATTGATATGGTTCATTTTTTTCCCTCATGTGTGAAACTCTACATAGTATCTGTATTCAATATCCTATGACAGTAATATTTTTCTCTTTAAGTCTTTTTGATTATTATTCCTCCTCTCTGGTATGATAGTAATTCATCTAATTCAGAATATTTTATAAATACAAAGACAAATATTTGAGTTTTAAATTCTAAATTATCAATAAAAATCATGAATCAAATGGAAACAAGCTTCCTATGGTAGCTAGTATCCATAGATTTCCTGGACAGCCTCGCTTATGTAAAGACATGAGTTTGGACTCTGCTATATATTTTTCTGCCTGAAACATACCCTTACTTGTGTACTGAATTTTTTTTTTAACGCTGTAGCTCAATAGCACTACATTTACCTTTTCTTTAGACTCTGAATTTTCTAACTTTTGCAACTTTAAAAGTGTGATTATCAATTTGTGCTTACCTAAATAGCAAATTTTAAAGGTTAAAGTATACATATAAAAATCCAGGAAGGTCATATCTATTTTTAATACAACCTGTGTTCCTAATCCGAAATTATTTTGTCTGATTCATGTTTGCTTGAAGTGGTCTCTGATGTTATTGCTGATAACTGACTAGACTCATTAATGACAGTCAAACATATTTGTGGTAGTGTCTGGAAGAAACTGATGAGGAAACGAGGGCGATTTAGAACTGTTGATGGAATCTCTCACTCTATGTTTCTTTCTCCACATTTAGATTAGTTCTAATGATGTTAAGGTTTCTCAGTGACACTTTCAAACCTCCCTTAGTTCACCTTTTGCAATTTATATTTTCCCTCTACGGTGAATTTTTCTTTCACTTTTAATATTTTATTTTCTGCTAATATATTGGAACTTTGTATTTTCCATGATACTGTTTCCTGTAAATATTCATTTTATGTACCTCTTTTCATGACCAGCTTTACTCCTGAGCTCTGGTCTTACCTCTGAAATAAAAATAAGGTGAAAATTGATGCTTTCCAAAATGTGGCTGTGTGACTTAGCAGAGCCCACATTAGTGTGTAGTCGAAACTTCAGTAATTTATTTCTCCCAATGGGCCAAATTAAAAAAAAAAAAAAGCAACAACTCTAAACACAAATTTTTCTTTCCTCCATTTGACTTTTCTGCTGTTAAAAGGAGACTAGGTTTAGAAAGGGCCGTACATTTCCTGCAGGGGTTGGAGTGTAGGAGTAAAAATGTGCGGTTGCATTAATTTATTTCATTTTAAGAAGCATTTTTGTGCAACTCTCTCAAGTGCTGGCTTCTTTTGTGAGTTGGGTCCAGAGACCGACACAGAGCTCTGCATCTGAAATTCCCAGCCCTGTCCACTCGGCTGAATTTCTTCCCTTAGGCCACCACCGTTACTTCAGACTATGTAGGTAGACCCTCAGTATCATGGCAGAGGTTTGGAGAATAACAAATTCAAACTATGAATGTAATTTGTATGTGTTAATTCTGTAGAAATATTGGCATTATGGTTCAGGTTCTTTCCCCCTTTATCCTCAATTTCTCTGCAGTCAGCATTCTTCAGTCTACTATCATCAACCTGTAACCATCCCAGATCCCATGATCTGGTGTGTAATGTTTTTTATGCTCTTTATTCAAATATATTTCTTTTCTTTATCCCTGTTACATGGCAATTATTTTTTTAAATGTTTATTTCTTTTGAGGGAGAGAGAGAGAGAGAGACAGAGAGAGTGGGAGGAGGAGGGGCAGAGAGAGAGGGAGAGAGAATCCCAAGCAGGCTCCATGCTCGGTGCAGAGCCTGACGTGGGGCTCAATCCCACAACCACAAGATTATGACCCTAGCCAATATTAAGAGTCAGACACTTAACCAACTGAGCCACCCAGGTACCACAGAAATGATTAAACTTAGAAATTCTCCATAAAACATATATATCTAATCATTGATATTGGCTAAATGGACAAAAGATGAACGCTCTGCTATTTAAAGAACTTTAAAAGGACATCTTTGCTTTAAAAATATATCCTTTACTATGAACTTCTATACTAATAACTTTTTTAAAGGATGTAATAAAACAACATGGGTTCTTAATATCGGTGTTCCAGGAGATACTGTTGATCACTAACACCTACCCATTATGTAACTTGTTACCCGGCAAGAGTGGGAGGGAACTGGTTAACTTTGAAAAGAGACAAATTGAGACATGATAGTAATGTGTTGCAGCATCAGAGCAAATGCGATGAAGGCAAAGCCAGAGGAAGGATTACAGGGCAAGATAAGGACACTGGGAGACTGGGAAAGTGAGATCAAGTTTTTATGTGGGGGATTCCTCAAAACAAAGCATATCAAAATAAAACAAAGTCATAGGCGGCATGTGCTGTCTTCTAAATTTTGCCCAGGGCAGACTCAGCCTGACTCATACTCAGACTTCTGACTTCCAAACCATGCCCTTTGACCAGTGACCACTCACTTTCGACATCAAGCAGCTGGGTCTTGTGTTTGAAAGTTTGGTGGCCTGGGAATTTTAAATGATAAATGCTAAACAGAACTTACCATAAAATAAATAAGATGTGTCTTAATTTAGCCTGCAAATGTTTAAGTGAACAGATTCTAATAAGCCCTCTAACTAGGCTTAATAAGTTCTTGGGAAACTGATGTAAGTCCAACAGAAAAACATAGCTGGGTCAGTCAAGACTGGTTTATTGGCCTTCATGGTTAGAAAACGTTGTAGAAGATGATTTTTTTTTCTTTTTTGGGGACAAAATTAAAAGATTTACAAGGCAATGAGTTTTCAGTGTTTGCATATATATGGAAAAATGCTGGAGAAAAAAGACTTCACATGCAATCTGTAACTTATTCTTTCTAGGTAAATATGTAGATTCAGGGTTTCTAATTTGCACCATTCTGGCATGGTGTCTTACATGTACAACATAAAACTTGGTGTGAAAAAGAGCCCACGAAGTATTAGTCATAATTCATGTTGTTTTTTTCTTACAATAAAAGAAGATAAAAATTATTTGAAGTATGTGGTGGTTGGGCTTCCCTTATTTGCTTGAAATATTATTGTCTAATTCTCCTTTCCTCTTTCTCCTTGTATCTAATCAGTTAACAATTTCTGGCAATTCTTCTACAAGCTCTGTCACATGCATTCCTTTCCTTCCATCTCCACTGCTATTGCCTGTGGAGGCCAGTTGCTCCTTAATTTGCATCTCTTCTGGGAATTGTTGCAACTGCATATCCCCATCCAGGCTTTCCTCATGTTTCACATCTTAGTTAAAACATAATATTTTCATTCACTTTATTTTAGCTATTCTGGTGGTTGTGAAATGGTATCTCATTGTGCTTTTAACTTGGGTTTCTCGAACAATTAGTGAGCTTGAGCACCTTTTTGTGTTTATTGGACATTTGGATATCCTCTTTGTGAAATGTCTGTGAAATCCCTTGCCCATTTTTCTATTAGATTGTCTGTCTTATTAATTTATAAGAACTTTTTATATAAGATGGACACAAGTCCTTTGTTGATTGTACGTGGCGCGAGGGTTTTCTACCAATCTGTGGTTTGCTTTTTTCTCTCTTTATGGTGTCTTTTGAGAAATAGCATTTACTAACTTTAATATTGCCCAATTGATCTTTTCCTTCATGAATACTACATCTTATGTTCTGTTTAAGAAATAAATAAATAATTACTGACACAAAAGTGAAAAAAATACCTGTGTTGTCTCTGAAACTTGATTGTTATTTTTTACATTTTAGGTGCATAAGCTGTCTGGAGTTGATTATTGTGTATGGCACCATATCAGATTGCCAGAAATATGAGGCAGTATAACCATTCATAGAGAAAGATTATGACTATATCAGATTACAGCTACAGCATTCATAAATAAAGGCTTTGTGTACTGCACTACAGTGTGAACTTTGTCATCAATTATGTTTCCATGTATGTGTGGGTCTTCTTTGTAATTCTCTGTTCTGTTCCATTGGTCTACTTGTAGAAATGTTGCCCAAAGCATGCTGTGCTTGTTCATTTTCTTAGGGAGAAGAAAAGTACATTTCTGGATTCAAGAAAACACAAGGGTAGTTAAGTATATTAACACCTTATATATATGCAAATATATGCTATTTAGTAAAGCATAATTTACATACAGTAAAATCCGCTTAGATGTACAGTTTGAAGACTTTTGACAAATGCATACAGCCACATATCCACCACCAAATTAAGCTATAGAACATCTCCAACACATCAGGCCCCTTGTAGCCAATTCTTTCCGCTACTCTCAGCCCTTGGCAAGCTTTGGTCTGTGTTCTGTTCCTATAGTTTTCATTCTTTCAGCAGTGTCTTTTGAAGAACAGATATTTTTAATTTGGATGAAGTCTGATCCAAGTTTTTATTTATGGATCATGCTTTAGATGCTGTATCTAAGGACTCTTCCTGATGTCACAAAACTTTTATCCTGTTATTCTGTAATTTTAGGTTTTACATTTAAGTCCATGAAGTGTGATTAAAGGTTGTGGTCTGGTCTGGTCTGGTCTTGTCTTGTCTTGTCTTGTCTTGTCTTGTCTTCTCTTTTCTTCTTTATTGCAGGTAGATATTCAATATTCAATTGTATATGGATTTTTCAAATATCATCTGCTGAAAAAATTTTCCTTTCTTCATTGAATTGTCTTTGGACCTTTGTCAAAAATCAATGGACTATATTCCAGGTATTTTCTATATTTGCATTTCCATATACATTTTATTTTTTTATTTAAAAAATTTTTTTCAAATAGTTTATTGTCAAGTTGGTTTCCATATAATACCCAGTGCTCATTCCCACAGGTGCCCTCCTCCATGCCCATCACTCCCCTTTCCCTCTCCCCCACCCCGAGCAGCCCTCAGTTTGTTCTCAGCATTCAAGAGTCTCTCATGGTTTGCCTCCCTCCCCCTCCCCCACTATTTTTCCCCTTCTTGTCCCCCATGGTCCTCCTGTTAAGTTCCTCCTAATCCACCTATACATGCAGACATCCATATACATTTTAAAATCAACTTGTCAATTTGTATAAAAATATCCTGCTGGGATTTGATTAGAATTGCACAGTTTACTTTAGAGAGAATTTACATCTTTACATTATTGAATCATCCAAACCATGAACCCAATGCATCTCTACCTTCATATGGATCTTATTAATTTATCAGTGTTTTGTGGTTTTCAGCATATAAATCTTACACTTATTTTGTTAGGTTTATACTTAAGTATTTTATGGGGTTTTTTTGGTGCTATTATATATGATATCTTCTTAAAAGTTTAATTTCCAATGGTTCTTTCCTAGTATGTAGACATACAGTTGAATTTTTGTATACCGGGCTTCTATTCTGTAAACTTCCTAAACTTGTTTATTACTTATAGTAGTTTTCGGAGATTCTTTGGGATTTTCTTTGTAGATAATTACTATGGTAGGAATGATTGTGTCGCTCCCACCCTCTGCCCCAAATGATGATGGTATTAGAAGATGGGGCTTTGGTGAGATACTTAAATCATGAGACTGGAACCCTCCTCCATGGGATTGCTACTCTTATAAAAGAGGCTCTAGAGAGATCTTTCCACTCTGTGAGGATACAATGAGGAGTCTGTGACCCAGAAGAGGGCCCTTATCTGCCCATGCTGGCACCTAGATCTTGGAATTCCAGCCTATAGAACCATGAAAAAAAAATTCAAATGCTTATAAGCCACTCAGTCTGTGGTTTGTTATGGCAGCCCTGAATGTATTAAGACAATAGTCATATATAGCCCTTGAATAGAGGTAGTTTTATTTCTTCCTTTTTATGGACTTTTTTTTTCCTTGCCTTGTTTGCATTGACTAGGACCTCTAGTGTGATGTTACATATAATTGGTGAGAATATATATCCTGGCCTTGTTTCTGATTTTAGGGAGGAAGCAGTGTCATCCACCATTAAGTATGATGTTGCAGTAGATATTTTTGTAGACGCTCTTACATGTTAAGAAAGTTTCTCTTAGTTTGCTGAGGGTTTTTTTTTCTAATCAGAAAAATATGTTGGATTTTGTCAAATGTTTTTTCTGTGACCATTTAGATGACCATATGGTTCTACTTCTTAGTCTGTTGATATGGTGAATTGTATTGGCTAATTTGATTTTTTAAAATGTTGAACCAGTATTTTAATATGTAGATGTACCTCACTTGATCATGAAGTTAGTTTTTAAAATATTGCTGGATTTGGTTTGCTAATATTTGTTGAGATCTTTTATCAATGTTAATGAGACATAGACATCTATAATTTTCTTAGAATTTTTTCTGGTTTTATTGTCTGGGTCATGTCAGCCTCATAAAATGAGTAGGCAAATGCTCCCTCCTCTTTGTAATATGGAAGAGCTTTTATTTATTTATTTATTTATTTATTTATTTATTCTATTTTTTTTACAAATAGTTTATTGTCAAGTTAGTTTCCACATAACACTCAGTGCTCATCCCCACAAGTGTCCTCCTCCATGCCCATCCCCCCCCCCCCACATCCATCAGTCCTCAGTTTTTGTCAGCATTCAAGAGTCTCTCATGGTTTGCCTCTCTCCCTTTCCCCACCATTTCCGCCTTTCTTCTCCCCCTTGTTTCTCCGTCAAGTTGGAAGAGCTTTTAAATATAATTTTATATCTTCCTTAAATGTTTGATAGCATTTGCCAATGAAAATTTTCTTTAGAACTTTTTATGTATACTTTCAAATTATTTAGTGGATATGGGACTAATAAACTCCTATAGGACATATAAATTTTTCTGAAGTGAACTTCGGGAGTTTGTGTCTTTTTAAGAAATTTGTTCGTTTCATGTAAGTTGTTAAGTTTATAGGTGTAGAGGTTTTTTTTTTGTAATTTCCTATTATCCCTTAAATATTTGTGGGGCCTGTAGTGAACTGTCTTCTTTCATTCATGATATTTGTTCTCTGTCTTTTCTTTTTTTTAACATGGTCATTCTGGTGAGAGGTTTATAGATCTCTTCAAGAAACCAGTTTTGATTTCATTGGTTTTCTCTATACTTTTTTTTCTGTTCTATAAAAAAATTTTTTTTAACATTTTTATTTATTATTGAGAGACAGAGAGAGACAGAGCATGAGCATGGGAAGGGCAGAGAGAGGGAGAGACACAGAATCTGAGGGAGGCTCTAGGCTCTGAGCTGTCAGCACAGAGCCTGGCATGGGACTCAAACTCACAAACCAAGAGATCGTGGCTTGAACTGGAGTTAGATGCTAACCAGCTGAGCCACTCAGGTGCCCCACTTTTTTTTTTGTTTTTAATTTCATTGAGGGCACTTGGGTGGCTCAGTCAGTAAAGCGTCTGACTTTGGCTTCGGTCATGATCTCATGGTTTGTGGGTTCGAGCCCCACGTCGGGCTCTGTGCTGACAGCTAGCTCAGAGCCTGGAGCCTGTTTCAGATTCTATATCTCCCTCTCTCTGTGACCCTCCCCTGCTCACACTGTTGCTCTCTCTCAGAAATAAATTTTAAAAAAAAACATTAAAAAAATAATTTCATTAATAGCCACTCTTATTCTTTGTTATTTCCTTCCTTATGCTTGCTATAGGTTAAATTTGTTCCTTTAAAACTCTTTATAAGGTGGAAGCTTAGATATCGGCTTGTGATCTTTCATCTTTATAAAGCTACACTATTTTCACAGCATCTCATATATTTTGTATGTTGTATTTTCATTTTTATGCAATACAGCGTATTCTCTAGTTTTTCTTGTAACCCTCTTTTTGACTCATGGGTTATGTGGAAATTTGTTATTTTAATTTCATGCATTCAGGGATCTCCCACATATATTTGTTATTGGTTTCTAATTTAATTTCATTATAGGTGTTAATGTAGAGAAGCAGGGTTTAGGTTTTATAGTTGTGTTATCTTCACATTTCTTCAGATTTCTCTAATGATGTGCTTAGGGTGAAGATCTGAGTAGCTGAAGGTTAATCTCAATGTTTGCTTTCAACCCATAGCTTTCAGCAGTCCTTCTGTGTACCATAGATAGGCTTTTCATCATGGTCCAGACCCTTCCACGGCAGTAGACTGCCGTGGCTTGCTATTCAGTGTTTCCTAGACTGGTGGGGAGCAGGACAGGAGGGTCCTTTAGTGTTCTGGCCCAGCCTCAGCCTTAGGTAGGCCACTTGAACCTGGGACTCTGGGGGTGGAGTTTTCTCGCTCTTTCTCTTTCCCATGGCAAGAGCCAATATTCTGCCTGTATCTGTGGCACATGTTCTGCAGGAGGTTTTCTTGCCTAGTCCAAGTGGCAGATCTCTAATAGTACTGGCACAGAATCCTGGGATCAGGATGTTTCCTGCCCTTCTCCCCAGGGACAGAGGTGTTTTTGGTTTTGGTTTTGTTTTTCCTGTCCTTTCAGGAAACAATGCATCTGTTCTGCAGGTAATAACATTAACTGCCCCTCCCCAAAGCTTAGGCCTTTTAAGAGAAAGGCCCAAGTGGAAGAGCTGGGTTTTGTGCTTTCCCACAGTGGTGGCTGATTCTCTCCTGTATGCCTGTCCCACAGAGGGAGACTTCTGCAGTCTCTTTCCCTGCTTCCAGTATTTCTTGTGGGTACAAATTGAAGGACTGTCAAAAAAAAAAAAGGGGGGGGAGGTGCTACAAGTGTGTGTGGACTCTCTTTGCTATCATGACAGTTTATGCTAATGATGGCTTATTTCTTTTCTTTTTTGTCTTTTTCAGGTATAATTTTTTTCAAGCTTTACTGAGATATAATTGACGTATAGCATTATAAAGGTTTAAGGTGTACAACGTATTGATTTGATACACTTCTATATTGTAATAGGGTTACCACTGTAGTGTTAGCTAATACCTCCCACATGCCACACAATTAACATTTCTTTTTTGTGGTGAGAACATTGAAGATTCACCCTTTTAGCAACTTGCAAGTACACAGCACAGGATCGTTAGCTATTATCACAGTGTTGTGCACCAGATTCCCAGAACTTATTCATCTTCTAATTGGAAGCTGGCTATTTCTGTCTACCCACTTGAATGGAAGCCGTCTCTTCCCCCTGTGTTCTGCCACAGGTGGGACCATACTTGCTCCCATCTCTCCTTGGCAAGGGCTTTCCTTCCTGGGATTTTAGGTTACTTGGTTGTCCCGAATTGTCAGCTCTCTGATGGGTTCAAAAAAGCGATTTTGTAGTTGTCATGGTTTTCTCTCACTGTTAGATAATGAGTGACACTCTTCAGGTTTTACAACTTAAGTATCAGAGGAACAAAAAATTATGTTTCAATGCTTAATCAGAATAAATTGTTACTCTTTCAGAGGTGATGTAATAATTTCTATTTATTAGAGATCTAAATTAACACTTTGAACATAAATGTTTTTTTTTAATGTTTTTTATTTATTTCTGATAGAGACAGCGTGAGCAGGGGAGGGGCAGAGAGAGAGGGACACAGAATCTGAAGAAGGCTTCAGGCTCTGAGCTGTCAGCACAGAGCCCGGCATGGGGCTCAAACTCACGAACCGCGAGATCATGACCTGAGCTGAAGTCGGACGCTTAACTGACTGAGCCACTCAGGCGCCCCTGAACATAAATGTTAATAGCACCACTGTGTTGCAGAGTACCATACAGTGATAATCAGTGCTCAAGATGATGACATGCAATCATCTTTAAGACACCAAATTGACATTGGACTCATCAGAAAATATTAAATACTGTTTTATGATTATATTCATTTGAGGAAAACTCCTTGAGCAGTGGTAATCCAGGCATGATATCTTTGATGATATTCTATTAACTTTGTAATGAACTGAATTTGAATATGTAAGATTTACTTTCTTTTAAGGTAGTTTGAGGTAATAGATATTTTAAATGTTCAGGCAGCTGGACATGGTGCATGTAAGATTTTATGTGATATGTGTTCAGTCTCTTTCATGGAGTCAGTGCACTTGCACTGCATTACATATTAATTATACTACAGGCTATCTAATGGATAGGATTCTATAATAGGAAAGGAAGAAAAATTTAACTCTTCTAATTTTTTTTCTATCTTTTAGGTAAAACTCTCTTCTGATGGATACCGAGTTTAGCAGGCTATGTAGGAAACTGAGACATATATATTATTATGTAATTACCCAGTTTAGTTTTATTTTACTCTTATTGAGATTTATAATTCTGTCTTTGCAGAAATTAAAAGAAACCAGGATTCCATTTTGTGAAATAGAGACAATGTCTAATTTTACAGTCTCTATCTAGAAAATTGCAGGATGAAACTTAATGCATTGTTGGAACTCATCAAATGTAAATAACTGTACTTTATTTGGCAAATGGTGATAGTTCAGCATACATGTTGGATTAAGATTAGTACAGTACATTATGTGCTTTTAAAATTCCCATAGCTATCAAATACTGTAGAAGAGTATTCCTGACATTTATTTATCCTGAAAGATCATATTCAACATCTGTTTTTTTTTAATATATGCAGAACATACTTTAAGTGATTACATCAGTTGCCTTTTTTAAAAAAACTATGAGATGATTCATCTTTTTGTTATTGCGAAATGAGTTTTAGAATGAATTACAAGTCTGATTCAGAGGAAAGAATCTTGGCCATCATGATTCAATTTTGAGTTCCACAGATGGAATATGCTAGCAATATTATCGATTTTAAATCAATATTATAAGGCTAGGGAGGAATTCATCTATTTAGTAAAATCAGAGGAAAAGGCACAAGTGGCTTGACTTTTCCCCTTTTGTCTGCCACAATGAGACTGTTGCTACTGGGACTTTGAAGACCATATATTCATTTGAATATTCAGCAAGAGGAGGAAGCCATTGGGAAGGGTTTGACTTAGGATACAAATAAACTTAAATGATTCTTGGTTGTTCAGTACTGATAGGGTTCATATGATATGTATCGCAAAACGGTTCATCAGTGATTCCTCTGTACTACAGCTTCCAGGGAAATGTTCCTTGTGGTTTTATAGCAACTGTGGTAGTGGTAGGCAGTGAGGGGAAGAGTTTTAGTTTACACCACTATCTGTAACTGATTGCTTACAACCAAAACAAGTAAACTTTATAATTCTTCCCATCAGTGAAACCCAGTAGAGGACATGTTGTGGTAAAGACCACAAATTGTGTTCTTGGTCACAGACACAGAGGTAAAGAGTATGAGGGGAGAAAGAGAGGCGGGCAGAGAGATGCAAAAAGAGTCTGTTGGTAGTTAACACAGAAAATCAGTGTCTAGCATGATGTAGACTATACTCAAGTAAACAGTGACTTGGTGAGGACTTGATATTTAAAGTGAAGGTCAAGAATTTGCAGATGTACACTAAAGTAATCAATCAAGGCAGCAAAGAAAATACCTGATTAATGCAGGCCAAATGAAATGAGAAGCAAGCAGACCTGGAGGAGCAGCTAAGCAGGGCCTGAAAGAGTGACCCAGTTGGATCAGGACAGAAATCAGACCCTGTCCACACTGGCAAGAGTGGAGTTTGGAAGCGATGTCAGAGTCTACTGTATACTCTTTGTAGCTGTTGCTTGTAATCAGGAAGAAACTACTCTGTAATACAGTAATATTATAATACTATGCATACAGTCCACATTCCATTGAGCGGGTTCAGCTGCACTTAAGTCCTTTTTTTTTGCACCATTTTCATAGAGTCTTGGATTCTCTGAACCTATTTGACCATTGTAAAAAGTACATATTCAGACTGCACAAAACACAGGTTAGTGGCATCTGTTCAAGAATATTGTTTTAAAACACTAATTTCTGAATTTGAGTTTTGTACTTTACCCTGATACAGTGCTATTTCTTCCAAGTCTCTTGTGATGGTTACATGAGATAATCACCATCATTCATTTGAAAGCTATATTGTTTAGTGTACCTGCCTCAATTATAGAAGAAACTGAAGTGCTCAAGTTCACACAGCTTAAGAGGCTGAACTTGATTAAATCCGAGGTCGCGAGACTTCTAGCTCACTGCATTTACTATAACATTCTATAAGTACAATAATAACACTAAAAACCTCTTTAGGAAAACGTGTTAAAAATGTAAAGTGAGTTATCACTCAGTAGTACTTTTTAAAACTCGTTAACAAATGTGTTTACACCACTAAAAGAATTTTTGTAGGAACAAAGGCATTATGCATGGTTATTTGAAAGATACTCTAGCTGCTTCAAACTGTATTCATCAGGGGTAGTTTCAACTGTTTGTGTCCAGATTACAAAATAACATTATCTTGAACTCAAGAAAATCAAGTCCACCGGCAGCAAATTGACTATAGCTGCCGTCACAGCTCCACCATATTCTGAAGTCAGAAACCTGAACTCATTTCCGCTCCTTAGGTCTGCCGCCCTTAGCATGGCTCTCATTCTCATGGCCCGAGATGCTACTAGAGCTTTTGCGATCAATATACCACAGTGGCAGATATATATTTATAAAATGATCCATCCTCGCTCAAGGTAACAGATACATATATTTTCACCATTCTGCTTCCATTCTAATTTACTTATTCCTAGAAAGTAGGAGCTCAGACACAAAAGTTCTTATTCTCTTCTGCATATTGTCATGGTTGGTGTACCCCAGGGGTCTGTCCTCCATCTTGGCATAGAGGATAGTCGACAGCAGTAAACAGTCTCCTAGGTCAGGTAGCAAGTGCTCTGGGAGGCCCTGCTCGCTTCCTCATGTTTCCCTGTAGAAAGCCAGGTGATCAAGTGGGGAAGTGGTGGTAATCCCTCTCTTAGCCAGACACCTGCACTAATGTGGTATTCAAAGTGGGGGAGGGAGGCAGTTATTTAGTTCATGTTCATGTCTGTAGGACTTTGTGACTTGGGAATGGTTCATCCACCCATAGGCCCTTGGCCTATTTTTTGTATCGTTCTTGAGCTGTGAACGGCTGTTACATTTTAAAAGTGTTGAATATTACTACTGCTGCTACTCCTACTATGACCACCACCATCACCAGCAGCAGCAGCAGCAGACAAGGACACTATGTGACTTGCAGACCCTAAAACATTTACTATCTGTGCCCTTACAGGAAAGTTTACTGACCTTCGTCCTAGATTTTTTTACTCATCCCCATGACAGTTTAACGGCAGAGTCATCTTGAACTCTCGGAGTTCCTGTAGGAGACAAACATGTTCTCAATTTTGGAAGCTGCAAGTCCAAGATCAAGGTGCTATCAGGAGTGTCTGGTATGGCCTCTCTTCCTGGTTTGCAAATGGCTAACTTCTTGCTGTGTCCTCCCTCACATGGCCTTTCTTCTGTGAGTGCATATAAAGAGAGAAGTCTGGTATCTTTTTCTTTTCTTATAAAAACCTTGGTCCTATTAGATTATGGTTCCACTCCTATGACCTCATTTAACTTACTTACCCCCTTCCAGGCCCTGCATCCAAATACGGTCACGTTGGAGATTAAGACTTTAACATGTGAATTTTGGGAAACATAATTCTGTCTAAAACAGATGTATAGGAGCCTTTGAACTGTACTTGTAACTTTTTTGTAAGTTTTAAATTATATACAATTGAAAGTTACAAGAAATAAGTGTCCTCTTCTCCTCCCATCCCAAGCATTCAGTTACACTATAAAAAGTCCCCTGTGTTACTGTGGCCTTGGGAGGTACAAAGCTAAAGGAAATAAGAAGGGAAAGAACAACTCATGTGACCTCATTATCTCAGGCCGAGTTTGAATTCTCCTTTTACTTATTGTAAAATAATGAAGAGAATCTTTTACTTGATTATAGAGGCCAAATGGTTCACACATTTTAAAACCTAGAGAAGAAAACAGGGAAGAAAAAAAAAGACAGGGATAATATAGATACGATGTAATTCCTCATCCATCTTGAAGTAATCCAAATGAAAGCAAAGAATGTGGTGTACTCTAAGTGAATCTGTTGACTGGTACACAAAGTTAGCTGTCTCGGAGGCCAATATAGCCATTTGCCTGAGAATTTGGGGTACAAGCTTGATCTCTGAACACACCTCGGATGTGAAAGTTGTTCCTTGGAAACGTTTTGAGCCTTTTGAGGCTTGTTTGGATCAGTGCAACCTTTGGTCTAGGGATAATTTTGCCCCCACTCCCGATGCCATCCTGAGGTGATACTCAGTCCTCTGTAAGTTACCATGTTTTTACTCCAGCTGGTGGTAGCACAAATTACTTCAGACCTTGCGTGAGCGCTGGGGATTATTCTTTCTGTTCCTTTTGAATGGCACTTTACCCATCTTTGGGTAGTTTGCTCACTCACGTGCACGGACCAACACTCACTGAAGGCCTCAGAGTTGTCTGTGTGGCGCTCTCCTCTCTAGCGCTCTGCTGCTGGGCTGTAGTGAACGGGCCTCCCAGGCACCCCTGTCTGTCTTCTCAGCTTCGTGAGCAGCTGGGATCTTCTAGGATTCTCCCTCCCTGCACTGTGGTCTGGAACCCCTCCAGTTAGCAAGATGGGGCTGCCATCACGGGGTGCCACCTTACCCTTCCCTTGGGGGTTCCTGTCCATTGCAGCCCAATATCCAAAGTGTAGAAACCAGTTTTGTACATTTGGTTCAGGTTTTTAATGGTTCCACATGGGAAGAGAAACTCAACCCCTTGTTACCATGTCTTCATCAGCAGCAGGACTCTCCATGTCTTCTTTACAGTTTACCCACTTGGTTCCTCTCCTTTCACCTGATTCTCATGTGGCCTGTGGTTCTCCTGGGTGGAGTTGGAGGAGGAGGGGAAGAAAAGGGCTGACAGGTCTTCCTGGACCAATCAGTTGTGATCTGATGGAGTTTTCTGCTCTTTCAGGGATCTAAATGCTGACTCCCTTGTGAGGCATTAGCTGCTGAGGTCTGTTGCTAGCAGTTCCCTCACAGGGTGTGCTTGTCTCCTTTTCATGACTGCTTACAATCATCTCTGGCTTCTGGTGCCCCATCCTTTAAGGACTCTGCTTTGGGATCACCCTACCCTTCCAGCTAGTTCTTTTGGAGAGCGTCCCTTTCAAGGAGAACCAGTTTCTTACTAGAATTTTCAATAGTTTGTCACATGCTAGTTCCATGACTCCTGTATTAATAGGAGTCCTGAGGTCACAGGTCAGTTTTTCTGGGTCTCTGATCCCCTTCCTCACTTGGCTTATGGAAAGGAGAAACTAGGAAGAAGAAAAGGACTACAACACATTGACAACTTTTTTTTTTTTTTTTTTTTTTTTTTTTAAGGAGAGTTGGTATTACCAAACTCTCTATCAATATTTAAGACTCACCTTGATGTGGGTGTCCAATTGAAGCTTTACATTTCGGGTGGGGCAGACTGGGGGACTGTGGTTAACTGTAATTTCTCCATAGATATTCCGGCTCATTTTTTAAGGATATATGGGACTTTAACATCCTCTATTTTGAGTCTTCCACAGAAGTTCGCAAGAGGAAACCTTCAATTTTCACACCTTATTCCATGCATGGATGGAATAATATGCATGATGCATTTTATTAACTGAGTGGTAAAATAAAAAATTAAGTTTTTATTTTAAAATTTCTATTGACTTTTCATATTTTCTTAAATGTGTTAATATGTCTTGGGGGGAAAACTGTGGGTATTATGAATTCAGTTCAGTCTGTTTCTCAAAACAGGTTGTTCTTAAAGCTTCAAAAACAAAGTCTCCTTCTCCCCAGAACTATTGTTTCTTCTGACACATTCACACACAAGTGTTCATACATGCACAGTTATTATATAGCCTTGATGTCTTCATGAGAAAAAAAGGAAATTGAGTTTACCTGGGAACTCCTCAGCCGTTCTCTTTTTGGTGTTCATAACAGTTGGCCTGGCAGTGTCAAAATGTTTTTCCCTCTTATGAAGTTCTTTCAAACCTCAATATCCATCTTGAATTTGCTCCTTGTCCTGTACTCACTGTGCCCTATTCAGAGCATCCTGAGTGCAGCCTGTTTTCACACCTCTGCTTTTGCATATGCTGTTCCCATTGGGAAACCTCTTCCCTTCACTCTTTGTTTGGCTCATTTTCTGAGATGTGGCTCAGGTGTCTGAGAAGCCATCCCTGATCACTGCCTATACTGGGTTGGGTGTCTGTTTGATGTGCTCCTAGGGTATCTTGTATCTACCTTTACATGTTACTTAATATGCTGCCTTGATGCAATCATCTGTCTCTCCTACTAGACCGTGAGCTCCCTAAGCACAGGAATTGGTCTTCTTTGGTTTGTGTTCCCAGTGCTTTGCAGGTTATTGAAGCAGTCATGAGCTAACACGTTTTTAGTACTTGCTTTATCTCAGGCAAATTCCAAGCATTCTATTTACTAATCCCATAACGTAAGTTCTATTATCCCATTTTATAGATGGTGATACCAGGCATGGAGAAGTAATTTAGTAAGTGGTGGAGTCCAGTTAAATTCAGATAATCTGACCTTAAGTACCACACTTAATTACTTTACTGCCTCCATATGCCAAATACTGAGCAAATGTAAGTATTTAATAAATTCTTATTGAATGAATGAATAGCTCTTTCACTTTGCAGTACATGTTTGCCCAACAGTGTGAAGATTCTATTAACTATATTTAGCTGTGCAAGGGATACTTTTAGACAAAGGGTGATTGTCTGGAAGACTCAACACGGTTTCCCGTGTTCTGTAACATACTCCCTCCCTCAAGCGCTCCAGATGCCTTTCAGGTCTGGCTTCTTCTGTTCCCCTAAATTAGATTCTTTGGGTCTGATCTCTCGGCCAACCAAGTGGTGGCCACTGCAAGCCTGAATAATCAACACTTTCTTGGTATCAACAATAACCTCCTCAAGGTAGTACTCACCATTTCTATCAAAATTAGAACCCTTGCTAACAGAAACTATTTTGAACTCCATTAACTGTGGCTAGCTCTGGCCAACCTCAAAGACAGAAATGTTATCATTATTAACAAAATTTATTGTAATATCCTACTGCCATGTCAAAATGACATTCCTGGGTGAGAAATTGGAGCTGTTTCTCTGATGGCACACATGGAAATTGGTTAAGAGTTATTAAAATACTTTTGAAAATGCTTTTTAAACCATAGAGCAAACATGATTAGGCAGGTATAGGAGGGAAAATACTGGCATCTCCCCAAAATATGCACATCCTAATTCCTTAGACCTGCAAATATATCACCTGACTTGGCAAAGAGACTTTGCAGATATGATTACATTAAGGAATTTGAGAGCAGGAGATGATTTTGAATTATTATCTAAGGTGGGCCTGGTCTGATGATAGAGGTCCCTTCCCGACTTTCAGTGTGACTGTAAAACACAAGAAAATGGATTCCCCCTTACAGTCTCCAGAGGGAAATGTAGCCTTGGAGACGCCTTGATTTTGGCATATATTGGACTGTAGGTTTGTAAGTTTTAAAAAAAAATGTTTAAATATTTTTGAGAGACAGAGACAGGCTTTGAGCAGGGGAGGGTCAGAGAGAGACACACACACACAGATTCCAAAGCAGGCTCCAGGCTCTGAGCTAGCTGTCAGCACAGAGCCCACTGTGGGGCTCTAACTCACAAACCATGAGATCATGACCTGAACTGAAGTCAAATGCTCAACCAACTGAGCCACCCAGGTGCCCTAAGCTTGTAAGTTTTTAAGTTTGTGGTAATTTGTTACAGCAGCCATAGAAAACTAATACAGTCAATGTTTTTCCAGTTATGGTCCTCTGAACTAACAATATAATGATCAAATTGTCTTAAAGAGCAAGGAAAATTATCAGGGATAAAGAAGGGTATCACATAATGATAAAAGGGCCAATTCTGTGAAAAGAGGTAACAGTCTTTAATGTGTGTGTATATATATAACAACAGTCAAACTATGTGACACAAAAACTGATAGAACTGCAAGAAGAGATAGATGAACCCACTTCAACACCCCTTTATCAGAAATGGACAGTTTCAGCAGACAGAAAATCAGTAAGGACATAGTTAAATTCTACAACACCATCAATCAACTAGAGATAATTGACATCTATAAATTATTTCATCCAACAGATTACACATTCTTCTCAATTTCACAGGAATATTTACCAAGACAGATCACATTTATATGTCATAAAATATATCTTAATACATTTAAAAGAATACAGATCATATAATGTTCTGTGAATACATATGTGTATACACAGAATACATATAATGTATTCACAGGCCATGATGAGATTAAACTAGAAATCAGTAATAGAAAGGTAACTGGACAGTGTTCAAATAGTTGGAGATTAAACAATGCACTTCTAAAAAATGGAAGAAAATGCGCCAAAGGAAAAAAAATCTCCAAATAAGTTAAAAAATCTTTTCAACTAAATAATATTAAAAATACAATTTCCTAAGTATGTAGAATACAATGAAGGCAGTACTTAGAGGAAATTTATAGTATTCAATGATCAATTTGTTAAAAATGGAAATTCTGTGGTAGTGCCACAGATCCACTGTGTTGGGTCTCTTAGTGTAGGGTAGAGCTTGGGAAACTGCAATTTATTTTTTTTTATTTATAATTTCATTTATTTATTTATTTTTTAAAAATTTATTTCTAGGAGAGAGAGAGAGAGAGAGACAGCGTGAGCAGGTGAAGGTCAGAGAGAGAGGGAGATACAGACTCTGAAATAGGCTCCAGGGTCTGAGCCGGCAGTCAGCACAGAGCCCGATGCGGGACTTGAACCCACGAACCGCGAGATCATGACCTAAGCGAAAGTCGGACGCTTAGCCGACTAAGCCACCCAGACGCCCCTATTTATAATTTGTTTTTAAAGTTTATTTACTTTGAGAGAGAATGGGAGAGTGAGAATCTCAAGCAGTCTCCACGCTGTAAGCACAGAGCTCGACATGGGGCTCAAACCCAGAAAACGTGAGATCATGACCTGAGACCAAATCAAGAGTCAGACACTTAACAGACTGAGCCACTCAGACACTCTGGGAAATTGCAGTTTAAGAAACCAGCCCCAGATTATTTTAATGCACCCAAAAATTTGAGTATTCCTGGATCTTAAGCTAGATTCTGTAACTTCTCAGCTACTTTTAGACATTATCATATTGGTTTCATTCCAGTGTCTACTATTTGCATCTTTTTAGTTTAAAAATCTTGATTGATTATCTTTATAAAAGATCTCTTCCTGAACCCAGTGCAGTGGGGCTGGGGTTGGGTGGGTGGGTGGGGAGCTGGAGGAGAAAAGGGAAAGCGCAAATGTCTTCTGACTGGATGAGGTTAGCCCCTCCCCTGGGTTAGATGCTGTTGAATTTATTGCCCAAGCGCTTGGATTGGTGGTGCTTCTGAGGTATACCTCCAGGTAGCACCCCTAAGCACTGGTGATTCCTAGTGAGATTTGTTCACATCTTATGGATTACCCCCAGATGAAGGCACTATGTGTTTCCTTTATTCCCTTCTACACCCCAGTGGTGCCAATAGGACTGTAGCCTTCAACCTCGCCTACCCTCAAGGCCAGTATTCAGACTTGTGGGCCTATGGGAATACCTACAACATACCTTTTTGGAACAGGGACTTGAGATGCCCCATTCCTCTACCGTTTGGTCTTTTCATGTTGTTCTTCCCTTGTTTGGCAAGGCTTCTGGCCAAGCATTCCAATGGAGCTCCTGTCTTCATATCTAAATTCTTTTCTCTAGCTTTGGACAAGAGATACATTTGGCTTCCCTCAGTCATAGGACAGAAGGAATGAATTCCCAAAATACAGGCCTATCCCTTCCTCATGCCCTCTGCCAAATTGACCTTCATCTCTTAGTTGTCTTCTTGTATTTTCTGGTGAGTGTGTGTGGAATGTCGGGGTTCATTGTAAATCCATATTTCTAAATTAATCTTCTTAGCAGGACTTATAAGGAGATGATAGGCTTTCAGAATCTAGAAGATAGGGGTAGACAGCAACTATTGTCCTTAGCTATGGGCCTTGACATTGGTTCCAAGAAAATCAGAAAATTTTACTTAATATTTGCTAAGTTCCTTGGTAGGAGTTTGAGATCTATTTCTCAGCCAAGAAGGAGCAATTGTCATCAAAGCTGTTTATGCAGTATACTAACCTCTTCTATATATTAATGATATGAATCATTATAGGTGAGCTTTTTCTCACAGAACATGTTAGAGATTCCAAATCATAACTGGAACTTAACACTGTGCAGACCAAGATAACTTCAAAAAGGGTCTTCAACTAAGGCCTCTATGTATTTCCTGCCCAGTGTTTCCCAAGTTGATAGTTTTAGTATGGAACTGACTGTTCAGGTTCTGAAATATCAGTATTATATGCATAAGACTCTTCATGTTTGGAAAACCAACTGACTATGATAAGACTGCTGGAGGCAGATGGTGGGGGATGGGTGTATTCTAAGAAATGTCTAGTTCTGGGACTAGTTCTAAGAAATGTCTTGGTGCAATAAAATCAGCCAGGATTCCAGGCTATGCAGTTGGGTTCTTTCATTCAAATTCTTTGCAAGCTAAAACATTCTTTCTGTTTTTTGTCATTAGGTTTATTTTAGTGGCACTTTCTACGATGATGAGTTTTCTCATGTTTAGCTAACTGAAATGAGAAAAAAAAACCCTCTAGTTTTAAATTTCTTAGAACTAAATTTGAAAGTATCGGTGAATTAAAAATTTAGAAAATTATATTGTGTAAGGCCCATGGCTTAAATCAATGGGAATTACTGAGATTGAGGTAAAAATGAAGTAATTTAAGCATTTATGTGAACTCCAAGGAAATATTATTTGATGAGCACACATCTTTCTAAGTTTACAAATGTCACAAATTATTTTAAAATATTTGACATTTAATAAAGGCCAAGCTCATTGTACCCAGTATTTCCCTCCCTAATTTATTTTTAAACCATATGCATTTTTTTAAGGGAAATTTAATTCACATGTTTTGGATGCATTTGGCTATGTCATCATAATTCTGTTTGTAAGAATTACATTGCATCCAAATAATATTTTAGTGTAATGAAAGTAAGATTTTTTTTTTAAGTTATTCCTTTTCTTCCTTGTTAAATGGGACCATATTTTTTCTCTGGTCAATGAATTCAAACAGGAAGAGATGTGTTTTACTGATAATTCTATAACTATGAATGTCAGATTATTTTATTAAAATATAAAATGAATTTCTTGTTATAAAAGTAATGTTGCTTATTGTCTGCATTTAGAGAGCATTTCATTAGTGGCAATGATGGGACTGGCAATTATGAATGTAATCATAAGGATTCATATACTTATTTTATAAATTACAAACTGAAAGTTCCAAGCCAAATTCTACCTTTGACAAATGAAGTAAGATCTAGTATTATTAAGAGCATACTCTGTGTCAGGCAGTGGACTCAATACTTTATGTATAATTTAAAAGCAGTTTATTTTACATCCTCCTGCAATGAGCATCTCAAAAAAGGACAGCCAAGATTCAGTCTGGTTGTTAGGTAATTGTCCAAGGCCACGCACAGGGTAAATGGTAAAATTAGGATTTGGATCAGGGTACTCCACTTCCAAAAGTGATTCTCTGTGATAATTCACATCTGCTTTACTTTTTGTAGCTAAAATAAAATGTATTATTGATTTTCCTTGAGATTAAATCAGTCTGAATATAACAAGTTATACTCCATATATGTTATAGTTAGAGACTTAGTATACCCATGAACCTGGGCATTTGCCAAAATAAGTATCATTGTCCTTTAGTTAGTAAATTATTATTGAAAACATTGATTCCTGAATATTCTGTCACAAAAACTTAATCCAATACCAATTAGTTTTAACAAAGAAGTAGTCTTAGCAGGTAACACTAGCAAAACAACAATTACTACTACTGTACCACTATAAGGATGTATTAATATGCTAGAGGGCAAATTTTCTTATCTAATTTTATTTTCCTATATTAGTCAATAGAGGCCAATCATGCTATAGTAACAACAAAGTTTATTTCTTGCTCAAGCTCCCCCAGTGCAGGATGGGGAAGGATGGGCTCTTTTAGTTACTCAGGACCCATACTGTTGGAATTCCATCTTTACAGGTGGGAAAAGCATTGGGGAGTGCCTTCTATTAATAACGTGCTTTCCAAAGTTAGTCACCTGGCACACTAAACTTCAAGCGGACATGAAGTACAACCACGGGGGCAGAAGGGAACCAGAACTCAGTGAGCAGTAGGTCTGCTACAGCACCTAATCTGTCTTTGTTTTTAATGAACTAATTTATCCAGAATTTGTGCTGGTTTATAATTGCTTTGAGAAATGGAAAATAATTAGAATAATCGTGTCCAGTATAGATCAAATTTAGTTAATATAAAAGTGGATTTCCTTATGTGTTGAATATGCACTTTTTTTTAATAGTTAAAATTACAATCTGGGATGTGACAATGCATTAAATAATTCAATATGTAGAGAAACAATGACATCTGGCCATGTGTAGCAACATGGATGGACCTTGAGGGTGTTATGCTGAGCGAAATAAGTCAGGCAGAGGACAAATATCATATGTGTGCACGTATAGGAGGATTAGGAGGAACTTAACAGAGGACCAAGGGGGAGAAGAAGGGCGGAAATGGTGGGGGAAAGGGAGAGAGGCAAACCATGAGAGACTCTTGAATGCTGACAAAAACTGAGGACTGATGGATGTGGGGGGGAGGGGGGATGGGCATGGAGGAGGACACTTGTGGGGATGAGCACTGAGTGTTATGTGGAAACTAATTTGACAATAAACTATTTGTAAAAAAAAAATGATAATAATTCAATATGTACACTTAAAATAACTTCTGCCAGGGTCACCATACTGTTGTAGTAATCTTCTGGGAGTTGTGTTAGTTAGATGTTAGATGTATTATTTAGTAGTTAGATGATCTTTGTTTCTACCATCCATACTGATTCCATCTTCCTCTCTGTTAATTTTCTCTGATGCCACTCTATTACATGAGTTTTAAGAAATCTGCCTTCAAAAAAAAAAAGCCATTAGCTCTAGGGTCAAGATAAGACCACTTTGAGTAATGTAGCAGAGGAGACAGAAGTTTTAAATTGGGTACATTTCTCTTGCAAATGAAAAACCAAAGACTTGCATTTTGCCTCTGGCTTCACCATCTGTAGTAAAGCTGTATGGAATGGGGCCAGAAAGAAAAAAAAAAAGATAGGTGTTGGAAACAGTTTGAGAACATTTTTTTTTTTTTTAACCCTGGAGATTGCTCTGTTTTGTTTAAACAAAGTCTTTCTTTTACCCAATATCCTTAGCAGTCCTTAAGATGTTCAGTATTGGACTGAATTTCTGTACAGTATTGGAGTTAAAATGTTATTAGCTGGAAACGGTTATTTAATTTTCCTATAAAATGATAGTGGTTTGCCACATTCTTAAGGAGAGGTATTTCTTGATATAAAATATTTTAGGTGTTGGGGAAAGAATCTGTAATATGATGATGGTCCATGGGACAACACTATCAATTTATAAAAATTAAGTTTGCAACTTTTTATAACTGTTTAAAAAGGGAAAATCAAAGTGAAGCCCCTTTGAGATAAGCTACCTTATTATATAGATCCTTATTGTAAGAGATAAAAGCGTTACTTGAAAAATATAAATTCAGGTATGATGACAAAGGGCCAAATGTTTGTATAAGTGGTTATGGAAATGAGATAAAACACCCTAGTAAAATACATGGAGGAAAATTATTTGGCATTTCCTGTGTTTCTTTATTAAATAGTTATTTTTTCTTTTCCTTCAACTTTTTTTAATGCACTAAAAATCATTAAGAGTTCCCTGAGAAATTTAAGAATAATTGTAGAAAACCATGACTCAAAGAACTATAAATAACAAAAACTGAAGCAACTCATTAAGACTGTTCAATGAAATTAAGTATTTTCCTTGGAGAATAAAGTCTGACATGTGACTTGGCAGTTGTGTATGTTTTTATTATTCAGTTGCCACTTTTTGGAGACCAAATTTAAACCAGTTTAGTAAGTGAGGTATTTGGCAGTTGTTTCCTTGAAAGACTCATTCTAAAAATTCTTGTACTAAAATAACTTTTTGGTTATTTTATTCAATTAAAATTTTTAAGAAAAATACTTATTATTGTGTGAGCAAATAAGATAATGGGTATAATTTAATTATCACTACATTCTTAACATTGTATCACTGTTTTGGGGTTTTAAGGAAATTTACTAACCTTAGTAGATTTCCCAATGACTCTAGACGGTAGACATAGTGGGTGAACTAAACTTTCTTTTTTTCTTTAACATTTTTGCTTTAAGATACACTATGGTCAATTTTTTTTGGAACATTAGCAGTGAAATGATTACTTTTAGGTTTTAAAGTTACTCTGTCACTGTCCTTTGATTTCCCAGCAGAGTGGTGGGAAAAAACATTTTTTGACACCATAAGCAAGAACATTTTACACTTAAGAGAGGGAGGTGATTACTTAGATAGTTATTATTTGTAAATTCTTTAGAGTGTATGCTTCAGCTCTCTTCTTTTTTTGATTAGCTGATGCCTACCTTTCTACCATTTGTCCTTCATCCCTCTGGTTATGATTTTGTTTCTGTTGAGAGTAAGGAACAGAACCAACTATGCCTCACTTGTGGTTTCTCCCCTTTTGTGAATGAGCTGATAAAAATCCTTTCTTGTATATTTTATAAATGAGAAAGAGCATACGATATGTCACGGTCAGAGTCTGGTAGATAAAGTAAAAGGAACCCAGAGAAAGGAGGATGGAGAAGGGTGGTATTAAAATATCACCTGCTTCCTAAAAATGATTTTATGTGCTAATAGCCAACTTTGCACAAATAATGAGAAAGTCAGTAGGAAGCATTTTCTGGATCCAGCCTAGACATCCCCTTCATTTTCCTGGATTGATCTGAAGTCCCTTTAAATCACTTTTGGGGCAGTAGTGATCTAACTGTTTTCCAAACCAACAAAATGTGTTTCTCAAACACTCCACTGACTTGCTTTTTGATTCCCTGCAGCAGCATGACGATTGAATCATTTCTATGTCAATAACTTTCAATTTTCAGGAAAATGGATCTCTTCAGTAGCCTACACAAAGATTATAAGAGACTTGTTTGAATAAATGTTACAAGTTACTACTAAGCATATGTATGCAGAGTGGATGGTACGTTTATAATTCAATTGCTAACCAAATATTTGCTTTTCTTAAAGGAAGTGTTAGCATTGAACATTTCTTCCTGGATTGAGCTTAGGCATTATTATTTTTTTTTTTTTCTTAGCTCTTCAAAGGTGTTTATGTGGTAAACAGCATCACCACCTGTCACCTGCCACTTAAGTCCTGAAGCAAATGTTTCTCAGTCACACCATTACAACAGGTGAAGCCCAGGATGTGATGGGGAAAATATCCTGGACGTTATTCTGTTGCTATCATTAGCTACCATAAGGAAGCAGCAGCGTGAGACCCTGGGAAGTGACTGCAACATTAACCAGACTTTCCAGATGCTCTTGAGTATTCCTACTTCTGTGCTAGAAGGAAAAGAGCCCCTTGGAGCCAGGCCACTTTCTGCAGCTTTGGCAGCTGCTGGTGGCTGAGTCTAAGGGGTGGGGGATGGAGTTGGGACTGATTCTAGTTCCAGAAGCTATATGGGAAACATGTTTCCTTTCATGGGGCTTAAAGTAATTCTGTGAGGAAAAAAAGTTTCTAATTTTACTTTATTTGATTCTAAGAATTATAGAATTAGAAAATTATGGAGTTGGAAGATTTTGTTTTAGATGTCCAACTCTCTGGTTTTATAGTGAGAAAATTAAGATCTAGAGAGGGTAAGGAATTGCCAGACATTGGAGCCAACTTTGTGTAGGGGCTGATGATTCTTTCTCTGTTGATTTTTGAATAGTTTTACTAAATTAGAGTCTTGATTTGGCAAATATAGAAATTTCAGTTCTATGTTCTGTTCTGTTACATGATCACATCATGTTTTATGCTATGTCGAATGTTCCATTGTTGAATACCACTGAAATATTTCTGAGGCTATTTTCACAGTCTAGCGACCACAGAGCTGTTTCTTTTGTACCGCCTTTTCCAACAATGGGGCTACTTTCTTCTTTGCCTTTTTCAAAAGAATTCCTCATGACTCTAAACATTAAGGAGAGCTTAAACAGGAAGAAGAGTGTTCCTTACAGTCCCTAAAAATGTGCTTCTCTCCAAGCTCTATCCACATGTGTCCCAGAGTGCCCATTTCAGTCTTCCCGAGACTGCCCCCTGCTAGACTGCTATGCGAGTGGCAGATTAAGTGGGGGTGTGACTACATTCCAGTTCCTGGTGCTGCATCAAATACTCTGAGACCCCGGTTTTCTGTTAGACCTCCAGGAATGACCTCATGTCTTACGGCTTGGGTGTTCCATTCTGTTTGATTTTCCTGTTCTGTCTATTCTCTCAGGCTCCTTACCACTCAACCTGCGGGTTCCTGTTCCTGTGTTCTGATAAAGCAAATGCCTCCTTCCTTTGTTGTCTTGCTCTTGTGTCCATCTCTGTGGAAGTCATACCTTAAAATACTTCACCGCAATAGTCTTTTATGTCTTTGCACTGATACTATTCAATTTCACGTTTTCCATTATCTTGATATTATCAAAACTACATTGAGGAGAACTGCTAAAACAGTCTCATTTGCTTAGTGTATAAACCCAGTGCTTTTTTTCCTTAATAAAATTTAATTACTGGTTAAATTGCAGGTAATTGCCTTTATTTATATGCCTCCAGTGGTCTGTACAAATGACAGCCCATTAAAGACAGTTCAAATGTATAGTCAGACACCTTTAGAGCAATTTTCTTTTATCCTAAAATCATGGTGAAGTGTTACTCTTTTGAGAGCTATTTGTTGGGCAGCAATGTAGAATACGAATCTTCCTTTTCTCCTTGGCACTGTGAGCAAAAGTATTTTTAACCAAAGATTTAAAACTCTTTTATTAAATCTTTTTCACAAGCAATTGTATAGAAATCCAAAACAAAAAAAACCTGAAGCTCTGCTTTAATTCAAACCTTAAAAAAGAAGCAGAAGCAGAAGCAGAAGCAGAAGAAGAAGAAGAAGAAGAAGAAGAAGAAGAAGAAGAAGAAGAAGAAAGCCTCCCTCCTCCCCTTCCCGAAGCCTCTTCTTCCAAGTTCTTGGTCCTTAAGAGGACAAATCAGAGCACAGTTTAAGAATCACAGTTTTCAACAGCTGAAATGTTCACAGAGGCAGCTTCAAAATTGGGAGTATGTTATGTTTCAAAAGAATGTAAATCAATAGTTTTAAATCCAGAATTTAAGATGTTTCTGGTTGGAAAGTAAATTAGTTTGATATTTTGGGAGAGGGGAAGAATTTGGCAGTGTAAATAAATATTATTTTTCTCCTCTAATGAGATTCAGTAATCCCACTCTTAGAATTTATCCCTTGGAAATAAATTATCAGAAAAAATGTCCAAAATGTGTGTATAAGTATGTTAATCACAGTGTTACATGTAATAGTGAAATACTGAGAACAATTTAAACGTTAGACAATAAAGCGATGTTCAATAAAATATGATGTATTTAATGTGGTGAAATACTAAAGAGTTTTAAAAAATATAGTTACATATTTTTTATTTGTGTTTGGCATAGAAACATGTCTATAATATAATATATTAAATAACTGTATATATAATTTAGAGAAGGAGTATGAACAGAGGAGGGGCAGAGAGAAAGGGAGAATCTTAAGGTGGCACCATGCCCAGTGCAGAGCCTGATGGGGGGCTCCAACTCATGACCATGAATCATGACCATGAGATGAAGACCTTTAGGTCATGACTTGAGCCAAAATCAAAAGTCAGATGCTTAACTGACTGAGCTACCCAGGCACCCCTGAAGTAACAATATTAAAGACAGTATGTATACTTTATTATCCCATTTGGAACGTGTGTGTACAAACATAAAATCTGGACAAATGTTCACCAGAATATTAAGTGGTAGAATTAGAGATGATTTTGTAGTTATTTTGTTAGCTGTATATGTTTCTTATTTTAAAATAATGAAGGTGTGCTTTCATTGAAAAAAGCAATGGCACTATTTTTGTTATATTTATTTATCAAAGATTATTACATTACCAGTTCCCGTAGTCAGTTATTTCACACAGAGAAGAGAGAGAGAGTTAATGGTAGAACTTCCTTTTTCCATGGAGTATTCACTTCTCCCTTTTGCACTCTGAAATTAAATTTTGAATCTTTTGAGCTTTTAAACTTGTGTGCACTATAGAGCTATTGGTGTGTTGAAGCTACAAGGAACTGGGTGGGTTCTTTTTGGTGACAGCAGTGACCAGGAGATCCTTTGCAGGTGCTCAGAAGGGCAGGGAGCCTCCAGTGATGAGGACAAGGTCTTTCAAAAGTCACATGTTCATAAGACAAAGGTTGCTTGTGTTAAACATCACCACAAAATGATATCAAGCCTGAATTAAAGTAGAGGCTATTCATTTTTCATCTGGGCTCCTTAACTCTTCTGACACGAAGCCAGCAATGGGCTATTCAAAAGCACAGAATATAGTTCTCACTGGCTTGAAAGATGAAACTCTCCTTAGTCGTCCTTAGGCATTACCACAGTCCAGATGTATAGTTTATATCTTCCAGCAAATGTCTGTAAGAATTATTTCCCCCATAAGTATTAGAGTATATTTTGCCAAGTTAACTCTTCCTGGCTGCACTTTGAGCTTCTTAAGATTTCTTAGTGCTATCATGCAACCAGTGAGAGGTAAAGCTATCAGAATCAGAGGTAAATGATTAGCTAGGAATGGAACCAACAGGTCAAATTCTCATCCAGACTTTTAGCCAAAGGACTCAAACAGTCACCCTTAAATGAGAAGACAGTGTTCTGTGTTTTGCTTAGAAAACCGTCTCTAAAAAAAAAAAAAAAAAGAAAACCGTATCTAATACTTATGTATATATCTGCATCCATATCAATCAATGTACATATACATGTGTGTGCATCTATGCACACATGACAAAATTGTCTCAATACCAAATTCAACTGTGTCTGACTCTATGGAACCAAAAACACCTTGATTAGGTCATGCCTGGTTGGACACAATGGTTACTTGTATGAACAGTTCTTATGGGGATTGCAGGATATTAATCGTCCTTGGCCGCTGGATAATAAAAGCCAGTAGCGCTTCCCAGTCAATGCGACAACCAAAAATGCCCCACAGGTTTCCAAATGTCCTCAATGGAAGATTTATCATCCTGCTCTAAAAGGCATTGGACAAGATAATGAGAACTTCTGAATGCCAGGATAAAATGCCAGGATGCTGTCAGATTTTTATGTGTGAAATAGTTCTGTTATTATTTTCCTATTTCCTTCCTGTAGGCATAGTGTAAAACTATACTCTTTCCATAATGTTTACAACACATCCATATCCATTATTATCTGTGGTTTAATCCAGTTCACAGTTAATTCTGATTCTTCGGGCATCTGTTATGTGCTGCCTTAATCTCAGCCTATTGCTATTTATGATTATCTTTATTTACAGCAGGTCTGGTTGAAACTTAGGGGCATTAAGGGGTTTATCAAACATCTGGAACAATTTTTCAAAAATTTTGGATTTTCTAAAATGCAAACATTCTGCCAAGCACCTCTTCTCACCCTCTTTCTCCAAACTTTAAAAACACATATATTTTAGAGAACATTGATTCCATGTGTTTTTAATTCATTTTATTTCATGTAACCAAAATTAAAAAAGTGATTTGGCATCCAGGATGCTCATTGAGACTTTAAAATAAATAAAATTTTAACAACTTAAAAGTCACATAAACATATTAAAACAGAAACAAGATAAAATTTTGATGGAGACTAATTGGGAATGAATTTGGCAAAATCATTTTCCACACTAATTTATAGTGTTCGATCCAACTTCCAGTACACAATCTGGAGAAAATAAATTAGGTTACTTAATCTAAAAAAACCCCACTGTATCAAATTTGCTACATCAAGACATATATCATCATGGAGAAAATATTAAGAAACCAACTTGAATCAAATGGTCTATTAATTCTTAATATTAGGGATTTTTTGGAACCGTATTAGTAATAATGATGTAAGAAACTCAGGGAAAACTGGAAAATATGAGGAGCAATAGGAATAATTGTAATTTGAGAAAGAAAATGAACTTAGTCGTGAGTTATCTTAAGGTTGTATTATAAATTAATTGTTCTTATGCTTTGAGAGATTAAAGATTAGCTTGCTGATGTTCATTGATCTTAAATGTATACACACACACACACACACAGCTATATACCTGTTCATATATTAATGTGAAGTCTACCATATCACTTAGGCTGAGGCAAATGCGTTGAGTGATACAGAATGGTTAAAAGCCCCATTTAAAAATCTGTGTATTTAAGTAGTTGAGGAGGGTTTTCAGGAAGGCTTCAGAAATGACTTTTGAGGGTTTGAGAATAAGAAATCTGAAGTTATACTAAAGAGTAGGGATGTAGATTATTTGAAAAAATTGGTGAAAAATGTTAAATATCTTTCATATGGAAATGCTGATTTAAATGAGATAACCAGTTGTCACTTCACATCAGAAAAGATGTTTAAACTAATATGTTTAAACTCATATGTCCTATGATCTTCCATATCTTTCTTCAATATTATTCAGTGTCTCCAATGAGAGCATTCATGTATTGCTGATAGAAAAGTAAAATATGTTTTCAGATATATATCAAGACACATATCAATATATCAAGAGTCTAACAATGTTTTATCATTTCCTTGGGTGCTGACGCAAGAGAGCAGAATTAGGACAAGTTATGATGCTCTTTATCCTACAGGTGAGCAAGATGGAGAGCTAGACTTAAGGGAAACAGGGAGTTTTCCCTAGTGGGTAAGGCTGGTTAAGAGCAGCTACGTTGTCTCCCGAGAGAAACATGGGAAACAGGAAGTAGCAAAGTTGTCCAAGCCCAGGGATTGGACTATAACTCTTCCAGCTCAATACCTTCTGAGGATTGGAGTACAGAGCCCTATTTCCAGCCCAGGGCAATGCTGTGTTTGCAGTGTTTCAACTCTGTCAACATTCTGCACTACAGTTAGGTTGGATTATATGAAATTGTCATTTTTGTAGGTCACAAATGGTTGGGTATTGACAATTTTATAACGTTCAATCTAATAGTTCTCAGGACGCAGTGGTTATAAGAAGGGTAAGTAAAGACAACTTCATGTTTGTACCTTGTACGTTAGTTTCAGTTTCTCGAGAGGCAGATGTCAAAATGGAACTAAACTTGCAGGATTTTATTGGGGAGAAATGCCTATATGAAAGGAGAGGAATGGGAAGGTCATCAGAATTTTTGCTAGTCTGATCATACGTGCAACAAGAGAGAGAAGAGTTTGGGCACAATTCTCTTAGATTGCTGTATGATGTAAGGAAGTTTTGGCAAAGCTTTAGGGAAGTTCTTGAACCAAAATCATCTTTTATCTATTTATTTATTTTTATTTATTTATTTTTTAAAATAGTTTATTGTCAAGTTGGTTTCCATATAACACCCAGTGCTCATCCCCACAAGTGCCCTCCTCCATTCCCATCACCCCTTCCCCTCCCCTCCACCCCCATCAGCCCTCAGTTTGTTCTCAGCATTCAAGAGTCTCTCATGGTTTGCCTCCCTCCCTCTCCCCAACTATTTTTCCCCTTTTTCTCCCCCATGGTCCTCCATTAACTTCTTCCTAATCCTCCTATACATGTGAACATATGGTATCTGTCATTCTCTGCCTGACTTATTTCGCTCAGCATAACACCCTCAAGTTCCATCCATGTTGCTACATGTGGCCAGATTTCATTCTTTCTCATTGCCATGTAGTATTCCATTGTATAGATAAACCACATCTTCTTGATCCATTCGTCTGTTGATGGACACTTGGGCTCTTTCCATGATTTGGCTGTTGTTGAGAGTGCTGCTATGAACATTGGGGTACATGTGCCCCTATGCATCAGCACCCCTGTATCCCTTGAGTAAATTCCTAGCAGAACTAGTGCTAGGTTATAGGGGAGCTCTGTTGTTAATTTTTTGAGGAATCTCCACACTGTTTTCCAGAGGGGCTGTACCAGTTTACATTCCCACCAACAGTGTAGGAGGGTGCCCGTTTCTCCACACCCTCGCCAGCATCTAGAGTCCTCTGATTGGCTCATTTTAGCCACTCTGACTGGCGTGAGGTGGTATCTCAGTGTGGTTTTGATTTGTATTTCCCTGATGAGGAGCGATGCTGAGCATCGTTTCATGTGTCTGTTGGCCATCTGGATGTCCTCTTTGGAGAAGTGTCTGTTCATATCTTCTGCCCACAAGATCAGCTTTTAAAAGAGAAGTCCTGTGTCTCCCAGAAACAGGTCATTGGCAGGGGACAGACATTGGGAGGTATGGCCTTGGCACAAAGGCAGGGATGGATTTCAGGGTGTGCCACTGGGGCCTCAGTTGATTATAGTCCTGTAGGTGGAGGTCCATCAGATATATTTTCATGGCCACCCCACCATGAGAGTCAGGAAGTGGAGATGACACCCTGATTATGCCTTGGCCTTGCTCACTGTTGCTTCATTTTCTACACTTATCTTAACTGTATTCCCAGAGCCTTATTCATCACTGCCCCTGAGGCCATGCAAACCTACCTTCACTTTTATGAAAGGAAGCTGGGGGCAGGGAAGGGGTCTCTGGTCCTTGTTATTCCAGAAAATCATTGGCTCCTATTCCTTATTTACAAGGAGGAAGTTCAGTGTGACAAAAATCTGCAAAACTAATAGAGGTCATATGTAAGGCATGATCTTTTGAATGCCTGCACAGATTATCTGGATGCTTTGTTTCCTCTGTGAAGGGGAATGCTCTGATAGGGCTCCCAGTCACAAAGCTAACAGTCTATACTAAATGTGCAAGTAAAAATTTATATTATAAAATATCCTTTATAAATAAAATTTAATTTTCATTATTGAAATACAAAATTTGCAAGCATATAGACATGCTTGAGTATTGGAAATACAAGAAGATTCACTTTAGAGATGAGTTTTTACTGAGAGAAGTAAAATAAAAGTTGAGCAATTATTGATATAAATCAAACAGAAGCTTGCTTTGATTCTGGCTTAGTTTTATGTTGAAGGCAGATAGTGTGTGTGGATTGGGAGCAAAGAGGTTAACTGAATTAGACTCTTCTTCTGTAGACTAGCTCTTTTGAGGGGGCTTTTAATCCTGATCTTAAAATGCACATGTAAATTAAACTTAGGTGCAAGAAGACCACCCCAAGACAAACAAAGCCAAGAAACCCCCGAAAGCCTCAAAACACATGTTGAAAGGAAGGGTGAAAACAGAACTTGAGTTCTTTTTCTTGCGGAGGAGACTGAAACCATCCAGGAGATCTGGCAAACATGCCCTTGCACGTTCCTTACAGAAGACGCGGTTCTTCCATTCAGTCCTGGACTCCTGTCTGTTGGCCACCCCTGCTCCCTGAAGACAGCTTATGGCGCTGGATTGCATCAGCAAGGCGTGATGGATGATCAGGGACACCACCAAGGAGGGAGTACTCTGCCTTTGGCTTCGTTTAGAGTCAGATGTGAAGGAAACAAGAGCAGTAAATTTGGAAACTATGCTGGAAGACACTAAAATTTATTTTTAATCTCTGTAAGTTCCAAAGAAGGAATAAAACCTGCAAATATGATGATGAGATGATTGCACTAATTTGTAAGGTAATTTATCAGAGCACGGGAACTGGGAGTTCAGCTCGGCAGGCATGGGAGGTACCTACGAAGGACTGCATTTTAACTTCCTCATTTGGGAGTTCTTAAATAGACCTCAAACTCTGATTTTACAAGTGCAACTGGACAGGCAAATAAAGTACAGTGTTCTTTATTCTCTGTTTTGTGATCCCTCTAGATTTTGACGTGATGTTGGAACAAGACCTCCTTAAATAGGAGGTTAAACAGAAATGAAAATGACAACACAGCATATAAATTTAATTAAGAATGGTAAACTCTAACAGCATCACAGAAACTTAAATCAACACTTTAAAAACATTTTTTAAATGCTTATTTATTTTTGAGAGAGAATGAGACAGAGTATGAGCTGGGGGAGGGGCAAAGAAAGGGGGACACAGAATCTGAAGCAGGCTCCAGGCCCTGAGCTGTCAGCACAGAGCCCAGTGCGGGGCTTGAATGCATAAACTGTGAGATCATGACCGGAACCAAAGTCTGATGCTTAACCATCTGAGCCACCCACGCACCTCTTACATCAACACATTTTCAAAGGATGTGTCACTTTTTTCCCTGCTCTGCCACCCATTAATAAAGCTGCATTTGGAGCTGTGAGTTGCAAAGAAAGAGATTTTTGCAAAGATGATTGTAGGGTTTTTTTTGATTCTTGTGTTATCTTGTCGGTGGGTTGTGCTTGTGTCTACTGGTTTTGCTGAATGCATCTTGGAGCCAAAGTCTACTGATTTTTAAGGAATTTTCAGTAGATGGTACAAACACCATATAATACTCCAATGATGGTATCTATCCTCTTGTCCAAGGTGAATATGATCCTTAACTAGCAATTAAATTTATGCTTATAGAATCGAAGTCAAGAGGGGCATTTCAGAACTATTTTGGCAAAATAAGTTGGTGGTAATATGGCATATGTGAAACCCTGTACCAGGTATAATATTGGATACAAAAACATCATTTGTAAATCCTGGTAGTTACTGATTTGCAGTTCATATGGAAGATAAGACATGTACCCAAATAATTAGATTAGAAAATATAAAATGATAAGTATTGCAAAAATATTGTGGATGGTTTAGGAAATTCAGAGGACATGAAAGTTACTTGAATGCATATGTGATTGAAGTGAGGATCTCATTAGAGATAGGGAAAAGGATTCAAGGAAAAAGAAAGCATGAACAAATGTGAAGTTAGATACTTCAGAGTGTGTATCATGAGTAAGCAATTCAACTGGACTGGAGTAAAGGAGTCATTAAGAATAGCATGTGGGATGGCTAACAGACACATGAAAAGATGCTCAGCATCACCCACCATCAGGGAAATACAAATCAAAACCACAATGAGGTACCCCACACCTGTCAGAATGGCTATAATTAATTAAGGAAACATGTTGGCAAGGATGTGGAGAAAGGGAAATATTTTTGCACTGTTGATGGGAATGCAAACTTGTGTAGCCACTCTGGAAAAGTTTGGAGATTTCTCAAAAAATTAAAAATAGAAATACTGTGCAACTCAGCAATTGCACTATTAGGTATTTACCCAAAGGATACAAGAATACTGACTTGAAGGGGCACATGCATCCCAATGTTTGTAGCAGCACTATCAACAATAGCCAAATTATGGAAAGAGCCCAAATGTCTATTGACTGATGAATGGATAAAGAAGATGTGGCATATATACATACTGTGCTATTACTCAGTGATCAAAAAGAATGAAATCTTACATTTGCAACAGCATGGATGGAATTAGAATGTATTATGCTAAGTAAAGTAAATCAGTCAGAGAAAGACAAATATATGATTTCATTCATATATGGAATTTAAGAAACAAAACACATAAACATAAGGGAAGGAAAGCAAAAATAATATAAAAAACCATAAGAGGGAGTAAAACCATAAGGGACTCTTAAATACAGAGAACTAACTGAGGTTGCTGGTGAGGTGGTAAGTGGGGGAATGGGCTAAGGAGGACACTTGCTGGAATGAGCCCTGGGTGTTACATGTAAGTGATGAACCATTAAATCTTATTTCTGAAATCATTTTACACTCTATGTTAACTAGCTTGGATTTAAATAAAAAAATAAGTGAAGCAACATGGATGAACTGCATTACAAGTGAAATAGTTGTACCTGATCTGGGAAATTTTAAACTCATAGGGAAAAAATGAGGTCAGTAGTTGTCAAAGGCTGGAAACAGGTGAAGTAAATTGACTATAAAGACAGTAGGGAATTATTTAAAGCAATGCAATTGTTCTCTATCTTAATTGTGGTAGAGGTTCCATTACTATAGCTATATGCTCTATTTTGTCAAAACTCATAGAATGGCACAGAATAGTGAATTTTACTGCATGTAAATTACACACCACTAAACTTTATTTAAAAAATTTTTTAAAATATAAAAGAGAATAGCTTGTGGGAAATAATGTTGGAAAAATAGGATATGGGCCATATCATAGAGGTCTGAGAATCTTAGGGAAAAGAGATTGGTCTAGGTAATAAGCTAGGTAGGTAACTCAATGAGAATAGTGACTAGGAAGAATATACTATAAAATGGATAGGATTGGGGGAGATTTATCATAGTTGATAGGTATTAAGGAGTAAATTAAGACAGGAACAGCTAACAAAGATGAGAGGTAGAATTTGTAGAATTCATCTAAAACTTGGGTATGGAGAATAAGAAAAGAAAGAGATGATGCCAAAATTGTGAATCGTGGTGCCTGGGAAGATGACCACACATAGTAGAGATGGAAAAGTCAAGGGGAGGAGCTGGTTGGGTAAAGAAGGAGGCAGATTTACTGAGTGGGAAGTGCAGATGGGACAGGTGGAGAGCTTTAGGAGGCAACTGGACAAACAGAACTGAAGTTTAGATAGAAGAGAGAGCATGACTTCTATTTCAGATTTGGAGACCATCTTCTTGGCAGTCATAGCCAGAGACAGTTCTAGAGGGAGACTGTTCTAGAATCAAAGGTGAAAATGGAATGAAATTTGGATCATAAGAACCTCCATTACAGGAACTAAAGAAATAAAGAAGAGAGAAATCAGCAGAGTTGTGAGAGAAGACCCAGAGAACTGTTTCTCATTGGAGGCCAAAGGAAAGTAGCCAAAAAAAAAAAGGTGATCAACAGATGAGAATGAGAAAATGGGGAAAAGACCATGGAATTGTGATGTTTGTCCATTTACTTTTCAAAATTGTGATGTTTGTCCATTTACTTTTCAAATACTCTGGATTTTTTATTTGAATGATTTTTGTGTGTGGGGGGGTAAGTTTGGATCATTCTTAATGTATATTATGTATGTCCTAACCTAGGCAGCTTGCTATAAAATTTGACTGAAAAGACACAATTTAAAACTTAGTGTATAAAGCATAAACATAAAGTTCTTTACTAATAACTATATGCTAATACGTTCTACACCATAATAAGTTCTTTATATGTATTATCTTAATTTAATCTTTTTAACGAAGTATGTAGTTTCATTCTGCCATTTGACAGATGAACATGGAGAGATTAAATTGTCTAAAGTCACATCTGGTAAATGAACAAATCTCTCTATCTCCTGGTCCTTACTCTTAACCACTAGTTTATATTATTTACCTACTACCATACATAAATGAAAAAATGTGTATTTGTAACATTGGTAGGTAGGGCGTTTTTATCAAGGTGCTTTAGAATAGAAGGTGAAATTTCTTCTTTGATAATGATATTGCTTCCTTGATTATATTTTCTTATAAATGTAACTTGTTTTTGTCCTCCTTCATTTTATTTCCCATCCATATCATATGAGCCAAATGTTTAGGTCATGATTGAGAAATCTTAGATACATTGTATTTTTGTAATATCAAGATCTTGAAATAGCCAAGAGATTTTGGATATGATATGAAATATAGGATATGAAAAGAAAAAGAAAAGCAGCTTACTACCTTGGTCCTTCAGAAACGGGACATCAAGTTCTCATTCACCATTTACTAAGTCCAGAAATATGTCACTTTGGGCTCACATAACAGGACAGAAACATTCTTATTAAGTTCTAAATATCCAAGAAAACAGCAAATCCGTATGGCTGTAAAGAACTTTAGAGTGAAGTAGGAACCATAATAAGTGCAGTAAGATATTTTTATTTTTCATTTTCTTATTGTTATAGAGAGGATATGAGCAGTGGAGAGGGACAGAAGGGGGGTGGAGAGATAGAGAGAGAGAGAGAGAGAGAGAGAATCTTAAGTAGGTTCCATGCTCAGCAGGATATGGGGCTCAGTACCATGACTGTGAGATCATGACCTGAGCTGAAATCAAAAATTGGACGTTCAACCAACTGAACCACCCAGGCACCCCAAGAGCAAGAAGGAATTTTTAGGAAAACTACATTTTCATTGAATCACTGGTCATAACTCACTTAATGACTAGAGAGTTATTTGAATCTTATGATTTTCCATTAGAAAAATCTGCTTTCCTATTGCTGCAACAGTGGATGTGACCATTCTGCCTGTTGAATTGGTTGGTTATTTGGGCAAAAATTTGCATCCATCTAGAAATAGATTATGCAGAATAAGAATTATTTGGTTTCTTATTACCCTTCCTTCATGTGGTTTTGCCTTTTCTTACTTTAGTGGTCTTAGTATGTCCATTAGAGGAGACCTGAGAAGAATGGAGAGCAGTCTTGTTTTGCTCACCATAAAGTAGAGGGATTTAAAAACATGACATCTCTTTCTTCATCTCTGAATCAAGAACTGGCTTTTCTATTGCTTTGACAGTGTTCACCTGTATTGAGTAGTCAGTGTAGTTAACATCAACTGCAATTCAGATTTATAGAATGCATTATTTCATTGATAAAAATTATATTTGGTTTATTAAAAGTTATATCTGTCCATGCCTATCTTCTTCTTCTTACTTATCTAAAATTTTGTAGTTTATATGACAGAAATCAATTGAGAATTTTTTATATATTTAAGTATCAGTGTTTATAAGCAGTGAAACTAACCAGGAAATGTCATAGAAAAAATTAGATATAATGATTTAAATTAATTTATATAATATAATTTAATAAAAATAATATAAAATAAGTATGAGGTAAACTTTCTAGCAGCAAGTTCTGTTGGATGGGAAAATGATTTCCTAGTGTGATGTTGAGAATACAGTTCTCCCTAGACATTTGGACAGGAATTGATGAAGTACTAAAATACATGGCAGGAAAGAAAGGCTAGACTGAAGAACCCTTGGGTGAATAATCCATTACGCCTTTTCCATCTGCTTTATGCACATTTTGCATTTCTCTGTGTAAAGTCATTCAGCCACTGGAGGTCTCTGTTTCTCTGTACAACTTTAGCAAGATTAAGTGTGTGTCATTATTTACAAAAAGAACTCTTCCTGTAAAAACCCATTAGTATTGAATAAGAGAGTCTGATGGTCTTCATTTCTATTTTTAATAGCTAGAGAATGTACATAGTTCTAGATATTATAGTTATAGCTTTCATTTAAACAGGGCAAGATTTGTAGTTGTTATTCCAGCGAGTATGAGATTAGATGGATATCCACGTTCAGGAATATTCAAATAGCTTTGTCTTTAGAGAAGTGGCAAAGCACTGACTATAACTAATGAATTGACCCACCTTATCTCATTTTACATGTGGAAAAACTCATATATTTTTCTTTGAAATAAATAAAATAAAAACTGGGTACAAAAATCCTTTTCCTAAAAAAGGGTTTGAACAAGACAATATTTACCTACAAGCTATCTTTAAATATAATTCCAGACTAATAAAAATTCCACTTGAAATTATGCAAGGTTTGAAATATTGAAAATGTTGCTTTTTCTGGGAGTAATCCATCATAACCATAGACATTAATGTTGAAGTTTCATTTTCACATAGAGGTTATTTACTGAATACTTACTTTATGTGAGACAGGGTGTATGGAGTACACAGATGAAGAACTCACATGTTGTAAAGGAATTTCTAGAAGTTAGGGGATGAGGATAAGATGAAAATAAAAGAAAGCATGACAGCACAAATAAGGTGCTATGGAGACTCAAAGATGGAAGAGATCACATCTTCAACAACAATAACAGTAAAGATTCTGTGTGTGTTGGCATTGAGGTGAGTGGGATTTTGATAGACAACTATTTGAGGAGATAGGACTGGGGAAGTATCAAGTAGATTTGGGGAGCAGGAGGTATGTATTGATTGAAGGGTGAAGTATGTGACTTACGGTGATGTGATTAGTTATATATATCAGCCTGAGGATTTTGAACTTAATTAGAGGGGCAAAAGAAAGAATGAAATTTATAATCAATCAATACCTATTATAAGCCATGCTCTGTACTATTTACTTTGTTCATAATCTCATGCTATATAATATAGTATGTACTTTTATTTATAAAAATTAAATATTGTTTCACACGCATTTACACAGAAAATGTATAAAAAGATAACAACTGTATAGAGTAGCTTTGATCAGAGTGGGAGAGTGGGAAATGGAAAGAGAATAGAGTTTAACTTTATATAATTTCACATTGTTAGCATGTATTATTTAAAATCCAATACAGATTTTTCAAAATTAAAAATACAACAACAATAAAGACTCAGAGGCAGTGAGAGTTCTGTGATTTTACCAAGCTTGTACTGGTAGTAGGTGGAAGAGTAGAGAAGCATTAGTCTTACAAACTTCACACTCCTTACTGTTCTGTGGACATTGGGTGGGCCAGCAATGGCCTGCTCATTCAATAGAACACAGCAAAAGGAGGCATGGAAAGCAATTTTATTAGAAATTTGACCTTAAAAAGGAACTGATCCTTGGGGAATTATGCTGTATAATGTAATCTACTGGATTCTTCGAGTAGCCATTATAATACAGCTGAAATAAATAACTGGATACAAAGGACAGCTTTGAAGTAGTAAGTCAATACACAGAGCTCTGTATGAAGATGTCTATGGTTAAGGGTGCTGAAAAAAGAGAAATTCTCCTATCTACATAGTCCAGTTTATAGTAATAGATGTTCATTGGCCAGGTGTGTACGAAAGCTAAAGAAAGCAGGACCCCCTTGGACAGACTTATTTCATATATTCAAAAGAAACACAACTTATATATCTCAAAAATTTTTGAAAAGATATTTAAATGTGTACTAAAGTCAAGTGAAGAGATTTTATTTTTATTTTTTTTAAATAGTTTATTGTCAAATTAGTTTCCACATAACACCCAGTACTCATTCCCACAAGTGTCCTCCTCCATGCCCATCCCTCCTCCCCCCCCACATCCACCAGTCCTCAGTTTTTGTCAGCATTCAAGAGTCTCTCATGGTTTGCCTCTCTCCCTTTCCGCCCTTCTTCTCCCCCTTGGTCCTCTGTTAAGTTCCTCCTAATCCTCCTATACGTGCACACATATGATATTTGTCCTTCTCTGCCTGACTTATTTCGCTCAGCATAACACTCTCAAGGTCCATCCATGTTGCTACACATGGCCAGATGTCATTGTTTCTCATTGCCATGTAGTATTCCATGATATAGATAAACCACATCTTCTTGATCCATTTGTCCGTGGATGGACACTTAGGCTCTTTCCATGTTTTAGCTATTGTGGAGAGTGCTGCTATGAACGTTGGGGTCCATGTGCTCCTATGCATCAGCATTTCTGTATCCCTTGGGTAAATTCCTAGCAGTGCTATTGCTGGGTCATAGGGGAGTTCTATTGTTAGTTTCCTAGGGAACCTCCACACTGTTTCAAGTGAAGAGATTTTAAAGGTGAATTTCACTTATCACACAGGAAACTATCTTAAAATACTTTCTCCATCCATCTCACAGTACCTCAAACATTAATGTTTGGCAGCTACTTCAGCCCCCTATAATACTTTCTCAAAACTTCCTAGTACTTTCTAAACTCAGTCCACACTGGCTCTTCCTTTTCTTTTCACTTTTTTCTGTTATTCTGGTTTATTTTCTCTCACTAGAGTGGCTACTCACTAGCCATAACATGCCAAAGGCTAGGGAAGCATATACTAAAACCTCCTTGGAAAGGAAGCCTCCTTGGAAGGAAGGCTTTGGAAATACTTACATAATCAGAATATGCTGGGGTCCCATGTGGCCCAGCATCTGTGTCCTATAACTGTCAAAGAAACAGCAGTCTGACTCTAGAAGCCAAGATAAATAGTGCTGATCTTTAAGTGTTTTTGAAAGAGAATAGTGCAGAGGTTTCATACAGCACTTTATGTAGAAAGCTTCCTAAAAAATATTTCTACATCTCTCTGTAGCTCCCATTTGAGGCAAAGGTTAGGAATCCCCAAGTAGGGGAATTTATTAGATCACCACTGGGGGGAGTATTGAGGGAGTATGACTGTAGCTTGCGATCTGCCTGATAAAGTGTTCATTCACACCTTCTTTCATTCAATCTACAAGTGTTCACTATGATTGGGGCTAGGGACACTATAATAAATATGACACTTAGAGTCTGTGAGGAAAGTAGACACTGAACATTAAAATTGTGATGGGTTATAATAATATCTTACATATACTGAATGCTAACTTTGTGCAGGTATGATGCTACAGGCTATACATTTAATCTTTATTTAATTGTCTAATAGTTCCAAAACACCAATATGATAAATACAGTAATTACCTCTACCAGTAGGTGTTACATAATAACTTACTAAAAGTCACATATTTAATAAATGTTGGACCCAGGATTTGAAACTAAGTTTGCCTGATTGGTATCTGAGGTTCTTAGCCAATGTTAGTGTTGCTTTCTGGGAGGGAATGAGAGAGGAGACTGAGAAAAATGGTGCCATCATAGAAAGGAACTGAAAAGACTGCCTTCATCATTCAGATGTTGGGCTCCCTGCCAACAGCAGACCTCAGGGAATCAAGAAAACTGAATTTGCAGAGGAACACCCTTCGGAGCTGGGTCAAAGAACACTCCAATGAAGATCTTGCAGAGGATGTAAAACAAACAGGCAAGCGTGGGTCATAAGTTGAGAAGCAAGGTAAGGAACATAAAACCCAGTGAGGGGAGCTCTAGTCTGGGGAGAGACCCAGGAGCAACTATACAATCAAGCATTTATGTAGGTATGTATGTATGTATGTATGTATTTATTTATTATGTGGCTCCTTCTTTTTATTTGCATTCCATGAGCTTTAACCTAAAATTCCTGTAAATGTCTGTCCTCATAATGGCTTTTTTTTCCCCTTTGGCATTTTGTATTTTCTTTTCTTTTTTTTTTTACTTTTAATGCCTTCTATTTATTTATTTTATTTTATTTTATTATTTTTAAATGTTTTTTATTTATTTCTAGGAGAGAGAGAGAGAGACAGCGTGAGCAGGGGAGGATCAGAGAGAGAGGGAATCACAGACTCTGAACACAGGCTCCAGGCTCTGAGCTGGCAGTCAGCACAGAGCCCGACGCGGGGATTGAACCCACGAACCGCGAGATCATGACCCAAGTGAAAGTCGGACGCTTAACCGACTAAGACACCCAGGCGCCCCAAATTTTTTATTTTTTGCACACAGTTTATTGTCAAATTAGTTTCCACATAACACTCAGTGCTCATCCCCACGAGTGCCCTCCTCCATGCCCATCCCCCCTCCCCCCACATCCATCAGTCCTGAGTTTTTGTCAGCATTCAAAAGTCTCTCATGGTTTGCCTCTCTCCCTTTCCCCCACCATTTCCCCCCTTCTTCTCCCCCTTGGTCCTCTGTTAAGTTCCTCCTAATCCTCCTATACGTGCACACATATGATATTTGTCCTTCTCTGCCTGACTTATTTCGCTCAGCATAACACCCTCAAGGTCCATCCATGTTGCTACACATGGCCAGATTTCATTGTTTCTCATTGCCATGTAGTATTCCATGGTATAGATAAACCACATCTTCTTGATCCATTCATCTGTTGATGGACACTTAGGCTCTTTCCATGTTTTAGCTATTGTGGAGAGTGCTGCTATGAACATTGGGGTACATGTGCTCCTATGCATCAGCATTTCTGTATCCCTTGGGTAAATTCCTAGCAGTGCTATTGCTGGGTCATAGGGGAGTTCTATTGTTAATATTTTGAGGAACCTCCACACTGTTTTCCAGAGGGGCTGTACCAGTTTACATTCCCACCAACAGTGTAGGAGGGTGCCCGTTTCTCCACATCCTCGCCAGCATCTAGAGTTCTCTGATTGGCTCATTTTAGCCACTCTGACTGGGGTGAGGTGGTATCTCAGTGTGGTTTTGATTTGTATTTCCCTGATGAGGAGCGATGCTGAGCATCGTTTCATGTGTCTGTTGGCCATCTGGATGTCCTCTTTGGAGAAGTGTCTGTTCATATCTTCTGCCCATTTCTTCACTGGGTTGTTTGTTTTTCGGGTGTGAAGTTTGGTGAGTTCCTTGTAGATTCTGGATATCAACCCTTTATCTGATATGTCATTTGCAACTATCTTTTCCCATTCCGTTGGTTGCCTATTAGTTTTCTGGGTTGTTTCCTTGGCTGTGCAGAAGCTTTTAATCTTGAGGAGGTCCCAACAGTTTATTTTTGCTCTTGATTCCCTTGCTTTTGGGGATGTGTCAAGTAAGAAGTTGCTGCGGTGGAGGTCAAGGAGGTTGTTTCCTGCTTTCTCCTCTAGGGTGTGGATAGTTTCCTGTCTCACGTTCAGGTCCTTTATCCATTTTGAGTTTATTTTTATGTATGGTGTGAGAAATTGATCTAGTTTCATTCTTCTGCATGTTGCTGTCCAGTTCTTCCAACACAATCTGTTAAAAAGGCTGTCTTTCTTCCATTGGATATTCTTTCCTGCTTTGTCAAAGATTAGTTGGCTGTATACTTTTGGGTCCACTTCTGAGTTCTCAATTCTGTTCCATTGGTCTATGTGTCTGTTTTTGTGCCAATACCATACTGTCTTGATGATGACAGCTTTGTAGTAGAGGCTAAAGTCTGGGATGGTGATACCTCCTGTTTTGGTTTTATTTTTCAGTATTACTTTGGCTATTCGGGGTCTTTTGTGGTTCCATACAAATTTTAGTATAGTTCTAGTTTTGAGAAGTATGCTGGTGCAATTTTGATTGGGATTGCATTGAATGTGTAGAGTGCCTTAGGTAGTAATGACATCTTAACTATATTTATTCTTCTATCCATGAGCATGGAATGTTTTTCCATTTCTTTGTGTCTTCTTCAATTTCCTTCATAAATTTTCTATAGTTTTCATCATACAGATCTCTTGTATCCTTGGTTAGCTTTATTCCTAGGCATTTTATGTTTTTTTTCTGCTATTGTGAATGGGATCAGTTTCTTGATTTCTCTTTCTGTTGCTTCATTGTTGGTGTATAAAAATGCAACCGCTTTCTGTACGTTGATTTTGCACCCTGCAACTTGGCTGAATTCTTGGATCAGGTCTAGTAGGCTTCTGGTGGAGTCTGTTGGATTTTCTATGTAGAGTATCATGTCGTCTGCCAAGAGTGAAACTTTAACTTCTTTGCCAATTCTGATGCCTTTGATTTCCTTTTGGTGTCTGATGGCTGATGCTAGGACTTCCAGCACTATGTTAAACAACAGTGGTGAGAGTGGACATCCCTGTCGTGTTCCTGATCTCAGGGGGAAAGCTCTGAGTTTTTCCCCGTTGAGGATGATGTTAGCTGAAGGCTTCTCACAGATGGCTTTGATGATGTTTAAGTAGGTTCCTTCTATCCCAAATTTCTCGAGAGTCTTTATTAAGAAGGGATGCTGTATTTTGTCAAATGCTTTTTCTGCATCTATTGACAGGATCATATGGTTTCTATCTTATATTGATGTGATGTATCACATTGATTGATTTGCGAATGTTGAACCAGCCCTGTAACACAGGAATGAATCCCACTTGATCTTGGTGGATAATTCTTTTTATGTGCTGCTGGATTCGATTTGCAAGGATCTTTTTGAGGATTTTTGCATCTGTATTTATTAAGGATATTGGCCTGTAGTTCTCTTTTTTTTGCTGGATCTCTGTCTGGCTTGGGGATCAGAGTGATGGTGACTTCATAAAATGAATCCAGGAGTTTTCCTTCGATTTCTATTTTTTGGAATAGCTTGAGAGGAATTGGGATTAATTCTTTTTTTTTTTTTTTTTGAAAACACAATAGCATAGTTTAATTCTCTTAATGAACAAGATGGCCTACAATTCCCCTTAGCCTGACTAAACTTCAGATAGGTTTCTTTATAACAGTCTCTAACCTCCCTTTTCTTAGAGTATTCACATTAGTCCCTTTAAGATATAAATCTTCTATAAGTTTGTTCTCTATGATTATTAGAGGGAAGGTGGGTAGGAAGATGGGTTAAATAGGTGATGGGATTAAGGTGGGCATTTGTTATATTGAGCACCGCATGTTGTTAAGTGATGAATCACTAAATTCTACACCTGAAACTATTTTTTTTATAGTAGGATATTTTATTTATTTATTTATTTTTTACAAATAATTTATTGTCAAATTAGTTTCCACATAACACCCAGTGCTCATCCCCACAAGTGTCCTCCTCCATGCCCATCCCTCCTCCCCCCCACATCCATCAGTCCTCAGTTTTTGTCAGCATTCAAGAGTCTCTCATGGTTTGCCTCTCTCCCTTTCCCCACCATTTCCACCCTTCTTCTCCCCCTTGGTCCTCTGTTAAGTTCCTCCTAATCCTCCTATACGTGCACACATATGATATTTGTCCTTCTCTGCCTGACTTATTTCGCTCAGCATAACACCCTCAAGGTCCATCCATGTTGCTACACATGGCCAGATTTCATTGTTTCTCATTGCCATGTAGTATTCCATGGTATAGATCAACCACATCTTCTTGATTCATTCATCTGTTGATGGACTCTTAGGCTCTTTCCATGTTTTAGCTATTGTGGAGAGTGCTGCTATGAACATTGGGGTACATGTGCTCCTATGCATCAGCATTTCTGTATCCCTTGGGTAAATTCCTAGCAGTGCTATTGCTGGGTCATAGGGGAGTTCTATTGTTAGTTTCCTGAGGAACCTCCACACTGTTTTCCAGAGGGGCTGTACCAGTTTACATTCCCACCAACAGTGTAGGAGGGTGCCCGTTTCTTCACATCCTCGCCATCATCTCGAGTTCTCTGATTGGCTCATTTTAGCCACTCTGACTGGCATGAGGTGGTATCTCAGTGTGGTTTTGATTTGTATTTCCCTGATGAGGAGCGATGCTGAGCATCGTTTCATGTGTCTGTTGGCCATCTGGATGTCCTCTTTGGAGAAGTGTCTGTTCATATCTTCTGCCCATTTCTTCACTGGGTTGTTTGTTTTTCGGGCGTGAAGTTTGGTGTGTTCCTTGTAGATTCTGTATATCAACCCTTTATCTGATATGTCATTTGCAACTATCTTTTCCCATTCCATTGGTTGCCTATTAATTTTCTGCGTTGTTTCCTTGGCTGTGCAGAAGCTTTTAATCTTCATGAGGTCCCAACAGTTTATTTTTGCTCTTGATTCCCTTGCTTTTGGGGATGTGTCAAGTAAGAAGTTGCTGCGGTGGAGGTCAAGGAGGTTGTTTCCTGCTTTCTCCTCTAGGGTGTGGATAGTTTCCTGTCTCACGTTCAGGTCCTTTATCCATTTTGAGTTTATTTTTGTGCATGGTATGAGAAAATGATCTAGTTTCATTCTTCTGCATATTGCTGTCCAGTTCTGAATTGGGATTAATTCTGTTTTAAATATCTGGTAGAATTCCCCAGGGAAGCCATCAGGTCCAGGGCTCTTATTTGTCGGGAGATTTTTGTTTACTGATTTGATTTCTTCACTCGTTATGGGTCTGTTCAGGTTTTCTATTTCTTCCCGTGTGAGTTTTGGTAGTGAGTGTGTGTTTAGGAATTTGTCCATTTCTTCTAAGTTGTCCAATTTGTTGGCATATAATTTTTATACTATTCCCTGATAATTGCTTGTATTTCTGAGGGGTTGGTTGCAATAAGTCCATTTTCATACATAATTTTGTCTATTTGGGTGCTCTCTCTTTTTTTTGATAAGTCTGGCTAGAGGCTTGTCATTTTTGTTTATTTTTTCAAAAAACCAACTCTTGGTTTCATTGATCTCTTCGATTGTTTCTTTGGTCTCTATGTTGTTTATTTCTGCTCTAATTTTTACTATGTCTCTTCTTCTACTGGGTTTAGGGCGTTCTTGTTGCTCTGCCTCTAGTTCCTTTAGGTGAGCTGTTAGATTTTGGACTTGCGCTTTTTCTAATCTCTTGAAATAGGCCTGGAGAGCAGTGTACTTTCCTCTTAGGACTGCCTTTGCCGCATCCCATAGATTTTGAATTGTTGTGTTTTCATTTTCATTTGTTTCCATATATTTTTTAATTTCATCTCTAATTGCCTGATTGGCCCATTCATTCTTTAGAAGGGTGTTCTTTAACCTCCATGTTTTTGGAAGTTTTCCAGACTTCTTCCTGTAATTGATTTCAAGTTTCAAAGCATTGTGATCTGACAGTGTGCATGGTATGATCTCTATTCTTTTATATTTCTTGAGGGCTGCTTTATGTCCCAGTATGTGATCTATCTTGGAGAATGTGCCATGCGCACTTGAGAAGAAAGTAAATTCCCTGGCCTCAGGATGTAAAGTTCTAAATAGATCCGTCAGGTCCATCTGGTCCAATGTATCTTTCAAGTCCATTATTTCTTTAGTGATTTTCTGTCTGGTTGACCTATCCATTGCTGTAAGCGGAGTATTAAAGTCCCCTGCTATTAGCACATTCTTATCTATAAGCTTGTTTCTGTTTGTGATTAATCGTTTTAGATATTTAGGTGCTCCCATATTCGGTGCGTAGACATTTATGATTGTTAGTTCTTCCTGATGGATGGACCCTGTAATTATTATGTAGTGCTCTTCTTCATCTCTTGTTATTGTCTTTAATTTAAAGTCCAGTTTGTCTGATATAAGTATCGCTACTCCGGCTTTCTTTTGATTTCCTGTAGCATGATATATGTTTCTCCATCCCCTTACTTTTAATCTGAAGGTATCTTCCCGTCTAAAATGAGTTTCTTATAGACAGCATATAGATGGATTTTGTTTTTTAATCCATTCTGCTACCCTATGTCTTTTGATTGGAGCATTCAGCCCATTTACATTCAGTGTTATTATTGAAATATGTGGGTGTAGAGTTTTTGTATCTTTTGTAGGGTTCATGTTTGTGGTGGTGTCTCTGGTATCTTTGTTCCTTGCAACCTTTCCTTCAGAGCGTCCCCCTCAGGATTTCTTGTAGGGCTGGCGTAGTGGTGACAAATTCTTTCAATTTCTGTTTATTTGGAAAGGTTTTTATCTCTCCTTCTATTTTGAATGACAGGCTTGCTGGATAGAGGATTCTTGGCTGCCTATTTTTACTGTTCATCACATTGAAGATCTCCTGGCATTCCTTTCTGGCCTGCCACGTTTCAGTAGATAGGTCTGTCACCACTCTGATAGGTTTCCCTTTGTATGTTAGGGCCCTTTTCTCCCTAGCTGCTTTCAAAATTCTCTCTTTGTCCTTGTATTTTGCCATTTTTACTATGTTATGTCGTGCAGATGATCGATTCAAGTTATGTCTGAGGGGAGTCCTCTGAGCCTCTTGTATTTCCACATTTACTTCCTTCCCCAGGTCGGGGAAGTTCTCTGCTATAATTTGTTCCAGGACTCATTTAGCACCTTTCCCTCTGTCTTCCTCTTCTGGGATTCCTATGATATGGATATTGTTGCGTTTGACCGTATCGCTGAGCTCTCGAATTCTTCTTTCCTGTTCCTGGATCAGTTTGTCTCTTTTTGTGTCAGCTTCTTGTTTTTCTATAATGGTGTCTTCTAAATCACTTCTTCTCCTTTCTGCCTCTTCAATCCGTGCATTGGAGGCCTCTAATTTATTATGGATCTCATTTATCGCATTTTTTAATTCTTCATGCCTATTTTTATTTTCCATTCTATCTGTAGCCATAGTTTCTTTGATGTCCCCTATGTTTTTTTCAAGCCCTGCTATTAATTTCACCATTATTATTCTAAAATCTTGTTCACTTATGCTGCTGATATCTGTTTTGAGCAGTTCATTAGCTGTCATTTCTTCTTGGAGTTTCTTTGGAGGAGAGCTCTTTCGTTTCGTCATTTTAGTTAGCTTTCCGGCTCTTGTTGGTTTTTGAGAGCTGTTAATGCTCTCTGTATCTATGAGCACTGCTATATCCAAGAAGACTCTTTGACTGTCCAGGGCCTATCCTTTCAGATAGTGTTTTTTGAATGGTATTTCTTGGTCTCTCTTGTTGGGACCTTGGTTATTTTACTTTCCTATTCGTAGTGATATTTGGGACTCTCCACCTTGTGTACTCTGGCTTGTTTCTTGAGGTAGCCCTGGAAAAGAAAACAGACAGACAAACACACAGGGAGCAGGAGCACACAAACGCACAGGCGAATTCAACTAACATGCAAAGCGAGTGGGAAAACGAGAAAGTTAAGAGAAAAGACGGAGGAGGGATGGCGAATAATAGGGAGTAAAATACAAAAAAGGGTGAAAAAGGAGGAAAGAAAAGGAAAAAAGAAGAAAACTGATGGATAAAGAACGATTTAAAGCATATTACCGGATTTCCCAACTACAGTTAAATAGCCTTGTGTATGCAGTGCTGGTTGAAGAGCATAGAGAAAGAGAGAGATGATAGGGTGGGGCTGATGCAAAATTGGAAATAGAATGAACAGGCAGAAGGGATAAGAAACTTTTTTCAAAGAGGTAAAGGGTAGAATATGGTTGGATAGGTGAGAGAAGGATGCTGGTATTATTCAGAGAAACTATGTAGTCATATACTCCTGAGAGAAAGAGATGAAGATGTTGGTAGCTGTAGAATTTACATCTATAGAATGGACTCGTCGTGATTGTTTAAGCAAGCCTGCGACTAGAGTTAATCAAGTCAGTGTTCTGGGGAAAAAAGAGAGAAAGGAGAAAGAAGAAGAAATTAAGAAGAGAAAAAAAGGGGGAGGAGGGCACCTCTCAGGCAGGGATGGGCGTGGTGTGATCCAATGCTTCAGGCGGGAGCTCCTCCTTGGCGGTTGTGGGGAGGAGACTGAAGGTGCTCCAGACCCTTCTTGAACCAAGCGCTGCACCTCGCTTTTTTGGGCGTGTAAACTCCCCGTACCGGGGGCGCAGCCGAAGTTGGTTGCACTCTTCAACTCAGGCCAGCCCCAATCTCCAAATCCCAGTCCGCGTGCCCAGCTGAAATTGCCTTAGACACAGCTTCCCAGTCAACCCCCTTGGGACAATTCCAGGCCCCCTGCCGAGCTCTGGGGGTGGAGTCAGAATCGCTGCTTGCTTCTCTGGGTCGGGCTGGCGTGCATGCGCGGGGGCTTGCCCGCAGGGTGTTCTGAGCCCAAGCCCGCTGGAGTGAGGAAAACCGGGTCCCTCTATGGCTCGTCACCCGAAACACGAATTCACAGGCTAATTTCCCAGTTTTTAGCTCTTTGCCTTCCCTCCAGAGCCCCAGCCAGCCAGGAGCGCGGACGCCCGGTGTCAGCGCGGCTCTTTCAGGGGCCCAGCCGCCCGGGAGCTACAATGGCGGCAGGCGCGCCACCACTCTGAAGTCTAGTCTCTAGGAGCAGCACAAAGAAGCAGTCTGTGTGCTCAGCCTCCCCCCCACCCCCCCACCGGGACCAGTTGGCGCGAGGGGACCTGGCGTGCTGGTATTTGGCAATTACGGTCTTTCTCTGCCCCGAGCGGAGGTTTTTTCCCCCCAGAGTGGCGGTTTTTTCTGTTTCGGACTCTCTCTTTTTCCCCTCTCGCTCCCCGTAGAGGGTAGAGGGGGATCGCCTCCCACCCTGGAGTCTCCGATCTCGGCCCGATTTTATCTTCCCCAGTTCCACTCACGTTAGAAGGCTCTCTCAGTAGATTCTGCCTCCTTTTTCTCCCAATCTCTCAGGTTTCGTAAGGTTTCCAATGGCTTCAGATCTTTTCCGTGTGATGTATGAGCGTGAGTGCAAGTACGGAGCTCCTTACTCCTCCACCATCTTGCCCCCTCTCCTACAATCAAGCGTTTAAAAGATTAGCATTTGGTAGGATTCTCTGTTTCTCTTTGAGCTGTAATAAACTCAAAGTCAATAACATCAGCTCTTGCCTCAGTCAGTCAGTCCTGGAGCAAAGTGCATCACACCAGCTGTTTGGTTTTAGGTTAAGTTCTGGGCCTCAGTTCACTGAGATGAGTTCAGGTTCAAAACTAGTAAGTCTAAGTAGTTCTAAAGATTATGTGAAGTACTTTATAAAAATTTTCTTGGTCCAATGACAGATACAGAGTATACCATGCATAAAAATGATGGGTGTTATTGCTGTAGGCTGCTTGCAGATTACATGTTTGCTATTTTGTTTTCTGTCAACCAGCTTTCTTTCTAGAGCTTTGTTTTTGAGAATGCATACAAATAGATTCTGTTGGACTACCCAGTTTACACTGTGTTTTTGGCATATGAAATGGGGCATTATTAATTTTTATTGTTATTTTCATCGATAGCTACAGCTAATGTTTCTGGAGCACTAACCATGTCAGAAAGTATGCCAGGGAGTTTACACACCCTATGACATTTCACCATCATAGCGAATCTGTGATGTGGGCATTATTATTAATTCTTCTTTTAGAGACAAGGATACCGGGTTCTGAGGCTTAAGTGACATGCTGGGATTGGTGCCAGATTTTTAACTCACTCCTGTCTCCTGTGTTTGAAAGGAGATATTTGCAAGGAGGCAAGCTGGTCTCTTGGCTGGGCAGTGTGGCAGTCAGAGCTTCTTCTCTCTGTATGCATTTGGGGCCTCCTTCCTAACCTTCTGGCTATACGCCTTTCCTTGATGCATGCCAGGTCCCTGGGTCCCCACAGAGGAACAAGATCACCCACATGCAGGGGAGAGGAGGGGAGGCCTACTTGCAGGAGGCCCAGGGCTTTTAATGTGTGTGAAGTATTTCATGCTCAATGGTTCATCTAAAATCCTTTAAAATGCCTGTGGGCCTCTCAGGTGAAGTATGAGGAATGGATGACGGTCTAGGGAGTGGCAAGGCTTGGGGTAATTCACAGCTTTCCATGTAGTGAGAGCATCCAGCCACTCGGGCTCCATTTCTTCCTGGAAAGTTTCCTTTCTTTTTCTTTTGGATACTCTATCTGACTGGGATTATCACATTTTGATTTTCTTGGAATGCTTCAGAGCTTGATGGAAAATGGAAAGCTAGTTTGAATGTTCTTTCCCTTTTCAGGGACTTGGAGTCTTGTTACTGTATGGTTTTAGCTTTCTATGTTTTTTAATGTTGTGGCCTACATGGAGCTAAGGAATGCATAATGCTATCATTTTGCTTTCCTGGGGTTTTCGTTATTCCTGTTATTGTTTATAATTTTTAACTTACTCTATTTCCAAAAAATGCATTTGAGGTGGTTTCCAATATGGAATGTAATACAGTGCAATTATAAAAAAAGACTTTCAAATCCAGATCTGAAGTTAAGTCGACGATGATAAATAGATGTAGTGATTATCTGGGATAAGTAAATTATTACATCTGAGATTTAAATTTAACTTTGAGCTTCTTGGAAAACAAGGTAGGGGCAATATGATGGATTTTACAGCCTTTCTGAACTGAATAAAGAAGTATACAAATTGTTCCTGTAGAAGAGAATTCTTCCTGGACAAAAATTCTAGTAGAAGAAATGTGTAAGTTTATATGTTATAGAAATATATGCAGATACAGATACACATTTGTCTTTATATATGTATATAGGCATATATGTACACATATGCAAACATAAAAATGCATAGTAGTTCTTGTATGTGTAACCAACCATCCATCCATCCATCCATCCATCCATCCATCCATCCATATGTACGTATTGTGGTAGGCAGACTAATGGCCACCCAAAGATGTCCACATCTATTTCTTAGAATTTGCAGATATGTTAGATTAGGGGAATTAGGTTGCAGATGGAAATAAGGTTGCTTATATCTGACTTTAGAATAGGGAGATTGTCTTGGATTATCTGGGTTGGCCCAGTATAATCACATGGGTTCTTAAAAGTGGAAGAGAGTGGTAGAAGAGGAGGTCAGAGTGATGCAATACTAGAAGGACTCAGTCTGCTACTGTGGCTTTGAAGGTGGAGAAAGAGGACCATGAGCCAAGGAACGTAGGACGTCTCTAGAAACTAGGAAAGGCAAGAGGGTGGATTCTCTGTTAGAGCTTCCAGAAGGTAATAGAACCCTGCTGTGACACCTTGATTTTAGCCCTGTAAGAGCCCTGACAGTCTTCTGACCTATACAACTGGAAGCTAATAAATTTGTGTGAAGCCACTACATTTTTGGTAATTAGTAATAGCAACAGTAGAAAACTATTATCCATATATGCACATGTGCTCACATATGGAAAGGCACACACAGATAAATGCACACACATACAAATAAAACAAGAGAGAAGAAAAAGACAGAGAAGAAAGAAGGAATCATTGAAGAAATTTTTATAGAGAATTAAGGTATTGCCGTCTAGGCACCTTGACTGCAAAAAGTAAAACTTAATTTTCATATACAAGCACAATCAATTTCTTGACCCCTGGATATTTAATAGGGTTTTTAGCTTTAGTCCAGACCACAGCTGAATTCTTGACTTTATTTTTCTCTTCAAAACTTGTAACTGACAATGATGTGCGAATGCCACTTTCTCCCAGGTCCTGAAAGCCTAGTTGGGACCATCTCTTACTTATGTCATACCTGTAGAGTGAATTAGGCAATGGTGGGAGTGTTTACATTCTGAAATTGAACACAGATCAGGGATTTTTCCTTGTGAGAGCTGATTGTTAAACATTTATTACTTTCACAGGTTTACCCATCCTAGTAAGTGGCATGACTGTGCACTCAGTTGCTAAAACCTATGGGTCATCTTTGGTTCCTCTTTCCCTTACTGCCAATATTTTATCAGTCATCTAGTCTCACAACCTCTACCCCCAAGTGATGTACATTTTTTTACTATCTCCATGGTTGCTGTCCTAGTTTAGGTTGCCAGTACATACTGCCTGGATCACTGCAATGGGCTTGTAATGGACCTCCTGGATACCACTTTGTGAAACCATGTTTTAAATGCAGACCATGTCAAAATCTTTTAATATGTAGACCATATCAAAATAGCTAAATTCTACATCTGAAATCAATTTTACCATATATGTTAACTAACTAGAATTTTAAAAAAACTTGAAATTAAAAAAATGTAGATAATATCATGTCACATGACTATCCTCAGAGTAAAACCCAGGCTCCTTAACTTCAGCCTACAGTGACTTCCCTGTTTTGCCTCAACATAACTTTACAGTTTCATCTTGTCTTTTCTTCAGCTCTCCCTGTGTTTTGGCCACATCGTTCTTTCTGTTCCTCAGTTCACCAAGGTCATTTCCTGTCTGAACCAGCCTTTGCCATGGCAGTTCCCTTTACCATTAATGTCTGTCTCCCTACTTCCATTTCTCTGTATGGTTGCCTCCTTCCTCTCATTCAGGACTTAGCTCTAATATCTCTTCCGCAGTGAGACTGTTCCTGACCAATCAACCTAAAGGAGTCTTTAACTTTCCTATAATATCACCGTGTGTCATTTCACCTTAGCACCTGTTCCTACCTACTATTTCCTTGTTCTTTTATAGTGCCTGGCACACAGTAGGCTCTTAATAATTGCTTGTTGGAAGAATGAATTAACTTAGAGTGATTAAAACACTGGCTCAAAATATGTTCCACACACAGCTTCTTTCTTGTCTGAGGCCCAGTGGCAGAGGGTGGCTGGGAAAAGCTGTCAACCCTAGTTTGGGAAAAGAAAGTGGAAAATGGTTCGAGTGGCAGAAATAGAAGGTCAAAGAGCCAAGAGAACTTATATGAGAATATTGCTGCCATAGTAAATGGTGTCTAAGTATCAGATATTAGGATGTGGTTGGTGACTAAGAAGTGCTGAACTGGAAGCAAGAAAAGAATGGAGGCAGAATACATGGGTCAGTCCTGAGTCCAGACAGGCATGGGGCCAGCACTGGAGCTTAGGTAATCCTCCACACTTCTATCAGATAGTGATAGCCCGTCCTGAACTCTTTCTGAAGCCCTCCTTCAGCCCTGACTTTGCCTATCTTAAAGCCTAACTCTCATAGATCAGCTATCACAACCAGATTTCCCTCTTAGAGAAGTGTCAGGAGAGGTAAATACTCCATTGCTAGAGTTCATGGCTCTTCCCACAATAAAGTGGTAGTTGTGTTCATTCACTGACTTTTATACTTTCTAGGTGTAAACAAACTTTTTTTTTTTTTTGCATTGTTACATTAATGGTGCTATAAACAGAACTTTCTAAGAATGACTATTCTTACCCTCTTAGATTCTTAGATTCTTATTATAGAAAGGGCCTTGATCAATTATTTTATTTATTTATTATATTTATTTATTTTTTTTCCTAATGTTTATTTCTGAAAGAGAGAGAGAGAGAGCAAGCACGAGTGGGGAGGGGCAGAGAGGGAGGAAGTCTGAATCCAAAGCAGACTCCAGGCTCTGAGCCTTCAGCACAGAGCCGCCCGATGTGGGGCTTGAACCCACGAACTGTGAGATCATGACCTGAGCCAAAGTTGGACACTTAACCAACTGAGCCACCCAGGCGCCCCTTGATCAGTTATTTTAACAGCTCCCTTATTTTATGAAGTGCTTATTTGACCTGCTCCAGGTCACAAAAGTAATAGCAGACTCAAGATTAAAATCTGTATTTCCTGAACTCATGACCACTTAATTTGGATTCAAAACTGGCATTCAACTGTCATCTGAAAAGTGAGAAAGAGACAAATAAGTAAGTTGCCATCAATATCACGGACTGATTAACCAGTAGCAAAACCCTCCAGATGTCTTTTGGTGTGGATACAGCTTGACCCCTCTCTTCTTACCCTTCTGATTTGCAAACAGTAATGACTGATGACATTCTGAATGTTGGTCACAGGGCCTGGAAAGATCCTGAGAGGGTTTGGATCAAGTATAGATTAGGTTATACTTGATATCATTTTTGTTACGGCATATTATATTATTTTCTAAATGGCACTTGTAGTCTCTGGTTACTATGTAAGATTTTACTGGATACTTGATTAGCCAGATGTCTGTTTCTTGACTACTTCAGGTAAATAGAACTTGACTGTACTTAGAACAGTTTTTGTTAGTATTACATAGTTTTTACTCTTAGATTGTTCTTTTATAACCTAACAGTTTTAGTTTATTCTCTTTTCTTGAAGAAAAGAAATTGGTTGTAGCATACCTGGCATATAGCAGATATAGTGGTCCGGAGGGAGGAAAAATTCAAACCATTCATGTAAAACAACTGAAACAGGACACATATATAGTAGGACTCAATTATATGATGGTGGTACCAATATGGTAATAATAATTCTCTTCAAGTTCAGCATCAGAGAGTTTGGTGGAAAGATCCCATTTCCTCAGCTGGTCTTTTCAAGTTTTCCTTTTTGATCTTTGAATTGCCTTTTGATAATCTCTCTCTTCTTTGAGAGTTAAAGTCTTGCAAGTTCTTATTAGGTGGGTTCAGAATATGAGAGTGTTCCATTAAGCCAGAGAATTGCTTTCTGAAATTGGCAAGTAAGATTTTTGCAAGTTAAGAAAGTCACTGAATTTCTACCATGCACAAAGCACTCTGTCTTCTAGCAGCTTACACTCCAGTCAATATTCTCCTAATGTGTTTGGAGCCAGTTTAATGAATTCAAAGAGAGAGAGCTTTTTTTTTTGTTGTTTCCTTTGCCATTTTAGCCAGCTGGAAATGCCTCATAAAAAAGAGGAAATTCCATGATAATGGAAACAAAAAAGTGGGCATTTTGCACATTAGGAAGGAGGCTACTTCAGGTGCCATTAGATGCTGCATCATTCTTGTGGTTGTTTGAATAGCATCTAAAGTTGAATTATAGCAGATGAGAAAAATCCTCTCAGGATAGGAAGAAGAAAATATGTCTTATAAACCTAACCTTTGGCATATTAAAAATTCAGAATGCTTAACTTTTACAACGTTATATCTCTTCCAGTTAAAAATAATCTGATATGTAGGTAATTAGGAGAGATAACATAGAGGATAGATTTACAACTATTATTTTCTTTGGCTTTAGGTGGTAATAGGTGGGAAATACTCATGAATATTATAAACAAAAGGCAGTCAAATACTGGGTAGATGAAGCTGAAGGAAGGAGATAATTATATACTGGTAGAAGCCAGTGAGAACTGCTGGCAATTATTTTTTTGCATATTTTTAAAGTAATATGCATTTTTAAAAGTTTATTTATTTTGAGAGAAAGAAAGAGTGCACATACGAGTCAGAGAGGGGGAGAGAGATAATCCCAAGGAGGCTCTGCACTTACAGTCCCAAGCCAGACACAGGGCTCCATCCCAGAACTGTGAGATAATGACCTGAGCTGGGATCAAGAGTTGAAAGCTCAACCGCTCAACTGATTGAGCCACCCAGGTGCTCCAATTTATTTGCTTTTTGTATGGTGGCTTCCTCTCCCAAAATCTAAATTTTGAGTGAAGTGTTGTGGCCAGAACTTCATTCTAATCAATAATACTCAATGTTTTAGGGTTTCATTAATTTATATAATAATTATTATATAATATATATATAATTATTATATATATATATATTATATAATAATAATTTATATAATAATTAATTTATATAATAAACATTTTTGGTATGCAAATTGTATTTCAAGGCACTGGATTGGGTACTGTGAATATAACCGTAGACATGTCAGTCAGACAGAATCTCTGCCACCATGGAACTTAGTCTAGTGGAGAGGCAGATATTGCACAAGTGATTATGAATGTGATGATTAGTTCTCAGAAATTCAGAGTGTTATGGAATCAAATAACCAGGCAACCTTATCTAGTTTGGTAAGAGAGAGGTTCATATGAGGAAGTAACATTCAAACTCAGAAAGCAAGGATTAGTGGGAGTTAGCCAAATGAAGTGGGATGTGTGTTCATGTGTGACAGAGGGATAATGGTGCTGGGTCAGAAAGGAAGACTGAGCTCCAGAAATTCCAGGCGGGGGAAACCTCATGTATGGGAACCTAGATGTGGCTGGAGTTCCGTGAGGTGGGAAGTGAGGCAGGAGAGATGAAGCTCCAGAGATAAGCATGGAACAGATCACTCAGGGTCATGCCAGGGATTCATGCTTCAGCCTGAGGGTAATGGGGAGCCCGGGAGGGAATTTTGATTCCTAAGGAAAGATCCCTCTGGTGTCAGCTGGCAAGGGTGGAAATGAGAGCATCAGTCAGTGGCCTGTTGTAGAAATGTAGGTATTTGGGCATTCTGGACTCCTCCTCCTGGCTTAGTTATGAAGTCTTAATTAAGTTATTAAGAAACATCCTTTACTACATTTCTATCATTTGCCCTCTCCTTTTTCATTTCTAATATGCTTGTGAAAAACAACTTTCTTCCTCAGGACTTTACCATCTACAGTCTGCTTATAAACCACAGGGAAAGACATTTTCCAAAACACTGAAGAGGCATATATGTTTCCCTCTTTTAGAAAACTGCAGATGCCTCACCGATGAACCCCAGTACCCCAGGTGCTTGCTTCCAGCCTCATTTTACTCCCAACACTCTTACCCCGGGCGGGCGGCTTGGCCTCCTCATTGGCCCTCCTGCTGGACTTCCTGTGCTTCCACTGCCTGTAGTCACTTTCTTCCTCTTCCCACTTTACTGGATGTCACCTGATCTCAATAAAGTCCCAGTTCCTCTGTGGAGTCCCAGATTTCATCTTCCTTCTTAACTACTCATTCCCGGAAACCCAGTGCAACCAATTGTCTTCACTACCAGCACTACCACCACACCTTTGATTGTTACTCATTGTTTCAGGTATGTTTCTTGGCTCAGTAATTGTTGTTATGGACTAAAGGAAGAGTTGTGCCTCCCCAGATTCATGTATTGAAACCTTACCCTGCAATATGATAGCATTAGGAAAATTGACCTTAAGGAGGCAGAGCCCTCATGCATGGACTAGTAAGTGCCCTTATGAAGAGTAAAGAGAGAACTTGCTGTGCTCAGCTGGGTGAAAGACAAACCCGCGTCTTCAACCTGAAAACCGCCCTTACCAGAGCTCGACCAACCCCGCAGTCTGATCTTGGACTCCCTCCCAGTCTTCAGAACTGTGAGAAATAAATTCTAGAGTTTGCAAGCCACTTAGCCTATGGTAATTTGTCATATAGCAGCCCTAATTAAGACAATTGGCTTATTTCTACTACAAACACAAAATATACAATAAATGATGAGGAATATTGCTTTTATCAAAGGTAATACTTCTGTCAGCACTTTAGGTAATAAAAATATCATTTAGGCATATTTATGGCTTTTAAACACTATTATTTTAGGTTACAATTGAATTTTTTCTAAACTAGGACTTCACTTTAAAATGAATTATATACATATATCTAATTAAATGCATTTTTCTTTGAGGAGTAAGTCACTTTTTAAGAAAAGAAAATGGTGAATATATTATGTATATTGCTTTAGTACGGATGAATAAATTCATGTTTTGGAAAGAAGAGTCTGTGATTAATGAAGACATTTTATGGAAATACTTACAAATATCTTGTATTTATAAATGAATAAATTCCTCTTCCCTTCAGTATAAATATTATTGCACAACAGAAAGAATATTCTGTGCTAAGATATTCCTTACTGCTCTACCTATACTATGTTGAACTTAGTCATGTGCTATATCAAATCAGAGTGTGCCTTATTATTTTGATTAATAATGACTTTCTGAACTACCATTTGTTTCTTCATTGAAGTACAGCAAGGTTACTATGTGACTTCATTATTTTGTAGCTCCTCAAAGCCTAAATAGAACTATATTCAACTAGTTATAAGCATGTTTGTATGATCTGGCTCAAAATGCAAAAACAAGTTTCGAAAAATTTACTCATTCATTACTTCAACACATACCTTTTGTGATTACAGAGTGTCACACACTGTATTAATTACTGGAACATCCCCAACCTTAATGAGGTCGGTTTAGAAAAAAATTAAGGAAAGACAGCCAGCAGTTACAGCACAAAACATACACGCCTTGTGACAGATAGAGATAAAAGAGCTCTACTGTGCTCTAGAGTACGCTGAGTCCAGGCCATGTCTGATATTTTTGCTGCATTTTGCTGCATAACCAGTTGGCTATAAGGCAGTTTTGCTGCAAAAGATAAAAATCAAAAAATAAAAGGGCAACAATCACTAAAAGGGATATAATGAAACATGTAAAATGAATAACAACATTAAAATTTTGTTTTGAATACATTTAAAATATGTGTAGATTCGTGGCAATGCTGTGCAAATAACATTTTATTTTGTGGATTGTTCCTAAGCACTTGTCTTCAAAGTCTTTAATTCATAGTATACATTTTTTTTACTTTGTCTCCTTGTTTAGCATCTCACTTTTTCTTTTTTTGCTAAAATTTCTTCCTTCATTAAAAGAGGTATCAGTGGAGTTCCTGAGTGCATCAACAGTTAAGTGTCTGACTTTTTAAAAAAAAATTAATGTTTTATTTATTTCTGAGAGAGAGAGACAGCATGGGCAGGGGAGAGGCAGAGAGGAAGGGAGACACCGAATCCAAAGCAGGCTCCAGGCTCTGAGCTAGCTGTCAAAACAGAGCCCGATGCGGAGCTCAAACCCACAAACCGTGTGATCATGACCTGAGCTGAAGTCGGACGCTTAACTGGCTGAGCCACCCAGGTGCCCCTTAAGTGTCTGACTTAAGTTCAGGTTATGATCTCATGGTTGGTGTGTTCCAGCCCCGTGCTGGGCTCTGTGCTGACAGCTCAGAGCCTGGAGCCTGCTTTGGATTCGGTGTGTTCCTCTCTCTTTGCACATTAATAGATGCTCCAAAGTTCTTTGGAAAATGTGGATTCAAAACTCTGTGCCACTGTATAGACCATTATGAGGGTAGGGTTTAATAATATAAAAATGGGAGTATTGCATCAGTGGAGAAATGAAACCAAACTGTCAACCAGTCGAAACTTGTGAACTGTCAACCAGTTTTTTTTTTTTTTTAATGGCAAAATTGCCTTGTAGGTAATTAGTTCTTCAACAGAAATTTTTATGGTGGAAATGCTTGCCACAAAGATGCTCTAGGTAGTGAAACTACCTGGATCCAGCCTGGGCATTAGGGAAGGCTGTTAGAAGAAGATGAACACAATGAGGTATTGTTCAAAGGGACAGCAGGTGCTAAGGTCCTGTGGTGAGAGAACAGTCCTGGAATTCAGGGGTGAAGAGATGGAGGGCAGGGATCAGAAGGAGTACATGTTCCAAGGGTGTTCTGTAGAGAACCATGTTAAAGAAGTTTGGAACTTTGAGGAGAAGGTCTTTCCTTCCCCAATGAAGCTTTCTTGTGTTTCTGTTTTTTTCCTATTGTAAATTTAAGAGAGATTTTGAAGGAGGAAGTTACCTTCAAAGTAACCAGCCAAGACTTTTAGAATACAGAGCTTGTTTATTCTTTACATAAGTAGGACTAAAGATTTTGTCCTTTTCCAGCTTCTTAGAGATTTTTTAAAGCACATAGGCATGAGCTACAATTAGAGTGAAAGAGTTACTGAGCCCAGATGCTGGAAAGCAGTACATCTGCAGCAAGACTTTATCATCTGAAAGGAGGATTTCTGTGTCTATAGATTGAAGCTATAGAAGAATTGTTTGTATGGGGCTCAGAATTCTTTTTATCAGGACAAGAAATGTGATGTGTTTGAGGGAATGGGAAGTAATAGATGTTATGCTTGAAGACTGTGAAATCTTGTTAGCTGCTTTTGAGAAAGCATTTTCAAGTCAGGTTTTAGTAATCATGATCAGAATTAGGTATTTTCTCTACCATTTTTCATTATTCCGGACTCCAGTCCCTTATAATTATGAACAGAGACAAAGGAAAATGAAGAAGGATTGGAACTGCCCCCAGGAAGCTTTGCCTTATTTCTCATCCTAATGGCCAAAGGTTGAAGAACACTGCTTGATTCGAGGAGCTCTTTAACTGGTTCCAAAGGACCATTGAGTCCAATTCGTACAAATTGGAGAGATGGAGTAACTGAGACAAGTTCCAAGCTTCCTTCTAGGGATTTAGAATATAGAATGCTTATTTTAGGAAAAGAAATCCGCCAAGTTTTCTTTTTCTTTCTTATTCCTTAATGTTGACGTAGATTTAAGCTTTGGCTTTTCAGTGTATATGTGAAGTGACTGTCCGTATGGAATATCACCCAGTAGAAGAAAAAAGTATTTCCAGATGCTCGCTCTTTTCTTTCTTTCTTTCTTTCTTTCTTTCTTTCTTTCTTTCTTTCTTTCTTTCTTTCTTTCTTTCTCTCTCTCTCTCTCTTTCCTTCGTTCCTTCCTTCCTTCCTTCCTTCGTTCCTTCCTTCCTTTCTTCCTTTCTTTCTTTCTTTCTTTCTTTTTCTTTCTTTCTTTCTTTCTTTCTTTCTTTCTTTCTTTCTTTCTTTCTTTCTTTTCTTTCTTTCTTTTTCTTTCTTTCTTTCTTTCTTTCTTTCTTTCTTTCTTTTCTTTCTTTCTTTCTTTCTTTCTTTCTTTCCTTCTCTTTCTTTCTTTCTTTCTTTCTTTCTTTCTTTCTTTCTTTTTTTCTTTTCTCAAATGTTAGACATGGAGGAAGCAGAGTGGTTTTGCTCCCTGACATTGCAGGTCCCAGAGTCACTGCACCTGAGCCTGTCACCACAGCAGGTGGCCTATCCCTGTGTTTTCCATCTCAGACTCAGGAGCCTTATGGTTGGGAAGCCAGTGTCTTTTCTGAACTCTGGGTGGTCTTCATGTCTTCTTACTTCACTGTTACAAGAAACTACCTTCATGAATGTGAAGGTGTCTGATGAGAGCTGCACACTTTGACTGTAGGTAACAGATTTTACTTCACAACCTTCTGGACTTCCAGAAGCACTATCCCCTTAGGGCCATGCAGAGTTGAAATTGAGGCAGCGCTTTGTAGGATGTGCTCCCCAAGCACCTGGAAGTCTTGGGCCTGGGAAATGATTAGTCCTTGACCAAAATTATCTTGCTCTGCCCTTTACTGTGAGATTATATCTTTCCTACTTTCTTTCATATAAAGATAGTAATAGGAAATGGTAGAAATTCATATTTTAAAGTTAAATTTTAGAGAAACAGAGTTGGCAATTATTTGGGTCGATCTTAAAAAAACTATCAAGAACTGTGAAGGGTCTAAGGTTTTACTATACTTGCAATCTAAAAAGTTAATATATTACAGTTTTGTGGATCCTGTCAGAAGATAACTGACTCCTGTATTAGAGACAAAGGACTTTATTTTCGTGGCACAATGACATGGGCATCAGCATATTTGCATCCGTCCCCTGAGTCCTAAGGGCAATACAGAGAGGGCCAGGTGGCACTAGCATGTGCAGAGAGTAGCATGAGAAAAGAGGATACTTGAGTGTATGGAACTAGAATCTTCTATAATGGACAGTAAGCATGGCTGCCCTTTCGTCAGGAGAGAGATGATGCCATCTCTGTCCTGAAAGGCTGTTTGCTATGTATCATTCTTGAAAAGAGTCTGGAACAAGAGACAGTAAATGTCACGTGCAGAAGAACAAAGGTCTATGGCCTTTTTTTTCTCAAGAAAAAATAATTTTTCTAGTTGGCCAAATCTGTAAGTCTGGAAACTACTGAACTACATTTAATTCTAGAGAATAAGGGGAAAGGGGGAAAAATAAAAAAGAGAGGACAGTCATTTTGTGGAAGTATGTGGAGTTGACAAAAATTCCCCCTGAGGTTCTTTATCTGACTCCTAATTCTAAGTAATTAACCAGCTCTTAAAGTTAGCTTTATATTCTGTGCGCTATTAGTAGGAATAATGGCTTTAATTATTTTTTCAACAATTAACTTATAGCCATAATGATTCTAAAGTACAGTCTGAATAATGTAAACATTTTGGATCATGTCATATTTGTGGAATAAGTGGCTTTTGAATTCAAATTGAGAATTTTAACATTGGCAGTTTTCGAAAATGTATGATAATTTTACATTTTTGTGAAGTGATCATTGAAATTTTCAAACAGTTTAAAAAATTACTGTTAAGGGGCGCCTGGGTGGCTCAGTCGGTTAAGCCTTCGACTTCATCTCAGGTCATGATCTCATGGTTTGTGGGTTCGAGCTCTGCGTCAGGCACTGTGCTGACAGGTAGCTCAGAGCCTGGAAACGACTTCATTTTCGGTGTCTCCCAGTGTCTCTGACCCTCCTTTGCTCACACTCTCTCTCTCTCTCTCCCAGAAATAAATTTTAAAAAGCATTAAAAAATAAAAAAAATAAAAAAATGATTGTTAAAGAGGTAATGTGAATCTTGGGGAGAAAAAAATGGGACCACTTACTATAAGCCTCATACATGAGCTCATCCTCTATGTAACTACTCTGATTTTTTAGTATTAAGATTTTAGTTTTGTTAGGATTGAATCCAGTCAGAAATTGTGGTGTGTTTCCAAAGAACACAGGCTAAGGAAGGTTATAGGTACTGAGTACATGTAAGACCTACTTGCTTGAAGAAAGAGGAAACTTCTGTAGAAGCTAGAAAAAAGACCTCAGGCTTTTGTGAAAGGAGTTGTTTTAAGAAAATAGATTTCCTGGAAGCATTTTCATTGAAGATACTAGAATATACATTCTGAAGCTTTATGTGACTTTTGAGTACATGACTAATCTGCTGAGATTTTGAGATTTCTTTTTTTTTCTTTTTTTGTTGTTTATTTATTTTTGAGAGAGAGACAGTGTGAGCAGGCGAGGGGCAGAGAGAGAGGGGACAGGATCAGAAGTGGGCTCTGTGTTGACAGCAGCAAGCCCCATACAGGGCTTGAACTCTCTAACCATGAGATTGTGACCTGAGCTGAAGTGGGACACTTAATCGACTGAGTCACCCAGGTGCCTCGAGATTTTGGTATTTCTAAATTACTTTGGTAAATGTGTAGAAAATAAACTTTCAATAATAAAATCTCAAAATATCTTTGTGGCAGAGGACTTATAAAGTCCCTCTAATATGCCAAGTAATGGATAAGAGACATAAATAACACATTTTCCATTCTTTTGGGAGCAATTACCATGAACTACAAACCAGAATAATAATGGCTAAATGAAAATTTTGCATCTTTTTCCCAAAGAAGTGGTTTAAGAAGAAAGATGGAAAAGAAAGAAACAAAGCAAAAGAAAACAAAACTGTGCTGGTTTTCTAAAGGGAATTATTCTGTCTGATGGCTAATTGCCAAACAGTGGTATGAGTCTAGTGCATCTTTTTGTCAAATGGGGAAACTACACAGTCCCATTTGCTGTTAATCACAGCAGTGCATGAAAGGGCTTTCATTTTAAGAAATGCGAGAAACATTGAGGCGCCTGGGTGGCTCAGTCAGTTAGGTATCCAACTTCGGCTCCGGTCATGATCTCACAGTTTGTGGGTTCGAGCTCCACATCAGGCTCTGTGCTGAATGCTTCAGATTCTGTGTCTCCTTCTCTCTCTGCCCCTCTTCTACTCATCCTCTGTCTCATTCTGTCTCTCAAAAATAAATAAATGTAAAAAAAAAGAGAGATGCAAAAAACATTGACTTGAAAACACTGATAAGTCTGGTGGCATCATGGCTAGTGGGGCAGAAGATGGGGAAAGAAAAGTTAAAAAGGTAAAAGAACCAGACAATAAGATTCTGGTTTTTTTTTTTTCTGACACCAATGTATGTTTTTGAGAAAGTGGCAGACACATTCCTAGTACATTTTTGAAAGTTAGGACACCTTATATATGTAGCCTAACTGCTCTTGCCTTAATGGGAAGCCTGATGTCTTGCTCTGTGGCATCAGTGAAATGAAATTCTGTGGGAAAGGGGTGGGGGTGAAGGGGCAGCATGCTTCGTGTCTCCCTGCCATGTGTGGCTCAGCCTCAGCCCACTGGGACTGGGCCTGTGCTGGTGGGAAGACTCTGAGCACAATAGTTTTGGCTCTGTTTTCCAGTATCTATACAGTGTGGGTGTTCGGGTGTGTAAGTTTAAAGCCTTTTCTCTTTCCTTATTCTGGTGCCCAAAAAGGAGGTGGAGTGAAATTCTCAGTGAAATACCATGGTGCTTTTGGTGGGAGGAATAAGGGATCATCAGGAAAACCTTTCTCTAGAAACTTTCTGATGAGGTACATCATTCTTTTCCTTTCAGTCATGCTGGTGGGTAAATACCAGACTTTATGGCATCTTCCACTTAAGGGATAACCCAACTCCTGGAATTCCTAATCAGCATCAGGATGAGACCACAGGGAAATGGAATTGGTTGTGTACACTGGCTCAGCATGCTAGCAGAGCTCTTTGGCTTTGGGATGGCTCTCTTATCTCTTATCTCTGTTGGCTTACTCTAGCATAATGGAGACAAACTAGAATTACAAGACCAGCATTTGAATATGGGCAGGTGGTTTTCTCTTTGTCTGAACCTTTTGCTGAATTGGAAATGATGCCCTGGGGGCCCAGTAAGTCAAACTATTTAGCAAAGTAGAAGTTTCTATTGGAATTGTGCAAATCACTGAGTAATGACCAGTATCTAATGCAGGCTTTGATCTATTCTTCAGAACATGGTAGGTGCTCCGTAAATGTCTGATGACTGGATGAATGAATGAGGTCTCTTTCACTGAGGGACCTTGTGCTGTAGTAAATACTTAGTCAAAGATTTGGGGATTTGGGTTTCTGATCAAATTTTTATCCATTAGAGATATAATAGACAACTATCTGGTCCTAGAAAACTCATAACATATCTATGTGTATACCTCTAAAACCTGGTTTTATGAGCTCTCAGAAATATAACATTCCAGGGCAGGTCAAGCTCCAGCCCCATTTCATATTTAATTTATTTTTGGATGGTCATGATGATTTCTAATTTGACCTAAGTTCCCTTAAGCCTTTCTAGATGCCAGTAGGGGAAGCAAAATTGATTTTTACCGTTGTATTTTATCTGATATTCTTGAGACATTTAGAATTGATCAAGTCTAGGATGAGAAGACATGATCAGTATTTACTGGGCACTTACTGTATACCTGGCATTGAGACAGCTTATGAGGAACCAGGAGGACAATTTTATGATCTCTACTTTCAAGAGTTCCCAGTTTGGTGGAAGATACAAGCAGGGCAACAAATACTGTATGTGTTTAATTAGGAATCTTCCTCAAAGATGCTCAATTCTAGGCATTGTGGCATAGAACAACTGGACTGTGAATACGCCAAGGCCAAGGCATTGATTACTAGTATATTTCTAGTACTCAGTATAGCTCCTGGCATATTGTAGAAGCTCAATAAAAGATTGTTGAATGAGTGAATGAAGGAGTTATAGGGTGCAAGCTTAATGAGACAATGGCATAATAAAGAAAACATAACACATTGGAAGAAAAACAGAATAAAGACCAGTAACTGGTGACACTGAGCAAGGTTATAACTGAAATTAATGTACCAAATATATAGTTGTTGTTTTTTTTTCAATTTTTTTCTGGTTTATTTATTTTTGAGATGGAGAGACAGAGCATGAGTGGGGGAGGAGCAGAGGGAGAGGGACACACAGAATCCGAAACAGGCTTCAGGCTCTGAGCTGTCAGCACAGAGCCTGATGCAGGGCTAGAACCCACGAACCATGAGATCTGACCTGAGCTGAAGTTGGATGCTTAACTGACTGAGCCACCCATGTGGTCCCTATGGTTTTGTTTTTTTTAAAGATCTTTCATATTTTTCTCTTAAGGAATCAAATTACTTTTACGTTTATTTGATATTTGTATTATCTGAATTTACTTTTGGGGAGTTAAATTTTTTGGAAGTGTGAGATAAACAGAAGAAACTGATCTTACAAAAGGCTTAATCTTGTCTATTAATGTAGTAAGTTGTAGTTTAAATAAGTGCTTAGAACATCCATCATTTTCAACAGCAGCTAAATATGTAAATTGCTTTTTGTGGCATAAGGAATGCTTTCCATTTAAAATATGGAGCAATGCATTTTTCTTTGAAAGCATTTTTCTTGGTTACAGATCTGGTTTCTTTTTCCATAGGTTCTAGGATTTTCTGACAGCCCAGCAATAAAGGTTATTTCCCCCAGAAACTCACATAAACTTGGAATGGAAAGATTGGCTTTTTGACCAAATGTTCTTAGGAAAACCATTTGGTAGGAAAGAATACTGACCCTTCTAGATGTTGCTTTCAGACTTTCTTACCTTAAAATGTCTCTGGAACAGCCAGTTCATGGCATAGCTTCTAGGTTCATCTGCTTAGGGAGCTACTGGTGCCAGAAAAAGTAGTTTTGCTTTTAAAAATCAAATGTGCGTTATGTGGGCCAAATGTACTGGCAAGAAGTGTTTTCCAGGGCACTGTAAAGATTTCTGGGTGGAACAAGGGATGAGGACCAATGCATTCTGTCAGGTAACAAATTTATAACATTAGCAATGTTCAGATTTGCAGGACATTGACCAGAAATCATCAAATAATCCATTAGAAGAAAATGGGGGAGATGGCTATCCTTATGAGACAACAAAGAGAAATGCAAGAGAAAAGATCATGTCCATTTTTTTAAAAATCTGGATTTGAATTTCATTGGAAAATGCTGGCTGGGAGTTCGTGCCTTTCTTAAAGGTTGGGGCATCCTGAAAAGTAGAGATGCATCTATTCACTTTCTCCTTTGGTAGATAACACTTGTGAAGTATAAAACAAAAAATAAATAAGAGTTTAAAATGTTAGTAATTACTATTATATTAAAAGCTTCAGTGACCTGGAGCTCTATTAGCGAGTCTTACACTTGCAAACAAAAGGTGACTTTTAGAATGGGAGTCTTAAAGGGATAAAACTAGATAGCATTAGAGGCATTAGGGAGATCTCCTTGATTCATCTATTTATTACCTTAAACATTCATTAATCTAACAAGTGCTTATGATGCCTACTATGTGTCCAGTACAGTTCTTGGCACTGGAGAAAGAGTGTTGAGCAAAGAGACAGGCTTATATTCTTGGTTTTTTTTTTTTGCTTTGTTTTGACAAAAGTAAACAAAAAATATATATGCTTGCATGTATAGTGAAAGAAAAAGAAAACTAGTAAAAGGAACAGAAAGGGGCAGGGAGGGTAGGCCTGGCAGGATATGTCAAGATTTGTTTATGGTTAGGTACACCGAGAAGGAGGGGGAGCAGTTATGGAAGAGAAGAATCCACTGGGTGTTAGTTGCTTTTTATGAGATGAGGACCTGGGGAAGGAGAAGGATAACAGAAGGATCCGGGGAGGTGTTAGTGGGAAGTCAAAACTTCCTGCTGGGTTTGTTAAGTTGCAAGTGCCTGTTAGATATTCAAGTGAAGATACTGAGTTGGCAGTTGGATAGCAAGTCTGGAGCTCAGGGAGAAGTCTGGGAGTCAGGGTTCCATAGGTCAGTTTGAGAGTCATGAGACTATTCATGGTATTTGAAGTTCCAGGACTGGGTAAAATAATATAGGACATGAGAGAGATGAGTGTGAATGGAAGAGAAGCATGAGGGTGGAGCCCAGAGGCGCTCCAACATACAAAGGTCAGAGAAGGTCCAGAAATAGAAACTGAGAAGGCATCATCAGTGTGGTGGGAAGAGACCCCAGAGTGTGGTGTCCTACAAGCCAAGTGGTTAAAGAAGCCATGAGAGACCATTGCTGACAACTGTGCTGAGAGTAAAAGGAATCACGAGAAATACAATTTGCTTAAAATGGACACACAAAATAAATCAGGAAGGAAGAGCACATGATAAAGGCGAGGGAGAGAAAGATAAGTATAGTAATTGGCTATTTAGTCTCTGCATATCTCTGATGCAACTTCCTTTTGAAATTTTATCTATAATGATTTAAACCTTAAAAGAAGGCATTTACCTCTATGAATCCCCAAGGAAACCTTGCTTTGTAGTACAAGAAGCAATTATATCCAAAGTCACTGGAGACTGTAGTCTAATGCCATTTAATATAATTTAATATCCCCTCACTAAACCTTCCCCAACATCTAACCACACAGTGCGCTGATGCAGCACGTTATTTCATTACAGTACACGTAAGCACACGTCACATCTGTCCACTTGTCTCCGTGTGCATTCCTGTTGTCCTCTCTCAGCTGGTATCATCCCTTGCCTGGGCTACTACAGCTGCTTCTGTGTTCATTCATTGGAGAGGCAGCCACCAAGATGAGATTCAGTGTACAAGACATTTATCGGCAGAAACACCTGTGAGGGATAAATGGGAAGCAAGCAAACAGAAGTAGGCAGCAACAGCCTTCCGACTGCCTTACACTTGTGAAAAAAAGAGGGAATGGCAGAACATTCTCAGGCAATGGGGAAGTTTAACAAAAAGTTCCAACCAGGATGGTGAGGAGTCCTCAAAGTTGCCCATTAGTGAAGTCCTACATCCCACAGGAATGGGCTAGCACGTGTACCACACTGTGACCAGGCATTAGCAGGAATTGACCAGGGCTTGGGGGAGAGTGGCAGAGGGCCATTGGGGTGGGACTTCAGCTCACTTGTGGGCCACAGTGAAAGACACAGCCGAGGCTGTCAGTCCACCAAGCCCTTCGTAGGCAGTTCTTTTAAAGGGGATTTGAGCTAAAGATGGTTGGAATCATTAAATTTTAGTAACTTAGAGAAGGGGCCCCACAGGGCTGAATTTCACAGTCCCTGGAGAGGTACCAGCTGGATGGTGCTAGTATCTCTGAGGCTGTTTTTGGAAGTGCTGTAAAAGTTGTACACTCAGTTCAGATGCTATTGCAAGAAGGTAAAGAAGCATTGCTTGGAGGAAAGGCCATACTCAGGAGGTGTTCAGGAAATTGATGGCAAAGAGCAAGTCCCTTCCTTCTCCAGCTTTGTATATCCTTCTAGAGTCTCTCTTTGGGAAGCTGAACAGGGAAGAAGCCAACAAGGTAGCAACAGGATTTAGAGAGTCCCAAATGCAGCATCACAAGGCACAATAAAGAAGGGTGGGCTTGGGGCTGAAGACAGTAACTTAATACCTTAATAATTGGCGTACCGTGTGAACTGCTTTCCATTGTTTTTGTACTCCTGTGTTTTGTTTCATCCTTTATGGTGGATCCACATAGATTCCTGGCTCCTCCTGATATATGAGGAGCCTTGGGATATATTTCCAGATCTAGGCAGAAGGAAATAAAATAGCACATCAGAGATGTTTCTCTTCTGGAGACTATTCTGTTTCTAGTTCCCTCAAGACTAAAACCAAAATGTTTTCTCACAGAGAGAAATGCCCCCTTCTTCTTTCCTTTAGATCTTGATTTCTGTTAGTGAGTCCTGTTAACTGAGGCTTCACTACCAGTTCAGCATCAACATCCTTTACCAGGGAGCCTCCCTAAGCTGTTCTATTCACCTCAAGTTTTTCCAGTTTACTTTCAAGTAAGCACTAAGATGCTCATTAAGTGATGCATGAATTGACAAAATTGGGCCAGCAGCTCTGGATACTCAAGCATGTATGTGTAGAGAGATCGTTTATTATAAAAGTTTACAAATCCCTTTAAAGTCTTTCTCTTAAAGATCACATATCAAAATTTTTAGAATTTAGAGGCCAAAAGGCAATCAAGGGTATTATATAGGCACTTACATTAGGGTGGCCAAATAAATTTATTTTTTGAATTTTAACTTAAATTCTAGTTATTTTACGTACAATGTAATGTTGGTTTCAAGAGTAGAATTCAGTGATTCATCATTTACATACCACACCAAGTGCTCATCACAAGTCCCCTCCTAATACCCATCACCCATTTCACCTACCCCCACCCACCTTCCTCCATCAACCCTCAGTTTGCTCTCTATCTTTAAGAGCCTCTCATGGCTTATTTCCCTCCCCCCCTAATATATTCATATGTTTTGTTTCTTAAATTCCATATATGAGTGAAATCATGTGGTAGTATAAATATGCCTTCCACAATATTTGGGACATACTTAAAAATTATTTCTTATTTATATGAAATACAAATCTAATACAGCATCTAATATTTTATTTCACAAACCTGGCAACTATGCCTTATATAATAATTTAAAATGTAACCACTTAAAATGTGAAAACTAATCATAGCTCCTTGGCCATAAAAACCACAGGTGGCTGGCCAGTTCAGGTCCAAGAACTGTAATTTGCTGACTTCTGCCCTGTTGTATCATTCAGGCTCCAGTTTAAGGAAACAGAAACCACTTGCAGAAAGGGATACAACAAAGAGACTTACGTCCTTACAGAAATCCCTGAAATAGCTGGAGGAGTAGGCTTTACACTGGACTTCCAGGAATGAAACCCTGAACAACGTGGCAGAGCTGGCCTGCCAAGGAAGCCATTGTCCCAGTCTGTCTCCAGTGTTATGCTCCTCAGCCTCTAGCAGAGTTCCTCTTGGCTCCAGGAACATATCATTGGAGAGTGGGGGAATCTAGAAACTACTTGAAGAACTGTTGATTTCACAGTCACATGGTGTCTGCCAATCAGCACCAGCTGATTATATGTAAAGTGCTGTCTCTCCATCTAAGTCCATTTTGAATATAAGTCTTATGCATATGCATCTGATTGGCAGTGCCTGTGTCACTGCAAGGGACTGAGAAACAGAGTTTTTAGCTTTCTGCAGGATAGGGAAAGCTGACTATAAAAAGAGAAGGTTCTATGTGGGACAAATCTGTTTACCATACTTGCTACCTTTTAACTTCTCTCAGGAATCTCATTACTTGGGCTGGTGCTGCACAGAGGATTTTGACTTGCATCTCTGTAAAAAAGGAGTCAGGTCTGCAATGCTATACCTATACTAGTGAACATAAATATTCTTTCTCTTCTGGACTCTCATCATTCCTCTGTTTTATTCTTGATAGGAGGAAGACACAGCCTTTGTTCCCTGTGGCTTTATTTACTGCAATGAGTAATTCCCTAAATCTTGTGATTTTTTTTTTTACTTCATCATATGACCCTAGCCTCTCAATTTAAATTGTTTAAGTATATTATTCTTTCTCAATCCAATGCAAATAGAGCATAGAGACAAGGCACCAGATACAAAGCAGAATTCAAATAAAACCATTTACATGAAAAATTCAAATGCATGATTTATTCTTGACATAGTTGATTCCTTAATGACAACCATTCATAAAGACTTTGAAAGAATTTGGACTAAGTTTCAAGTTACTCCCTTTCTCAAAATATCTCAGTACATGCATTCACTGAATTTTTTTTGTTCTTTCTCAAAGGAAAGCTGTTTATCCTTCCTTCAGGGCTAAGCAGTTAGCCTATGCTCTGGGTTCAATTTCTTTCTAACTTCTTCATGCCTTACTCCAGGAATTATTATCTTCTTTATGGGCATCTTCCTCTCCTCTGCAAACACACTCAGTACCCCTGATTTTGTGTACATCTTTTGATTTTGTATCTCTTGAATTATTACTCATTCTTCTCCTTTTTTCCCCCCACAAAAGTTCTCAAAGGAATGGTCTACATTTATTGCTGTTATCTCTTACCTTTCACTTCTTTTTTTTAAGTTTATTTATTTGGGGGGGGGGAAGGACAGAGAGAGAGGGAGACAGAGAATCCCAAGCAGATTCCCCACTGTCAGCTTCAACCCCATGTGGAGCTCAAAACTTAGGAAACCATGAGATCATGACCTGAGCCAAAACCAAGAGCCAGACGCTGTACTGACTGAGCCACCCAGGTGCCCCACTTACCTTTCACTTCTTATCCTTCTGCAATCTTGCTTCTATTCCCAACAACCAGCCAAAAAATATCCTTTCAAGCATACAGTTTGTTCTCTTAGTAGGCAACCAAGGGTCCTATCTCAGGTTCCTTCTTCATCTTTTTCTAGCATCTGAAGCTATTCATACTTCTTTACCTGTGTTTGAATTTCTTTTTCTTCAATCTCTGTGATGCTGCATTGTTTACTTCCTCCTAATATATGGCTGTGACTGTTTCTGCTTTCTTTACCTTTGCCAACCTTGTGAGCCTGTTCCATCAGTTACTCCTCTCTTGTTTTATTTTCAGGCTTTCATTTTTCAATGATCATTTCCCTGAAAACAGGCTTCAGTCTCTCTATTCACAGAAAAGAAAAATCCTTCCCTTGAGCCTGACGTCTCCACAAGTTTTTGTCCTATGTCTCACATTGTTCTCATTCCAGAATTCTTGAGAGTTTAGTGTATCTATACACTCTTCTTTTCTTACAACTTAACCTCTCATACATGATTTCCACAACTTCTGTCCTCTACTCCCCAAAATTCTTTCCTTACATAGACTCTATGGCCTGCTATATCCTGGTTATTTTACTATCTTTTGGTGCTTCCTTTTGGGCTGACTTCTTTCCATGCTCTCCTTCCCATGCTTATAAGTGGATATTTTCTAAAGTTATAGTTTTTTTGCCTCTGTAAGTTTGCTCTGATACTCTCATCCTGCCTGCAGTTTCAACTCTTAGATGACTCCTACATTGCCATCTCCAGCTCTTTCTAAATTCTTTCATTATGGTTGTTTAGATGGACACAGTTGAGTGCTTGAAACATGGGCCAGGATGGGAGCTATAGTCAGAGGAGGGTCACTGGGCAACAAGAACTTCTAGGAGTTATTTCAAGTTAAGTCCTTCGAGAAGACTCCAGAGTCAAATTGGAGACCATAAAAATCAATGTAAGTGCTTACTTAGGAAAAGTAATATAAATGAAGAATAGAACCAAAAGTCAGGGTCAACTCAAAACAAAACAAAACAAAACAGGATTGAGTGGAAGAAAGTTTAAAACATGCTATAAACATCCAGAATCATTTCTACAAATGTTTTTGGGGAATCCATGGATCATCTCAGATAACAGATGATATGTAGTGGGTGGTGCCAGATTCACCTCAAGGTGCAAATTCTAGGCAGTCAAGTCCCAAACTCCCTTAGGTCCCTTGCTTCTCTCTGCTATACTTCCCCACATAGATTGCATTCTGGAAACTAATGTTCTCCTTCTCCTCCGCCTCCACCACCACCTCCTCCTTCTCTGATAAAAACACTGCCATTCTATTAGCAACATCATCCCAAACCTTTGGGCTTTGAATTCTCCCTCAACTCCCACATCTAATGTGTTGCCAGATCCTGCCAACTCTTTATGATATTTCATTATTTTTCTTCTATTTCCAATGTTTTCCTCCCTTCATTTACTCTTACCTGGACATGTCAATGGTTTTATAATAGATTTTTTTTTCTGCAAAATATCAGATTTAACATTTACGTAAACGTAAATATAATAGAGTTTTTAATTTTCATTTTAGAGAGCATGTGAGTGGGAGAGAGGGGCACAGGGGGAGAGAGAATCTCAATCAGGCTCCATGCTTGGCATGGGCCCTGACATAGGGCTCAATCTCACAACCATAGGATCATGACCTGTGCTGAAATCAAGAGTTAGGTACTCAACCGACAGAGCCACCCAAGTGTCCTGGTTTTATAATAGACTTCTTAATGTTTGTTGTTTGATTTTGAGATTTTTTTTTTTTAAGGTGAAATTACGTATCCAGGCCAATTGCTTGCTTCTAGGGCACAAAAGAGTTGAGGAATACTAATTGGATAAGGACGCTGCATTAAAAGGGTGGTTTAAGAAAGTGTGCTTTCTTTGGTGTCCCTTGGTATAGTTTCCTGAGGTCCCTTTGCCCCACTTAGGTGCCTTATAAGTAGATTCATATGTTTGACATCATGATGTTGGTTTGTACCCCACTTATACCAACTTTCTCCAGACTTTTCTAAAAAAATGTTTATTTATTTTTGAGAGATAACCACACACAGTGTGTATGTGGGAGAAGGGCAGAGAAAGAGGGAGACACAGAATACGAAGCAGGCTCCAGGCCCTGATTCTGTCAACACAAAGCCCAGTGCAGGGCTCAAGCCCACAAGCTGTGAGATCATGACCTGAGCTGAAGTCAGATGCTTAACCGACTGAGTCACCCAGGCACCATGAGACTTTTTAATTTTAATATAAATTTTAGTTAGTTAACATACAATGCGATATTGGTTTCAAGAGTAGAATTCATACAACACCCAGTGCTCATCACAGTGCCCTTCTTAGTACCCATCAGCCATCTAGCCCATCTCACCACTTCTCTCTGTCAACCACAGTTTGTTCTCTATCATTAAGAGCCTCTTGTGTTTTGTTTCTGTCTCTTCTCTTTATTAATTCCACATATGAGTGAAATCATATGCATATATATATATATATATATGCAATGGAATCTTACTCAGCCATCAAAAAGAATGAAATATATATATATATATATATATATATATATATATAAGAATATATATATATTCATTATCAATACATCATACAATGAATGTATATATTCATTATCAATACCTCAACCATTGGACATTTGGGCTTGACTATTGTTGATAATGCTGCTATAAACATTGTGGTGCATGTACCCCTTCAAATTTGTATTTTTGTATCCTTTGTGTAAATACCTAATAGTGCAATTGCTGGATTGTAGGGTAGTTGTATTTTTAGTTTTTTGAAGAGCTCTTTTGAAGAGCCAGAGTAGCTGCACCAGTTTGCATTCCCACCAACAGTGCAAAGGATTCACTTTCTCTGCTTCCTTGCCAATGCTCATTATTTCTTGTGTTGTTAATTTTAGCCATTCTAGTGGGGGTATGAAGTTGTATCTCATTGTAGTTTTGACTTATATTTCAATGATGAGTGATATTGAGCATGTTTTCATATGTCCGTTAGCTATCTGTATGTCTTCTTTGGAAAAGTCTTTATTCATGTTTTGCTTTCTTTCTTTCTTTCTTTCTTTCCTTTCTTTCTTTCTTTCTTTCTTTCTTTCTTTCTTTCTTTCTTTCTTTCTTTCTTTCTTTCTTCTCCTCCTCCTCCTCCTCCTCCTCCTCCTCTTCCTCCTCTTCTTCTTCTTCTTCTTCTTCTTCTTCTTCTTCTTCTTCTTCTTCTTCTTCTTCACATTTATTTATTTTTGAAAGACAGAGAGAGACAGAGCACAAGTGGAGGAGGGGCAGAGAGAGAAGGAGATATAGAATCCGGCTCCACAGACACAGAATCTGAAGCAGGCTCCAGGCTCCGAGCTGTCAGCACATAGCCTGATGTAGGGCTCAAGCTCACAAACTGTGAGATCATGACCTGAGCCAAAGTTGGATGCTTAACCGACTGAGCCACCCAGGTGCCCCTTTCTTCCCATTTCTTAACTGGGTTGTTTATTTTTTGAGTATTGAGTTTGATAAGTTCTTTATAGAATTTGGATACTAACCCTATATCAGATATGTCATTTGCAAATGTCATATATTTTTTTCCCATTCCATAGACTGTCTTTTAGTTTTGTTGATTGTTTTCTTTGCTGTGCAGAAGCTTTTTACCTTGATGAAGTCACAACAGTTCATGTTTGCTTTTGTTTTCCTTGCCTTTGGGGACATGGTGAATAAGAAGTTGCTTTGGCCAAAGTCAAAGAGGTTGCTGCCAGTTTTCTTCTCTATAATTTTGATTTAGGTTTCCTATGTCACATTTAGGTCTTTCATCCATTTTGAATCTATTTTGTGTGTGGTGTAAGAAAGTGGTCCAGTTTCATTCTTCTGCATGTCCAGTTTCCCTAACACCATTTGTTGAAGAGACTATCTTTTCTGTTGAATATTTTTTTCCTGCTTTGTTGAAGATTAATTGAACATAGAGTTGTGTGTCCATTTTTGGATTTTCTATTCCATTGATTTATGTGTCTGTTTTTGTGCCAGTACAATACTGTCTTGATGACTACAGCTTTGTAATATACATTGAAACCTCAAATTGTGATTCCTCCAATTTTATTTTTCTTTCCAGGATTTCTTTGGCTATTGGGGTCTTTTGTAGTTCCATACAAATTTTAGGATTATTTGCTCAAGCACTGTGAAAAATGCTGGTGGTATAGACTTTCATATGCCTCTATTTGTAACTCTCACAAGTTACTTCTTCAAGCATTTTCAGATGGCCCCAGCCCATCTTATGATTCTTAAGGTGGTACACATCTTTATATTGATTTAAACCTTTGTTATACCTCCTATCATTCCCCAAGTTTTAAAGAGTCTCATGTCAGTGTGTCCAGGAATTACTGGATCTTAGAAAGTTTTTATTACTTTTACCCAGATGACCCAGAGATTTGAGAGTCAATGGCTTATTATTCACTGAAAAGTTTTACCTTATATCACTTGTATCTAGATCTTAGTCATCTCAAATCATAGAAGTTCAGGAAAGCAACTAGATATCATGGTTTTATTCCCCTGCCCTCCCTCATCTAGAACTTTCTTCTCAGAGATGTAGCTATGATAGGTCTCAGAGTTTTTTTTTTGTTTTTACATTTATATTTTATTTTTATTTTTTGTTTCAAGTTTTTATTAAATTCCAAATTAGTTAACATATAGTGTAATATTGACTTTTAGGAGTAGAATTTAGTGATTCATCCCTTACATATAGTACTCAGTACTCATCATAACAAGTGCCTTCCTTAATACCTATCACCCATTTAGCCTGTTTGCCACTCATATCATTCCATCATTCCTCAGTTTGTTCTATATAGTTAAGAGTCTCTTATGGTTTGAGTTCCTTTGTCTTTTATTTCCTTCCCCTATGTTCATCTGTTGTGTTTCTTAAACTCTTCATATGAGTTAAATCATATGGTATTTTTCTTTCTCTGACCCACTTGTTTCACTTTGCATAATACACTATAGCTGCATCCATGTCATTGCAAATGGCGAGATTTCATTCTTTTTCATGGTCGAGTAATGTTCTATTTTGTGTGTGTGCGCATTTATGCGTGTGTGTACTGCATCTTCATTTCTTAAAGTTTATTTATTTATTTATTTTGAGAAATAGGGAGAGGGAGAGAGAGATAGAGAATGAATGGGGAGGGCTAGAGAGAAAGAGGGAGAGATAGGATCCCAACCAGGATTTGTGCTATCAGCACAGAGCCCAATGCAGGTCTCGATCTCATGAACTGTGGGATCATGACTTGAGCCAAGATTGAGAGTCAGATGCTTAACCAACTGAGCCACCCAGGCACTCCTATACCATATCTTTTTTATCCATTCATCACTGGTTGGACATCTGGGCTTTTCCTATAATTTGGCTATTATTGATAATGCTGCTATAAACACTGGGGTGCATGTGCCCCTTTTATCAGCATTTTTGTATCCTTTGTGTAAATACCTAGTAGTGCAATTGTTGGAGCATATAGTAGTTCTGTTTTTAACTTTCTGCAGACCATTCATATTATTTTCCAGAGTCCCTGCCTCAGTCTGCATTCCCACCAACAGTGCAAGAGGGTTCCCCTTTCTCCACATCCTTGCCAATGTGGTTCCTACATTGTTAATTTTAGCCATTCTGATGGGTGTGAGGTGGTATTTCACTATGGTTTTGATTTGTATTTCCCTGATGATGAGTGATATTTAGCATTTTTCATGTATCAGCCATCTGGATGTCTTCTTTGGAAAACTGTCTATACGTGTCTTCTGCCCATTTCTTAACTGGATTGTTTGGTTTTTTTGGGGTGTGTTAAGTTTGATAAGTTCTTTATAGATTTTGAATACTAATTCTTTATCAGATTTGTCATTTGCAAATATCTTCTCCCATTCATTAGGTTGTCTTTTACTTTTATTGATTGCTTCACTGTGCAGAAGCTTTTTAGGTTGATAAAGTCCTAACAGTTCATTTTTGCTTTTGTTTTCTTGGTCTCAAAATTTTTGTATCAATATCACTATTGCTACCAATCTGAATAACCATTATACTGAAAATGTTAATAATAGGCTTAGTTTGCTGAAGAGATATATATGCAGATATCACTTGGGTAAATCAAACAAGATTTAACTATCTCAAGTGAACATAAATAAGTGAGTTCAGGGGCGCCTGGGTGGCTTAGTTGGTTAAGCGTCCGACTTTCGCTTAGGTCATGATCTCACAGTTCGTGGGTTCGAGCCCCGCATCGGGCTCTGTGCTGACTGCCAGCTCAGAGCCTGGAGCTTGTTTCAGTCTGTGACTCCCTCTCTCTCTGACCCTCCCCTGTTCACGCTGTCTCTCTCTCTCTCTCTCTCTCTCTCTCTCAGAAATAAATAAAACATTAAAAAAAAATAAGTGAGTTCAATCAGAGTATACAATAGAGAAGTCACAGTGCTGTTTAAGGATAGATGGAGGTGTATGTATGGAACCCTCAGATAGAATTTACTAATAGACACACAGTTGCAGTGTGAAGTTTGAGTGAGCAAGGATCATGTCAGATCTTATAAACTTCAGAGTTGCACAATGTACGATATGATTGCAAAGGTACAGGCACTGTACACTCAGTACACTTAGCCTTGAACATCTATCTATCATACTCAACTTCCAGAACTATCTTAGCATGGGCCAAACACATTCCTAAGTTAATTTCTGTAAAGCTATAACAAAAGTCTATTATCCAGATGTCTTTGGGAATGTGGAATTTGGCAGGCCTGTAGACCTGCCACTGGGCCTATTTTGTGTAAGGCTTATGGATCTGTGCAATCTCTACTTGTACCTTTTCCTGTGTCACCTAGATTTTGATACCTAATGGTGTCATTTATATTTTTATGACTTAAATGATCAAATAAGTAAAAACATTTTTGTACATTTTGCATCCATAATGCCTAACTCACCATATTGTATTTAAAAATGTCATTTCAGCAACCATTTGTTGTATACTTAGTGAGTTTTAAGCACTATAATAAATGCTGGAAACACAAGTAGCCCACTTGATCTGTGGCTTAGAAGAATTCAGCATATTGGCAAATCAGACTGGAGCAGCCATGAAGGGATCCTTCTCAGCAATCCCGTTGATGCAGAACCCACTGCTTCTTGTAGTTATCTGACTGCTGCTGTGCTGCTTTGGGGACTTAAAGCAGTATTAGAGCTGAGTCAAGCTCCCCCCAATTAGCTCCCATGATTGAGGATGGTGGAGGTGCTAGCCCTGACCACTTTTGCCTTAAGCAGGAGTCCTCCACAGGTAATCTTAGTGCTGGGTTTCCTTCTTTGTCTGGGCAAGACTTTCTTAGCGCTGCCCTGTGGTCTGAAGTTCTTCCTACCCGGAACTGTTTCCTTCTCCTTTCCAATCATAGATGTTAGCCGTGCATCATGTATAGAAGCTTTCTTTGCCAACTCGTCCTCCTTCTTTCTTTATGTTTCCTAAACCTGACCCCCAACAGATTTCTTGTATTCCATCTTGGCATCTGCTTGTCACAATACCTGATTCGATAACACACAGACACAAAAAATAATCATACAAACCCAGAAACGATTATAATTAGGAATATGTATAGGCTGTAATGAGAAGAAAACTTACCTGTCTTCCACAAAGAAAGGAAAAGAATCTTTTTCTACTTTACCTTGTTCAAACTCTCCCTTTATTGTAGAACATCTCATCGTGTATTGTAATTGCTTATTTGTATGTTTGCCACTCCATTAGACTGTGAGGTCCTTAAGAGATAATGACATTTTGTCTCTGTGTACTGAAGGGTTTTTTTCTTTTTAAATTAAGCTCAGTATCAAAAATTCTTGTTGAAGGGGATGTGAGGCAAGCATCACAGAGGAAGAACCAGTGATCTGTGTTTGAAGAATGGGCGGGCACTTTCTAGGTGAACCAAGAGAAGGATGAGAATTTGATCACCTAGAGCCATGCACTGAGCACAGAGGCATGAAAAAAAGTATTCAGGAAGTGGTAAATCACTTGGAAAGGCTAGAGCTTATTGTGCATGGGAGTGTTGGGGGCACGGTAGACGATGATGGAAAGATAAATTAACATTGCACAAAAGGTACTTGCTGAATATTTGCATATAAAAACCATATATGTTACCTCTCAAAAAAATATTTGAGAAATTGCGTGTGTGTGTGTGCATGTGTGGTAAGATGACGTAGGTGACTGAAACAAAGAGTCCCAGCGATATTTCATTCTGTATGAAAAGCAAAAGAAAAATATGATGAAAAATGATCTGTGACCATGAGCATTTCAATGTTCTATAATGAGACCAAGACAAAAACCAATTTCTGTTTACTTATGATACTGTAAGAATGCAAATACATTCTCCAGCCTCAATCTCAGAGCTATTTCTACTATTTCTTCTCCTTTGGAAAATGCATCCTATTATATGGCAAATCCTGGGTTTTCCTCTAGATTAATTCAGGAATCACCCTTTCTTTCCCTATCTGCAGTATCACTCTTCTGCAGGCACTAGATACTTCCTATGGAATCTCCATATTGTGTCTCAATAACTCTCATTCATGCATTGCAGATCCTTGCTCCCTATAGCAAGGAAAAGATTCCATAAGAACTGTTTTTATTTCATTACTTTTCTTGGTCAGGAACTTACGGTGGTTTTCTGTTATCACTTATGACATCTACAAAGTCTTGAGCCTGGTCTTCAAGGTCCTCTGATTCCTACTTCTAGTTGTCACCATCTTACCATTTTTAGCCTCATGCCTTGGTACTTTCCAACACGAACAAGGACATTGCTCAATCATTTGCTATTCAGTTTGTTCTTTTAGTCTTTCTTAGGCTATTTTCCCTCATTTGGAAAATTCTTTCATTTCAACCAATGTATTTCCTTATTAACCCACCCACCTTTACTCTGAGCATCCTATCGTGTGTGTGCATGTGTGTGTGTGTGTGTGTGTGTGTGTCTATACATACACATACCATATAGTCTGTATGAAGGCCATAAAGTCAATAGTTATTTATTGTTGAATAGATAAATTGAAATGATTTAGGAATTGTATCTCACTTGGTAGTTAGCTTCTTAAGTAATGCCAGGATTTGGAAAACTATCTTCTCTGGTTCTTTTGGTTGTTGTCTTCCCATCATTTCCCATTTCCTACACTTTATGTGTTAAGTTATGATCATCTAAGCTTCTTGAACAAAGAAATTCCAAAATACAATGGCTGAAAGATTGCAATTTCTTTCTCACTTTCTCTGGGGTAACTTCTCCAGGTTGGCAACTGGTTCTACTCCATGCAGGTATTTTACAATCCAGGTGAACAGTGGCCAACAAGTGACTTCCAAGTACTTTTCAAGTGACTTTCAACAAGTAGCTTAAGGAGAAGAAAGGGGAAAGAGTAAAAGTTGGGGGCCAGGGAATGCCATATGAGCAAGTGACGTGGAAGTGAAATAATTTTTGCTGTAGTCCAATGGTGAAGCTGTGGGTTTAATCATAGAACCACCCTAAGGCTGTGGATGCTATTGGGTAATTCAGTCCCAGGCTGGGCAGCCATTTTACAACTACAGCTGATGGAAGAAGGGAAGAACTTTATATGTTAGTGGACAGTTAGCAATCTGCTGTGTCTTCTTTTCTTCTCAGAAGTTTGCCATATTTTTCTTATAAACTAAGGCTCTGAAAACATAGGAAACCTGTGTTTTTTTTTCCTCCTCTAGGTGATAATTTCCATTTCCTAACAGTTTTGGCAGTATTATTCAGGTAAAAGATATTATAACTTGTCTCAGTTACTCTGATAACTTTATAGTTGGTTTCTGAGATCTTGATATTTATTAGTTAGGTAGTAAAACAGCTGTATATTTATGATCCCACACCAGTAGTTTAAAGAATACAAAATTAAAATAATGGGAGACCACTGTGAGCTAAACTTGAAAGCTAATATGGTTCCTTGAGTACTTTAGCATAATAAGTCTTTGGTTGGAAATATTTCCAGTGTAGTTTGCTCTGGTATGATAACTGTATGTTATTTTCTTGCCTTTTACAATTTAGTAAGGAAGAGTACTGTCTAGTTTTGTCATTCTGAATCACAATCTATAAATATATATTCTTTAAAAACTATTAGGTAAGCTGGAGTTTATAAAGGATCAATTTTGGGGATATCTGTACAATTGTGCTCCACAAACAGCTGAATATAAGAAAGAGGCCTATAACAATTCAAAGAATTCTTCTGTTTCTTTTTTATCTTCCTCTCCATGTCCTCCTTCCTAACCTGGAGGATACTGCAACTCCACTTCCTTGGTAAAATAATTTCAAGGAGATCTGGAATGAAAGATCACTTATGTTTTAATGGCTCTGCTGTCAACAGCTGACTTTCTGTTAGAACATGCTGTATTTGCACACAGAGGGGAGTGCAAAACACATTCCATGACTTGTATACCACTGGGGCCATCTGAGTTATTGATTGCCAATTTTAGAGATGTTGACAAGTGTAGACAGAAGTGCAAAAGATTTTTTTCATGAATTTTTTTCTTCGAACTGTAAAGGAAAACTGTGATATCTGCATATTAGGACAGAAAGGATTTCTACTTACTTTTATTTAACACATTTTTTGGTCCAGAATGATTAATTTTCATTACAGAATTGTGAGAAATGATGACATGGCAAATACTTTCTTTGTTAATTGCTTTAAGGTCATGACCTAAAACTTAAGGACTTTTAGGCCAGGGTTAGTTTGATATGATTAGTATAGATGAGCCTAAGAAAGCATTTATAGAAGTTTATGTGGGTAGTGAAAGCCCTGTGAGAAGATAATAATGGTAATAATGATGATGATGATAATAATAATAATGAATATGAGAGTTGTTTGTGTTTCAGGTATCATGCTCAGCATTTTATTTCTACCCTTGTTTATGCAACTACAATCCTTAATTGACTGTACTTTTCTTTAAAAACCGAAGTGATGGAAATGACACCATTACTCTTTAGGGAAACCATTTACTACTTATTTGTTTATTAAAAAATTTTTTTAAGTTTATCTATTTGAGTCATCTCTACACCCAACGTGGGGCTTAAACTCTTAATTCCAAGATCAGAAGTCACATGCTCTTCTGATGGAGCCAGGTAGGAGCCACAGGGAAAGTATTTAAATTGCCCCTCATTTCATTCTAATAGAGGAAGAAAAGTTTAAAAATTCAAATCTTCAGTCCTTAGGATTTTCACTTTGAAGTTTACCTTTCACTGTTTTCATTCCATTAACCCCAGCTGACTTTTTTTTTTCCCCTCCAAGCTCTGTATTTAAGAGTTTAAAAAACATAAACAATCATAGACTGGCAGAGCAGCTCTGTTCCCCCATGTTTACATCTTTGTAATGAAGAAATCTTCAGTGGGATCGTGGGGATTTGGTAAAAGAGAATGTCTGTGGAGAGGATCAGCTGTTTTCCCGTGTATCTAGGAAGGAAAATGAAGGGTGAACTCTTCACACAAAGTTCTAGGAGAATGAATTATCCAGCCGTTTTTCTGTTGGGGCTTTTTAAAAAATTTTATTATTTTTTTGGTCTAATTTAGTCTCTGTGGTCCTGGGGAAAGTGATTTGATTTCATCCTCACATGGTGAGCCACACAGGCTGCCAGCTCCATTGGGGATTTTGCACAGTGTCATCCCGTGTTGGATGCGTGGATGGTATCCAAAGGCAGAAATGAGCTAATGCATTTTGTTATAGGACATTGCTGTAAAAAGTATTTATTCCTAGTGGTTCTTTGTCAAAACAGAATATGTGTGGAAAAACTGAAAGTTCCAGGGGAAGTGGAAAGATTCAGCACCTGCAGAGTGAGATACTAGATCTGTGTAACCCTTGGACATTTGCCAAACAGCTTTAAGAGATAAGGTCCTGCTTCTGGAAGGGGTAATGGAGAGGGCTCTATGGTTGGTTGTTCTTCATGTTTTTATTTTCAGATTTCAAAGTTTATTTTAAGAATTAAAAGTTACAGGAACAAAATGTACCATTACATCATCTTCAGGTTAAGAAGATGACATAATGAGATTCCTTTTCAAAGAGATTTGCCTACAAAGGGAGAAGTTGAGAATTGAGGCATAGATGAAGTAACATTTCATCAAGATGTGCTGGCTTAAATTGCTTGGTTTCCAGTGCCCTTCTGGGTATTTCACAGAAAATAGAAATAGGCTGCAGCTTTTCCCTTAAAAATGAGCCTTCATTCTTTATAAAATTTAATTAATTTAATTTTAGAGAGAGTGCAAGTGAGAGTGTGGGAGGGGCAGAGAAAGAGGGAGAGACAGAGAATATCAAGTAGGCTCTACAATCAACATGGAGCCAGCCTGACATGGGGCTTGATCCCATGATCTTGGGGATTATGACATGAGCCAAAATCAAGAATCAGAAGCTCAACTGATGGAACCACCCAGGTATTCTTTAAAAACATGATGAGAAAAAATCTGCATTTTGTTTTTGATTGATGGTGTGACTACAGAGATATTTGCTAAGATTTAAAGATTCTTTTGGAGTCAGGAAACAACATGGCCCACTGGGATAGATGAAGGGCACAACTCTTTGCTATTCTAACGCCCGAGAGAATCCAGGGAATTGCACCGGACAATAGAGTAACAGCCAACTAGAACTGTAGGCAAATTGGGTAGCGAGGTTTCCATGGCTCCCTGTGGATTGGCCAATTTAAATAAGTTCAGCCGCGGGGCGCCTGGGTGGCTTAGTCGATTAAGCGTCCGACTTTCGCTTAGGTCATAATCTCTCGGCTCCTAGGTTCTAGCCCCGCGTCGGGTTCTGTGCTGACTGCCAGCTCAGAGCCTGGAGCCTGTTTCAGAGTCTGTGACTCCTTCTCTCTCTGACCCTCCCCTGTTCACGCTGTCTGTCTCTCTCTCTCCTAGGGAAAAAAAAAAAATTAAAAAATTTAAATAAGTTCAGCCGGCTCTGGGGCACAGGGGCTCTCCGCAGTTGTTATGTCTAGTTCCAGGACAATTAGTGATAGTAACATAGTGGACCCGAATGTGAGAACTTGATAAAGGCTGGGGTGTGGACTTAACTAATGCTCAGGAAAGGGGAGCTGGGTGGCCAGAGCCTTAAAGCTGGATCAAGATAGCATTAAAACAACAACAAGATTCCCAAAGACCACTATGTTACAATAGGTGACAGAATTCCCATTTTAAAGTGCTTTAATTATTAGTGTGAATTTAAGCAAATAGGGTAAATTCAATGTCTAGATTCTGCCTGCCTCCTGAACCCAACTCTTGCTGGCACAATAGAAATGAACAGGTAAATATCAAGTCCTGGGAGTTGGTGGCAACAGTAAGGAAGAGTATCCCTTCTCCACATAGTTCCTTCTGTCACTTTGTTTTTCCACAGCAGCTTGGAGTGGAAGGGAAGGTGGAAGGCTTCGTGGGCATGAGGGTCAAGGCAGCTACCTCTGAAGGTCATGGTGTTGCTGCTGAGTTAGGGATAGAAATTCAGTTCCCCTCCAGAGCAGCCTTCCTCTGGTGTAACTGTGGGGGCTGAGTTACCCCTCTAGTTTAGGATTAGAGAGCAATTTGTGGAAACCTAAGACATGAGCTGAAGGAAAATTAAGTTGCGTATACGCATGACCAGGTGAAGAAAATGGGATATTTCATCTGTTCCTGGTTCTGCATGGGGCTTTAGTTGAGTCTGTTCCTGGCCTCAGAAGACCTCTCCCTGGGCTGTTGATTTACAACAAATGTTCAGGGTGCTCATTCAGACCATTGAACTGTATTCCAAATGCCCAGATAAGAGGGGAGAGCCCAGGCAAGCAACAATGTTTTTTTGGGCTGTTTGAAAATAGGAAAGTGTCTAATGGGGAAGCCAGAACTAGTGTGGTCCTGCCTGATTTTTACCAATTGTCATTAAATTTTCCTCTGTAAAGAAAATACATTGCTTTAGGCCCAGACAAGCTGCTTACCTTGTGGCAAATCCTTATGTTTAATGTTAAAGCTTTCCCAGAGTCCGTATGAAAGAATTAATTGGACAACTTCAGGTTTGACTTTATTCTTCTTCAAATATATCCTAAATTTAGTTCAGGGACTAGATGGTCTTAATTTTGGTAGTGAGATATTTGGTGACCCAACCATAGATTGAGTTATTAGAGTGTGGCTTAGGGTAGAGCTTCATTCTAAAGGGTATACATAATTTTTGTTGAAGACAATCACATTTTTATGTTTCATCCCTTTGAATCATGAAGTTGAAACCAGTTTATGTACACACAGTAAAAATAGCATGTTTGGCCTTTACTCAGATTTGTTTATGAGGCTTTATTGCTGCCTGAGATTACATTCAGGATCTCTAAACATTGTTATTTGAGCAAATGGACTCTGGTAAGTACAATCTGTTATCAGATACAAAGGGATAGAGAAATTTTGCATAAAATGATACCCTCTGGAAAGGTTTCACAGGAACCATTGAAATCTTTGCCAGAAATTAAAAGTGATGCTGATTGAACCTCCTTATCCATCTCTGATGCTGGATTAAAACTTTAGTGGTGGAATTCCAGAGAAGTTATTGGAGGATCTTTCCTACCCTAATTTAAAACCTGCAGCAAGAAGACAAATGTTTCATTGATAGGGAAGCTGGAAAGAAGTTCCACCTTACAGGGTGCTCAACAGTATGCTGCTGGTACGCCGCCTGCTTTTTGTGCACAGTTGCACATCCTTTCAGCCTCAGCTAGCAGTGGAATCACTGCTGTGACTCTGGACTGTCTTTGACTGATTTTGAGGCTGCATTTGGACATAGACTCACCCAGGCCCATGTTATGGGTCTCTCTATCCTGGAGCTTTGCTGACACTGAGGTTTGGGGACCCATAGGAGCCGTCCAATCAACACGCAAGCATACGCAAATGCCAGGAAGTGTGGGAGAGTTTTCATTCAGTAAGATCACCCTGGACCATTAAGGTACCTGAGCCTAAAGGTAAATGCTTTCCCCCTTCCTTTCTGAGACACATCCTATAAGATTTTTTAGAAAATCTGTGAATTTCTCCCATTTGCAACTTGAAAACTTGTCTTTGTAATGATGCTCTCATCTTCCACATGTAATTTACTGTCCCTTGTCCTTATTTCTGGGATCACATTCCTGAATAAACCATGCCTACCTTAACCTTTTTCTTCAGGCTTTGCTTTCAGAGAATCCAAGGAAAGATTATTAAAAATTCTATAAATCAATGCTAAATGACAGAACACTAGGAAAATGGGGAAAGGACCTAAGTTGGCAATTTAACAAATATATATATAGTAAATATAATAAATTTATATATATATATAAATTTTAATTAGCAAGAAGTGTAAATTAGAACAAAAATACAAAGCTTTTGTTTTAGTGACATTTTGAGATAAAATTTACCTTATAAACTTGATAATGTTGTAAATATTTGAGGCAACAGTCTCAAACAGTCATGGGGATGCCAAATTGGAGGTTAATTTGCAAATATCCTTTTGGAAGATAATTCTCCATAAATGTTCTCCCATTTCTTCAGGGTCTGGGCTTTTGGAGCAAGAGGCATGGTTTTGAATAACAAAGGTCTTAGAGGTTGTGAATTGCTCCAAAGATAAGTAGAAACTCATCTTTTTGGAGAGACATTCGCTTACCTTCCAGAGTTTTAAAGTTCTGTGTCTCTTCCTCAGCAGAAGGGGGTGGGAGCTTATGCACCAGCCACCCTACATAAGCTGTGAATCTCATAATTTGAAGGATCCTATCTTACGGCACAAACCCTGATGCATGTATCAGTGAACATGTGGTCCCCAGTGTGTCACCCGTGGGAACTGGGGGAAGGAGAACCAATGCAGGATACTACTCTGGGTGCTCTTTTTGCTGTAATGAATGTAATAACTGGTCAATTCTCTGATCCTGAAGTCTTGCATTTCTGTCAGTATGCATATATATAGACATACATACCAGTGTATAAATAACCATGGTAGGCTCACTTGTACATTTGTAAAGTAACATAAAATCTCCAACCTTTTGCAGGTTTGGACTTAACATATCTCTCAAAACCAAAGGTGAACATAACCTTTGGACTTAGTTTTATTTTATTTTATTTTTTAAATGTTTATTTATTTTTTAAGAGAGAGAGAGAGAGACAGAGCTGAGCAGGGGCAAAGAGAGAGGGAGACACAGAATCTGAAGCAGGCTCCAGGCTCCGAGCTGTCAGCACAGAGTCTGACATGGTACTTGAACTCATGAGCCATGAGTTCATGACCTGAGCTGAAGCTGGACCCTTAACTGACTGAGCCACCCAGGTGCCCTGGACTTAGTTTTAAACCTCTATAAACTTACTTTATATGAGGATGTAAGGGCACATATGTTGGGTGCCTGCCCAGCATCCATTCCTCCCATTTGTGATAGTACTTAATTTCTTTTAGAAAACTACCTTCTCTATTGCATAGCAGCTATGGAGTTTTTGTTTGTTTGTTTGTTTGTGGGTAGTGGGAAGGGCATGGACTTCATCTCGGTTCCCAGAGTGAGCCTTCGCAATCCTAAGCAAATCTGCCTAGTGTGACATGGCATCCATGGTGATTAGATCATTCACTAGTCCTTTGACCATTGGTTCATGTTATTTACCTGAACATTATTATTGCTTAATATTAATTGGGCCAAACAGGATGAAATAAGTGAAGTAAAGGACATTTATTCTAAGGTAGGATGAAGAGAAAAACTTTTTTTAAATGATGTGGAGTACAGGTCCAGAACTGTTGCAACCAGTTGTAAACATTGTGAGAAATTAGGCTAAGGGTTAAACTATTAACACAAGACTGTGGACGAATTAGAAGAAAGCGGAGCCAGCATTTTGATTAAACCATTCATGAACTCCCATTGAATTTTCAAGTTATGTGAGAAAGTAAAATCCCTTATTGCTTATGTCATTTTGAATTAAGTTTTTTTTTTAATGTTTTTTTAAAATTTATCTCTAGGAGAGAGAGAGAGAGACAGCATGAGCAGGGGAGGGTCAGAGAGAGAGGGAGTCACAGACTGGAACAGGCTCCAGGCTCTGAGCTGGCAGTCAGTACACAGCCTGACGCGGGGCTCGAACCCACTAACCGCGAGATCATGACCCAAGCGAAAGTAGGACGCTCAACCGACTAAGCCACCCAGGCGCCCCTTGAATTGAGTTTTCTAATATGGATAATGAAAATCTAAGTTACTGTTAAAGGGGGTAAAACAGAAAGGGTGTGAGGTGGCCAACACTCAGCCTTTCTCAGTATTAATCAACCCATCTGAATTTCTATCCTCCAAGGTCTTCCTTTGTATTAAACTATTGATCTAGGCTAGGCCAGTGCCGTCTAAAAGAACTTTCTGCCATGATTTGTGCTTCCCTATATGGTCAGTATTGGGTATATATGACTGTTTTTTTTTTTATAGTTTATTTATTTTGAGAGAGAGAGAGAGAGAGAGCGTGCGCAAAGAGGGGAGGGGCAGAGAAAGAAGGAGAGAGAGAAGTCCCAAGCAGACTCCACAGTGTCAGCAGTGACTTGGGGCTTAATCTTACAAATCCATCAGATCACGACCTGAGCTGAAACTAAGAGTTGGTTGCTCAACCAAGAGTCCCCCAGGCACCCTGCAGGCACATATGACTATTGAGCACTTGAAATGTTACTAGTGAAATGGAGGAAGTAAATAATAAATTTCATTTGATTTTAATTGATTTGAATATAAATTTAAATACCTGCATGCAGTTAGTAGCTACTGTATTGGACAGTGTAAATATAGATTATCTTCTTAAAAAGCAAAGTGCCAAGAAAAGAAAATTCAACGTTACCAAATTTTTATATGATTTATTAAAAGCTTCTTCTCGGAAAAGGTAAACTTGGGTCTGGAACAGAAGAGGTTTGGTGTATTTGATAATTTGATTTTTACTTGTTTTGGGGATGGGTCATGTAAAAGAGACCTAGACTCGGGAGACACTTTTACCGTTAGTCCTTACTGGAAATCTTACCTTTCAAGGATTCACTATCCTGTCAAATTATTGTTGAAAGGGAAAATAGCTGCTAATTTTTCTTGATATAGGCAGTGTATTTTCTTACAGTTTCATTTCACATCAATGAGCGAATGAACAAAAGCAGTATAAAGAAATATATCAGGAGTTCCTTACAAACCAGGTACATACTATGCTCCAGATGTGTGAATTTTGACAACTGACTATATTATATCGGTGAAACTCTAATAAAGAAATAAAGGTAAAGTCCCATCATTTTTCTTCCCTCCTTTTCTCTTTTCTTCTTTTCTTTCTTTCTTCCCCCTTCCCCGTCTGTATTATTCTGCTAGGGCTGCGTAACAAAATACCACAGACTGAGTAGCTTAAACAGCAGAAGTTAACTCTCATACAGCTTTGGAGGCAGGAACTCCAAGATTAAGGCAAGGCCTCTCTCTGGTGTGCAGATGGCCACCTTCTTCTTTTCTTAAAAAAAATTATTTATTTATTTATTTATTTTACAAATAGTTTATTGTCAAGTTGGTTTCCATATAACACACAGTGCTCATCCCCACAAGTGCCCTCCTCCATGCCCATCTCTCTTCTCCCCCCCCACACCCATCAGTCCTCAGTTTGTTCTCACATTCAAGAGTCTCTCATGGTTACCTCTCTCCCTCTCTTCAACTATTTCCCCTCTTCTTCTCCCGCATGGTCCTCCGCTAAGTTTCTCCTAATCCTCCTATATGTGCAAACATATGGTATTTGTCCTTCTCTGCCTGACTTATTTCACTCAGCATAACACCCTCAAGGTCCATCCGTGTTGCTACACATGGCCAGATTTCATTCTTTCTCATTGCCATGTAGTATTCCATCATATAGATAAACCACATCTTCTTGATCCATTCGTCCGTTGATGGACACTTAGGCTCTTTCCATGTTTTGGCTATTGTTGAGAGTGCTGCTATAAACATTAGGATACATGTGCTCCTATACATCAGTACTCCTATATCCCTTGGGTAAGCAAAAGAATCAAGAGCAAAAATAAACTATTGGGACCTCATCAAGATTAAAAGCTTCTGCACGGCAAAGGAAAGAATCCATAAAACTCATAAGCAACTGACGGAATGGGAAAAGATAGTTGCAAATGACATATCAGATAAAGGGTTAATATCCAAAAGGATATCTACAAGGAACTCACCAAACTCCACGCCCGAAAAGCAAACAACCCAGTGAAGAAATGGGCAGAAGATACGAGCAGACACTTCTCCAGAGAGGACATCCAGATGGCCAATGGCCACCTTCTTGCTGCATCCTCACATAGACCTTTCTTTATGCACACATGTCATTAGTGTTTCTTCCTCTGATAAGGACACCAGCTTTAGTGGATTAAGGATCCATCATTTGACTCACCTAATTTTAATTACTTTTTTAAAAAATATGTTTATTTATTTTGAGAGAGCGCGCTCAAGCAGGGGCAGCGCAGAGAGAGAGGGAGAGAGAATCCTAGGCAGACTTTGCACTGTCAGCCCAGAGCCCCATGTGGAGATCAGTCTCATGAATGGTGAATCATCACCTGAATGGAAATCAAAAGTCTAATGCTTAACTAACTGAGCATCCCTGTCAATTACTTTTTTAAAGGCTCTGTTTCCAAGTACAGTCACATTGAGAATTAGCACTTCAACATATGAATTAATTTGGGGTGAACAAAATCAGTTCATAACACCATCTTCCTTCCTGTCACAGATATTTGTTAAGGACTTGTGTGAAAGACATGGAAGTTACAATAGAAACAAGGAAGATATGGTCTCTGTCTTAATAGAGTTCGACTCTCTCTATGGAAGAGAGAAGTAACAAGCAACCTAACTACAAATATAATATGAGTTATCATGGGGGAAGTATAGTCATTATGAAAGTGCATGAAAAGGGCATCAGACCTCTTAAGTGGATATGAGAGAGGACTTTTGGGAGTAAGTAGTAACAAACTAAAGGGTAGAAATGAGCCCAGGAAGGCAGTGTGGAGGTGGAGGGGGAAGTTGGAGCGAACAGAGGGAGTGAAAGCCTGGAGATGCGATTGAGCTCAGTGAGGATAACATGTGGTGAGAAGTGGAGGAGGCAGAATTGGTGGAACTTTGTGATTGTTTAGATGGGGATGAGGAGGTATAAGGGAAAGGGACATGGTCAGGACTGCCAGAGCTTTCTGTAATTCCAGGAGAGAGAGGGAATGAAGTGGGGAGAGAGAAGAGACAGAGGGGAGGAGGGAGGAAGAGAGAGGTCATGCCAATCATGTTGTGTCATTCATGGGTTCCTATGTTGGTAACTCAGTGCTATTTCCCCTTCTCTTCTCTGTGTTCAGGGACTGGGGTCCTGAACACCACATTTTCTAGACTGCCTGTCAGCAAGCTTCCTGTTTAGATTCTGTCAACAAGAGGAACTTTCATTAGATTTAGAATTTAGGGAGAAGTAAAGACACTGTTTCACTGAGAAAGTAACGGGTATCCTGAACTTTTGTGTCCTGGGAATGACCCTTTCACTGCTATCAGCATTTGAGCCCACCAGTGTCTCTCTGCAACTCTTAGACTTCCAACAGTTTTCACGCCCCTGACTCCCAGATTTAAGTCCCTTCCTGTCCAAAATACCTAAAATGATTCTTGCTTTTATTTTTTAAAATTAATTAATTAATTTTTGAGAGAGAGAGAGAAACATAGCATGAGCGAGGGAGGGTCAGAGAGAGGGGGAGAGACAGAATCGGAAGCAGGCTCCAGGCCATGAGGTGTCACCACAGAGCCCAACAGGGGACTTGACCTCACAGACCCTGAGATCATGCCTGAGCCGAAGTCAGATGCTTAAGTGACTAAGCCACCCAGGTGCTCCTGATTATTGCTTTTCTGATTCAACTCTGAATATCCAACTCCCAGAATCTGAGCTGAGCGTTCCATGACAGCATGCTAAAACTTCCAGATACTTTCAGAGCTTGCTGCTTTCTCTTATGTGTTAGGCTCAGTTAGGCTCAGGTGTGTGCATCTTTGTCAAACAGTACTACCCAGACTTTCCATCCCACCTTACTCTAGCTGTCATCAAAATGAATCCAATCTTCCCTTTCTACTAAACCTGTGTATGTATCTTTCAGAAGTCTTAATTTCTGTTGAGCAAACCTCATTGCATCTTCAAACATCTCTGACTGTTCTTTTTAACCTCCTTGCTAAATTAAAATCTGGCTGTCCTTGAGGACACTGCTTTCCCTGAAGTTATTTATCCCAGGGCTGTGAATTGGGCAATGTATCTTTGCTTTCCAATGTTTCATGGCTGTTTCCAAATCATTTTTCTTCATTTCTTTGAAGAAATTACTTTTCATTAAATTTTTAATTTTAATTCCATTATAGTTAACATGCAATGCTATAATAGTTTCAGGTGTACATTTAGCGATTCAACAATCCTATTTATTACACAGTGATTATTGCAATAAATGTACTCTTTAATCCTCATCATCTATTTCACCCATCCATCTATCCCTTCTTCTCTGCAGTTGTTCCCTGCAGTTAAGAGTCTGTATCTTGTTTTCTCTTTCTCTTTTTTTCTTTGCTTATTTTGTTCCTTAAATTCCACATATGAGTGAAATCATATGGTATTTGTTTTTCTCTGACTTATTCATTATATTCTTTATCTCCATCCATGTTGCAAATAAAAGATTTTATTCTTTTTTATGACTGAATAATATTCCTCCGTGTGTGTGTGTGTGTGTGTGTGTGTGTGTGTGTGACATCTTCTTTATCCCTGTATCTTTTGATGGGCACCTAGGCTGCTTCCAAAGTTTGAGTATTATAAACAATGCTACAATAAACATAGGGGTGATGCACATGTTGATTTAGTGTTTTCATGTTTTTGGGGTAAATAACCAGTAGTGTGATTGTTGGGTCATAGGGTAGTTCTATTTTTATTTTTTTGAGGAACCTCCATACTGGGTTCCGCAGTGGCTATTTCAGTTTGCATTCCCACCAACAGTGGAAGGGATGCCTTTTTCTCCACATCCTCACCAACACTTGTTTCTTGTGTTTTCAATTTTAGCCATTCTAACAGGTGTGAGGTGGTATCTCATCATGGTTTTGATTTGCATTTACCTGATGGTGAGTGATGTTGACCACCTTTCATGTGTATGTTGGCCATCTGGATGTCTTCTTTGGGAAAATGTCTGTCATATCTTCTCCCCATTTTTAATGGGATTATTTGTTTTTGTGGTATTTGAAGTAATTATTATCTGCTGATATCATCCCCCACCTTCTCACTGCTAATCTACAATTATAGTCACTTGGTTATATGAACTATTCAACTCTCTCCTTTGTCTTTGACATTTGATTTGAAATGTTGCCATACAGAGTTATTTAACATTAGTTATGTATAAAACATTTAGAAAGGTGGTACAAAGTATGTTCTCTTTTTATCATGGTCATCATCCTCATTTTCCCTGCTTGCATGAGAACAAGTAAACATTGCTGGAGAAAACCACACACTGGGATTACTGGTTTTTCTTGAATTCATGATTACAGCCCTCAGATTGGCCCTCAACCCTTCTTAGCAATCATTACTGTTCTTTATTAAGCTTACTTTCCCACTCAGGGAGATGACTTATTATACTTTCTTCTTTTTTCCTATATCCCACACCCTTTCACTCTCTCAGATGATGATCTCAGCTCACACTTCATTAAGACAATACAGATTAATTTGGAAACTCTCTCATCTTCCCTCTACCACATCATTTCTCCTCTGTACATCTGTACCCACTCTTCTTCTTCCCTTTCTATTTTCATCAAGTAAGTGGCTCTCCTTTATCACAGCCACTCATTCTAACTGTTCTCTGCACCCATTCCCCCCATTCTTTCTTAGGATTCTACTCTTTGTGTGATCCACTTCTGTTAGATCATTACCACCAACCAAAAAAAAAAAAAAAAAAAAAACCCAAAAGCAGAAAACGCCCTACAAACACCCTCTCTCTATTCCCATTCTAAAATAGTACCCTGCAGGGGTGCCTGGGCGGCTTAGTCGGTTAAGCATCCGACTTTCGCTTAGGTCATGATCTCGCGGTTCGTGGGTTCCAGCCCCGCGTCGGGCTCTGTGCTGACTGCCAGCTCGGAGCCTGGAGCCTGTTTCAGCCTGTGACTCCCTCTCTCTCTGACCCTCCCCTGCTCATGCTGTCTCTCTCTCTCTCTCCTAAAAATAAATAAAACATTAAAAAAAAATTTAAAATAGTACCCTGCAATTACTGTCACCACTTTCTGACCTCCCATTCATGTTCAGCCCTTGCCAATCTGGTCCCACACCTCTGCAGACACCGAGATGGCTCCTAAAGAGGTCAGTGTCTCCATGTAGCCAAATTCAATGGCTCCTTCTTGATCTTCATGTTTATCAGTCTCACAGTAGCATTTAACTCAGTTCAGCCATTCTCCTCTTTTTGAAGCATTTTCCTATTCTAGCTTATATGGCTTCACAGGACCCTAGATTCATTCAAAGTTCTGTTACTTTCTACCCAACGTTTACACTGAGGCATGTTTCTGAGCTATATATTCAGATCTTATTCTTACATCATCTTTTAAAGTCCTGAGTCTATGCATACTAGTATAAAGTGGGGAATAAGATTATGAGCCGAGGAGCTTATACATCTTAGCTCCACCACATACTAGCTGCGTAACCTCCGATGGATTACTTGACTTTGCTGAATCTCAATTTCTTCATCCATATAATGAGAATAATAGTGTCTTAGTTATAGGGTTATTATGAGTATGTGAACAGTGTGCAGCTTACAGTAAGCACTCAGTAAATGTTAGCTGTTGTTATATGCTGTAAATGCTCAGATTTATATGTCCTGCCTAGACCTATCACCTAAGGTTTGGTTCTGCCTATTTAAGAACTCCACATGGATGACTAGTAGGATCATCAAATTCACATGTTTAATACAAAATTTAGATCTTTTTTAAAACATTTTTTTTATTTTAGAGAGAGAGCACACATGTGCATGAGTGGAGGAGAGAGAGAGAGCGAGAGCAAGAGAGAGAGCGAGAATCTTAAACAGGCTCCACACTCATCATGGAGACTGATGTGGGGCTGGATCATCCCATGACCCTGGGATCATGACCTGAGCTGAAATCAAGAGTCGGATACTCAACCGACTGAGCCACCCAGGTGCCCCGAAACAAAATTTAGGTCTTGATTAGCTCCAAAACCTGTTCTTCTCCTCAGTTTTCACTCCTTCACTAAATGGCATTGTCTTTATTCACTTTGCAAAAATTATTTTTGAAACTGGAAGTGACTGTTAATGATTCCTATAGTTTTTTGGTTTTTCTTTTCTTTATTTGTGTGTGTGTGTGTGTGTGTGTGTGTGTGTGTGTGTGTGTGTGTGTATCTTCATAGAAACGTATTACAGGGGAGCCTGGGTGGCTTAGTTGGTTAAGCGTCTGACTTTCGCTTAGGTCATGATCTCGCGGTTCGTGGGTTCGAGCCCCACGTCGGGCTCTGTGCTGACTGCCAGCTCGGAGCCTGGAGCCTGTTTCAGAGTCTGTCACTCCCTCTCTCTCTGACCCTCCCTTGATCACGCTGTCTCTGTCTCTCTCCTAGAAATAAATAAAACATTAAAAAAATGAAAAAAAAAGAAACGTATTACAAGTGTTCTTTAAAAATTCATTACATGTAATACAGAATGGGAATAACAAATTCACTGATATAAACTCTTCCTATAGTTCTTAACAATCTAAAATTAGTAAATTGAAGTATAACTAGGGTAAAAGAGTTAAAACCGCTGTAGTGTATCTTGGATTATATAATTTTACTAATAGCTAAAAGCATCTTGTTGAACTCCCATGATACAGAATTCTCCACTCTGAGTGTGTGTGTGTGTGTGTGTGTGTCAACATTGGTGTGTTTGCCTGCTAGAAGTTAGAAGAAAAGTGACATGGAGCCTAGAAATACAAAAGCTGTTTCTATGACTCCTAGAGAACTCGTTTAAATTCTTTGGGCAAATAAAAACAGCGTATATGTAGAATCACACATATCTTTCAAACACTTATGAGATAACCACATGCTATCAAAACAATCAGTAACTATTGGTCATGTCTTCATGATTACATTTTCCACTTGTTCCACTTCCAGTATTTCTTCCAATGATACCATGATATTTTCTCTTAAGTGGTTATTTCTTTTCTATAATATTCAATTCTGCTGGTCCGTGTTTTTTTGACCACTTTTTTTTGGCTCTTATAATGACTCTGAATATAAATACGATATTTTTTTCTGGTGTAGTTTTCAAAGGGAAGAAGGTTTCAGTTCACAAAGAAAATAACTGTCCTGGAATTTCATGATGTTAGGGATCCAGTGATCTTTTAGTGACTGTTACAGCTACCACAAAATACCATTTATTAAGCACATACTGTATTCCAGCCATTTGACTAAACCGTTTTCATGCATTCTATCATGTAATCATCACAATAACTCTGTCAGGTAGGAGTATTATTAACTACAAATACTGAACACAGAGAATGGGCCAAAAGAAGCTTATCATTTTGCTTAAGGTCACATAGCTAGTAAATGACAAAGCCAGCATTCAAGCCCATGTCCTCCAAAACCCAAAGCCAGGGCTCTGCACTGTTAATTTAATTTAAACCTTTTACATAGCAATTACAAAGAAATCATTTATTTGGTAGTATACCCTAATAGTGTAGTAAGTGGCTTATTCTTTCTATATATATTTTGTCTTTTTCCAGTTGATGAATTCCTAATTTTTTCGAGATTTTCATGTGAACAGTTTTATTAATTTTTTTTTAGGTGCTGGAGAGAAAACCTCATTACCTCATTTTCTATTATTTACCCAATTGTAAGATTCAGCTTCCAAGTTCCAGCTAAGGATTTATAAATCAGTTTTTGTTGTATTCACCATTTCTCTTAGTACTATGGTTTCATTGTGTGATGATCATTTTGAAGTCTGCATTTACTGCAAAGGTAAGACTTTCCACATATTAGTTCTTTTAAAAATTTAGCTCGATTCCCAGATCTTGGCCTTGGGCTGCCAAAATGACTCTGTGGCAACATTGAAAACTGATGATAAATAGGGAATGTTTAGATTGAGACCTGTGGAACTGGACCGAAGCACTTATCTTTAGATCCAATTTCGGTGATGTATGTATTATAATTCCTGGCAAGGAAAAAGCCCTTTCTAGTTGATGGAAACCTTTTTCTGAAGTAGTCTCTCACAAAAACTCCCTAGGTAGCAATGAAAAGAAAACGTTAAATTCTCCGACTTTGTTTTTAAAGAACATGGCAAGCAGCGTCCTCAGCAGCAGCTTTACTGGTCATGGAGAAAATGTCTTCATATGGCTATTTCCACAATGTCAGCTTTCAATGAACATTCGGGGAATAGTTTGTACATTGTAGTACTGAAGATATTCCCACAGGAAGCGGACCTGATGGAGATCAGGGAAGTAACTTCCTTATGACCAGACCAATCAGGAATAGCATTGAGTCAGTGATTTGGCTAGAATATCTCTTAGATTTTTTTTCTTGTCAGTCTTAATTAATTAAGCAGTCAACACCCAGATTATTCTGTAAAAGTTCCTAACCACATTAACATATACAGTTAGAAGAGAAAATAATTCAAGAAATCTGGGCAAGGTGAAAAGCTGGGTAAGAAATTCATAGACAGCAGTAAGATTGGTGCCCATAATATACCATCCTGAAGAGTATGTATGGTGACCAAGAATTGGGCTCTCAGTTTCCTAGAGGTCAAAGACAAAGTAAAAGATAATTGTAAAGGTCAGTGTCCACGATAAAGAAAACAACTAATAAGTCGTGAAAAGTGTGACTATTTTCTCTCATGACTATACATAAGCAAGCTAAACTCCCTGATGACTTCCTAATTGATGCAGTTACATATTGCAGTGTTTGAATATGTCATTTGGTGTAAGGTGAATACATGATTTAGCCTCATCATTTAGGGAAAGCAATTCCATTGCCAGAGTTGGGAATGGGAACAAAATAATTTGGCCTAGTTATTAGCTCTGAGATAATATGACATGTTCCAATGGAAAAGTTAGACCATCTAGCTACGGCACACGTGAATGGGCTGTATAATCTTAAGACCATAAATGTTTTCTAATTAAAAGTAATCTTTCATTGGGGCGCCTGGGTGGCTTAGTCGGTTAAGCGTCCGACTTTCGCTTAGGTCATGATCTCGCGGTTCGTGGGTTCGAGCCCCGCGTCGGACTCTGTGCTGACTGCCAGCTCAGAGCCTGGAGCCTGTTTCAGTCTGTGACTCCCTCTCTCTCTGACCCTCCCCTACTCACGCTGTCTCTCTCTCTCTCTCCTAGAAATAAATAAAAATATTTTTAAAAATGTAATCTTTCATTATTACAAAGGCATTGTGTATATATTGAAGAAAATCAAAAGACACAGATAAAAATAACAAAGAAATCATTTTACTCCCACTCAGAAAAAAAACCATAGTGTTTGTAAAAAGTTGTAGTATGCATAATATTTTATTTTATTTTATTTTTTTCACTCACAAGGTATTTTATTTTATCTTATTTTATTTTTTTTTGTTTTGTTTTTTTTTATTTTATTTTATTTTATTTACTTATTTTTTTTTTACAAATAGTTTATTGTCAAATTAGTTTCCACATAACACCCACTGCTCATCCCCACAAGTGTCCTCCTCCATGCCCATCCCCCCTCCCCCCACATCCATCAGTCCTCAGTTTTTGTCAGCATTCAAGAGTCTCTCATGGTTTGCCTCTCTCCCTTTCCCCCACCATTTCTGCACTTCTTCTCGCCCTTGTTCCTCCGTCAAGTTCCTCCTAATCCTCCTATACGTGCACACATATGATATTTGTCCTTCTCTGCCTGACTTATTTCGCTGAGCATAACACCCTCAAGGTCCATCCATGTTGCTACACATGGCCAGATTTCATTGTTTCTCATTGCCATGTAGTATTCCATGGTATAGATAAACCACATCTTCTTGATCCATTCATCTGTTGATGGACACTTAGGCTCTTTCCAGGTTTTAGCTATTGTGGAGAGTGCTGCTATGAACATTGGGGTACATGTGCTCCTATGCCTCAGCATTTCTGTATCCCTTGGGTAAATTCCTAGCAGTGCTATTGCTGGGTCATAGGGAGTTCTATTGTTAGTTTCCTGAGGAACCTCCACACTGTTTTCCAGAGGGGCTGTACCAGTTTACATTCCCACCAACAGTGTAGGAGGGTGCCCGTTTCTCCACATCCTCGCCAGCATCTAGAGTTCTCTGATTGGCTCATTTTAGCCACTCTGACTGGCGTGAGGTGGTATCTCAATGTGGTTTTGATTTGTATTTCCCTGATGAGGAGCGATGCTGAGCATCGTTTCATGTGTCTGTTGGCCATCTGGATGTCCTCTTTGGAGAAGTGTCTGTTCATATCTTCTGCCCATTTCTTCACTGGGTTGTTTGCTTTTCGGGCGTGGAGTTTGGTGAGTTCCTTGTAGATTCTGGATATCAACCCTTTATCTGATATGTCATTTGCAACTATCTTTTCCCATTCGGTTGGTTGCCTATTAATTTTCTGGGTTGTTTCCTTGGCTGTGCAGAAGCTTTTAATCTTGAGGAGGTCCCAACAGTTTATTTTTGCTCCAGATTCCCTTGCTTTTGGGGATGTGTCAAGTAAGAAGTTGCTGCGGTGGAGGTCAAGGAGGTTGTTTCCTGCTTTCTCCTCTAGGGTGTTGATAGTTTCCTGTCTCACGTTCAGGTCCTTTATCCATTTTGAGTTTATTTTTGTGCATGGTGTGAGAAAATGATCTAGTTTCATTCTTCTGCATGTTGCTGTCCAGTTCTCCCAACACCATCTGTTAAAAAGGCTGTCTTTTTTCCATCGGATATTCTTTCCTGCTTTGTCAAAGATGAGTTGGCTGTATACTTTTGGGTCCACTTCTGAGTTCTCCATTCTGTTCCATTGGTCTATGTGTCTGTTTTTGTGCCAATACCATACTGTCTTGATGATGACAGCTTTGTAGTAGAGGCTAAAGTCTGGGATGGTGATCCCTCCCGTTTTGTTTTATTTTTCAGGATTACTTTGGCTATTCGGGGTCTTTTGTGGTTCCATACCAATTTTTGGATAGTTTGTTCTAGTTTTGAGAAGTATGCTGGTGCAATTTTGATTGGAATTGCATTGAATGTGTAGAGTGCCTTAGGTAGTAATGACATCTTAACTATATTTATTCTTCCTATCCATGAGCATGGAATGTTTTTCCACTTCTTTGTGTCTTCTTCAATTTCCTTCATAAGTTTTCTATAGTTTTCATCATACAGATCTCTTGTATCCTTGGTTAAGTTTATTCCGAGGTATTTTATGGTTTTTTGTGCAATTGTGAATGGGATCAGTTTCTTGATTTCTCTTTCTGTTGCTTCATTGTTGGTGTATAAAATGCAACCGATTTCTGTACGTTGATTTTGTACCCTGCAACTTGGCTGAATTCTTGGATCAGTTCTAGTAGGCTTCTGGTGGAGTCTGTCGGTTTTCTATGTAGAGTATCATGTCATCTGCGAAGAGTGAAAGTTTGACTTCCTCTTTGCCAATTCTGATGCCTTTGATTTCCTTTTGGTGTCTGATGGCTGATGCTAGGACTTCCAGCACTATGTTAAACAGCAGTGGTGAGAGTGGGCATCCCTGTCGTGTTCCTGATCTCAGGGGGAAAGCTCTGAGTTTTTCCCCGTTGAGGATGATGTTAGCTGAAGGCTTCTCATAGATGGCTTTGATGATGTTTAAGTAGGTTCCTTCTATCCCAACTTTCTCGAGAGTCTTTATTAAGAAGGGATGCTGTATTTTGTCAAATGCTTTTTCTGCATCTATTGACAGGATCATATGGTTTTTATCTTTTCTTTTATTGATATGATGTATCACATTGATTGATTTGCGAATGTTGAACCAGCCCTGTAACCCAGGAATGAATCCACTTGATCTTGGTGGATGATTCTTTTTATATGCTGCTGGATTCGATTTGCAAGGATCTTGTTGAGAATTTTTGCATCCGTATTCATCAAGGATATTGGCCTGTAGTTCTCTTTTTTTGCTGGATCTCTGTCTGGCTTGGGAATCAGTGTGATGCTGGCTTCATAAAATGAATCCGGGAGTTTTCCTTCGCTTTCTATTTTTTGGAATAGCTTGAGAAGAATTGGGATTAATTCTGTTTTAAATGTCTGGTAGAATTCCCCAGGGAAGCCATCAGGTCCAGGGCTCTTATTTGTTGGGAGATTTTTGATCACTGATTCAATTTCTTCACTCGTTATGGGTCTGTTCAGGTTTTCTATTTCTTCCCGTGTGAATTTTGGCAGTGAGTGTGTGTTTAGGAATTTGTCCATTTCTTCTAAGTTGTCCAATTTGTTGGCATATAAGTTTTCATAGTATTCCCTGATAATTGCTTGTATTTCTGAGGGGTTGGTTGTAATAAGTCCATTTTCATTCATAATTTTGTCTATTTGGGTGCTCTCTCTTTTCTTTTGGATAAGTCTGGCTAGAGGTTTGTCAATTTTGTTTACCTTTTCAAAAAACCAACTCTTGGTTTCATTGATCTGTTCAATTGTTTCTTTGGTCTCTATGTTGTTTATTTCTGCTCTAATTTTTACTATTTCTCTTCTTCTACTGGGTTTAGGGCGTTCTTGTTGCTCTGCCTCTAGTTCCTTTAGGTGAGCTGTTAGATTTTGGACTTGCGCTTTTTCTAATCTCTTGAAATAGGCCTGGAGAGCAATGGACTTTCCTCTTAGGACTGCCTTTGCCGCATCCCATAGATTTTGAATTGTTGTGTTTTCATTTTCATTTGTTTCCATATATTTTTTAATTTCATCTCTAATTGCCTGATTGGCCCATTCATTCTTTAGAAGGGTGTTCTTTAACCTCCATGTTTTTGGAAGTTTTCCAGACTTCTTCCTGTAATTGATTTCAAGTTTCAAAGCATTGTGATCTGACAGTGTGCATGGTATGATCTCTATTCTTTTATATTTATTGAGGGCTGCTTTATGTCCCAGTATGTGATCTATCTTGGAGAATGTGCCATGCACACTTGAGAAGAAAGTAAATTCCCTGGCCTCAGGATGTAAAGTTCTAAATATATCCATCAGGTCCATCTGGTCCAATGTATCTTTCAAGTCCATTATTTCTTTAGTGATTTTCTGTCTGGTTGACCTATCCATTGCTGTAAGCGGAGTATTAAAGTCCCCTGCTATTAGCACATTCTTATCTATAAGCTTGTTTCTGTTTGTGATTAATTGTTTTAGATATTTAGGTGCTCCCATATTCGGTGTGTAGACATTTATGATTGTTAGTTCTTCCTGATGGATGGACCCTGTAATTATTATGTAGTGCCCTTCTTCATCTCTTGTGATTGTCTTTAATTTAAAGTCCAGTTTGTCTGATATAAGTATCGCTACTCCGGCTTTCTTTTGATTTCCTGTAGCATGATATATGTTTCTCCATCCCCTTACTTTTAATCTGAAGGTATCTTCCGTCTAAAATGAGTTTCTTGTAGACAGCATATAGATGGATTTTGTTTTTTAATCCATTCTGCTACCCTATGTCTTTTGATTGGAGCATTCAGCCCATTTACATTCAGTGTTATTATTGAAATATGTGGGTTTAGAGTCTTTGTATCTTTTGTAGGGTTCATGTTTGTGGTGGTGTCTCTGGAATCTTTGTTCCTTGCAACCTTTCCTTCAGAGCATCCCCTCAAGATTTCAGGTAGGGCTGGCTTCGTGGTGACAAATTCTTTCAATTTCTGTTTGTTTGGAAAGGTTTTTATCTCTCTTTCTATTTTGAATGACAAGCTTGCTGGATAGAGGATTCTTGGCTGCATATTTTACTGTTCATCACATTGAAGATCTCTTGCCATTCCTTTCTGGCCTGCCACGTTTCAGTAGATAGGTCTGTCACCACTCTGATAGGTTTCCCTTTGTATGTGAGGGCCCTTTTCTCCCTAGCTGCTTTCATAATTCTCTCTTTGTCCTTGTATTTTGCCATTTTTACGATGATATGTCGTGCAGAAGATCGATTCAAGTTACGTCTGAGAGGAGTCCTGTGAGCCTCTTGTATTTCCACATTGACTTCCTTCCCCAAGTCGGGGAAGTTCTCTGCTATAATTTGTTCCAGGACTCCTTCAGCACCTTTCCCTCTCTCTTCCTCTTCTGGGATTCCTATGATACGGATATTGTTGCGTTTGACTGTGTCGCTGAGCTCTCGAATTCTTCTTTCCTGTTCCTGGATCAGTTTGTCTCTTTTTTGTCAGCTTCTTGTTTTTCTATAATGGTGTCTTCTAAATCACTTATTCTCCTTTCTGCCTCTTCAATCCGTGCATTGGAGGCCTCTGATTTATTATGTATCTCATTTATCGCATTTTTTAATTCTTCCTGCCTATTTTTATTTTCCATTCTGTCTGTAGCCATAGTTTCTTTGATGTCCCCTATGTTTTTTTCAAGCCCTGCTATTAATTTCACCATTATTATTCTAAAATCTTGTTCACTTATGCTGCTGATATCTGTTTTGAGCAGTTCATTAGCTGTCATTTCTTCTTGGAGTTTCTTTGGAGGAGAGCTCTTTCGTTTCGTCATTTTAGTTAGCTTTCCGGCTCTTGTTGGTTTTAAAGACCTGTTATGCTCTCTGTTTCTATGAGCACTGCTATATCCAAGAAACTCTTTGACTTTCCAGGGCCTATCCTTTCAGAGATTGTTTTTTGAATGGTATCCCTCGGTCACTCTTGTTGGGACCTTAGTTATTTTATTTTCCTATTCGTAGTGATATTTGGGACTCTTCACCTTGTGTACTCTAGCTTGTTTCTTGAGGTAGCCCTGGAAAAGAAAACAGACAGACAAACACACAGGGAGCAGGAGCACACAAACGCACAGGCTGATTCAACTAACATGCAAAGTGAGAGGGAAAACGAAAAAGTTAATATAAAAGACGGAGGAGGGAGGGCGAATAATAGGGAGCATAAAATACATAAAAGGGTCCAAAAGGGGAAAAGAAAAGGAAAAAAGAAGAAAACCGATGGACAAATAACGGTTTAAAGCATATACCTGGATTTCCCAGCTACAGTTAAATAGCCGTGTGTATGCAGCGCTGGTTGAAGAGCATAGAGAAAAAGAGAGAAGGCAGGGTGAGACAAGGCAGATTTTGAAATAGAATGAACAGGCAGAAGGGATAAGAAACTTTTTTCAAAGAGGTAAAGGGTAGAATATGGTTGGATAGGTGAGAGAAGGATGCTGGAATTATCCAGAGAAACTATATAGTCTAATTACTCCTGAGAGAAATAGCTGAAAAAGTCGGTAGGTGTAGAATTTACATTTACAGAATGGACTTGTGATTGTTTAAGCAAGCTGGCGACCAGAGTTAATCAGGTCAGTGTTTTGGGGAAAAAAGCGAGAAAAGAGAAAGAAGAAGAAAAAAAGAGAAAAGAAAGGGAAAAAAAAGAAAGAAGAAAAAAAAGGAAAAAAACAAAAAAAGAAAAAAAAAAGGGAGGAGGGCACCTCTCAGGCAGGGATGGGCGTGGCGTGATCCGATGCCTCAGGCGGGGGTTCTGCCTTGGCGATTGTGGGGAGGAGAGTGACGGTGCTCCAGTCCCTTCTTGAACCCCGCGCTGCAGCTCGCTTTTTTTTTTTTTTTTTTGGCGTGTCAACTCCCCGTTCCGGGGACGCAGCCGAAGTTGGTTGCACTCTTCAACCCAGGCCAGTTCCAATCTCCAAATCCCAGCCCGCGCCCCGCTGAAGTTGCCTTAGACACAGCTTCCCAGCCAACCCCCTTGGGCAATTCCAGGCTCCCTGCTGAGCTCTGGGGGCTGAGTCAGGATCACTGCTTCCTTCTCTGGGTCGGGCTGGTGCGCATGCGCGGGGGCTTGCCTGCCGGGTCCGCGTAGCCTGAGCCCGCTGGAGTGAGGAAAACCGGGTCTCTCTATGGTTTGTCACCCGAAACACGAACTCACAGGCAAATTTCCCAGTTTTTAGCTCTTTGCCTTCCCTCTCGAGTTCCAGCCAGCCAGGAGCGCGGACGCCCGGTGTCTGCGCGTCTCTTTCAGGGGTCCCAGCCAGCCCTGGAGCTACAATGGCGGCAGGCGCACCCGCTCCGCTTTAAAAACCAACCTCCAGGAGCGGCACAAAGAAGCAGTTTGTGTGCTCAGCCTCCCCCAGGACCAGTTGTCGCGAGGGGACCCGGTGTGCAGGTATTTGGCAAGTACGGTCTTTCTATGCACCGAGCGGAGATTTTTCTGTCTCGGACTCTCTCCTTTTCCCCTCTCACTCCCCGTAGAGGGTAGAGGGGGATCGCCTTCCACCCTGGAGGCTCCGATCCCGGCCCGATTTTACCTTCCCCGGTTCGCACTCAGGTTAGAAGGCTTTCTCAGTGGATTCTGCGTCCTTTTTCTCCGAGTCTCTCAGGTTTTGTATGGTTTCCAATGGCTTCAGATCTTTTCTGTGTGATGTATGGGCGCGAGTGCAAGTACGGAGCTCCTTACTTCTCCGCCATCTTGCCTCCCCTCTCGCATAATATTTTAAATAGCCTTCTCCAGTGAAATTATTAATTAAAATATTAACTTTTTTATGTCAATAAAGCTTTACCTCTTTTTTTTACTAGTCTCTCTTCCATTTCCCCCTACTATCTTGTCTTGTATATAACTGGTTTGTTGAAATCAGAATCCAGGTCAGGCCTGTGCATTGAACATTGTTGTTAATGTTGTTTTAGGTTTGTTGATCTGCAGTGGTACTTTTTATCATGACACTATCTTGCTGAAGAATGTGCTAGTTGTCCTACAAAATATCTTATCTGAATTTATCTGGCTAGTCTCTTAGAGAAAATTACCTATATTTTCTAATGAATTGGAATGCATTTCAGTTAAACAATTTTGTCTGGAATACACCATGAGTCTCTCGTGTCGCATCACATCAGGAAACACGTTATATGTGGTTGCCTCACTCTTAGCAGTGATCAAACTGACATGTGGGTTAGGATGATGAGAGCCTGATCCCCACTTTGCACAAATGTATTTCCTCATTGGATCATGTAAGTAATCAGTAGGGTGTTAGTTTGTCTCCATCAGCCATTTACCTGATGATTCTAATGACAATTGATAATCCTTAAGTAAATTCATTTTTTTCCTATAGTTTGATGTTTATTTGCTCTTATTATTCCAGAGCATAGAATAATGGGTCCAACTGAAGTACAGTTTCTATTGGAAAATCAGGATACCTACTTAATTCTTTCACTTCAATGATTAATTGTCAAGCTACTAGGTTGTCTTCTTTTCTTTTAAGTTTACTTACTTTTAGAGAGAGAGCCAGCAAGCTGAGCAGGAGCAGAGAGAGGGAGAGAGACAGAATCCCAAGCAGGCAGAATCCCAAGCCCAATGTGGGGCTTGAACTCATGAACCACGAGATCATGACCTGAGCTGGTAACCAGAGCTGAATGCTTAACTGACTGAGCACCCAGGTGCTCCTACAAAGTTGTCTTAAGAGACACCTTACAGAATGGCAACTGGATTTTCTGGTGTTCTTTTTCTGAGTATAACTTTATATTTATGAATTTCTCGGAAATCCACATGTTAATTTACTAGAACCACTATATTTCATGTTGATCAAATGTTCACAACTTTAGGCAGTGGGAGCCCCTCCACGTTATCTCCTATCCTTTTGATTAGCCCCACTAGTCTTTGACAGCTTTGTGCTTCCTGTCCAAACATTTCAGACTCACTTTGTACCATTCCTGTCCCTGTCTTGGGATCTGCTATTTCTCAAAATGGAGAGACTGAGGTCTGACATAAGAGCTACAGTGGTAATATTTGCTTCTCATGACTATAAATATATTTTTTCCCCAACTGGCTTTTAATAAGCACTGGCAACTGAAATGTCAAAGATGTGTTCACTGGTAATTATCTGGGACAGCTAGGTTACTTATTAAGGGCAGATGTTTATAATGTAACAACTAGTCCAAAGATAGCGTAAGGTACTCTTACGAAAATTAAGAAGACATAATTAAGATTGATGCCTGATTGGATGGCATTCTCAACTTTGCATAAAGGTGAAATTGAAGGCAGCAAGTCTTCAGTTCCCAGCTAACTTAGTTATTATGCACTTTAGAATTTAGGAAAGTCTAAGAATAGGAGAGTTTTGTCTAAGTCCAACTTTTTAAATGTAGTATTTTTGTTAAAGACCCACTTCTGCGGTTCATGAAAATCTATAATTTGTGAATCCCATTCATTAAATGCTAAATTTGTAAGATTGGCCAAAAGACATAAAAAGGAGCTCTTGTAAGCAGGAAATTTGATCTATAATATAATCATTATTAAATAATGTCTCCAAAACCTCTTACTTATCTTTATATTGACCCATTAAAAAAAAAAGCACAGAATATAAAAGTATTTATATTCAGTGAATGCTTTCTTTGAATTCTCTTTGAAATGCAGCCTTTCACTTTGGTAGACCATTTTTAAAAACTTCTTAGACTTTGTTAAGACAAGAAATTGTATGGCTAGCTCCTAGTATCCCCCATTGCCAGTGTAGGTTTTATATCATCTTTTTTCCCTTTTGTACCTTTTTTTTTGTGGCTTGTGATTGATGGATGAATATTTGCCAGAGATCTTAAGGGTAAAGTGATGCAAATTATTTGGAATATAGATTAATCATTGTTCAAAGAAACCCATATGTTACCTCAGATTTCTGACCCTTGCCCATCTCCAGTCTTATTTGATGTGTGATTAAACTCACAAAACAGAATAAAAATAAGTAAAAATTCATTTGTGGAAGAAATGAATACTCTACTTTGTATAAGTTCTCTACTAGAAGGTGATACATCAGAACATTTAATTATTAAGTAAGGAATATCTCTGGTCCTTTGACACAAAATTGCATAGCCATAGGTTGAGATTATGGATTTTTGGCTAAATATTTTTCTCTTTGATTAAGATACCTTAAACACAGGCATCTATAATCTACATTCACATTTGATTCTACCTGTATCTCAGTTGTCTATTGCCAAGTGCTGAGGCTTGAAAACCACATTATTAAACTTCTCCAACTCTGACTTATTCAAAACCTAGGAAGGAGGAATTCTTAACTTTGCACCCCAAAAAGCAGTTCACTTACTTTTGAAATGATTTTGTTGCTCTCTAATTCATGGGTATCTTCATTTCACTTTTTATTAAAACTTTGGACACAGCTATCTCTATATTTTCTTTTGAAGCTGTGCTCATGATTTATAAAGCACATGCCTGTATTTCAGGCAGTTGATGCATAGCTTTTGTAACTGTGCATGGAAGTCTTGGTGTCTAGCATACCACAAAACCTCACTAGGATTAGGTTTGTTTGTTCTGAGTAGCACAGCACTAAAAAGAAGCTATTCATTATACGTCCTATGATTCTTTAATCTAAACAACAGAAACATGGTTCATTTATAACTACTTTCAATGATTTAAATCAATGAGGGTTGTAACCAAAATATTTGTCAAATAATACTGCATGGTTACCAACCTTTGACTTCCAGTTTGATAACATTTATATTTAAGATGAGAAATTATATCACTAAAAAGTTTTATTTTAAAAATATAAATTGCATGAAAAACATTAATTGGAGAATATTCTCCATAAAGTTAATGTTTTCCTATAGTTTTAATGATTTAAATTTCTCTATGCATTATAATATTGTTAAATGCAGTTCCTACAGAAGTATTGAAAAACATAATCCAAATCACAGAATCTAAAACAGAGTTTTAGGTATTGTAATTTCTTGCTTTGGCAATTTTACAATTGTGAAAAGGTGCCATGGTAATAAAAGTGGTAACAATAGATGTGATGAAGTAATTTTATTTATTTATTTATTTTTTTAATCTATATGCGGAGTATTTATTATATTACTATGATTACAGTGTATCTACATTAATTGAATTTGTATTGATCATTATAATGATCTACATTATTCTTACATTGTTTTATTCAGGTATAATTAACATAGAGTGTTATATTAGTTTCAGGTGTACAGTGATTCAAAGTTTTTCAGTGATCATCAAGATAAGAGACTCTTATCTTTTAGCTATTTTTTTTTTTACAAATAGTTTATTGTCAAATTAGTTTCCACATAACACCCAGTGCTCATCCCCACAAGTGCCCTCCTCAATGCCCACCCCTCCTCCCCACCACATCCACCAGTCCTCAGTTTTTGTCAGCATTCAAGAGTCTCTCATGGTTTGCCTCTCCCCCTTTCCCCCACCATTTCCGCCTGTGATGAAGTAATTTTAAAAAATTGACAGAGGGGTGCCTGGTTGGCTCAGTCAGTTGAACATCTGACTCTTGGTTTTGACTCAGGACATGATTTCATGGTTTGTGAGTTCGAGCCCCGCATTGGTCTCTTGCATTGACAGTGCAGACCCTGCTGTGGATTCTCTTTCTCTCCCCTATTCTCTCTGTTCCTCTTCTGCTCACACATACTGTCTTGCTAAAAATAAATAATAGACTTTAAGAATTTTGACAGAAATTTAAGTAAGAATTAATAACGTAATAAGAAAGAGGTATACCCAGTAATGTTTGCCCCTAAATCTAACACTTGCAGATGTGTTTTATAGATTTTAGGAGGAATTTTTAGGAATATTCCAGACCAACCCCCAAATCAACACCATGTTGAAGATGTTACAATGAAATTGTAACATGAGATTGTCTTTAACAATAAGCTCTTTATAAAGTACGTGAAAAAAAGCAAATTTGCAAAAAAATTGTTGACTTCCAAAATTATAATTTTTTTTTTTACAAATAGTTTATTGTCAAATTAGTTTCCACATAACACCCAGTGCTCATCCCCACAAGTGTCTTCCTCCATGCCCATCCCTCCTCCCCCCCACATCCATCAGTCCTCAGTTTTTGTCAGCATTCAAGAGTCTCTCATGGTTTGCCTCTCTCCCTTTCCCCCACCATTTCCGCCCTTCTTCTCCCCCTTGGTCCTCTGTTAAGTTCCTCCTAATCCTCCTATACGTGCACACATATGATGTTTGTCCTTCTCTGCCTGACTTATTTCGCTCAGCATAACACCCTCAAGGTCCATCCATGTTGCTACACATGGCCAGATTTCATTGTTTCTCATTGCCATGTAGTATTCCATGGTATAGATAAACCACATCTTCTTGATCCATTCATCTGTTGATGGACACTTAGGCTCTTTCCATGTTTTAGCTATTGTGGAGAGTGCTGCTATGAACATTGGGGTACATGTGCTCCTATGCATCAGCATTTCTGTATCCCTTGGGTAAATTCCTAGCAGTGCTATTGCTGGGTCATAGGGGAGTTCTATTGTTAGTTTCCTGAGGAACCTCCACACTGTTTTCCAGAGGGGCTGTACCAGTTTACATTCCCACCAACAGTGTAGGAGGGTGCCCGTTTCTCCACATCCTCGCCAGCATCTAGAGTTCTCTGATTGGCTCATTTTAGCCACTCTGACTGGCGTGAGGTGGTATCTCAGGGTGGTTTTGATTTGTATTTTCCTGATGAGGAGGGATGCTGAGCATCGTTTCATGTGTCTGTTGGCCATCTGGATGTCCTCTTTGGAGAAGTGTCTGTTCATCTCTTCTGCCCATTTCTTCACTGGGTTGTTTGTTTTTCGGGCTTGTAGTTTGGTGAGTTCCTTGTAGATTCTGGATATCAACCCTTTATCTGATATGTCATTTGCAACTATCTTTTCCCATTCGGTTGGTTGCCTATTAATTTTCTGGGTTGTTTCCTTGGCTGTGCAGAAGCTTTTAATCTTGAGGAGGTCCCAACAGTTTATTTTTGCTCCAGATTCCCTTGCTTTTGGGGATGTGTCAAGTAAGAAGTTGCTGCGGTGGAGGTCAAGGAGGTTGTTTCCTGCTTTCTCCTCTAGGGTGTTGATAGTTTCCTGTCTCACGTTCAGGTCCTTTATCCATTTTGAGTTTATTTTTGTGCATGGTGTGAGAAAATGATCTAGTTTCATTCTTCTGCATGTTGCTGTCCAGTTCTCCCAACACCATCTGTTAAAAAGGCTGTCATTTTTCCATCGGATATTCTTTCCTGCTTTGTCAAAGATTAGCTGACTGTATACTTTTGGGTCCACTTCTGAGTTCTCCATTCTGTTCCATTGGTCTATGTGTCTGTTTTTGTGCCAATACCATACTATCTTGATGATGACAGCTTTGTAGTAGAGGCTAAAGTCTGGGATGGTGATCCCTCCCGTTTTGGTTTTATTTTTCAGGATTACTTTGGCTATTCGGGGTCTTTTGTGGTTCCATACAAATTTTTGGATAGTTTGTTCTAGTTTTGAGAAGTATGCTGGTGCAATTTTGATTGGAATTGCATTGAATGTGTAGATAGCTTTGGGTAGTAATGACATCTTAACTATATTTATTCTTCCTATCCATGAGCATGGAATGTTTTTCCATTTCTTTGTGTCTTCTTCAATTTCCTTCATAAGTTTTCTATAGTTTTCCTCATACAGATCTCTTGTATCCTTGGTTAGGTTTATTCCGAGGTATTTTATGGTTTTTTGTGCAATTGTGAATGGGATCAGTGTCTTGATTTCTCTTTCTGTTGCTTCATTGTTGGTGTATAAAAATGCAACCGATTTCTGTACGTTGATTTTGTACCCTGCAACTTGGCTGAATTCTTGGATCAGTTCTAGTAGGCTTCTGGTGGAGTCTGTCGGTTTTCTATGTAGAGTATCATGTCATCTGCGAAGAGTGAAAGTTTGACTTCCTCTTTGCCAATTCTGATGCCTTTGATTTCCTTTTGGTGTCTGATGGCTGATGCTAGGACTTCCAGCACTATGTTAAACAGCAGTGGTGAGAGTGGGCATCCCTGTCGTGTTCCTGATCTCAGGGGGAAAGCTCTGAGTTTTTCCCCGTTGAGGATGATGTTAGCTGAAGGCTTCTCATAGATGGCTTTGATGATGTTTAAGTAGGTTCCTTCTATCCCAACTTTCTCGAGAGTCTTTATTAAGAAGGGATGCTGTATTTTGTCAAATGCTTTTTCTGCATCTATTGACAGGATCATATGGTTTTATCTTTTCTTTTATTGATATGATGTATCACATTGATTGATTTGCGAATGTTGAACCAGCCCTGTAACCCAGGAATGAATCCCACTTGATCTTGGTGGATGATTCTTTTATATGCTGCTGGATTCGATTTGCAAGGATCTTGTTGAGAATTTTTGCATCCGTATTCATCAAGGATATTGGCCTGTAGTTCTCTTTTTTGCTGGATCTCTGTCTGGCTTGGGAATCAGAGTGATGCTGGCTTCATAAAATGAGTCCGGGAGTTTTCCTTCGCTTTCTATTTTTTGGAGTAGCTTGAGAAGAATTGGGATTAATTCTGTTTTAAATGTCTGGTAGAATTCCCCAGGGAAGCCATCAGGTCCAGGGCTCTTATTTGTTGGGAGATTTTTGATCACTGATTCAATTTCTTCACTCGTTATGGGTCTGTTCAGGTTTTCTATTTCTTCCCGTGTGAATTTTGGTAGTGAGTGTGTGTTTAGGAATTTGTCCATTTCTTCTAAGTTGTCCAATTTGTTGGCATATAATTTTTCATAGTATTCCCTGATAATTGCTTGTATTTCTGAGGGGTTGGTTGTAATAAGTCCATTTTCATTCATAATTTTGTCTATTTGGGTGCTCTCTCTTTTCTTTTGGATAAGTCTGGCTAGAGGTTTGTCAATTTTGTTTACCTTTTCAAAAAACCAACTCTTGGTTTCATTGATCTGTTCAATTGTTTCTTTGGTCTCTATGTTGTTTATTTCTGCTCTAATTTTTACTATTTCTCTTCTTCTACTGGGTTTAGGGCGTTCTTGTTGCTCTGCCTCTAGTTCCTTTAGGTGAGCTGTTAGATTTTGGACTTGCGCTTTTTCTAATCTCTTGAAATAGGCCTGGAGAGCAATGTACTTTCCTGTCAGGACTGCCTTTGCCGCATCCCATAGATTTTGAATTGTTGTGTTTTCATTTTCATTTGTTTCCATAAAATTTTTAATTTCATCTCTAATTGCCTGATTGGCCCATTCATTCTTTAGAAGGGTGTTCTTTTTCCTCCATGTTTTTGGAAGTTTTCCAGACTTCTTCCTGTAATTGATTTCAAGTTTCAAGGCATTGTGATCTGACAGTGTGCATGGTATGATCTCTATTCTTTTATATTTATTGAGGGCTGCTTTATGTCTCAGTATGTGATCTATCTTGGAGAATGTGCCATGCGCACTTGAGAAGAAAGTAAATTCCCTGGCCTCAGGATGTAAAGTTCTAAATATATCCATCAGGTCCATCTGGTCCAATGTGTCTTTCAAGTCCATTATTTGTTTAGTGATTTTCTGTCTGGAAGACCTATCCATTGCTGTAAGTGGAGTATTAAAGTCCCCTGCTATTAGCACATTCTTATCTATAAGCTTGCTTTTGTTTGTGATTAATTGTTTTAGATATTTAGGTGCTCCCATATTCAGTGCATAGACATTTATGATTGTTAGTTCTTTCTGATGGATGGACCCTGTAATTATTATGTAGTGCCCTTCTTCATCTCTTGTGATTGTCTTTAATTTAAAGTCCAGTTTGTCTGATATAAGTATCGCTACTCTGGCTTTCTTTGGATTTCCTGTAGCATGATATATATTTCTCCATCCCCTTACTTTTAATCTGAAGGTATCTTCCCGTCTAAAATGAGTTTCTTGTAGACAGCATATAGATGGATTTTGTTTTTTAATCCATTCTGCTACCCTATGTCTTTTGATTGGAGCATTCAGCCCAATTACATTCAGTGTTATTATTGAAATATGTGGGTGTAGAGTCTTTGTATCTTTTGTAGGATTCATGTTTCTGGTGGTGTCTCTGGAATCTTTGTTCCTTGCAACCTTTCCTTCAGAGCATCCCCCTCAGGATTTCTTGTAGGGCTGGCTTCGTGGTGACAAATTCTTTCAATTTCTGTTTGTTTGGAAAGGTTTTTATCTCTCCTTGTATTTTGAATGACAGGCTTGCTGGATAAAGGATTCTTGGCTGCATATTTTTACTGTTCATCACATTGAAGATCTCCTGCCATTCCTCTCTGGCCTGCCACGTTTCAGTAGATAGGTCTGTCACCACTCTGATAGGTTTCCCTTTGTATGTGAGGGCCCTTTTCTCCCTAGCTGCTTTTAAAATTCTCTCTTTGTCCTTGAATTTTGCCATTTTTATGATCGTATGTCGTGGAGAAGATCGATTCAAGTTACATCTTAGGGGAGTCCTTTGAGCCTCTTGTATTTCCACATTTATTTCCTTCCCCATGTCGGGGAAGTTCTCTGCTATAATTTGTTCCAGGACTCCTTCAGCACCTTTCCCTCTCTCTTCCTCTTCTGGGATTCCTATGATACGGATATTGTTGCGTTTGACCGTATCGCTGAGCTCTCGAATTTTTCTTTCCTGTTCCTGGATCAGTTTGTCTCTTTTTTTGTCAGCTTCTTGTTTTTCTATAATGGTGTCTTCTAAATCACTTCTTCTCCTTTCTGCCTCTTCAATCCATGCATTGGAGGCCTCTAATTTATTATGGATCTCATTTATCGCATTTTTTAATTCTTCATGCCTATTTTTATTTTCCATTCTGTCTGTAGCCATAGTTTCTTTGATGTCCCCTATGTTTTTTTCAAGCCCTGCTATTAATTTTACCATTATTATTCTAAAATCTTGTTCACTTATGCTGCTGATATCTGTTTTGAGCAGTTCATTAGCTGTCATTTCTTCTTGGAGTTTCTTTGGAGGAGAGCTCTTTCGTTTCGTCATTTTAGTTAGCTTTCCGGCTCTTGTTGGTTTTAAAGACCTGTTATGCTCTCTGTTTCTATGAGCGCTGCTATATCCAAGAAGACTCTTTGACTTTCCAGGGCCTATCCTTTCAGAGATTGTTTTTTGAATGGTATCCCTCGGTCTCTCTTGTTGGGACCTTAGTTATTTTATTTTCCTATTCGTAGTGATATTTGGGACTCTCCACCTTGTGTACTCTAGCTTGTTTCTTGAGGCAGCCCTGGAAAAGAAAACATACAAACACACAGGGAGCAGGAGCATACAAACGTACAGGCTAATTCAACTAACATGCAAAGCGAGAGGGAAAACGAAAAAGTTAAGAGAGAAGACGGAGGAGGAGGGCGAATAATAGGGAGTATAAAATACATAAAAGGGTCAAAAAGGGGAATAGAAAAGGAAAGAAGAAGAAAACCAATCGACAAAGAACGGTTTAAAGCATATACCTGGATTTCCCAGCTAAAGTTAAAAAGCCATGTGTGTGCAGTGCTGGTTGAAGAGCATAGAGAAAAAGAGAGAAGGCAGGGAGAGACGAGGCAGAATTGGAAATAGAATGAACAGGCAGAAGGGATAAGAAGCTTTTTTCAAAGAGGTAAAGGGTAGAATATGGTTGGATAGGTGAGAGAAGGATGCTGGAATTATCCAGAGAAACTATATAGCCTAATTACTCCTGAGAGAAATAGCTGAAAATGTCAATAGGTGTAGAATTTACATTTACAGAATGGACTTGTTGTGATTGTTTAAGCAAGCTGGCGACCAGAGTTAATCAGGTCAGTGTTTTGGGGAAAAATGCAAGAAAAGAGAAGGAAGAAGAAAAAAAGAAAGAGAAAAGAAAGGGGGAAAAAAGAAGAAAAAAAGGAAAAAAACAAAAAAAAAGGAAAAAAAAAGGAAAAAAGAAAGAAAAAAAAAAGGGCGGACGGCACCTCTCAGGCAGGGATGGGCGTGGCGTGATCCGATGCCTCAGGCGGGGGTTCTGCCTTGGCGGTTGTGGGGAGGAGAGTGAGGGTGCGCCATTCCCTTTTTCAACCCCGCGCTGCAACTCCCTTTTTTGGGCGTGTCAACTCCCCGTTCCCGGGACGCAGCCGAAGTTGGTTGCACTCTTCAACCCAGGGCAGTTCCAATCTCCAAATCCCTGTCTGCGCACCCCGCTGAAATTGCCTTAGACACAGCTTCCCAGGCAACCCCCTCGGGCTATTCCAGGCTCCCTGCTGAGCTCTGGGGGCGGAGTCAGAATCGCTGCCTCCTTCTCTGGCTGGTACGCATGCGTGGGGGCTTGCCTGCCGGGTCTGCGTAGCCCGAACCCGCTGGAGTGAGGAAAACCGGGTCCCTCTATGGCTCGTCACCCGAAACACGAACTCACAGGCAAATTTCCCAGTTTTTAGCTCTTTGCCTTCCCTCTCGAATTCCAGCCAGCCAGGAGCGCGGCCGCCAGGTGTCAGCGCGGCTCTTTCAGGTGCCCCAGCCACCCTGGAGCTACAATGGTGCCAGGCGCGCCGCTGCTCTGAAATCCAACCTCCAGGAGCGGCACAAAGAAGCAGTTTGTGTGCTCAGCACCCCCCAGGATCAGTTGGCGCGAGGGGACCTGGTGTGCAGGTATTTGGCAAGTACGGTCTTTCTATGCACTGAGCGAGGTTTTTCTTCCCCGTGCGGAGGTTTTTCTGTTTCGGACTCTCTCCTTTTCCCCTCTCACTCCTCTTAGAGGGTAGACGGGGATCGCCTCCCACCCTGGAGTCTCCGGTCCCGGCCCGATTTTATCTTCCCCGGTTCGCACTCACGTTAGAAGGCTCTCTCAGTGGATTCTGCATCCTTTTTCTCCCAGTCTCTCAGGTTTTGTAAGGTTTTCAATGGCTTCAGATCTTTTCTGTGTGATGTATGGGCGTGAGTGCAAGTACGGATCTCCTTACTTCTCCGCCATCTTGCCCTCTCCCCAAAATTATGATTTGAACTGGTTTTATTTCTCATAATAAAGAATTGTTATTCAAGAGTGTGTGGTATTGGCATAAAAACATACAAAGAGATTTATAAGTGGATCCACATATATATAGTCAACTGATATTTGACAAAGATGATGAAGCAATTCTGTGGGGAATGAATAGTAACCTCAGTGGAAAGCTATGCCTCTGATGTTTTTAGAAGAAAATATAGGAGATTATCTTTGCAACATGGGATTGGCAAATATCATATCTTATAGAATAAATACAGAATAATAAAAACAAAAAATGAGTAATTAGATTTCTTTAAATTAAAACATCTTCTCATCAGAATAGACTATGAAGTAAATTAAGAGGCAACCTACACTGGGAGAAAATATCTACAAAACATGTATTTGTTAGAGAACTTGTATCCAGAATATACATTGAAATAATATATCGTAGTGATAAAAATGCAACCAATGAATTAAAAAAGGAGGAGATTTTTAAGCAGACAATTCATCAAGAAAAATTTATGAAATGGCCAATTGGCACACTTGAAAATCTGTTTAACATCCTTAGTCAGGGAAATACAAACCAAAGCTGTAATAAAACAGTACTATGCAATTATGACATTTACCTATTTCCATTGGTTAAAGTCATATGATAAATTCTTGCCAATGGGATAGGAGCAAGAGTGACCTGTGTCACACCTGGAATGGCACATTTAACTTGCTACAAAGCCCTTGGAGTATCCTTTCCTCCTCTGGTATGATAATTTTTTACTCTTGAGATGTTGGCTGATTCAGTCACTCAGAAACTTCCATGAACAACTAACATTTCTAGAGCCATTCATCCAATCCACAGTGGATATGATGGTTAATTTTATGTGTCAACCTGATTGGGTCATGGAGTACCCAGATATCTGGGAAAACATCATTTCCAGTTGTATTTGTGAGAGTGTTTCTGGCTGAGATGAACATTTTAATCAGTAGATTAGTAAGGAAAATTGCTCTTTCCAATGTGGGTGAGCCTCATTCAATCCACTGAAAGCCTGAAAATAAGAAAAGGCTGAGTAAGAAAGAGTTCTCCCTCTCTGCCTGTCTTCAAGATGAGACTTCAGTCTTCTCTTGCCTTTGGGCCCAGACTGGAACTTACACATTGGCTCCCCTGGGTCTCTAGCTTGCCAACTGCAGATCTTGGACTTCTCAGTCACCACAGTTTCATGAGTCTAATCCAGACTAATACAGATTTTGGTACTGAGAAGTGTGGTGCTGCTGTAACAAACACCAAAAAATGTGGAAGCAGGTTTGGAACTGGGTATGCATAGAAATTGGTGGAGTATTGAGATGTATGTGAAAATTATGGGCATTTGAGTTCTTTTGATGAGATCGTAGACAGAAAAGAGAACTGAGGAAAAAGTTTCCATTTTAGAGAATATATAAATAATCATGAACAGAGTGTTGGTAGAATATGGATGTTAGAAACCATTCTGATAAACTCTCAGATGGAAATAGGGAACACGTTATTAGAAACCAGGGGAAAGGCAATTCTTGTTATAAGATGGCAAAGAATTTGGCTGAATTCTGTTCATGCCCTAGTGTTTTTTGGAAGACAGAACTTGCAAGCAATAAAATTGGATATTTAGCTGAGGCTACTTCAAAGCATAGTGTCCTTGGTTTCTCTTGCCTGCTTATAGTAAAATGTGAGAAGAGAGGAATGAATTGAAGAAGGAAATTGTTAAGCAAAAGGAACCAGAACTTTAAGATTTGGAAAATTCTTAGTCTGTCCATATTGCAGAAAATGAGAGTGTGTTTGGAAGAGAATGTGAAGGTGTGCCTGGAGTATCACTTGACAAAAAGATTATGGGATTATGTGAGCAGAAACACTTTCAGTTTTAACTGAAGAGGACAGAAATGGGATGAAGTGAAGGAAAGTTATTAGACTTCTTATTTCCTGAAAGATCAGACTATAGAGTTATTTAGCTGTGAACATATACTATTCTTCAAGACAAGGAAAGAATGACCCTGAAGGCATCTGTCCAGAGACTTAGGAGTAGGACCCCTGCTTGGCAGAGTTTTGGGGACATGACCCCTCATGTTAGGGTCTCAGGATGTGATTGCCTTGGTATCGTGACCTTTGCCTGACAGAGCTTAGGGGTGGATCTGCTGCCCCAACTGGATCCAGAAGTCAGAACATCAAACCAGAGAGGTTTTTAAGCCTTAAGATCTGATGGAATTTGCCTTGCTAGGTTTTAGACTTCCTTGGGACTCATCACCCCTTTCTTCCTTCTGATTTCTCCTTTTTTGGGATGGGAATGTCTATCCAATGCCTGTCCCACTGTTGTACTTTGCAGCACATAGCTTAATCTGCTCACACAGGCTCACGGCTGGAGAGAAATTTTGCCTCAGGATAAGTCATACTTTGAGTCTCACCTTTATCTAATTTAGATAATATTTCAATGAGATTTTGGACTTTGGACATTAGAGTTGATAATGGAATGAGTTAAGACTTTTGGGGAGGTTGAGGTTAACTGAATGTAATTTGCATGCAAGAATGACTTGAATTTTGGGGATGTTAAGGGGTGGAATATTTGCATTCCCCCACAATTCATGTTGAAGCCCTAAACCCTAATGTGATGGTATTTGGAGGTGAGGCCTTTGGGAGGAAATTAGGTTAAGATGAGGTCATGAGGGTTGGTCCCTTTTGATGGGATTTGTTTCAGCTCCCTCACTGTCTCTGCCATGTGAGGACACAGGAAAACAGCTCTTACCAGGAACCAAAATGCCAGCACCTTGATTTTGGACTTCTCAGCTTCCAGAACTATAAGAAACATGTTTATTGTTTAAGCCACTCAGCCTGTGGTAATTTGTTACAGTAGCTCACGCTGACTAAGACCATGGACATGAAGAGAGTTAACTTTTGTTCTTTAATCCACTGAGATTTCAGGGTTGTTGCTTTAGCCTAATCTAGACTGATACTATAAAATGATTGTAAAACTTGAGTTGGCTGTCTACATCCCCTAAGTCAAACATTCAATTTCAGAGGAAGTTTTTGACTACACTACCAGTGTTATCTTGTTACATGGTTAATAGGTTGCATAATATGACTATTGTCTGTTGGTATATTGCAACTCTGAAATACTGACTGCTGGGTGGTCACGGCCATTAATTGTCTCTCATGGTGCCAGGCTTGGGAGAGATAGCATCAGTATCAGCACTGGCCAGGACTTACCACAAAGAATAATGCTCTTATTTTTTTATTTCAAAGCTAGGTTGTCATACTTCTTATATGCTCTGATAAGATTATTTTTATTCACTCTGGTACTTCTTACATAAATCATGGAATTCAAGGATACTAATATTTTAGATAAGGCCAATTTTTATATATTATTTTCTAATACTGTATTACTATTTTTCTCTAAATTGGTGATTGTAATTTATGTACTTTTATTTCTTCCTCTATAGTCATTTTTCCTCAACAATATAACAAATGGTATCGTTAAAAAAAAGTGGCCACATCTTGCTAAGTGTTTATCTTATTGGCAAAAATTAATTTATGTAGGAGCAAGGAGGATCTGATTTGTTGGTTTGCAAATTTAGTGTAAAAATTAGAATTGGGTATTTTGACTTTTAACCTTATATGTATGCTCTAAATGCGATCTATTTGAAATATTGTTGAAGGTACTTAATTATTTGTAACAGCTGAGATTTCCACTTTGACTCGCCAAAAATTAGGAGAAATTCAGTTTTCTACTGAAGCCAAAATTTGTATCATAAAAAAATCCCCAATAAAAAGCTTTTTTTCACATTTATCATATGAATTAATGACACAACAAAATTAAATATAATTTCATTGTTATTTATTTTGCTGTGTCAAAGTATATCAAAATGATTTCTCTTGGAATAAAAGTCAACTTCTGGAGTATTTGTGGTATGAACCAGTACATATGCAGTGATACAGGGCTACTTCTGTTCTGAGACTTGAGAATTTTGAAACACCTTTTTTCCCGAACTTCAGAGCAGACTAGACAGAACTCTGTCACAAAGAAGGCTAGGATAGGGGCACCTGGGTGGCTCAGTTGGTTAAGCGTCCGACTTCGGCTCAGGTCATGAATTCACGGTTTGTGGGTCCGAGCCCTGCGTTGGGCTCTGTGCTTACAGCTAGCTCAGAGCCTGGAGCCTACTTTCGATTCTGTATCTCCCTCTCTCTATGTTCCTCCCCTGCTCAAGCTGTGTCTCTCTCTCAGAAGTAAATAAAAAAACATTAAAAAAAAAAAAAAGAAGGCTAGGATACCCTTAAGGATCAGTCCCACAAGAACTCTGTGATGTGAATAAAAAAGGGATAGTGTAGTCACTTGAAAGGCGGAATAACTGAGTATACTTCAAGAAAGTTCACGTACATCCAAGGTATTCTTGTGCAATTCTGCCTTGCTTGTTAGCTTTAGTGATATCCTGGGTAGAATGATTAAAGATATTTATTTGAACAGAAGCACAATGAGATTCCTGGTGTATTTCCCTTTTGACACCATGGATGTGCTCTTGAAAAGTTTGATATAGCTACTAGTTTAAGCCATTTTGAAATTATTTAGAACTTTTAAGAGTGATAGGGGAACACAAAAATAATGCCAAGTAGCGTAAATACACCTGGATTTTAAAAAGGCAAAGAGGTATGTATATATACACTTTCTTATTGAGTTTTGAAATAATTGCATAAAGAAATTATATATAATACAAAATGGAAAAATAATTACATAAATAAAATAGTTGCACAAGCACTTAAACTTCATTTAACTTTACACTCTGATTTACTTTTTGCCCATACATAGCGTTCTGTAAAGGTTGGCTAAACGCTCTGATAAGCTGAAGCCAGAAATAGATTGTAGTATCCCTGTTGCCTTTCTTGTTTAGCAGGGCCCGAGTGGATCCTGCTCTAAAAAGAAAAACAACAACAACCCATAGTTAACAATCCCATGGAAAAATCGAGAGGTTAGAAACATGAATACCTAGTGCTGTCCTTCGGTTCCAAGGATGCTCTATTTTCTGGGATGGCCACCAATTCCCAACTCTTGCTATTGCTACACAGATAGTGGGAGGAGCCACAATAGGTGCAACAGAGGAAAGAAAACCAAGCAAGCGCATGTTCAGAAATGCTTTGTGAATTGCTTTAAGAAACAGTACACAATTGTAAATGTAAAGAGTAATTCATTAGAAGTATTTATTTCCTGGGGCACCTGGGTGGCTCAGTCGGTTAAGTGTCCCACTTCGGCTCAGGTCATAAACTTATGGCTCGTGGGTTTGAGCCCCGCATCAGGCTTTGTGCTGATAGCTCCGGGCCTGGAGCCTGCTTCGGATTCTGTCTCCCTTTCTCTCTGCCCCTCCCCCATTCATGCTCTGTCTGTCTCTCTCAAAAATAAATATAAAAAGAAAATTTTAAAAAAGAATTATTTTCTTTAACATAAAGCAAGGTTAATTCTTGATTAGCTAGGATAATGATGGTGAGAGAAGTTATGAATACCCAAGTCCATGGTTAGAATAAAACTAGTTAAGTCTGATTATACAATAGAATGACTGTAAATTTATTTGGTTGAAACTACATTACATGTTTAAAAATAGTTAATATTCTACAGATATTATCCATATGAAAATAATAGACATGTAATAGTTTAGGATTATAAAACATTATATAATTTTTTAAATGAAATTGGCCCCAGGCTTCAGTGACATTTTATGATATTCTTTCTTTGTTATTTTTTTAATGTTTATTTTATTTATTCTGAGAGAGAGAGAGAGAACATGTGCATGTGCATGCAAGCAGAGGAGGGACAGGGAGAAAGGGAGTGAAAGTATCTCAAGCAGGCTCAGTGCTGTTAGCACAGAGCCCAATTCAGAGCTTGATCTCAGCAACCATGAGATCATGACGTAAGCTGAAATCAAGAGTTGGATGCTTAACTGACTGAGCTACGCAGGTGCCCCTGTGATGTTCTTTATACTGCCAAAGAATTCCCACCAGTTGCAAGATAATTATCTGATCTTTACCTCTTCTATCAGATCCTTGAAGGTGCTTAAGTTGCCATGAAATTGAAATTTTAATATTCTTGATGCTCTTCTTTATCCATATATTTTAATCAATTGTGACAGATCAATACAGTTCTCCAGATCACAAAAGTGGCAGAGAGGGCCATGTGAAGTAAACATGGTCCATTCAGGCTTGCCTTGGCCAAGGTAAAGTGGAGGATTGCACACTGGTCAATGTGCAGCTCTCACTGGCTGAGAGAGAAAGAGAGCTCTGAGAGGTGACCAAAGCAGGCTTTAGGAGTGCACCAGAATGAGTATGATCAGTCACTATTCAGAATAAATGCTTTTTCTACATCTTTTGTTTTATAAGTGTGTAAACATGTATGGCGTTTCTATAGTAGAGGCTGTCAAGCGGTCTCTTTCTTCCAGCTTCTTCCTGCTTCTCTGCTTCTTCTTCCTTCCCCCACCCATATCAGTATTTATAGTCTTACTATCCTCAGCACATCCCCATCTCACTAGTTAACTTTCACAGTAAAGCTACTTGCTCCCTGAGCCTCTGGGGTGAATCCCTTCCCACACCTCTTCAGAGATCTCACTTGATTACTTATTTTCCAAAGGGTGGGGATTGCTAAGATAAGCACAAATCTTGGAGGTAGTAGCAATTATTCAGCTGGAACTTGAAGGCAATTTCTCCATTTTTCTTGTTACTTGATATTGAGAAGTTCTCTTGCCTTTCTTTTAACTCAAAAGCTTGTTATAAATGAATCTCTTCCAGAATGCAGAGTTTTTGGGGCAGCTGCTAAAGGCAATTTTTGTGATGTGTACTCATGCTGTTGACAGATTCTCTCTCCTAATTTTTTCCCCAGCAATTCTAAGCTATTAAAAACATTTTTTTAGAGTTTATTCATTTTTTGAGAGACAAAGAGATATCAAGTGTGAGTGAGGGAGGGGCAGAGAGAGAGAGAGGGAGACACAGAATCCAAAGCAGGCTCCAGCTCTGCACAGAGCCGTCAGCACAGAGTCCAATGTGGAGCTTGATATCACGAACTGCGAGATCGTGACCTGAGCTGAAGTTGGATGCTTAACGGACTGAGCCCCCCAGGTGCCCCTCTAAGCTATTGACAGTAGAGAATTATCTCCAGAGGGAGAACCAAAAGCTTCTTAGCTATTTTCTTATGGTCCCAAACTCATTTAAAAAGAAGTTTTCTTTCTCTAAATCTGAATTTTATTTTGTTTTGGGTAAAATGAATAATGTATATAGAGAGACTAAACTAAGCAAACAATTAACACAAAACAACTACAAACTCACATATTTGAATCTTGCCCCAGTGATTCAGAACATGTTTTTAGTGCTGTAAAGTAGTAAATGGCTTAAGTGGATTTTACTGAAGTTTAAAAATAGGCTGATCCACAGAAGCTATAATTGAGAAAAGGACTGCAGCTCATGCATTGGGTTTTTAAGTACATGCCCACACATGGATATCACTGTCAGCAAGATCATCTTTCCATAAAAAGAAAGAGAATATTTGTATTGTAACTAAATCTAAGAGGGATATAACCTCAGGAGGGATTTATTGTAGTCTGTCACTTTTAATGATCTTTCCTTTTACATATCAGCAAAAATAAGGAAACGTTTTTTATTGAAATAAGAACAACCTTAAGTAAAACCATATAGCATAGCCAGATGAAGATTGAGAAAGGAAAGACCAGGGCATTAGAAATGTTTGGGGAAAGGGTCATGAGAAATTGAAGAGAAAACCATGCAAAGAACTATTTTAAAATGAATTAGAGCTGGCATCAAGATGGTAACAACTCCTCAGTGACTACCTGATCTGTTGCACAATTATGCATTTTATATATTGTTTTCTTTAATAGTTATATCAGCTGTACAAGGTAGATATTATTCTTTCCATTTTTATACAGGAGGAACTGAGATGCAGAGAGAGCAAAAATTCCAAATGACAAGGCTAGTTGGTGGCAGGACCTGACTTCATGGCCTGTGTCCTACTTTCTCAAAAAGGGTTAAGACTGAACAAAGAATGAAATGCAGTATTGGCTTACCAGGTGATCTCCACGCTCCTTCCAGCTTTGACTTTCTACTTAAAGTTTCTTTGTACATTTTCTTTTATTCTTCTTCAAGATTATTTAATCAACGGTTACATGATATAAAACCATAAGAGGCAATTTTATATTCATTAAAAGCATTTAAAATTCCCTTCAAATCAACAGCCAACACTATCAGAAAACCCCATTTCAAGATAAATTAGTGTCATGTTTAACACTGATAAATTGAGGGCCTTAACATTTAAAGAATTTGCACAGTTTTCTAGTGAATCAGGGGATTTGTAGATCTCTTTTAAATAATATCAACCCCATCTCTCAAGGTTGATAGTCATGACATCCTTCCTATGTGTTAAGGATTTATATTTTTTAAAAGTTTTGAGAGCCTGGAAATAACTTTTTGAATATAAAACACTAAGTCATGTTTTTGGTAAGGAAAGCCTGTGTAAGCACATGCCATTTCATTGTACCAGCCCTTGTACCAGTGTTATTGGTGAGGATGGATAAGGGAGACCTATAAGTGTAATATGAATGCTTGTGACCCAAGCAGGGTGCATTGCTAGCATGCTTCTGGGCAGAAAAGGGAAACTGAACCCATGAGAACTGGTCCAAACTTCCTATTTCTTTCTTTCTTTCTTTTTTTTTTTTTTTTACAAATAGTTTATTGTCAAATTAGTTTCCACATAACACCCAGTGCTCATCCCCACAAGTGTCCTCCTCCATGCCCATCCCCCCTCCCCCCCCACATCCATCAGTCCTCAGTTTTTGTCAGCATTCAAGAGTCTCTCATGGTTTGCCTCTCTCCCTTTCCCCCACCATTTCCGCCCTTCTTCTCCCCTTTGGTCCTCTGTTAAGTTCCTCCTAATCCTCCTATACGTGCACACATATGATATTTGTCCTTCTCTGCCTGACTTATTTCGCTCAGCATAACACCCTCAAGGTCCATCCATGTTGCTACACATGGCCAGATTTCATTGTTTCTCATTGCCATGTAGTATTCCATGGTATAGATAAACCACATCTTCTTGATCCATTCATCTGTTGATGGACACTTAGGCTCTTTCCATGTTTTAGCTATTGTGGAGAGTGCCGCTATGAACATTGGGGTACATGTGCTCCTATGCATCAGCATTTCTGTATCCCTTGGGTAAATTCCTAGCAGTGCTATTGCTGGGTCATAGGGGAGTTCTATTATTAGTTTCCTGAGGAACCTCCACACTGTTTTCCAGAGGGGCTGTACCAGTTTACATTCCCACCTACAGTGTAAGAGGGTGCCCGTTTCTCCACATCCTCGCCAGCATCTAGAGTCCTCTGATTGGCTCATTTTAGCCACTCTGACTGGCGTGAGGTGGTATCTCAGGGTGGTTTTGATTTGTGTTTTCCTGATGAGGAGCGATGCTGAGCATCGTTTCATGTGTCTGTTGGCCATCTGGATGTCCTCTTTGGAGAAGTGTCTGTTCATATCTTCTGCCCATGTCTTCACTGGGTTGTTTGTTTTTCAGGCGTGTACCAAACTTCCTATTTCTTAAGCAAGATCTGTGATTTCTAAGAAAACTCATTTCTGCTTCAATCTAGCTTTCACTAGAAGCATATCATGACATCTGTGATTTATTGATCAATTTATTGCTGAGTTTATATATGGTAACTTTTGTCCAAAGTTATAGACACTGAATAAGTTTCAGAAAGAGATTGTTCTTAAAACAGCTCTTTGAACAACAACATAATATAAAATGATGTAAAAAGAACTTCCTGTCATTAGTTTGCCACAGTCATCTAAAGCTCAGTTATGTGGTTCATTTTTGTGGAATTACGTATGAGTGTAAATACATTTATTTTAACCTATATTTGTATAACGAAAAATTACTAGTTCATTGCTGTGGACACTAGAGGTCTGGGGAATTAATCTTTCTACCACAAACTGGGTGTGTGCCCTGGGCAATTTAATGAAAGTCTCTAAATTTCAGGTTCCCATTTTGAAAATATACGAGGCTGGACCCAGATCAAGCTCTTGTCCTCCCTTCCTCCTTTACATTTGTCAGATGCTACGCACTTTTCCATTTCTCTGTTTTGGATATCATTGATTCCTCTCTCTGGAATGACTTCTCTTGTCAAAACTGTACCCATGATTTCTTTTTGAGTATTAGTAAGAAAGGAAATATTTTAATGAGAAAGTAAAAAAGTTGTATGTGAATCATTATAAGATGATAGTAAGTAAAATAGACATTAGGCACTAAAATGGTTTCATTCAGTTATCAAATACTTATGGAACAATTGCCATTTGCCATACACTGAGCTGAAGATATAACTGGAAAATCAAACATGACCTCAGTCCTCATGTTGCTTACAGGGTAGTGTGGAAGACAGTAAGTCAATAGGAAGTTGATGCAGTTTTCTATGTGGAGTCTTAAGGGGTGGCATAGGTAATACTTTTCCAAAGTGTGAGAAGAGGAAGTATCTTCTTGATGGTCAAACACAAATATTTAATGAAGTTAACTATGTTGTAGATACTGTGCCATTGCAAAGATTAAGTGATGAATTAATATTTTCTCTGTATTCTTTATCATCACCAGCCAGGATGACATTTTACTCTGAAATAAAGTGCATCTTGCTGCATCTAAGCCAGCTAGACCACCTGACCAAATATAGCAACAAAAAATCAGTTAAATTGTTATCAAAGGGAGAAATGCACCAAGTTTAAAAGTCAAATGGTACTTCAAAGTTTATAACAAAAAACAGCAGCCCTGCACCAGTACCAATCCATCATCCAGTTTATCTACTAGAGGTGAACGTTTTCAGCTCTTAAACAGTTTATCCTGGTATTTATCTGCATATTTAAAACAATACATTCATGTTGTTATTTGTTCATTTACTAATTTTAAGTGTAATATGTCAACTACTGACTATAAGTTGTTAAGGGTTAACGTTTTTAATCACACCACCTTGTTTCTCCTTCTAAATAGTTGTGTGACAATTACTGATCAAATCAATAATCAGTATTTACATTCCTTTTTTATTAAAATTATTTTTTAATATTTATTATTTATTTTTGAGAGAGAGAGAGACAAAGTGCAAGCAGGGGGAGGGGCAGAGAGAGGGAGACATAGAATCTGAAGCAGGCTCCAGGCTCTGGACTGTCAGCACAGAGCTTGATGTAGGGCTTCAGCTTACAAACTGTAAGATCATGACCTGAGCTGAAGTTGGGCGCTTAACTAACTGAGCCACCCAGGTGCCCCTTCAGCGTTTACATTCTTATGATATCATAATGATATATTATTGCTACGTGGTATATTCTGAAGAATTTTGCATTTTTATACAACCTTTGTTTTCCTTGGGGTTAATAATTGCCTCATATTTTCCTTTGCTTATTTCTCAATGTATTTATTTCTTCCTATGATATTTGGTGTCAGATTTAGTTATAGTGACAGAAAACAACAATAATAACAACAACAAAACTGTGGCTTATATGGGGTAGAAGTTTATTTTTCCCTTTGAAGAGTCTATAGGTGAGCAGTTCAGAGCTGTTATGGTAGAACCGTGATTATCCGTGTTTAAGCCTTCTCTTTATCTTTCTGCTCCTCTGTCACCTGGTTTTTACCTTATGATTTATGATTTATTCAAGCTCTATCTGTTTGCATATATTACATTCATAAACAGGAAGAAAGAAAAAAATGAGAGCATACTTTCTTTCTTTGAGGATACTTCCTAGGCATTTCAAACATTACTCCCACTTTCATTTATTGACTAGAGCTCAGTCATACAGCTGCCCCTAGCTGCAGAGGAAGCTGGGGACATTTTCCTTTTTATTTCAAGAAGCCATGGGAGTAAAAAACTGAGAAATAAAATTGTGGAGCACTTAGAAGTTTCTGCTATACTACTCAAATATACCAATAAAATTATAAAACCTTATAACATACTTTATAGACTTGAATACATTAGATAATCTGTCAGTGTCTTTATCTTTCAAGAATTACCTCTGAAGTTTTCAGTCCTCCCACTACACATTGGTCTAAGTACCAATGTATCCTGGAACTTTCCTCCTGAACTTTTTCTGCTAGTATCCTATCTGAGAGCTCTTGCTTCCTAGATTTTATATATTCTCCCTTCTGTTTTCTTATTAATTTTGGTGAAGCACATCCTTTAGTAGTTTTCTGAGAAAGGCTACATAATGGGCACATTGTTTCTGAGATTTGGGTAATGTGAAAATGGCATTATTCTAACCTCAAATGTGATTGGTAATTGACTGGATCCAGTCTTCTAAGTCAAAAAGTATTGATAATCAAAGTTTTGAAGAGTGAGATTTATTGATGAAATTAAGCTCATGAATTTTTTGAAAATAGAGACAACTGCATAGTTTTTAAAATTCCACTGAATTTCCCCATACAACAAAATAGTATTCCAGAAAATACCAAAAAAGGAGTAAGTAGGAACTGATTGCTAAGAACCTAGGTAGTATTCAGAAGCAATTCAAAAGAAAGAAGAGGGAAGATAGTAAGATTTTGATGATCTAGAAGGGAGAACACTGCTGTCACAATCAGGTACTCACTGGAAAGCTTCATGGGCAAATGTGAAGGCAGCAGCTGAAACTGAGAGAGATCTGTCCAATCTTAAATCGAGTATAAGAGGGGTACAGGAAATTTGTTGTTGCTGGAGGTTTTGTGGCATAACTTTGTAGAGATAAATTGTTACAAGTGATGTTATAATACAGTAATTTGACTATACATTCCTAATTCTGTAAGGACCACAGAACTGCAGGAAAAAAATCTTAAACTGTTATAGTACTAATAAAGTTGATGATAGTATTATTACTCTTATATGGTTTCCTGTGCATGTGGGATAAAACAAATAGTAATTATGTCAGCGTCCTTAAGAATAGATTTGTTGTTTTTCTTATGAAAGAAGGGAAGATTTGACAGGGATAGGTAAAAACTCTACACAGAAGTACCAATGATGTGTCATTGATATATCATGTTTCAGACATATCTTCTAGCTCTTTCAACCAAAAAAATCTAGAAACAATGAGCAACCCAATATCAATGTATCCACCTAGCCCAGATTATAGCTGATCCTAGGTAGGGATCAGGAAATAGAAAAGACAAGCCTGGGATATTTATTATGTCAGAAATAAAGAAAGCTGTCAAGACTGTTGAATCATGTCAAAAAGTCTCAGGGGCCAATTTAATTAGGCTTAGGTGGCCAAAGATGGGACAATTTCAGCATCAGTAAGAATAATAACCTCCATGTATTGGAATACACATACTTAAATTCATAAGTTCATATAAGCCCTCTGATTCATTGGTTATCAATGGAAGATACTAGTAAAGTAAGTCATTATTTTGAAAATTCATAATTAGAGAAGAATTGGGAATTTATCTGACTTTCTAACAAGAACTGTCAGGTAGGGGCGCCTGGGTGTCTCCGTTGAATAGGCGTCCGACTTTGACTCAGGTCATAATCTCATGGTTCATGGATTTGAGCCCTGCGTAAGGCTCTGCACTGACATCTCAGAACCTAAAGCCTGCTTCGGGTTCTATGACTCCCTGTCTCTTTCTGCCCCTCTCCCACTCATGCTCTGTCTCTGTCTCTCAAAATAAATAAATGTTAAAAAATTAAAAAAAAAAGAACTATGTCAGGTAACTATACAATTGATGAGATCGTATTTATTTTCCTCTTTATATAAATACTCCACTTAACAGATTAAGAAGAAGGAAAGCTAGAATAAGAGTGACAGAGTTTTGTAATTACTAGTGAATGAATGGTTGCAGTCAGTGAATATCATTGGCTGCTGACATCATCTTTGTGTAGATCTTGATTGAAATACAGAGCAAGTCTTATGACCCTAAACCTATTTAAACCTCAAGATCTCATGACCAATTTACAGGAATTACAAGGGAGAGAGGAACTTACATCTTAGAGAGGTAATCAGTAGAATCCAGGTAGTGGGCAACTTTAAGGAAAAATGACTCAGTTTCTTCAACAAAAATTTGCAAGGAATAGGGGATGCCTGGGTCAGTCAGTTAAGTGACTAATTCCTTTTTTTTTTTAATTTTTAATGTTTATTTTTGAGAGGAAGACTGCTGCAGGGTAGGGATGGGGTGGGGTGAGGGTGGGGGTGGGGACACAGAATACGAAGCAGGCTCCTGGCTCGGAACTGTCAACACAGAGCCCAACGTGGGGCTCGAACTCACAAACTGTGAAATCATGTCCTGAGCTGATGTTGGAGGCTTAACTGACTGAGCCACCCAGGAGCCCCTAAGTGACTAATTCTTGATTTCAGCTCAGGTCGTAATCTCATGATTTGTACTGACGGTGCTTGGGATTCTCTTTCTCCCTCTCTCTCTGCCCCTCTTCTGCTCATGTCTTTCTCTCAAACTAAATAAATAAACTTAAAAATGTTTTGCAAGGAATATAAGAGAGATGGAGATGAAACCTAATGATTAAAAGAGATTAGAGACATATAAACAATGGCAATTGTGTGAATCTTTCGTAGATCCAGATTTAAACTGTTAAAAAGAACAAGAAAAGAGAACATTTAGGAGATAATCATGGAAATGTGAACACTGACTTATTGTTTAGTAAAGAATTTTACATAATAATTTAGGATAAATAAAATAAAAGGGATATTTTTTAAAGATATATATTAATGACTTAGAAATGGTATATGTTGCTTAGATTTTATTCAGAATACTCAGGGAGGAGAGGGAAATAGGTGGGGATAAAAAGAAACAAGATTGGCCATGAGTAAATAGTTGCTTACTGACCAGTTCAATCTAGAAATTCAGGTTTCAGTTGTGAAAAACTTCTTCTTTTATTATTTATTTGGTAATTTCTTGCCTTCTGTTTTACCTAGTATGTATTTTTGCAACACTTATTGGTCATTTGTCAGATTCTGTGAGCCATTGTATCTATCATTTCTGTTCTATCACTATTAATCTCACGTCCTTTAATTTTGCTTTTTAGAACAATTTTAACTTTGTTTTCTAATCTTACTACTGAATGTTTTTATTTCTTCTATCATCATTATGATTTTTAAGAGTTTGTTCCTTGTTTTTATCTTGTTCCTTTTTTATTGTCTTCTGTCCCTCTCCCCCATGTATGCAATAATTTCTCATCTTTCAGAAGCTATTTTTGAAGTTTTCTTCTGCTTTGCACAGTATCCATAATATTTAAGTATTTTTCCCCCTTGGGGAGGAATATTCTTTCATATTGGAGGCTTCTTCAAGTATCTGGCAACTTTCGTCCCTTCACATTTGGGAGTGAGGAACTAAAATTTATAGGATTCACAGGATCAAGAACTTTGCTATTTTAGTGTGGGATCATGGAATTTCAGTCTTGGTAGCATTTTCTCTTGAATCCAGTAATAGTTTCCTGGAGTATAGATGTAGCTCCTGCATTCAGGAGCCAAAGTGTGGGAGGCATAGGAAGAAACTAGGCAATTCCCTGTTCTTAATGTTAATTTTCCTTAACCCTCCTGAATTCAGTAGGCATGCTTTCCTTCAGTTCTTCCTGGTTTGTCCAAATACGCAGTCTTCGTTTTACACACTTCCTGGAGAATAATCATCCTGTCTATTGAGCTAGAGAAAATAATGTAGATCTGTTGCACCCTTGTGATTTTCAATTAGTTCTGAGATGGTTAGCCCCCTCTTCTCTGTCTTGCAATGCACCTGAATCTTCCAGTTCCTGAAATTGTTGGCTCTCCTCTGCTTTTGGATATACTAGAATCCTCTTAATTCCTGAGCCTTCTAGACCAGGAAGATTAGGTTTAGATATAGGTTTAATGATGTGTGTGCCACATTCAACTGATAATGTTTCTCTCCAAAACTGTGTTGATACAGATTCTTGTTTGGTGAGGTTCACAATATGACAGTCTAGGGCTGATGGGCATGGCAAGGACATGTTTTGAAGCAAGGGTTTCAAAGAGAGTCTTGGAGATTAAGCAGTGATTTGATGGTATCAATTGAGAAGTTGAATGGTTTGACATTTAAATCATTTAAACAGATTGTCAGGAAGTTCCTGAAATAATAATACAGTTATTTGCAACTCCTTCCACCTCCACCCCAGGCAAAGGTTTTTTGGAGTTGTGAAGTCATGTTGTTGAAGACATCCCAAGAGTAGTGTTCTATCATTGAGAGTACACTGTCACATATGACAGTACACATATGAGAGTGGGTGTAAATGGTTTCATTTTATCACTGATAATAGTAATATGAGAAGGATTTAATAGCCACTCCAGGAATATGGCAGAAAAATATTGCTTCTTGCTTTTATTAGGCGGGATTGTTTGGGTGTACTACACTAATGATTCTTAAATCTCAGTGATTTAACATAAATTAGCAATGCTCCAATCCCATGTAGGGTGGTCAGACCCTGCTTTAAATTGACCTGGGCTGCTAGATGCTACACTGTCTTTTAGCATTTAAGCTCATGGAGAAGGTAAGGAGAGAGCTTTGCACCTGTAATTAAATGCTTTGGTCAGGGACTGAAGCACACTACCTTTGCTCATAGTCTACAAGCCAGAACTAGTTACATGGTCCTTCCTAATCATTAGGGGCTATGAAATGTACTCTTCCATGTATTCAGGAAGTAAACAATAGTTTATCACATTGCTTAAGAAACAGCTGAAGATTAATTATACTGATAGAATAGCATTTTAAATATTTTTACATTTCTTAAGTACTAGTCTGTGTTTTTATCGATGTCCAATTTTTATGGGTTGCTATTCTTATTAAAACCCCAGTCTTAGTTTTTACGAGGCAACATTCTTAAGAACTCTTTACTTTCTTTTCATCTCCCATCAATGAAGACATAAAGATGATAACAGAGTTGTTACTTATTCATTTTTAGTAACTCTGTCCTTACTAGGCTTAGGAATGAGATATTTTGCAGTGACTGGAAAAGTAGCACATGAAAAGAATGGTGAAATTTATATTCCAAAGTGTCCATATTTGGTGTAGTCTCAAAGGAATCTCCTATCTCCATCTCACACTAAATATGTTTTTCTTATGGCATTTCCTCCATTGGACTAGTAAATATTTTTACTTCCATCTGGACTCAATTCTGAGCTATGTCAATGATGATACTGTCCAGGCTATAATGCAGATGGGATTAGAGAAATGGAATGTCTATAATCACACACACAAGTGCTCTTATATACCAGAAGACCTATAATCCAAAGTAGTCTCATGTAATACACTCCATGTGTGTGAGTGGGGCACAGTGTGATATGGGCATTATTGAAGATTTACCTACTTGTTTTTGGAAAAGTATAAACTTTGCATGCTGTTGGTTAACAGTGTATATTTTTGGAATTATGTTGTATTGGATTTTAGTATCCATTTTCCTGGATAAAAATGCAAAATCATTTCCCTTTTAGAGCAGAGCTAACAGCCAGAACTTTCTGAGCTCTTATTATGTGCCAGAGAGAAAACTAAGTGCTTTAGATGGAGACATTTAATTCTCAAAACAGCCTGTGATGTTGGAGATGGGGAGACAGACTCAGGAAGGCTGAGTAACCTGGCCTGGCCACATAGTTGTAGTGGGGTTCTGACTCTGGCATCTGACTCCAGAATCAGTATAGCTGGCAATGGCCATGGCTTCTCCAGTCTAAACTTCCTCATACACATCCTCAGCAATTGGGTGTCCTGTTGGAGTTTTATGAAAAGTGGGATTAATATAGACCATGGTATTTAAACATAATTATAGGGAACATTGAATTTTTAGTATTTCCCCAAGCCCTCTAATTCCAAGATCCCTCAGGAAGCCTAAAATAATTTTTTTATCCCCAAACTGATTCCAAGAAAAAAATTTAAAAAGAGGTGTTGTTTGTTAGGCTAGAAGTTATTCACTAGGATTGAGGTTTAACGTTCAAATGCTTTTTTTTTTTTTTTTTTAATGGCATTTAGATTCAGCTTCTCAATCAATCAAATCACTGTTTACTCTCTGAGACTCTTTTTGAAACCCTTGCCTCAAAACCTTTCACTGCTGTGCCCATTAGTCCTAGACAATCATATCATGAACCTCACCTAAACACAATCCATATCAACAGTTTTGGAGAGAATGCTATTTGACTTGCCTGATTTTTAATTTTAATTTTATTTTTTATTTTTATTGGAGAGAGAGAGAGAGAGAGATTGCAAAAGTGAGAGAGGGGCAGAGGGAGAGAGACAGAATCTTAATCAGGCTCCATGCTCAGTGTGTAGCCTGATGTGGGGCTGGATCTCCTGACCCTGGGATCATGACCTGAGCTGAAATCAAGAATTGGATGCTCAACCTACTAAGCCCTCCAGAAGCCCAAACTTACCTGATTTTTAACTGTAACTCTTTTATTCCTTTTTTGAATAGACTTTGGGACGTTAAATGTTTCAGTTTTAGTGTCCCTGTCCGAAAAATAAGGTTATCATTACCTTAAAAATCTCACTGAATTGTTGAAATAATTAAATGCTGGTAACATAGGTACTGTGAAAGCACACATGTAATTATTCTTCTCTTCACCTTACCTTCTCCTCATTTTCCTCCTCTTCCTTTTCTTCATCATCATCCTTACATATTTTCTTTTAGTAGTTGTTACCACCAGAACCTAGAAATACTTTTTGACTGAATTAATGTTGTCTTAAACTGAACATTTGGATGGGATCTATGGAATTCTTACATTTTATGAAAAAAAATAGAAATGAATTAATTTCACATATTTTTCAGAATTGAACAGTTGTTTCATTGGCATATTTAGATGTTTAGAATCCATGTAAGTAGCTGAAAGCAGCATAGAACTGAGGCAAAATTGAGATGTTTAGAGATCATAAAATCTCTTCATTAAACTCTTAGAGAAGCAGGTACTATGTCAATAGGCTGAAAAATCAATAAGCTTAAAATAGGTTTGAAGAATTTAATTCACAAAATTTACTAAATCTATTCATTTTAATTAAAATTTATTTCTTCTAAGCTATTTTATTTTGTTTTTGCTCTTCTAAATTATTTTAAAAGTTTGTGTAAATTATGGAATGATATTAACACCTTACAGTGATTCCTGTACTATTTTAATCAACTGTTTTGTAACAGCAACAGAGAACATTCAATTTACCAAAATCTAAGATTATAGTGTTTTATCTACCATGAACATATATAATATTAAGAAATGTATATTTTAAGGTCAATATACATGTTATCGGAACTTAACATGGATTTTTCAGTTTATACTGATTTTTTAGACCAAATTTTCAATAACTTTTTATTTTGCCAGAATGTTAGCTATTTAAAGTTTTCTCTTCAGTTCCCTAAGTAGAATATCAATCTTAGTTTATGACTTACATGAATTAGCAGCTAAAGTTTATTATTAATTTCTGTGGGTTTTTTTTGTTTGTTTTTTTGTTTTGTTTTAGGGAGAGAGCTTGCACACATGAGTGCCCTGAGGGGGAGGGGCGGAGGGATAGAGAGAATCTTAAGTAGGCTCCATGCCCAGCACAGAGCCTGCCAGGGGGCTCAATTTCACAACTGTGAGATCATGACCTGAGCCGAAGTCGAGTTGGACACTTAACTGACTAAGCTATTCAGGTCCCCCAAGTTCCTTATTAATTTCTAATAAATTATTTTGATCCTTCTATTTTTGGGGATTTTTAAACAACCCATTTTTTGAAAATATCTTTATCATTTTATTCCTGGTCATCAAATACAAAATTCCAATCATATGATTAATTCTAATAATGTCTTACTAACTTCTTTTTTGTTATGTTAAATATTTTTATGATTTTTTTTATATTTTCACGTTTCTTTAAAAAACTTTTTTTAATGTTTATTTTTGAGAGAGACAGAGCATGACCAGGGGAAGGGCAGAAGGAAAGGGAGACACGGAATCTGAAGCAGACTCCAGTCTCTGAGCTGTCAGCACAGAGCCCAATGTGGGGATTGAACTCACAAATTGTGATATCATGACCTGAGTTGAAGTCAAATGCTTACCTCCCAGGTTCCCCTCATGTTTCTTTTATCGGCAAACTGCTACCAACCAAATATACTGGAATTTTTTCTCCTTGTAAAGAAAATAAAAGTTGAGTTATTTTTCTATATGGGTATGGTTTTAGTTAATTTGAATGGTTTTGAATGTCATTTCCGTTGTTTCAAACTTTAACCACTTTTAGTTTTTGTTTTCCATCAATTTTTCCTACAGCATACATGTCAGAGTGTCTGGAGGTAGAGCCTAAGCTTCACTATTTTTAAAAAGCTCACTAGGGCTAGGTGAGTCTCATTTGCAGCCAAGGTTGAGGGCCATTGGCTGTGATGATAATTTACATTACACCCATTTGCAAGATCCTTTCTCTGTGAAACCTGGTATCCTCATTCAAGAGGCTCTGTGAACTGGTACAAGCCTAAAAACTTGGTTGAGAATTCCCATAATGGTGACTGGAGTCAGATTACTGCCTACTAGGCCTCAAATTCTCCCTATATACATATTAAACTGAATTTGCAATGATTTTATTCTGAGGTGCCTCCCATGATCATTTAGTCATTGCCACAGATTTCTGTGGGTTAAAACAGTGTGATTACTGTCCTGTCCCTGCACCTGATATGGTTTTGGTGGGAAGACCCTCCCACCTGGCTCCTACCATGCCAGGATCCCATGGTTGCCATTAAAAATCAGAGAGCCTGATCCCTTTGTAGTATCTTTTCTCAACATCTGTGATCTTCAGGAGACAGACCTCACGGAGCTTTGCAAGAATGTTGTATCCCTCACCAGTGTATTCCGTAGTGCCCTTGTGAAAGGGTGTCCGCTGAGTTCTCCCAGGGGTTAAACTTAGGGAGTAGCTGAACAAGCTGTACAGAAATTGACCTAGCCAAACGTTCTCATCCTCAAGGAATTTTGGACTCTTTCTTCCACAGACTGTCAGGGTTTAAGTTCTGACATTTCAGTCTCACTGATTACAAACCACAGTTGAGTCTAAGCTCAAATGATCAACCTAGCAGAGTATTGCTGTAACCCACACACATTAAATCCCAAATCCTCGGTCATTTATTTATTTACTTATTTATACCCTTGTAATATAATATTAGAATCCATCCACTTCTATACATACTTCTCAGATTCCTGCTGGTTTATGTTGCCAATACCCTGCAAGTTTTTAGGTATACACGCTGTCTCTATAGGGGCCAGGCTTTATTCTACTATGACTGGGCTATGCTGGGATCCAACTTTCATATGCACCTGGAGATAATGAGAATTGGTTGGGGATAGGACCCCAGAGAAATAGGCATTTTTTTGTTTGTTAGTTGCACCTGGTGATAGCAGGAAAATGTGGTCTGCCAGGAGGCCCTGACTTGCTTCTGTGGGTAGCAGGGAGATTTGGGAACTCAAAGTTTTCAGTTATCTTGTCTTCTCAGTGTCTTCATCCCATATCTCAGGGCTCTGCTTCTTCCCCAACAGTGTCGTTGCCTTGGAATAAGAGATATGTCAAGGTTACTCATTTATCTATTGTTGCAATTCTTAAACCCTTATACTCAGGCTTTGTACTTGATCTTTGGCCATATCTGTTCTGTGGATTCAGATAAGTGTCTCTTTTAAAGCTGCTACAGGGGCTTCTGATTTTCAGTCTAAGCCCTAGGTTGTGCATTTGTAACTTTCAGTTTGTCTTTTTCCCTGTAATGTTCTCTAGGATTATCTGAAGAAGCCATCAAATGATACCACTTTTATAAAAGTCATTAACATCACAGCAACTAAATGCTGCATTCCCTTGATTTCTCAATGCCTTGTTCTCTACTTGCATTCTCTTCCATGTCACCACTGATAATTTGAATCATCATTAGGGTACTTTATTCCATGGATTACTAAAGTCCTATGCTCCTCCCTCACCAAGTAGGAAGGTTATCCATATGCTTATTAAGCATGTAAGTAAACTGATCCTAGAATCCAGTTTTGAGGTTTTTGGTTCCTTGGTCCTGTCATGGTACCAATTATTTAAAATTTTAGGATCCTGGAAGAGAATAGATACTCTATGTAAAGAGTGACTATGTAATATGGGTTCCTGGATTCAGACCTCAACCAGACTTTTTTCTATAGGGGACATTACTAGATCACTTGGAAAAATTTGAATAATATCTATAGGTCAGAAAATAATATTGCATTCATGTTAAAATGTTCCTTACTTTTAAAATTTTTTGGGGGGAATGCCGGGGTGGCTCAGTCAGCATTAAGCATCCAACCTCAGCTCAGGTCATGATTTCACAGTTTGTGAGTTCAACCCCTGCATTGGGCTCTGTGCTGACAGCTCAGAGTCTGGAACCTGCTTCGGATTCTGTCTCCCTCTCTCTCTGCCCCTCCCCGCCCCTCACTTTCTCTCTCTGTCTCTCAAAATTATATAAACATTGAACAATTTTAAAAACTTAATATTTACATATTTTTGAGAGACAGAGAGGGACAGAGCATGAGTGGGGCAGGGAGGAGAGAGAGGGAGACACAGAATCTGAAGTAGCTCTAGGCTCTGAGTTGTCAGCACAGAGTACAACACAGGGCTCAAACCCACAGACTGTGAGATTATGACCTGAGCTGAAGTTGTATGCTTAACTTACTGAGCCACCCAGGCACCCCAAAATGTTCCTTATTTTTATAATCATTCTATGGATATGTAAGAGGATGCCCTTGGTCTTTGTTTTTAGGAAATACACACCAAATTATTAGACACATACATATCTAGAGAGACAGAGAGAGAACACTAATGTATTTGGCATTGGGAAATCTGAGTCGAAGGCATACAGGGCCTTTATATATTATTTTTGTTACTTTTCTATACATTTAAAAATATTTTAAAATAAAAAAGTTAGAAGAAAATGTATTTAAGAGGGCTTAGTAAAGGGACAGAGACATTGGCAAGGTGAAAGGTAACAAGGGATGGCCAAGCATCCAAGAGTTGGTGACTGAGATGGAGCTGCTACCTACCTTACATCCAAAAGAACAAGGTGATTGAGCACTTAACACATCCCAGAAAAATCTGATGCTGTCAGAGAGCCATCTTCCAACCTGTGGCTTAACAGCAAAGAACTCAGGGAAATAAATATTGTTATCTTCTTATCTTATCCTGTCTATTAGTTAAGAAGAAGACACTAAGATGAAATTAGTCATGTAGTAGAATTATTAGGGAGATACCTATGAGAGAAAGCAACAGGGAATAGGAGGAGGCTGTGAGAATTGTCAGACTACCATCTGACATCTATAGAAATAGAAGAGGAAGGAATATTTGGTAAGACAAGTCAGACTCTGGTGCAGTTCAAATAACGTTTTAAAAAGCTATTGGAAAGTCCTCAAGCCAAAACCATCCACCAGAGAAGTCCTAGATCTTTTAGGAATGGACCTCCCTTAGTTTCTTTGCTATCCTCAATAACAGCCTGGGAAGTGTGTCCTTGACATAGATACAGTGATGGATTTCAGAATGCAGCAACCAGGGCTGTCAGGTAACTACATGTCCTGAATTTGGAGATTTGAGAGGTGTATTTTTATGGCCATCATACTCTCCATTGCCCAGATAAACTTGAGAGTCAGAGGGCAAAGAGGTCAGGTTAATAATATGGTTCATATAGGTCCAATATCCTAAAGAAGGTTGGGGAAAGTTGGAGTAGGATGGAGCTAAGTGGATCTGAAGTCTAACAGAGCCCATCAGTCAAAAAAAAAAAAAAAAATCAGGTATATGTAGGGCGCCTGAAGGCAATCTATAGATAGCTGACCTTAAAGGCTGAGTATGATTAAGGTGTTAGGCAAGGTACCGATAACCCTTGGCAATTGAGATTTGAAAAGGAAAGAAGGAAACCTGCCCAACTCCTGGTACGGTGAAGTTTGCAGAGAAGGAGCAGGGACAAAAATTCCAAGTGTGATATGGCTGATGTTTAGGAAATGGCTACATATGAAAAAATTTAAAATCATGAAAGAGCTAAGATTTGTGATACTAAGAACCCAAATGAGATCACCTTACTTAATTGAGCCTGACTGCAAAGCAATGGGTTGTCCTCCCTCAGGTAACTGCGGAAATGGAGGGTAGGTGGGCCAGTGAGCCTTCACATTTGAGTATGTCCTAGACCTATTACCATTTATTTTGCTAAAGGGACTGACTAAAACACTGGCATCCTTTAGATAACAAGAAGAAATGGCAGTAGTGAATTGACTATAATCCAAGCTCTTCCTGACTGTGGGGGATTCTGGTTCCTTCACCAACGCTGGAAAGCTTTTCTGATATGGGAACAATTCAAGACCAATGCTGAGTTCTTCAAAATTTCTCTAAAAAATTTTGACAGTGACCAACTAATTTAGATGCAAAAATGTTTACCTCTTGCATTATGCTCAAATGCAAACAACACTCTCAACTCCTAGTGATAGACTGGCAAGGATTTTTTAGGACTTTTTTTATTTTTCATATAAGAGTCCTAAGGAGAAGGAAAATGAATAGTAACAAAGAAATGGCAAGACCAGTTGATAAACTGAGTTTTTCAAATCTTATACTGCTACCTATTTAGGAAAGTGATGAAGGGTTGCTGAGGGACAAATACAATACTTGGAGAAAGACTCAAGGAGAGAATGGGGAGTAATTATTTATTTGTGCAATAAAATATAATTAAATAGCATTGGGGAGGAAAATTTTTCCTTTCTCCTTCTAGGTTCTTTGGCTGAGAAATGGATACAAGACATTAACGGGAATAAAACAATTTAGTTACTTATGTATAGGATCCTCATGAGAATATAAGACCCAAGGACAAGTCAGACATTTGAGATTTATATGCCATCCTGAGCTAAAGAATGGGATGGATAGGAGCCTGGGGCTTCAAGGGAAAGAGGGTGATTTGCAGGACAATAAGAAAGAGCAGATGTTTTGCCATTTGTGACAACATAGATGAACCTAGAAGGTATTGTGCTAAGTAAGTCAGACAGAGAAAGACAAATACCATATGATTTCACTTGTATGTGGAATCTAAAAACAAAACAAACAAATAAACAAAAAGCAAAAACAGACCCATAAATACAAAGAATAAACTGATGGTTACCAGATGGGAAGGACTGGGAAAATGGGCAAAATGGGTGAAGGGGAGGAGATAAAGTGAGTAAGTTATGGGGATAAAAGGCACAGCATAGGGAACATAGTCAATGATATTGTAATTGTGTTGCATAGAGACAGATGGTAGTTACACTTGCTAACATAGCATAATGTATGGACTTGTCAAGTTACTATGTTATATACCTGAAACTAATGTAACATTGTGTGTCAACTGTACTTTAATTAAAAAAAATTTAAAAATAGCAGATGTTTGGTAATGAGATATTTACTCTGCTGGACTGGTAGTTCATTCAAATCAAAGTTATATCTGGTAAGAGGTCCCTCTCTGAGCCAGGACCCCTAACTAAATTCCTTAGGTACTTAAGAGAGAGTTACAAGTTTTCTTGACTTCTGCTGGGTTTTGATTTGCCTTAGGCTCAAAAGAATCCACATGCCAAAGTGGTATCTTTTGGGATCATGTATTCAGTTCTCCTTTAATAGTGGGAGGTACCAGTTGAAGAGAGAAAAAAACCTCAAAACATACCAGATGCTGAAAGCTCTTCTATGAAAGAAACTGTAATGTAGTATTTCTAAAATTCAGCTCCTTCTTCTAAAAGAAAGAAATATAAATGCAAACCCTCTAGTCTCATCAGTCTTGTTACCACTATAAGCATGTATTATCTAGTTTCTAAAGTTTTCTGTTTGTGATTTGGGGAGAAAGGTAGGGCAGTAAGTATTTCTTTATAACATATTTTATAATATTTCAATAATTAATACCAGTTTGAGAATTAGTACCTTTGTGGCAGCTCTTTCATTAATGAAAAAAGATTATCCAGTAAATATTTTCTAAGATTTATAACAGATAGGAGTTGCAAAATATTAAAATAATTTAGTGTCCTAACAAAAATACCTATGAAAATTTACAGCTTTGATGTTCTGTGAAACTTTTTTGGAGGACAGGGTGTAATATAACACACATGCTTCTTATTATAATACTTATTTTAGATTTGTTTAGCAAAATTCCTAGCCATAATTTCTCCTAGTTGAGGACTTCACTGAAGTCAATCATATATACAAATGGCTTTTCTAATAGGTTGCCATTTTATTCTAAATGTTGCAATATTTTGATTGTTATCTTCTGCTTCACCAGTCAATCAAGGCTTCCTGACACTGGCACTTGACCATTTATCCCACTTAGTCCAGAGCATAGTGACTGGCAAGCAGTGATTCTTTTTGAATGAGAGGCAACGTGAGTGATTATAGAGAGTAAATAATATGCTGGAATCTAATGGACTATTAGAAAATAAAAGTTTTAAAATATTTTATGTAATGGGGCGCCTGGGTGGCTTAGTCGGTTAAGCGTCCGACTTTCGCTTAGGTCATGATCTCGCGGTTCGTGGGTTCGAGCCCCGCGTCGGGCTCTGTGCTGACTGCCAGCTCAGAGCCTGGAGCCTGTTTCAGTCTGTGACTCCCTCTCTCTCTGACCCTCCCCTGCTCATGCTGTCTCTCTCTCTCTCTCCTAGAAATAAATAAAAAAAATATTAAAAAGAAATAAAATATTTTATGTAAGTGGATTGTAATCTCTTTAAGGCATTTACTATACAGTGTTTCATTAAAATTACAAATTTGTTTTTTTTGTGGAGTCATAGTTACAACATTTTTTTAGTGTTTATACAGTTGCAGTGTTAGCTTAAATACTTCAGTTCAATAAACGGAAGGCTGAAAGTATCAGAATCAAGGACTTTCTGCGATTTAATGTTTTTTAATAACAAATAATGTTTAACTGTAATTATAGTTTTATATTATTGTGTATAACTTATCAAATAAAACAGATGGGTTTCCGAAGAGCCAGTACCATGGTAGTTATTATTTAAAGGGTAAATTGTTGAGTTTTTTCCTTTAAGATATTGAATCAGTCAAATTGGTTTCATCAGCCAAACAACTGGCCTGGTGTGTAAAAATAAAATTCAAATTTGTCCTTTGACTTTATTGGTGAATTAATCATCAGTTGATTCTTTGCTCTTGAAGTTGACCTTTGTTGTTCTGTGTGGTCTTAAAATCTCTATTTCTGGCATAATCCACTAGTTAAAATGTTATGAAATTCTTGGCTATAGAACATTTAACTCTTTTGAACTGTTACATTAAGAAGAAAATGTAAAATCTTAATGATAAAATGCCTTTTAATTTAGTAGTATGATTATTATAACTTAAGGTATTATTTAATTTGACATCACTATCACTGCCATTATAAAAATAATATGTGTTAACTATTCTCAAGCTTTATTACCAAGTGTGTATCTATACAAACTATTTTAAACAGATATTATATTTATTCCTTGTGGTTCTTATTCCCTTTAAACCAAACCGATGTTATTGACCAAAGGACAATCTAAACTATTTGAAACTATTAATTTGGCAGAATGAGGTATGTTGGTGTGTAAATAAATATAAATGGAAAAAAAAAACTTTCCAGAAAAAATTGGTATGGACTTTTTTTTGTGTAAAATAAACTAACTTTCTGATGAGTTTGAGAACAGAAATACAATAAATCACTGGTTCTATATAAGAAAATCTTCCTAAACTGGTTTGCACATTTGTAAGCTGAGGGGAATTAACCTTTGCTTAGCCCCCAATCTGCGACATAAATTACACTGAGTTATTTGTCTACTTTATGGAATTTTTCTATTTGAGTTCATTGTTGGTGAACGTTTGTAGATAGTTCACAGCTCTAAGACATTGTCCAGAGGTTATATCCACTGTTTTATACAGATAAAATAATTTCATGTTTTACTTAGTTATAGTAAATGACATAAGCCACTTGAGCAAATCATTTTATGTAAGGACAGACTTTTTAAAAAAATAATATTTTTTCTTTCTTTATCTGGAGTGTATGAAAACTAGAAGACCACAGATACAATTTTTACCTCCCCTGCATCTGCTTAGCTTGAAACTGAAGTGGATTAAAAAGAAAGGGAAGCTAATATTTACAAACAGGGTTACAAACAGGAAGGGCAAATTGCACTTCATAAGAACTCGATTTTATGATTATTTATATACACATGTCAACATTCAGCGAGAATTTTGCTAATTAATGTTAAGAAAGCATTTGAAATGTGAATGTATCTAGTAGAGTAAATATCTCTGATCTACTTATTTGTAGTTCTCAGGAAAATGGATTTACTTTTAGGTGCTGCCGCCAATACACTTCTCTTAAGATTGCCTCCGTTAGCAGAGGCCTACTGTGGCAGCATCAGTAAAGGTACTATTTATAGAGCCTTGTCCTTAACAGACACACTATGTTAATTTTAAAAAGTGCCTCAGATGCTATTTGGTACATATTGTATCTTTTTATCAAAAGGGTATCCATGTTCATCTCTCGCGGTATGTCACTGCAGTCATCTCCAGTATGGCAAACCAGTCTCTTACTTTCTCTCTTCTCACTTAAAAAATGTGCTTGTGTCTCCCCTATTCTTTTTTTTTTAATTTTTAAATGTTTATTTACTTTTGAGAGAGACAGAGATAGAATGCAAGCAGGGAGAAGACAGTGAGAGAGGGAGACACAGAATCTGGAGCAGGTTCCAGGCTCCAATCTGTCAACAAAGACAGCTCATGAACAGGGAGATCATGACCTGAGCCGAAGTTGGACACATAACCGACTGAGCCACCCAGGTGCCCTATGTCTCGCCTATTCTTAATACCCAGACTATTACCTTTCTCTAAACCTACCTCTCTCTTGAATTGATATCTGTTTCTTTTCTGTAATTTGCGACTTCTTGGTCTCTTCTTCATCAACTATTTCTTTTTCAAGACTATAAATTGGCTTTGGTCACCACCACTTGATTAAAGTGTTTTTCCCCCCCATCTTATTACTCTTGACTTTGAAGTCTTTGAAACTAATGAGGATTTAATTCTTCTGGATGTTCTACACCTACTCAGTCTTTGTGACACCATGCTCCATGCATTGGATCTCCATTTGCTCCTCATTCTTTTTCACTGTCTCTTATTTCATCACTTTGAGGGTAACCAATCATCCCAGTTTTCTGGAGACTGTCCCACATTTAGCACCAAAAGTCCTCTGTCCCAGGAAACCCCTCAGTCCTGAGCAAACCCAAGATTGGTCACCCAAAAGTTGGCCCTTAAATGTCATTTCCCCAGACATCCGTTCTTAGTTTTCTCATCTCTTCTTAGTAGGAGTCTTTGTCTTTTTCAACTATTTGCTGTGTACAGTGATAACCAATTCCACGTCTCTAGCCATATGTACTTTACTGAACCCCAAACACTGTTTCTGAGAAAAAGACATGGGCTCTGGGATAGACTTCAAGCATTCAAACCATATCAGCTGCTAAGTGTGGAGGCTTACATAATTTGCTTAACCTCTCCACATCATAGTTTACTAGCTTGTGAATGGGGATAATGTTCAGTTTAAGAGGTTGTTGTGGGTATTAAAGCTAAACGTTTTAAAGTTTTCAGTGCAGTGCTGGTGTAAAGAAGCATCAAATAATTTGCAGGTACTTTTCTTTATTATCATTGGAGTTATATTTGAACCTAGAGTTTCTCAGCATTTGTTCTACCGCAGTTATTCTGATAGATATAAAACTACTCCAGCTAGTACACTGGCTCACTGTGGCAGGAATTTTCAATGGTTAAAAGGGAAAGGCACGCTTAGAAAAAGGGCACCAGGTGATCCTGTCATTCAAGCTCTTGGAAGATCAGTGTCTCTAACTCCTCTCTCTCTCTGCATGCCCTTGTTCTAGCAAGTTCAAAAGACTTTGTTAGTTACTGTATGTATGTGTATGTATGTATGTACGTATGTATACATGTGTGTATGCATGTATGTATTCTTATTTTAGAGAAAGTTCAAACAGAGGAGAGGGGCAGAGAGAGAGAGAGAGAGAAGGAGGGAGAGAATCCTAAGCAGGCTCTACACTGCTTGACTTGAGGCTCAAGGGATGGACTCTGGAATCCTGACCTCAGCCAAAATCAAGAGTTGGACACTCAACTGACTGGCCACGTAGGTGCCCCAGACTTTGTTATTTACAAATGTAAATTTAAATAACATAACTTAAAAGCAAAAAAAACCCCAATCATTTTATTGTATCTTCCTTACATTCTTAAATATTTTTTATCCCATTCAGACAATGTGTTTATTAAATCACCTAACACCCATTATTAAATCCAGCCTGTTTTAGGTAGAGTAATAGTTTTAGTACTAGTTAGTAACACTTAAAATTTAGTTGTAGCTCTTAAAGTTTGGAGTGTATCAGAATCACCTGGAGGTTGTGTTAAAATACAGGGTCCTCTGCCCAGGATTTCTGATTCAATAGGTAGGTCTGGCATGGAGCCTAAAGATGTATGTTTCTAACATGTTCCCAGGAGTTGCTGGTTCAGGGACTATACTTTGAAAACTACTGTTTTAGTATATAGCATGGCAGTTTAACTTAATTTTAACCTCAAGTATTTGGGGTTTCCCCCCCACCCTCCTCCTTCATCTCTCCTCCTTCTTTTGGCTTTTTTTACTTGGAAGTTTGATATCTCTCCCTCATAGATATAGGTCATTGATAGACAGCGTAATGACAGTCTCAGAGCTATCTGTGGATTTCCATATTATGTAGAATTATTGATTACAGCTTCCTGATATAAAGGCATCTAGCCAGGTAAAATAAAATGAAACATTACAATTTTTCCTGTGGTCCAAATGGTTGAGTTTGAGAAGCTCAATGTTAGTAATGGGAATTTTTGCCTTTCTCCTTGCTTTTCTGTGAACATCAGAATTGTTTTTTAAAAAAAATACTTCGCAGCAGAACAATGTGTGTGGAACGTGTGTGATCATCAAATGAGGAACACAGAGCATTTTAACGTAATGAGAGCTTTCACTTCCCAGGGTGACCTGTTTGTATTCTGTGCCAGAAGACCTCTAAGAGGCCTACAGCTGCTTTCAGTTTGTCATTTCAGACTCGAAGGGCAGCCCCTGCAGCAGCTGCTCTGCACACACTCAGGAAAGGGGCTATTTCATCTCTGGGCTTGAGAGGCAAGTTTATTAAGGAAAGAAATGGGGCCACAGAACTCCTGGGGTGAGCCTCAGGAACACAGCAGGTGGTGGCCAAAAAGCCATGACAAAATTAAAGAAAAGGTTCAGATTCTTTTCAAGGCTATGCGTGATTAGAGAAGTACATGTGGGTTCCAGCTGTCCCTTAGAGAAGACCACATTTTTCATCTCCAAGAATGAAGGGCAGCTTTCCATCTAATGAACTTGGAAGATTCTCTTGGCAGGTAGTTTTGTTATAAGCTAGGTATCCCCAGTTATACTTTGTTATTATTCTTTTCTAAAACCAATCCCATTCTGTCTAGCAATTCTGAAAGCCCTTCTAAAGTTTGCAATAGGAAATGAGATTTCTTTTCTTCCTTTCGTTTTTTAATTAAATGTGGTCTTTATTAACTCTTGGACAAGGCCTCGAGTTGCATCAATTTCAAGAAGCCCTGCTGGTGATGATGGCTGTCTGTCATTCTGCTTCCAAAGTACACTCACTAGGTATTCACGCAGAGGCAGAAAAGACAGAAACAAAGGTCACTGCTAAAGACAAATGACAGCAGCGATAGCAGGTTCTTTAAAGACTTTAAAAAATGCTCACAACACTGGACATTTTTAGGGGTGATTGACTAGAGAAAAGTCAAGTAACAGCCTCATTTCAGTAAGAACTCATTCCTGACCCCCAACAACTATGGAATTACCAACGATGTGCATGACTTCCAGTGTGTCATATCTAATGAGAAATTGGGAGAATATGATTTTTTTTTTCTAAATCAAGATTCTGGTTGTTTTTTTTTTTAAATTTCGTGCCTGTAGGTATTTCATGTGTCTCTATCCTGTGTATGGCATCTTCTGGGCACCAGGTAATTTAAGTGAAATAAACATACCTATTTCTCTCACTATAATATGCTCTTGTGTTCACCATTCATTGTGTATGCTATCCAAATATTCTTAATATTGGCTTGTTTTCATAAGCTGCCAATGGAAACAACAGAGTAGAAAATTTATTATTCATTTATTTATTTATTTATTTATTTATTTATTTACCTTCCTTTTGCAAATGAAGGTACAGATCAAAATAGTTTGCTCTGATATATTAGCCAAAAGTTAAGAAATAAAAAAAATGTAAAACAAAAACTAACCTGGCTTTTGCAGAGAATTTTTATATTGCTTCCTGTATTTTTGCCTTGACAGGAAAGTAGATGGAAAAATTATGTATTAGATACCTCTAAACATTTGGTCAGGTATTGGAACATTCCTTGCTCAAGCTCACCTATTTATAGTCAATGCCAAAGCCTCTCAGGGGGATTGTAGCCACTTGTACTTTACCATTTCAGACACTGCAGCAGCTGTGGGTATCCCCTCCACTCGGCATGTTTCTTTCTCTCCCACTTCACAGATTCCTGTCTCCATGTTTCCAGGGCCTTTATAATGACTCACAGCTCCCTAAACTCACTATGCACCAAACTGGGACCTTGACCTAAAATACCCTTCTCCTCTTTCTTCACTTGACTACTTTTACTCATCCTTCAAAATGTTGCTTACATATCACCTGCTTCAGGAAGCTTTCCTTGATCTGTCACCTCTCCAGCTCTCAAGTTGTACGATTCCTCTTATATACTTTCATAGCACACAAGATTGTATTTTGCAATAACTTATACTGTTTTTTTACTTATTTCCTTTTCTAACCAGTTGGGGAATTCTTTGGTGACAAAAGTATGTTTTACTAATGTTCCTGTCCTTCACAACCATAGTGATGAGGAGCTGAAAGAAAGTACTATCGAATGAAAATTAAATGAGTGGCTTTAGACAGGTAGTTAAGAAATATTGAAAAGAGTGGTGTATTATGGTAATGTCAGGTGCTTTTTCAAATAAACTCAAAATGTGTGGGGCTAACAAACAGTAGGTGTTTAATTCTTATTCACACAACAGTTTGTGGTGGTATTTCTGGTCAGTGGGACCAGAAATTCTCTGTGGATCAGTCAGTAACTGAGGCTAACAGAGTCTCATGGTAGATGTTTGATAGGTGACTTAACCACTGTAGTTGTCTCTGTCCCAGTTGGCCAGGAGAGTGAAAGAACTCTGAGAAGTTCTCCAAAGAGCAGAATGCACACATGTTCTCGAGAGGAGCTTTTGGGCCAGGCAAGAAGGAGCACACATCACTTCCACACACATTCCATTGCCTAGAGCTTAGTCACTTGGGAGCACAGACCTCTTCCAGGGCTAACATTCTAGTATATGAATTTAGCAAAATGTCAAGTGACTCCCTTTCATGCTGGGCCAGCCAGTAATTAAATTTCTATAAAACCATAAAATTGCTAGTTTTTAAATGTTTTACATTACATCTTCAAAAAATGAAGCTGCTTTTGGTAAATTATGAAACTCTTTTCAAACATTAAAATGATAACAAACGATTACTCAAAATACATTTCATTTGCCTGAGTCCTACCATATGTCTCCCGGTTCTATTCTGGATTTTGTTGTGCAATGTGTGTGTGTGTGTGTGTGTGTGTGTGTGTATGAGAGAGACAGACACACACACACATAGAGAGGGACAGAGAGAAAGTATACTCATTAACTCATGTATTCAATCCTGTTAGATACCAGGTGCCAGGTTCAATGGTAAGAATGTAAAATGAGTAAGACATTGTGTCTCCTTTCAAAGTTCTTATAGTCATGGCATTTGCATAAACAGAAATTATGAATCAGTGTAGTAGTGAAACTTCTCTCTTCCTGTTTTTCATTTCAGTTAATTTTTTACTTCTTTTCTCCTACACATTTTTTTCAAAATTGAACATCAAAACCTATAATCTTATGCAATTTTAGATCTTTTTAAATTTCCTGTTAAATCCTAGCAAAAAAGAGTTTTCATTTATACAGTTCCTTCAAGCCAATACTAGTGTTTTGTGAGAACTACTGTTAGACCATGGGTATTTTCGTATTGTATGTTCTTTGAGGAGAGAAAAACAAACTTATTTAATGCATCATTTTAGAAGTCTGGTAATTAGAAAACATAAACACTGAAAACTAATTAGAAAACTAATCATCAGGGAAATGTAAATCAAAACCACAATGAGATATCACCTCACACCTGTTGAAATAGATGTTATCAAGAAGATAAGAGATAACAAGTACTAGTGAGGATGTGGAGAAAACAGAAGCCTCGTACACTATTGGTGGGAATGTAAATTGGTTCATCCAGTATGGAAAAAATATGGAGTTTCCTCAAAAAATTAAAAATAGAACTACCATATGATCCAGCAATCCCTCTTCTGGGGATACATGAAAGGAAATGAAAGGAATTTCAAAGGAAATGAAAATAGGATTTCAAAGAGATACCTGCATTTCTATGTTTATTGCAGCATTATTCAGAATAGCTAAATTTTGGAAACAACCTAAATGTTCGTCAATGGATGAATGGATAAATCACACACACACACACACACACACACACACACATATATATGTAGTGGAACATTATTCAGTCATGAGAAAGGAGTACAGCCTTCCATTTGTGACAACATGGATGGACCTTAAGGACATTATAAGTGAGATAGGTCAAAGAAAGACAAGTATCCTATGATGTCACTTTTGTGGAAGTGAAAAAAGCCAAAGTCATAAAAACAGATTAAAATGGTAATTATGAAGGCATAGGACAAATGTTATTTAAAAGTATAGACTCACAAGGAGTAGTAAATAGGCTCTAGAGATCTAATGCACAACATGGTTAATATAGGCAACAATATTTTATTATAATCAACAAACTTGCTAATATATGATTAATCTAACCACTTAAAAGGGTAATTATATAATGTGACAGAGGTGCTAATTATTGCAACAAAGACAATAGTAATATATGAATGTAACAAATTAAAATATTGTAGACCTTAAATTTATGTGTTAGATGTTAAATATATTTCAATAAAAGTATGTTCAGGATAAAGAAAATGTCACACACACACACACACACACACACACACACACACACTGAAATATTACTTGGCAGTCAAAAAAGAACAAACTCTTTCCATTTGCAACAACATGGATGGGACTAGAGTGTATTATGCTAAATAAAATAAGTATGTCAGAGAAAGACAAATATCACATGATTTCACTCATGTGGAATTTATGAAACAAAACAGATGAACACAGGGGAAGGGAAGGAAAAATAAGATAAAAACAGAGAGGGAGGCAAACCATAAGAGACTCTTAAATATACAGAACAAACTGAAGGTTGCTGGAGGGGAGGTAGGTGAGAGAATGGGCTAAATGGGAGATGGGCATTAAGAAGGGCGATTTTTGAGAAGAGCATTGAGTGTTACATGTAAGTGATGAATCACTAAATTCTACTCCTGAAACCAATATTATGCTATATGTTAACTAACTCAAATTTAAATAAAAAAGAATATATTCATTATATTCACACAGACATACGTAGGATCTTCAAGTAATTTTGAGAAAATAAAAAAACTGTTTTTTTCACTTAAATTTCAAAGGAATCGGTTTAAAAAGAAACTTCACTATTATTCATATTGTATTACCTCTGCTATATTTTTCTTATATCACAAGATAATAATTCTTTTAGAAGAACCTTCAGGGACACGTCGGTGGCTCAGTTGGTTGAACATCTGACTCTTGATTTCAGCTCAGGTCATGATCCCAGGGTTGTGGCATCGAGCCCCATGTTAGGCTCCATGCTGAGTGTAGAGTCTGCTTAAGATTATCTCTCTCTATCTCTCTGTCTCTCTTTTTCTCTTTCTCTCTCTCCCCCTCTGTGTCTCTCCTCAGCTCACATGTTTTCTCTCTCTCTAAAATAAAGATTTTTTTAAAATTAAAAGAACCCACCTTCCTATGCATTTCTTTTTCTATGCTGCTTTCAGCAGATGGTTCAGGTGGAAAAAAAATACTAATAAAAATAGAACTTGTTTCAAATAAGGTCTGGAAAAGACCAGGGAAACATTTTCCCCATGTAAAATAAAACGTTACAATAAATTCTGACTATTTTATAGAATTATGTTTTGTCTCAGCCCTGAGATTGTAAGCTTCTTAGAATTGAATCAACATTTTCTTTTTCTCTTTAATACTATTATTATGTCATGTCTTATAATTACTATTTATTGGATCATGTGTTAATTCTCTCATATGATATATGCCTCTAGCAATTTTGCTTTTACTTTCTGCTTATATTAACATTTTAAAATTTTTTGGTAATAATTGCAACTTAGTATTTATTTATCATATAATTATGTTTACCCTATTATATTAAAAAAGTCAGTAAGAAAAAGCAAATTTGAATTTTCTGTATTTTTTTCTCAGAAGATCTCAGATAAGTTAAAAATACATTACAAGAATAGCTGTCAAGATATTAGACAAATCATTTAGAATACAGTAAATGGAAATATGCACATAAAAGAAGCAAACCATTCTTAATACTCACAAAAATGGAGGAAAAAAAGAGTCAGCCTTTGCAAAAAGGTCTATGAGTCAGAAGTTCCAAACTTCATCAAAAACTTAAAAAACAAAACAAGAAAAAGAAAGAAACCAGATGTACATTTGAGGCCCATCTATGGAAAGTATTATATTTTGCATTGTGCCAACAAAGGTACTAGAATAATAAAATGATTATTATGGTTCACTAGGACTCACAATGAAAGTGAGAAATTACAGAACTGCTTAAGAAAGTACTTGTTCATTTTTAAACCATCAATTAAGGATACTTTTACAGACATCCCTCTGTTCTCAAATGAATTCAAAGAGATGCCTTTGAAAAGTTGCATTTTGCCTAGTTGTGTCCACCTGATAGAGAATGGGCACCAACCTAACAGCTGGCTGTACGAACTACATGGTGGCCATGGTAGATTACAAGGAGAGTGCTAGCAAAAGTTTTTAAATCTGAGGAGACCGCTAACACAGGTAAGTTATAGCAGTCAGAAGGACATTACTGCTGGTTATCTGTATCATTGTCTATCTGCCTGCCTACCAACCTGCCTACCTACCTACCTCAGCTTAATGGAAGTATAGTCTAAATACACTAAAATGTACCTATTTTAAACGCATAGTTGGCTGAATTTTGTTAATGATATAGGGTTCTATTATAACCACCATCAAAGTCACCCTAAAAGTTTTCTCCTGTGCCTCTGCACCTGTTCCTTTTGTGTGATCCTTGACTGTAGGCAACTATTCTGATTTCTGCCACTTCTATTTTTCTTCTTCTAGAATTTCATATAAATGGAATTATATAGTATTAGCATTTTGAGTTTGACTTCTTTGATCGAGCAGAATGGTTTGGGGGTTCATCCATGTTGCTGTATACATTAATATTTTGCTTCTTTTGTTGTCAAGTAGTATTCTATGGATATATCACAAATTGTTTATCCATTCACTAGTTGATAGGCATTTGGATTTCTAGTATTTGGCTATTATGAGGAATGCTGCAATGAACATTTGTATACAAGTGTTTACGTAGACATGTTTTCATTTCTCTTGGATAAGTGTCCAGAAATAGAATTGTGGGGTTCTATGATAAGTGCATATAAAACTTTATAAGGTACTGTCATAGTAATTTTCCAGAAGTGGCAGTATCATTTTCTACTTCTACCAACAATATATGAGGATTACAGTAGCTCCTCATCCTTACCAACACTTGATATGGTCAGTCTTTTAAATTTTAGCTGTTTTAGAGAATGTATAGTGATGTATCATGGCGGTTTTAATTTGCATTTTCCTGATGGCTAGAAATGTTGAACATCTTTTAATATGCTTATTTAACATTCATATGTTTTCTGCTCAGCTCTTCTGAAGACTTTGTAATTTGGTTGTTTTCTTATAATTGTGTGGTAATAGCTTTTATATATTCACTCTATATAAGCCCCATGGTCAAACATATGTTTTGCAAACACTGTCTCCCAATCTATGCTTTATCTTTTCATTTTCTTAAGTGTCTTCAAAGAAAAAAAATGGTTTTATTTTGATGTTAAAAATTATGTTTCACCATATAGTGGGGGTCCATTTCTGGGTTTTCTATTATGTTCCATGGATCTATGTGCCTGTTTTTGTGCCAGTACCATACTATCTTGTAGACTACAGCATTGTAAGATAGCTTGAAATCTGGAATCATGATGCCTCCATTTTTTTCTTTGGCCATTTGGGGTCTTTTGTGGTTCCATAAAATTTTAGAATTGTTCTAGCTCTGTGAAAAAATGTTGGTGGTATTTTGATAGGTAATTCATTAAATGTAGATTGCTTTGGGTAGTATAGACACTTGAACAATGTTTGTTCTTCCAATCCATGAGGATGGAATGCTTTTCCATTTCTTTATGTCCTCTGCAATTTTTTTTCATAAGTGTTCTATAGTTTTGGGAGTATAGATCTTTTACTTGTTTAGTTATGTTTATTCCTAGATATCTTATAGTTTTATTTGCAATTGCAAATGGATTCCTTGATTTCTTTTTTCTTTTGCTTTGTAACTGGTGTATAGAAATGCAACAGATTTCTTCATGCTGATTTTATATCCTGTGACTTTGCTGAATTCATGTATTAGTTGTAGCAGTCAACTATATGGCTAATTAATCTTCAATGAAGCAAGAAAGAATATCCAATGGGAAAAAGACAGTCTTTTTTTATTTAAAAAATTTTTAATGTTTTATTTATTTCTGAGAGAGAGAGAGAGAAAGAGAGAGCGCATGAGCAGGGGAGGGTCAGAAGAGAGGGAGACACAGAATCTGAAACAGGCTCCAGGCTCTGAGCTAGCTGTCACCACAGAGCCCAATGAGGGGCTTGAACCCACGAACCATGAGATCGTGACCTGAGCTGAAGTCAGACGCTTAAACGACTGGGCCACCCAGGTGCCCCAAGACAGTCTTTATAACAAATGGTATTGGGAAAACCGGACAGCAACATGCAAAAGAATGAAACTGAACATTTTCTTACACCATACACAAAAATAAATTCAAAATAGATGAAAGACCTAAATGTGACACAGGAAAATCATCAAATTCCTAGAGAACAACACAGGCAGCAACCTCTTTGAACTCAGCTGCAACAACTTTTTACCAGATATGTCGCCAAAGGCAAGGGAAACAAAAACAAACATGAACTATTGGGACTTCATCAAGATAAAAAGCTTCTGCATAGTGAAGGAAACAATCAACAAAACTAAAAGGCAGCCTACAGAATGGGAGAAGATATTTTCAAATGACATATATGATAAAGATTAATATCCAAAATCTATAAAGAACTTTTCAAACTCAACACCCAAAAACCAAATAATCCAGTGAAGAAATGGGCAAAAGACATGAATAGACACTTTTCCAAAGAAGACATCCAGATGGCTAACAGACATGTGAAAATATGCTCAACATCATTCATCATCAGGGAAATGCAAATTAAAACCATAATGAGATACCACCTTGCACCTGTCAGAATGTCTAAAATTAACAACATAAGAAACAACATATGCTGGCCAGGATGTGGAGCAAGGGAAATCCTTCTGCACTGCTGGTGGAAATGAAAGCTGGTACAGGCATTCTGGAGAACAGTATGGAGGTTCCTCAAAAAGCCAAAAATAGAACTACCCTATGCATGATCTAGCAATTGCACTATTTAGATATTTACCCAAAGGATAAAAAAATACAGATTCAGAGGGCTATATGCACCTCAATGTTTATAGCAGCATTATCAACAATAGCCAAACTATGTGGATAGAGCCCAAATGTCTCATTGATTGGTGAATGGATAAAGAAGATGTGGTGTGTATATATACAATGGAATAGTACTCAGCCATCAAAACAGATGAAATTTTGCCATTTGCAACTATGTGGATGGAGCTAGGATGTATTTATGCTAAGTGAAATAAGTTGATCAGAGAAAGAGAGATACCATATTATTTCACTCATATATGGAATTTAGAAGCAAAACAGATGAACATATGGGAAGAGTAAGGGGAAGAGAGAGGAAAACAAACCACAAGAGATTCTTAATAATAGAGAACAAACTACGGGTTGATGGAGGGAAGTGGGTGGGGGAGGGGCTAGATGGGTGATGGGTACTGAGGGCATTTGTGATGATGAGCATTGGGTGTTATATGTAGGTGATGAATCACTGAATTCTACTCCTGAAACCAATATTGTACCATATGTTAACAAAAATTTAAATTAAAAAAGGAAAAAAATAAGAGCACACAAAAATTATGTTTTATAACATTTGATACTATTATAAATATTATTTTTAAAATTTCAAATCCAAATGTTATTAATATGGAGAAATCATTTTTTGTACATTTATATTTATCTTACTAAATTAAGATGTTTAGTTACTATGTATATTTCATCAGATTTTCTACATAGATGATCATGTTTCCTGTAAATAAATATAGTTTTTGTTCCCAACCTGGTTTCTTCTTGTTTCTTTATGTCATTTTATTGCTCCAGTGCAAATTTGAATAAAAATGGCCAAAACGGACATTACTGTTTTGTTCCAGATCTTAAGGGATCATCATTCAGGCTTCACTGTTAGGTATATCAATTGTAGGACTTTTTAAATGCTTTTTATTATGTTGAGGAGGTTCCCTTTCATTCCTAGTTTGCTGAGAGGCTTTTTTTGTTTGTTTGTTTGTTTTACTTTTCACAAACGAATGCAAAATTTTATAAAATGCTTTTTTCTGCACCTTTTGAGAAAATCATAGCGTTATTTTTTTTTCAAATGATTGTTAAACCAACTTTGTATTTCCAGGATAAACCTAAACTGATCATGCTCTATCATGTAATATATATTTCTGAATTGGATTTGATAAAATTTTGTTAACAATGTTTGCATCTGCATTCATGAGGAATATTTGTCTGTAATTTTCTTGTGATGTCTTTCTCTGGTTTGGTATCAGAGTAGAGTTGGCTTCATAGAATAACTTGATAAATTGGGAAGTATCCCTTTTCTTCAACTTCGTCAAAGAATTTATATGGAATTGGCCTTATTTCTTACTTGAACATTGGTAGGATTTCCCATTAAAGCAACTTAGATCTGGAGCTTTCTTAGAAAAACATTAACTACAATTCAATTTTTTTCAGTAATTATAGAGGTATTGAGTTTATCTGTTTCTTCTTGACTGAGTTTGATGGTGTGTTTTCCAGGAAATTTGTTCATTTCATCTAATTGTCAAATTTATTGTCATAAAGTTGTTCTTAATAGTACATTCTTCCTGCTTTTTAAGCTGAATGCTTTTTAAAAATTATGTTTAAATTTGTGTGTGTGTGTGTGTGTGTGTGTGTGTGTGTGTGAGAGAGAGAGAGAGAGAGAGAGAGAGAGAGAGAGAGAGAGAATGCGAGTGGAGGAGGGGCAGTGAGAGAGTGGAGAGAGAATACCAAGCAGGCTCCACACTGTCAGTGCAGAGCCCAAAGCAAGGCTCAAACTCATGAACTGTGAGATCATGACCTGAGCTGAAATCAAGAGTCAGATGCTTAACTGACTGAGCCACCTAGGTACCGCTTATCTTCATTTGTAATTCAACTTTTTTTTGAGATAATTATAGGTTCACATGAAGTTATAAGAAACAATACAGAAAATCCCATGCAACCTTTGTCTAGCTTCCTCCAATGGTAACATCTTGTAAAACTATAGTACCAGTATATATACCAGATAACTAGGAAGTGGACATTGACATAATTGAGATAGAGATCATTTCCATCATCACACAGATCCCTCTTTTGTACCCCAATTCACTCCCTTCCCTAGTTCTTGACCCCTGAAAACCAGTAACCTGTTCTCCATTTCTGCAGTTTTGACATTTCAAGATGTATATAAATAGCATCATACAGCAGGTAATTTATTGAATTTAGCTTTTTTCATTAGCATAGTTCTCTGGAGGTTCATTCAGATTGTTGCATGTATCAAAAGGTTGTTCTTCTTTATTGCTAAATAGTATACCATGGTATACATTCATTCAAGATACATACATTCAAGATATCTGGATTGTTTTCCAGATTTCTCTATTATGAATAAAGCTGCCACAGACATTTTTGCACAGATTTATGTGTGAGCATAAGTTTTAATTTCTCTGACCCGAATTATGAAGTTGTATGGTAGTTGCATGTTTAAAGAAATGTCTGTTTTCCAGAATAACTGTATCATTCCCACTAGCAGTGTATGAGTGATCTACTTTATCTACATGTTTGCCAACATTTGGTATTGTCATTATTTTTTATTTTAGCAATTCTGGTAAGTGTGTAGTGATATCTCATTATGGTTTTAATTTGCACTTTCTTAATGGCTAATGATGTTGAACATTTTTTCATGTAATTATTTGTCATCTGTATTTCATCTTCAGTGAAATGTCTGTTCAGGTATTTTGCCCATTTCTTATATATATATGTATATATGTATATTATATGTATATATATATGTATATCTTATAGATATATATAATTATATATAGACATATATATATTACAGATATATAATTATATATAGATATATATTATAATATATATATAAACTGTTAAGTCTTGATAATTTATTATATATTCTAGGTGTTAGTCCTTTGTTGAATATGTGTTTTGCAAATACTTTCTTCTTGTCCACAACTTGCATTTTCATCCTCTAGCTGGGGATTTTTGTCAAGCAAAAATATTTAATTTTGACAAGTTCAGTTTATCAAGTTTTTCTTTCATGCACAGTGAGTGCTTTTGGTGACATGCTCATGCATGTCAAGTCTAATAACTTTTTATCTAATCCTAGATCTCAAATAATTTTTTAATTCAAGTTTCATTATTTTACGTTTTTAAGTCAGTGATCCGTTTTAAGTTAATTTTGCCTTAGTTATGAGACATAGGCCAATGAATGTCCAGTTGCTTCAGCACTATTTGTTGAAAAGACTCTCCCTCCTCCACTGAGGGAGGCATATTTGTGTAGGTCTATTTTTGAGTTCTCTATTCTAAGCCATTGATCTATATATATGCCTCTCTGTCAGTACCATATGGTTTTGATTATAGTAGCTATCTAATAAATCTTGAAATTGGGTAGATTGATTCCTCCCATTTTATTCTTACTTAACTATTTGGGCCTACACTTTTATGTATATTTTTCTAATGCTAAACTTAGCAGCTACAGTATCCTTTGAAATTAGCTTGAATTAAGATAAAAAGCCTTTGGGTGTGCTTTTGTGGCTCAGGCAGTTTAGTATCCGATTGTTGACTTTGGATCGGGTCATGATCTCAGCTGCTGGAATCAAGAACAGAGCGTTAGGTGTCTGGGTGGCTCAGTCAGTTAAGCGTCCGACTTAGGCTCAGGTCATGATCCCACGGTTCATGGGTTTGAGCCCCACGTCAGCTCTGTGCTGACGGCTAGCTCAGAGCCTGGAACCTGTTTCGGATTCTGTGTCTCCCTCTCTTTCTGACCCTCCCCTGCTTATGCGGTCTCTCTCTCAGAAATAAATAAAACATTAAAAAAAAAAAAAAAAGAACAGAGCTTGCGTGGGAGTTTCTCCACTCTCTCTGTCCCTCGCCCTGCTCATGCATGCTCTCTATCAGAATAAATAAACATAAAAAGAAAACTTTAAAAAAAGATAATATGCTTTAGCACTTTAAATAGTTCAAATCCAAATTATGGAAATGACTGCCAATTAAATAAGTGACTTCCTTTCCTATAACTAAGAAAAAATATTCTAATTTTTCAGAATTCTGCTATCTTTGAACAAAATGTTTTAGTTTCTGTATGGTTTTCAAAGCAATTTACTGTTTGACCAATAGTGATGTCAGCATGTTATACAAAGTATATTATAAAAATGTTATGTACAGGTCAAAAAAATAAGAGGATATATTGATTGGATAGATGATAAAACTATTTTTAGTTGAAAATACTGTTAAAAGTTTCATGAATAAAATAATAATAAAACTTTTGGGCACCTGAATGGTTCAGTCAGTTAAGTGTCCAATTTCAGCTCAAACCATGACCTAGTGATCCATGGGTTCAAGCCCCATGTTGGGCTCTGTGCTGACAGCTCAGAGCCTGTAGCCTGCTTCAGATTTTGTGTCTCCCTTTCTCTCTTTGCCCCTCCCCCACTCACACACACACACACACACACACACACATACACACACACACATGCACTCTCTCTCTCTCAAAAATAAACATTAATAATAAAAATAATAAATTTGTTTTCAAAATTACACTTAAGGACATATGACAGAATAAGTTAGACATTCAGTCACATGCAGAAATTCAACTTCTTCCATCGTTCAACATTAATTCAAACCATTCAAGGGTCATTTTGTATAAGCAGTTGAAGGATTTTAATATTAAGTCAGCACAGCTGTATGACAGAATTTTTAAAGGATAAAACATTAGCTTTCTGCATGAGAAACTATGTAAGGTAGCAAAAGGAGGAGGAGGGGAGGAGGAGGAGGAGAAAAGGGAGGGAGAGGAAGAAGGGGAGGAAAAGGAGAAGGAAGGGAAGGAGAGAGCTCCCGGGCACACTGGTAATCTGAGAACCCTTAACCATGACAAGTTTGGTTAACAGTCAGTAACCATATTTTATGCTGACATTATAGTTCTTTAGGTTACTGCCGTTGTATTGCTCATACAATACATGGATGTAAAATGAAAATTCAAGAATTTCTGAGAACGTAGTTCTGAGAAAAATTACAAAGAAAAATCAAATATTGTGTTCCAACTATTCAAAAACAAGAAGCCCAAATGAATTGAGACTTATTCAGGAGAGACTATTCAATAATTGGTGAAGAAATCTGGGTTTTAGCAGAAGTTTTTCATAATCCGGCTAATGCATACCTATAAAGTGACATTATAGCATCATTTGGGTCTAAATGCCCCAAAATATTACCTTCTTGGAAACAGACACTCCTTAACTCCATCTGCCAAAAGGATAAGATGATTGATTTTTTAAATTATAAAATATTAGACTAAGAAACCAAAAAAGTTGATTCCAAGATTTGATAAATTGTATAAAATCAAATATTTGATGAGTCATTGAAATTAAAAGTTACAAAAGTTTAAAGATTTTTAAAGAGATCAGAAAAAAACCAGGAATTTGTGCAATTGGGAAATAGTATATGGTGGAATATTATGCAATCATTAAAACCATGCTCACAAAGGACGCTGAAAGACAACAGAAGTCTCATGATGCAATGCTAATTTCAAAATAAAAATATAAACTATGTTTCATGTGATCCCAGTTTTAATATAACGGTGAAAATGTGTCATTCTTTTTGACTACTTACTATCCTTCCAATATTTGGGAAATGTTCTACCTTTTAAGTCTTGGTGGAGGCAAGAGTGACCTCCAAAATTTAGGAGCCAATACTGTTTTTTCCACATTCTTCTGATATTAAGGCAGAGACATGTAAATTTTCCAGTGCAACCGTAACAGACTTTGGCTCAAGAGTTACTGTCCCAAGATATAAGAGTCAAAGTATTCTATCTGGCAGCAGCAGGAAGAGTTCCTCCAAAGGAACTAGTTCTGGGTTTGGGCTATTTTCTCTGTCTGCTTAATAAATCTCACTCTCTTAGACTTACAGAAATTCTCTAAGCTCCCCAATATGAACTTAATGAATTCCTTTCCTACTTACTTAAGCCAGTATTAGCTTCTATTGCTTACAACTAAGAACTCTGAGTCAGACTAGTACTTACCAAAAAGTTAAGTGTAAGTTATCTAAAAGCTTTATGGATTGTCTTTTTCTTTCTTCTTTATACTCAAGTTTATTACTTATGTACATATATGTTATTTTATAATCATGAAAAAAAGGAATATTATTTTTTAAACCAAAGTTTTCTTCAGTGTATAGTTAGTTAATAGGAAATGGTTTATGGAGCCAGTGGAGCAGTAGAGCTGATTGTTACCAGACCACAAGACTCTATTGTGCAAATCTCTTCCCAACTCCATCGTCAATGCTATCACATTAGCACCTTGAAACCAGCCACGGCAGGAGTATTTATATGAAGGCATTTTTCTCTCTAGAAAATCATTTTTCTTTTTTTTAATTCCAGGCCTTTCCTGGAGTAACTGAGTGGCTCAGTCAGTTAAGTGTCCAACTTCAGCTCAGGTGATGGTCTCACAGTTTGTGAGTTTGAACCCACATAGGGCTCTCTGCTGTCATTGCAGAGCCTGTTTCAGATCCTCTGTGCCTCTCTCTCTGCTCCACCCCTCTCCTTCTCAAAAACAAATCCAGGCCTTCCCTTATCCCTAGAGCCTGTTGTTAAACATTTATCAGCACCCTGTTGTATGTAGCCTAAGTTAAAGTCATTAAACTCTACACTCTATCATCAAATTCCTTAAAATTTATTGTGTTCTTTCTTGACAGAAATGTTTTTCTATACTAAACTTAGTGGCTCTCATCAACAAGCTTTAGGGAGGCACTCAGAATGTTTTGGCTATGAATACTCCTAATCAAAATGGCTTAATTCCTAAATGCACAAAATATGGTCCATAAACAACAGCACTGGAATCATCTGAACACCTGTTAGATGTGAAGACTTTCAGGACCTGAAAACACTGAAGTTTGAGAAATAGTAACTTAAAAATGTGTGGTTTAGTTTTTTCACATAGCCATTTTTCCAGCTTTATGAGTTATAACTGACATATAACATGTATATATACATATTTAAGTTTCAACACAATAAGCTAACTATAAGAGGAGAAAAATCAGTGATATACTGAAATACACCATAGATAACTAAAAACGGAATTATAAAATATAAAAAAGAAACCCACAAGACTGTAGGAAAACTAAAACAGAAGTGAAAAAGAACAGAAAAACAGAAATAAATATACTAAATATAAATGCTCTTAAAATATCAATAAATAAGAGATTGGGAAGAGTGGAATATCTATATCTATATCTATCATCTATCTATCTATCTATCTATCTATCTATCTATCTATCTATCTATATTTGCTCTTAATAAGAAACTCTCTTCAAATATAACAATATTGGTAAGTTGAAAGTAAAAGAATGGAATACAGAATATCATGCAAACATTCAAATGAAAGCAAAACTGATCATATTAATTTCAAAACAAAAAAGTTTACTAGAAGGACACCTGTTTGGCTCAGTCAGAAGAGCATGTGACTCTTGGTCTTGGGGTTCAATATTCAAAAATTAGTGTAATCTACCATATTAACAAGCTAACAATGAAAAAATCACATGATTTATCAATTAATGCAGAAAAAGATTTGACAAAATTCAGCATTCATTCATGATAAAAACTCTCAAGTTCCTCAGTTTGATAAAGAACATCTATAAAAAGTACATTGCTAGCATTATACTTAAGACTAAAAGATTGAAGGAGGGGAGAGAAGATGTTGGAGCAGCATGGAGACCCTCAGTTTGTCTCCCTGAAAAGCAGCTAGATCAGTACCAAAGCATTTTGCACAACGAGGAAACTGATCTAAGGATTAACACAACTAACTGTATAGCTTGCGCCATAGAATTTGGCAGGTATACAGTGCGGAGCAGTGAACTGAAGGAGGGAAAAGCCATGGAGAGTAGGAAGCTGTTTTTGTGGGGATAAAACAGAGAAAGGGAGAGAGTGCGGTGCATCAGGAGAGTGCAGGAAAAACACCCCAAAAGTGGCTGGAGAGAAAGAGAAACAGTGAAAACACTTGCAGCCTCTGAGTAAGAAATCTGTTCCTCAAAACCAGGATGGGAAAAAAGGAGATAGTGTCAGTACCACCAGGATTCTATAAACAGTGGAGCGCAGAGTCTGAAGTTCCAGAGCTCAGTGGAAGTGCTCTGTGGGGGGAAAAGGGCGAATTCCCAGGAGCAGACAGCGGGATCTGAGGGGTCCAAGTGCCACGGGGAGAATCAGCTCCCCTGCGTGGAGAACATTTGGTAGAGGCCATTCGGCCACCTGACAGAAGTTTCAGCAGCCACATTTGCTGGCCCAGAGTACAGTGAAACCTGGCCGGTTGTGATTTGCAACCTCTGAACCTCCGCACTTCACGATCCTATGAATGGTTTCTGGGGCAAAGTGGCACCTGGCCATTGCTCAGCAAGACCCTCCCCCAGAGAAGTGGTGTGAGTCCAAGCTGCGGGGTCTCTGAAGTGTGGGGTTTTGAAACACAACCCCATGTGAGATAAAACTCTAGATGGGAGATGTTGCCTGACAGGAGGAAGGCTTGGACACAGACAAGGTAGTGGCCGGTAGTGGATGGAGGCCTGAGACAGAACGGTGCTTCGCTGAGGGTCGGTGAGAATGCAAAGTTCCCATATCAGAGACTAGGGAGCTAGGTAAAGCCTTTTCCACCTTTCCAGAACATGCACCTCCATGCCTACACACAGGCTCACCACACTGATCCATCCCAGTAAGCTAACCAGCACCACCTAGTGGAGAAGGAAGCCTTTACACTAAGCCCTGCCCAACTGCACCTCCAAGCACATCCCCTGGAAAACCAGCCCAAGTCCCTCCACCTGCTTAGTATAGGGCTTCATAGTTTGAGTTCTAGGGGAAACTGGATGCAACTTCATTCGGAATGCATTGTTTCTGGTTCATTTATTTGTTGTTTTTGTTTGCTTCAATTGTTTTTATTATTTTTTCCTCTTTTCTTTTTCTTGGATACAGAAAGGGAAAATTTGTCATTTTCTTTTTTTAATTTTTAATTTTTTATTACCTTTTTTCTTTATTTTTTATTTTTGTAATTTTGTATTCTATTTCATTTATTTCATTTTTCTATTTTATTATACAATTTTTTTACTTGCTTAATTTTTTTCTTACCTTTTTTCCCTTTCTTTTCTTTCCCTTTTTTTCTATTCTATCAAGCATCTTTCAACAAGCAGACCAGAACACACCTACGATCTAGCTTCCTTATTTAACTGATTGAAGCAAATCTTACATATAAACAAAATTTTACCTTCCACTAAAATAGAGGGGCATTGACAAGAATGGATGAGTATAAAGAACTGGAAAAATAACAAAAAATAAAACCCCAAACCACCAGAAGACAGGAAACAATAAAGATTAGAGCAAAAATCAATGCTATTGAAACAAAAAAAAAACCCAGTAGAACAGGTCAATGACATCAGAAGCTGGTTCTTTGAAAAAATTAACAAACTGATAAACCACTAGCCAGTTTGATCAAAAAGAAAAAGGAAAGGACCCAAATAAATAAAATCACGAATGAAAGAGGAAGATCACAACCCACACAAGAAAAATAAAAACAATAATAAGAGCACATTATAAGCAATTATACACCAATAAAATAGGCAATCTGGAAGAAATTGGCAAATTCCTAGAAACACATGAGTACCAAAAGTGAAACAGAAAGAAATAGCAAATTTGAACAGACCCATAACTAGTAAAGACATTGAGTCGGTAATCAAAAATCTCCCACAAACAGGAGTCCAGTGCCAGATGGCTTTCCAGAGGAATTCTACCAAACATTTAAAGAGTTAACACCTATTCTTTTGAAGCTCTTCCAAAAAATAGAAATAGAAGGAAAACTTCCAAAATCATTCTGTGAGGCCAGCATTACCTTGATTCCAAAACCAGACAAAGAGCCCACTAGAAAGGAGAACTACAGATGAATTTCCCTGATGAACACAGATGCAAAAATTCTCAACAAGATACTAGCAAACCAGACCCAACAGTACATTAAAAGAATTATTCACCACAATCAAGTGGTATTTATTCCAAGGATGCAAGACTGGTTCAATATCTACAAATCAATCAATGTGATACATCACATTAATAAAAGAATAAGAAGCACATGATCCTCTGAATAGATGCAGAGAAAGCATTTGACAAAATACAGCATCCTTTCTTGATAAAAACCCTCAAGAAAGTAGGAATAGAAGGACCAGACCTCAAGATCATAAAAGCCATATATGAAAGACCCACTGCCCTCAATGGGGAAAAACTGAGAGCTTTCCCCCTAACGTCAGGAACACAACAAGGATATCCACTCTCTCCCTCTCTCCACTGTTATTCAACAGAGTGTTGGAAGTCCTACTCTCCACAATTAGACAACACAAAGAAATAAAAAGCTTCCAGATTGGCAAGGAGGAAGTCAAACTTCCACTCTTCATAGATGACATGACACTGTATGTGGAAAATCCAAAAGACTCCACCAAAAACTTGGTAGAATTCATATATGAATTCAGGAAAGTTGCAGGGTATAAAATCGATGTGCAGAAGTTCAGCTGCATTTCAATACACCAATAATGAAGCAGCAGAAAGAGAAATCAAGGAATTGATCTCATTTATGACTGGACTAAACACTGTAAAATACCTAGGAATAAGCCTAACCAAAGAAGTGAAAAATCTATACACTGAAAACTATAGAAAGCTTATGAAAGAAATAAAAGAAGACACAAAGAAATGGAAAAACATTCCATGCTTATGGATTGGAAGAAGAAATATTGTTAGGACGTCAATACTACCCAAAGCAATCTACGTATTCAATGCAATCCCTATCAAAATAACACCAGCATTCTTCACAGAGCTAGAACAAACAATCCTAACATTTGTATGGAACCAGAAAAGACCCTGAATAGCCAAAGCTATTGGATTTGAACTATTTAAAGTGTTAAAGCATATTATCTTTTTTACAAAAAAATATATATTTTCAGAGAGGAGGAAATTTCAGAGAAGGTGAATATTTTATTAATTTTTAAAATTCACCTCCCAAATTTTGGTGTTGTTATTTAAAAAAAATAGAATATTTTCATAAAAAATTAATGGTCTGTAATTATTACTATTAAACTTCTAGATGAAATAATGAAGATGATATGGCAAAGATTAAGACATTAAAAGTTTTCACTTGCTTAATTCTGCAAGCCAGTTTTTAGTGATCCTATGGAAGTCCACACAATTAGTCCTCTCATTAGTCCTCTCATCTAGCTACTATGCTTGAATGGTGGATAACACTAATTGATTATTGTGGTATGAAAACTGAATTCTGGGCTCTATAGGTTTCGCTTTTGTAAGCAAAAATGACTTTCAATGTATTCTGTTTTATGTGTGAAAGTGGTACTGGCCCACCATCTGTGGGACATGTGTTCTGAGATTTTGCTGACAGGAGGAATGAATTTATAATAATTCAGCCACATCTTTTCCCAAGACCCCATTTATGGTCAATAAGTTGGCCAGGGTTAGGGGCTGTTTCCTGACTCAGAAAAGCTAACTGCCTTGCTGGGTTTGAATCTTTTCCTTCAGCCTAGTATTATAACCAATCAGAATCCTTATAGAACTTGTTCTGAATAGTAGAACCTATGGGGAAAATCCTCAGCTATAGCCCTACAGGTATATCATGCCTGCACCAGATGTATTCTTTCTGGCATAAATTCAGAGAATGGAAAGATACAACACCTCAGTGCTAAAATATTTTAAGTCTCTGGAGTTATTCTGGGCATTAATAATGCCTGTCAGCCTATCAACAACACAGTTGCTTTGGGAGGAGTTTGACAACATTAAAAAAAATTAAAAGAAAAGCATCTGGGAATAACTGATAAGAAAACAGATGAAGAATATACATTATGAATCCATACGTAAATGGCATTTGCATGTACTAAATATTCAGCTGAAAATAACAGCTAAGTATGGAAATTATTTGACTTTCCACAACTCTGTGCCATAAGTACTTCTCCATAATTGACTTTATTAGCCATTGGTAGTCAATGCATAAAACAAATAAGGAAAATGCATATTTTAGAAACTACTTCTGATAGGATTCAGAGAGAATATTTAAAATAAACTCTGGTTTATAATGAAATAAGTTTAAAAAAATGAATTCATGATCCTAACATATAAATCTGCTGCTCTCAGATTAGCTTCTGTTTCATGGAGGTAATACAAGATACCATTCTCTCCCACTGTTGGTGTTCTGTGTATTGGAGGCTGTGATTTGCTGAAGGATAAGAAGTTCTCCAGAGCCTTGTTCTGTTAATGCAGTTAAGTCTCCAGGAAGATCATATATATGCCCATGGAGGGAGACCCATTGGAATCAAAAGTATGGAGTCATTGAAAAAATATTCTTGTTTTTGAAAACATATTTATTACTTTTCTTAACTGTGGAAACTTCCAAGTAGTTTGACTAAATATGTAAGTGGTTTGAGTAAATATGCAGCATTTATATTTTTCCCTGATCATGTGAACAATAAGCCTCAAAAATAATTACCACAAAGATCATACTCAAGAAGACACGAATTCACCTTTGTGAATTTTATTAATTTTATTCAGATACTATTGAGTGATTTCAGCTTTTAATTGGTTTTCTTATGACCTAAAAACTTTAATTTCCCTCCTATTTTATTTCCTTTTATTTAGAGAGTTAGTTTACTAACCAAGGTTGTCAATTCCATTATAGTTAGACTTTTTAGTTTGGTAATATGTAATTGATTTCTTAGCCTAGCAATAAGATATTGTTTCACAAGTTGAATGAATTAACTCTATTAGAGAAAAGTATTTTTTGTCAAAGAAGATATATATTTATATTATCTTAACATTTTCTCCTATTTATGGACTCTCATTTGATGTACTCTATGTAATTAATTAACAATCCCTTCATATAAAAATTTATTATAAAACTAAGCAAAACCAAGTAGTAGTATCAAAGAAAAATACTCTCCCACCACTAAGCCCCACTATTGAAATATAAACTTTTAGTTTTTTATATATTTAGCTTTAAAGTGATCATTTCCATAATCTAAAGAAAAATGTATGCCTTTATTTATAGATTGACATATTTTAATCAATAATTATAGATTTCTGCTAGAAAAAATGCAACATTTTGCTTGTTTATACTGATAATACTCCTTTCATTTTATCATTGTTTTATTTATAATTAGTTTCAATTCTTTAATTATTTAAAAATCTTGTGTTGATTACTTTCAAACATTAAATAATATACACAAAACTTAACCTTATAAGCCAGTATTTTTTTTAACTATAAACTTTTTAATAAGAAGATGTTCTCAGTGTTATAATCATCTTTACTTTTTCCCTCTCAACTTGGCATCTCCTATTAAGTCACCTGCTGAGATTTACAATTTACAGATCTACTTTTCCCTGTTATGTTTAGTCATTATGTTTTATCTAATAACTTGATTCTATGTAGTGATAATAAATGATTTTAATATTGAAATTTTGAAATTATCATTTATTTATAATATTATTCACTGAGGTACAAGTAGTATGACTTCACCTTAGAAAAGTAAATGTGAGAAATTTTGCCCTTGGCAATCATAGAATAGGTAAGTTGGACCAATTCTTCCACTTAGAACAAGTAGATGAGGTAGACAAAAATTTGTTTGAGAAATTAGAAAGCTAGGGCCAATATCCAGGAGAGGAGAGCACTGCAGAAACATCAACACAGAATTTGGGGCTGCCTTTGTTCAGAGAAATATGCCGATTCCAAAAGAGGTAGCTGAGAAAATAAGAAGCTAACAGATTTCTTAGGCTGAAGTGGTGAAACTAGGACTCAGAACCCATGAGAAAAGGCACTGAGAGAGAGAAAAACAAACAACAACAAAACAACTTTAGCAAACATGATTTTAGTTGGGTTCCCTCAAAGAATAAGAATAAACCATCAAAATGGTATCTCAAGGGATTTAAACCTAATTTAAAGACATCCCAATATCTAATTTGATTAAGATGATTTGAAGTGCTGAAAACAAAGTATATCCTCTTAGGCAGAAATGACATAATTCAGAACCTAAAATTACCTCTAAGAATTTCAGTTAGAATGTCTAACACTCAAGAAAAAAATAACTAGACAGATGAAAAAATGAGGAGTAATTCAAATCAAGGGAAAACAATAAAAATTGAAAGTGACCAACAGAAAATTCAGATAATGCTGTTACTAAACATGGATTTAAAAATAACTATGATTAATATATACAAGGAATTAAGAACATGGTTAAAAATTTGGAAGAGAAGAGGGAACAATTAAGAAATCCAAATTAAAATTTAGAACTTAAAAAATGGAATAATGAGGAAAAAATAACCGAATAGTTGAATTACCTACAAATTAGACACAGTTGAAAAGAGAATATATGATCTGGATGGTAGGTTAGAAGGAAATAGCCAGGTTCAAGGTTTTAGACTAAAAAAATAAAAAACAGAACAGTATGAGACATGGTTTAAATATCTAACATAGGTATAATTTGAGTAGGAGACAGTAGAGAGAATGGGGCATAATTAATATTTAATGACATATTGAGAATTTTTTAAAATTTAACACAAGATATTAACGACATATTGTAGCAAAACATTTGAAAACCAAAGAGAAATTTTTAATCACAAAGAAGATGCATTTTAAAAGCAGTGAATTTCAGATAGATGACTGACTTCTTAATTGAAATTATGGAAGGAAGAAGTCACTAGATTTTAAAAACCTTTAAATTGGTGAATGACTGAAGTTAGATGGGGAGGGATGGAACTATATCTAGCAATAATTAAAGCTTATTTATGAGACCATCACACCCACCTGTACTGGCCAGAGGACCTAGACACCAGAGGAAAAAATAACTGCCAACCTAGAATTCTTGTATGCAGTAAAAAATGTCTTCAAAAGTTAAATCACAAATATCTGTATAAACAAAAATGCAGAGAATTTGTCACAAGCAAACATACTAAAAGGTATTGCAGTCGCTATGTGCCATCTGGCAGATGTTGCAAAATAGTTGTCATACAAAGCACATGAGAAACCTTATTTATAGTTGTATATAAGCTTCTGTTTATGTTTTGACATTTTGCTAAAAGCACTGTTTAGAATGAGTATCAGCATTTTGGAAAAAAACCCTTGATACAATAGAGGAGTATGTTTATAATAAATGCGTCTTCTCTAATGGTCTTGATAAGGCAAAAAACAATGTGTATGGGAGAACATGGATATAGCTCACGCTGGGTTAAAAAATAATTCTTCTGGGGCTGGAAAAATATATAAGATGAGCCTGGATAATCTTATAGTGCCAGAAAATAAGGAAGCGCTAAAACAAAACAAAACAAACCAACAACAAAAAAAAACACCTCACAATAATAGGGTTATGTCAAAGAGATACCAGAGCCAACTGAAGATTTTACAATGGTCCAAATTGGAATAATTTGAGCAACAATATAAGAATAGAATTGGATTATAATCCAAAGTAAAAATAAATATCCATGAGTCCATATGGATATAAATAAATAGTTGGATAAGTAAATGAATGGAGAGGAAGAGAAAACTCTCCCTTGCATAAGAATTTTAAAAAGTTTATAGAGATGCCATACCCTCAAGGAGGGTGTGTGCAAGTATGGGGTGTGCATAGTGACTTTCTTCCAAAGTGTGCAGTATGGAAAGAGTAACTTTACAGTGAAGGGGCCTGACAAACATGATTTCAGGTAGGTGTTCAAGGTCAACATCAATAGTGATAAGCCATCTTGATAGTCCATAACCTTGATATGATGTTTTGGTATTCTACAATACACATAATACCAGTCTGATCATGAGAGAAACATAAATCCTAATAAAGGGAGATTCTAAAAAATAACTGACTAGTACCTCTTCTAATTGTGAATGTCATCAAAAACAAGGAATGTTTGAGAAATTGCTACACTCTGAATTTTTTTTTTTTTAGTATGTATTTATTTTTGAGAGAGAGAGAGACAAAGTGTGAGTGTGGAAGGGACAGAGAGAGATGCGGACACAGAATCCAAAACAGGCTCCAGGTTCTGAACTGTCAGTAAAGGACGCAGTGCTTGAACCCACGAACTTTGAGATCATGACCTAAGCTGAAGTTCGATGCTCCACCAAGTGAACCATTCAGGCGCCCCTGAGAAATTGCTACACTCTAGAGGAGCCTAAGGAGGAAAGGACAACTAAATGTAATGTTGTATACTGGATTATATTCTGGAACATAAAAAGGACATTAGGTAAATACTAAAGAGGTTGGAATAAACCTTGGAGATTAGTAATGATTTATCAATATTAGCTCATTTATTGCAACAATATAGCATGCTAATATATAATTAATATAATAATAATAGGGAAATAATACAGGAAACACTGTGTATGGGGTATATTGAAACTCAACTCTCTTTAAATTGAAAACTATTCTAAAGCAGTTTATTTTTAAAAAGTGATTCAGAAGTGTTTGGTTTTAAATGTGATGTTCTACAAACAACTGAACAGATTTCATTTATTTTTATATGTAATGAAAATTTTATCTACATAAATCTAAAAAGTTTTAAAAACACTTTTGACAGAAACTTCAAAGCATTTACAGTAGAGAGAATAATATAATGGACCCAAGTGTATCTATTATTTAGTTTGTAAAGTTGTCAACTTCCTATCATTTTTATCTATCACTGCTCTTACATATTTTTTTGGGTGGTTAGCCACTCTGACCGGTGTGAGGTAGTATCTCAGTGTGGCTTTGATTTGTATTTCCCTACTGAGTGACGTTGAGCATCTTTTCATGTCTTTTGGCCACCTGGATGTCTTCTTTGGAAAAGTGTCTATTCATGTCTTCTGCCCAATTCTTCACAGGATTATTTGATTTTTGGGTGTTGAGTTTGGGAAGTTCTTTATAGATGTTTGATACTAGCCCTTTAACCAATATGTTATTTGCAAATATCTTTTTCCATTCTGTTGGTTGTCTTTTAGTTTTGTTGATTGTTTCCTTTGCAGTGCTGAAACTTTTTATTTTGATGAGGTCTCAATATCATGTCATTCTTAAATTCTTCACTGTGTATCTGTAATATACAATGAATTTTTAAAAATGTAACTATCATAGCACTATTTCATTCACTAATATTAATAATATATTTAAGATAAAAGCTCATACCCTGTACATACTCAGTTTTCTCCAGTTACCTGAAATGTTAATTTTTATAGTTGGTTTGTTGGAGTCAGGATTCAAACAAGAACAACACATTGCATTTGGTTAGTATGTCTCAAATTTCTTTTAATCTATCATAGTTCATCCTTTATGTTGGTTTTTTGAGGGGGTAGTTGTTATATAAACAGATTTATTTTTGTAATAGAGTTTTATACATTTTGGGTTTGGTTGATTATATCTTCATGATGTCATTTAACATGTTCTTTAAAATGGCTCTTTTATTAAGTATGAAATAAAATTCTAAATGATAAAAGATGTGTTATAATTTAATAGTACTCTTCTTTCTTTTTGTATATTCTCTATATGTATATGTATGTATATGTACATGTAAAATGATGCATCTTTTTTCTGTTGTGATTATTTTTAATTTAATTAGTTTTTTAAAATTTGCATCCAAGTTAGTTAGCATATAGTGCAACAATGATTTCAGGAGTAGATTCCTTAATGCCTCTTACTCATTTAGCCCATCCCCCTCCCACAACCGCTCCAGTAACAACCCTCTTTTTGTTCTCCATATTTAAGAATCTCTTATGTTTTGTTCCCCTCCCTGATTTTATATTATTTTTGTGTCTCTTCCCTTACGTACATCTGTTTTTTTGTATCTTAAAGTCCTTAGAGACATTTGTCTTTCTTTGACTAATTTCACTTAGCATAATATCCTCTAGTTCCATCTACATAGTTGTAAACGGCAAAATTTCATTCTTTTTGATTGCTGAGTCATACTCCATTTTTGTGTGTGTGTGTGTGTGTGTGTGTGTGTGTGTGTGTGTGTGTACCATATCTTCTTTATCCATTCGTCTGTCAATGGACATTTGGGCTCTTTCTATACTTTGGCTATTGTTGACAGTGCTGCTATAAACATTGGGGTGCCTGTGCTCCTTTGAAACAGCACACCTATATCCCTTGGACAAATACCTAGTAGTGCAATTGCTGGGTTGTAGGGTAGTTATATTTTTAATTTTTTGAGGAATCTCCATACTCTTTCCCAGAGTGGCTGCACTAGTTTGCATTCTCATAAAATGGTGTATCCTGATGGGGTTTTGGGGGCAATGGTGGGATTCAGAGCTGATAGCCAAGAAAGAAGTCTTAAAGATATCTTTGGTGCAAAAAAGGATATTTTATTAAAGCACAGGGACAGAACCCGTGGGCAGAAAGAGCTGCACTGGGGTTGTGATGGGTCACTGATTATATACCTTCAGGTTGTGAGGTGGTTGGGGCTAGATAGTAAGTCCCTAAGGTATTTTGGAAGCAAGGTTTCCAGAACATTGAGGAGATAGCTGCTGTTAGGGAAACACCATTTAGTACCATTTAGTAAAACCTCAGTCATGAGACCCCTCAGATGTATATCAGGGAGCCATAAGCTTGGAGTATAATTGCCAGCATATATCTTGGGGGAGTTGAGATGAAGTTTCCAAACAAATTTTTGTATGGTAAAGAAGATTTATAGGATCCCAGTGGGTCAGGATAATGTTAAGCCAAGTTCCCTTTTGCCTCCAGCAAAGTGTCATCAAGGAGGCAACTGAGCTCCTAGAAGGAGGTCACTCTGCCTGTTTCGAGAATTTTTCAGTGGGCTGTAAACAGTAAGGGAATTTAATTTTTCATTTGCCTTTGTTTCCCACATCACCATGGCAAGCACTTAAACCCCTTTCTTTTGTTCTTGGGTCGTCAGGAGCATCTGAGCAATATCACACATATTCTGCCTTGGGCGGGGGTGGTGGGTGCAGTGCTAGTTTGTACTTTGCCCTCAGTTTCATTATTCTCCCTCATCACTTCTTACAATGATTCTTAGAGATAATGAAATAGAGTAAAGGCCAATTAATTTCTGTGTCTCAGTTTCCACTCTGGAAACATATAAGATTAGATAATGATTTCTGAGGATTGTTCTCATTCTAAAAATCTATGCATTTGCACATATGATGAAAGATCTTTTAAACACTAAGCTAGTAGAAAGAGATCTAAGTAACTTCTTTGCCCACCTTGAAGTAAACAGAATTTCTTTTCATGTCCCTCAAACAAATTTAATGTCACAATGTTCGGGAGTAACAGATTTTACTAAATCTGTTTACTTTGTGGGCAATGGAGAGTATAGCTCATAGACTATAAATTAAACCTTTAAAGAAAAAAGCCATTAGGAGTTCTTGTTCTACCCCTCTCCAAATTCCTGGTTTTGCCATTGCTTGCTTTCTCTATTGAAACACATCTCAGGTTCTTCAGCTCATTATATCTTTCTCTATTTCTGGAATTTTCAGATATTTTTATATCTTCATATTTTCTTAAGCAGCTAAATTTGCCTCTCTTTGTTGTTTTTTCATCTTCATACCCACCACATGTATCATCAAACAATGTATATACCCCTTAGAAGGCAAGTGTTGGGGGCAAATGGGCAAGTGGGAGATCTTCAGAATAACAGATAATATTTTCCACATAATTTATACCGAATTCATCCCCTTATGAAGCACCTACTGCATATATTCCAGGAACTAGGCTAGATGGGAGTAATGACTAACAATACCCGCTTCCTTTTCCTCATGAATTTATGGTCAAATTATTTATCCACATTAGTAAGATGTCAAGGTTATGTACAGAATGAAAGTCAGTGTGCAGTGATTTACAAAAGGATAACGACTGTTCACACTTTAATCCACTTTTGCCAATCTGTGGAACATTTGCATATTCTCTTAGGGTTTCTAGGTGACAGCAAGCTGTCGTGAAGCCAGACTCTCCTGCCAGGGTTCCATCAGGAGTTACACGCTGGCTCTGTGTCCCAGTCTGCACTCAGAGCCAGGACGGGAAAACTTTGCCACAGGAAATGAGATAATGCATCCACAAACTCTTCTCAGGAAAACACGTTACCCAAGAATGTATACTTTATGCCCTAGACATTTTAACAGATACACAGCAGTTACTCTCATTTTTCTTTATTTGTGTTATTGATTCACAATCATAATTAAGACTGCTAATTAAGACACATATACTTGTACGTAAAATAAAAGAAAGTTTTTGAGTTTTCTAGGTAAAACATTCCAAAATGACATATTCATATAAAGAAAAGACAGCATGGTGGCATAAAGAGTCGGGGCCAGAGACAGAGTGAGAAGGCATGGATTTGGGCTTTGGTTTTGCCATTTAAAAGCCACACGACCTTGAGCAAGTCCCATAGCCTCATTTTAATTATTAAATGAAAAAAGGGAATCTCTCTAATTTATAGGAATTTTGAGAGGATTAAATTAGATAATATGAACGAAAAAGGCTTCCAAAATTATAAAGCCCATGCAAACAGAAACTTGGGTCTTAAGTCTACTGGGAGTAGACTGCTACTTTGAACCTTCATGGCCCCTATTTCTGGTGAGATGTAAAAAACAAATATAAAGCACTTAAAATGGCTGAATTGAGTCAAACTCAAAATTTAAATTCAAATTGGTCAACCTGTGTGCATATGGGATAATTTCCATTCAAATAGAAACATTTTACTAGCCCACCAACAGCCTTAGACATGGTTTCCTGTTTACCTTGAAATGGATGTTGTGGTTTGTTCTTAATGATTGGAGGAAGTTCCAGTTCTTGGTGGAATGATCTCATTTAAACATGGAGCAGGATATGAGAAAGAACAATTAACTTGTGGCTCTGATTAATGTTGTATATTTTAGACACAGCTGGATAGATATATAAATATAATAATTAACAATTTCTTTTATTAATTTACTTTTTCCTTTTATGAGTATTTATTGAATTCCTATTATGTCTCAGGTATCGTTGTAGGGATTAATAATAACAACAAAGAATAAAATGTAGTCCTTGCTTTTAAGAATCTGATAATCTTGTTTAAAAAATAGGCAAAGAAATCAGTGATTACAGTATAGTGTGGTAATTATTTTTTAAAGGTTGGTGTGATCTGTTTGAAATTATATATGTCTCAGCTATTGTCTCTGGGCCATTAAAATTTTTTTAAATGTTTATTCAGTTTTGAGAGAGAGACAGAGAGAGAGAGAGTGAGAGAAAGAGAGAATATGAGCAGGGGAAGGCCAGAGAGAAAGAGAGAGACACAGAATCTGAAGCAAGCTCCAGGCCCTGTACTGTCAGGCCAGAGCCGTATGCAGGGCTTGAACCGATGAACCATGAGATCATGACCTGAGCTGAAGTGGGAAGCTCAACGGACTGAGCCACCCAGACACCCCTCTTTGGGCACCTCTTTTAACTGTCCTATGTAAGAATTATAGTGTTCACAAAAATATGCAATAGAAGGTCTACTTTTCAACTCAGATTCATTGTTAGTTTCCTACCCCCTAATTCCCAGCAAGCACTTAATCAGTTCTCCTTATGTGATCTGTAGTATCTGACTCTTCTCATTATAAATCCTCTACAAAATCCTTTTTCTTGTCCCATATTTACAAAATTTCTGCCAGCACAGAGAGAATATAGTCCCCAGAAATACAGACACAGATTACTTTGAATAGTTTAAGTTAGTTTAAATAATTCAACAAGAAGGCTGAAGCACTGTCTTCTCATAGCCAATATTTTGTTGAGCAAATTGGAAGAAAGCCAAAGCTTTCATAGGAATCATCTGATAATGATTCAACATTTAAAAATTATAATTTGAAAAGGTACAAGGGAGAGATGATTGTTTAAGAATGAAAGCCCAGAAGCAGGCATACCAGTGTTGACAGTGAGGGATAAGAAGGACACAGGTTTCTGCTAAGTCCAGTGTCTTTGTCTTGGTTACTCTGACTCACTTATCAGGAGGTTTCTAGTGAAGGAGAACTTGAAATTAATGTCAGAACTTACTGAATACACCACGTAGGTCTCTGTTTAGTGGGTGCCATTTTCACAGGTATATATGAAAAATATAACTCTTTCTTGCAAATCAATTTAAGTTCTCACTTTCTCAGCTCTCATTCTGCTCGATAGTAGGAAATTTAATCCAGCTGATTCCAGATGAGCTCAGACATCTTCTAGTGTTTTATTTCCCTTCAGGAAAGCATCTAAAGTCTAGAGGGCTTACATAATGTGCTGGCTTTAGGAGAACTATGTGACCCGTGCTGGCATCTGTTGAGATGCCTCTGTTTGCATCAATCTGAGTTCTGCTCATTCTGGCAACATGGCCTCTGCAGATCTCCAGATTGTTTCTCAGCTAACTTCCCAGCTCTTTTACTGTTTTACTTTGCCCTTGCAGATGGACTGCAAAAGATTCCCTGGGCTATGAGCCTACTTGGCCCCAGGCTCTTCTGCCACCATTCATCCCCTACTGCACCATAGAGACAGAAAGAACTTTGGCCAGGCTGTTGCCCTAGAGTTCCGGACAGGCCAACTGCACACGCCCCTCGCCCCTTGACTCTGGAACTCCTCAGAATATACCCTTTCCTGGGACCCTGCCTGAGGACAGATGGAATAGCCATCTCCTCTACCTTCCTAACTAGCTGCAGCTAGTTTGGGGTGGGAGATGCTGATCTGTCACCTGTCACTTATCTAATTTCTTTCAGATATTACAGTCATACAGCTGGAGTGTACTTTCAGAAATCTGAGAATTTTATGTCTTTGTGCTCTGATTCTGCTCTCCTTGGGGTGATGGAATGCTTATATCGATATTTGGCAATGAGGTATGAAAAAACACATTATCCTCCCTCACCATTAAATAGAGATATATATCATGAAGTGAAGAGAGTTCTCATTACGACATGTGCATATCGTCATGCTTGAGAAATTCTCTTATCTTTGCAAACTATTTGGTTTAATCATGCCCCCAGGGATCTTTACAGGTAAATATATCCCCTGGGATTCTCTTTACATGCACAGTTTCAATGCTGAGGGCAGGTCAAACTGAGAAGCACTATCTCGGGACAATTCTAACAGCTTATCTCTGCCTGGAGTAGTAATTAATAATTGTCTATGTGAAGAGAGCAAAGAATTGTAGAAGAGGGATTATGTTTAATTGAGGAACATAGGAAATGATGATTGGTCTAATTTATTTTACTATCTGTGCCTCTTCTGGGATAGAGCTGATAGAAATTTACAGCTTAAAGACCTAAAATGACCACTTTTGGGGAAATTCCTTAATGAAAAAAACCCGTGTATTGTAACATTATGTTAGTCCTTTCTTGTGGAACACATAATAGACCCTTAAATTTTGTTGTATGAGTATGTTTTGAGGCTACTGTAGTACCTAGTTGCCTATAAATTTTGTTGGAAAATGTTGCTATTTTCCAAGCATGTAACTTAAGACACAGTGTCCCACAAGAAGACAAAAGACAAAAACAAAAATAAAACAACTGGAGAAGAGTTTCATGGCAAGTAAGTTTGAGAAAGAGCTGTTTATCACATGCAACTTTGAGAGGCCGTTTTGAATAATATTGTACCAAAATTCCTCCTCTTTTTCTTTCTGTATCCTCTCTACACATATGCTACTTTCTTCCTTTTCTCATTTATTAAATATTAGAATTAATACACTTTTTTCTTTTTTATTAGCTATAACTGATAATCATTATAGTCATGATTTATTAAATCATAAGGCATAGCATTGTGGTGGGGGTTGGGACAAGAAGACCTCCAGGTAAGCTTCATTTATTTCAGATGTCTCCAGTATATGACTTCTTCACATTCTTAATAATAGTTTTCATCTGAGACAGTACTTAAGGTTAAAAAAAAACACATTGGAAATCCACTCATAGTCTTAGGAAAAATATCTAGTGTATAATACAAATGCCAACAGCCAAGAAGCTTGAGGAGTTTCCTTATCCATTTTCCAATGTATTAAAATTTATTCAAGGGGTACCTGTCTGGCTTAGTTAGTTAAGTGTCTAACTCTTGGTTTCAGCTCAGGTCATGATGTCACGGTTTTTGAGTTTGAGCCTCATGTAAGGTTCTGCGCTGACAGTGCAGAGCCTGCTTGGGATTCTCTCTCTCCCTCCCTCCCCTGACCCTCCTGTGCTCTCTCTCTCTCAAAATGAATAATAAACTTATGAATATTATTTAAAATTAAATATTCATGATTTTCTTCATGTAAACGTGCTAGCTTTTATTTCAGAGTGCTAAGTTATAGAAAGAAAGCTGCTATAAATTGTTAAATAATATACTGAACTGTAAATATGAATCATCAGTAGATTCCAATATATTTATTTATTCTATTTATATACCAGTCTTTCTAAAACAGTTTGAAGGGGTATATTATTTCATACAGAGGCTTTTTAAAATGAAGGCCATAAGGGATACAGTGAACATAGCTGTAATTATTATTCCAGCCCAGAAAGCCACTGTGATGAAGTCATGGAATTATGATCTCTTCTAAGCTTGTAATTGTGTGTGAACATATGTACAAGTTCATATTACTTCAGTGGGATCCTTGGAAAAAATCACATACTGGAAATGTGTAAGACAAAATAAGTCTTTCTGATCTGTTAATAAAGTAAACAATATTGGTTTAAAAAGAATAAATCATATGTGAGGGACAAAAATGTCAAGTCCTTTGTGTGGGGTCATAGTTCTGTGTTTCCTTCTCTTCAAAAATGCATAAGATAGCTATGCAGTTGTTTTTATTGTCAAAATGTAAATAACATATTCTCAAGTCTCTTCAGGCTAAATCAGCATCACTTTAAGATTTTTTTTTCTTCTTTTGGTTTACTGGAGGCCCTGAGCTTATCTCTTCAAGTAGGTAGGACCAGTTCCCTAGAATAATTGGGACATCAGTTAGTACTCAACCCTAAGGTGCAGGGAGGAAAGAAAAGATTTCAGGACTGTTAGATACCTAACACCCACTTCTCAAGAGCCTGAGCTTGGTGAGAAAAGCACCAGGCCATCCAAGTGTCTGCACTTGGAGATTCTGCAGAGAGGCTTTCCCTTTACAGTGATTCCTTTATACAGCCTGTGTTTGATTGTACAATGTGGCAAGACAGAAATAAAAACTGTGAATTGATCTGCCTGCTCAGGAAGCCAAACTTATAAAATAAAATAATTCATATGACTCTTCTGACCTCTTTACCCTGTCTGAGAGTCCGACAGGAACTTGGCCTTTTCTTTTACCTTTTTTTCTGCTCCTGCAACTTGGCATAAGTTGTGAATTTGGCAACAGGATTGAAAGTCTCTTTTTGTTCAGGGAAAAATATATCCAAGGACCTATAATTCTGAACTTTCAAGGAAAAATCCTAAATTCAGAAAATAATGCAGTTTTAAGCAAACATGAAAGCACATATGTCATAATTTACTTCTATTGCTGATGAATTTTAAAACATTTTTATTTTTTAATTTAAAATTAAAAACAATTTAAAAAGTCATTTATTCACATAACTTGCATTTTACACACTTACTGTGAAAAGCTAGAATAATATGAAGAAATAAAACAAAATCAACCAGAATTCTGTTATCCAAAGAAGTGCCCTGTTAACCTTTTAGTGTTTTCTCTAAATAAAATATATATTTAGGAATATAATAGGCACTAAATTATAAATTCATACATTTGACAGTTCTGTCTATGGCCATGATAATCTTAGCAGTTAATATTAGAAAGAGCCAATGTAGTCTGAGTGTCTGTTCTAGCAAAGAATAAATGACATGGAGAATGGCATTGGCACTAAGGAGATTGGCATCATTTAAAACTCTTTCCAGCAATCACGTGAGTGAACTTGAAAGCTGATTCTCTCCCCAGTCAAGAGTTCAGATGAGACCTCAGATTTGGCCAACAGCTTGACTGCAATCTTATGAAAGACGCTGGACCAGACACGTCTACCTAAGCCACACCTGAATTCCCATTGCAGAGATACTGTGACATAATGTTTGGTGTTTTAAATTTTTTAATGTTTATTTTACTTTTGAGAGAGAGAGAGAGAGAGAGAGAAAGAGAAAGCATGAGTGGGGGAAGGAGACAGAGAAGAGGAGACACAAAATCTGAAGCAGACTCCAGGCTCTGAGCTGTCAGCATAGATGACATGGGGTTTGAACTCATGAACTGTGAGATCATGACCTGAGCCGAAGTTGGACACTCCACCAACTGAGCCACACAGGTGCCTCATGCTTGTTGTTGTTTTAAATCACTAAGTTTTGGGTAATTTGTTATGAAGCAATATAACTAAGACATAACATAAAATAGTTAAATGAAGCTTGTTCATTACACAAACTCCACTACTCAGTTTACTGTGGAATGTTGCTCAAGCCACTTAACCACTTAACTGATTTTTTAGTTTCCTTCTATGTAGGGTTTGGCCAGATTAATATTTCCTAAACTTCAGTCATTTATTTAAAACCTTCTAATACTTTCATATCTACTTATAGCCTCTACTATTAATTACTGAGTTCTTTGAATTGTATCATTATGTAAAATTACCTTTTATCCAATTAGACCATCTAGCAAACATCTCTGCTAAATTTTGCTAGTCTTTCAGTGGTTACAAGTTGGTAAAGGATATTTTCCTCTTCCTGACAACTTTTTTACTAGATGATATCTTTCAATGAATGAAAGTCTCAGATAAAATTCTGCCAAATGTAGGAATAGTCACTACAGTTTCCCCAAACTAACTATTTTAAGATGCATAATAGTTCTGTGGATTATTGAGAATGAAAGAAACACAACTAATTATAACTGTAAAATGCCATTGATTGTAAGACACATCCAATTCCAGGCAAAAGTGTGAGAAAACTGTGCACATTAAGATTAAGAATATAAGGTATTAGCAACTAAGCATCAAAGTAAGTCATCAATTCCATCATTAAGTTTGAAGTCACACTTCTGCCCTAAGTACAGTGGCCCTACCAAAAAAGGCTTTATGCAAACAGGACATCAGAGTTTTCTGATGCCAGTTTTCTGATCACAATATTATAATAGCCATCCATGTAATTGGGTCAGGCTAATCTGGGATCTCTATGCAATAGAAGGACGCCAGGATCAATACAGCTCTGGATATTGACTGCACCACTGTGGTTTGGCACAGTGCCCATGGGAGGGTGGTAGAGTCAGTTCAGCATTCCTAATTCATCACCTGTCTTGAATAATATTCACTTAAGCTAATAAATATTATTTCTAACGTGACTTATAATTATTGACAAAGCATTTGATATAGGTTTGATTAGGCACTTGTTATCTTTTAAGGATAGTACTCTTTAGGTTTTGAGTCCTCATTAGGGCCACAAGGGTAATCAACCATTATTGGAATATAGATTGGAAACAACTTATTTAACATGCATGTCCTGCTGTTCACAGTGAAGCATTGTAAAATCAATGATCATATCCATAGTATAAAAACACTTATTTTAGCAAAGAAAATGTATCTAGATAGGAAACTATGTTATCATGACTGTAATTGGAAAATGGGTAACAATGCTATAAACAGAAGTCACCTATAGAAATAAATATCATGCATCACAACCCTAGAAACTATTGCCTAGTTAAAGCTCTAAGCTGAGGCCAGTTCTCTCTTTGTTAAAAAATGATTAGTAATTGAGATTCTTTTCCTTGACTTAATCAGAAGGGGGAAACACTGAAAAAGGGAGTCATTTCCTTAGAATGTTATTTAAAGTTATTTTAAAGCTCTGTGATTTTACCACCAGGGTCTAGGTCTTAACATTTTATGAAAAGTTGGGTTAGATGATTTCAGAGTCCCTGACAACTTTAATATCCTTTAAAATCCAATTTTTCTCTTTCTTTTGTAAAGTTATGGGTGGAAATTTATGTCAGCTCAGAAAATAGTACATAGGTCATTGGCATCTTATGCAGATTAGTTGGTGTAAATACTGGAAGCAGTGAAGTATTTATTTTTTTAATGATTTCATTAATGGGAACATTATAGGCAATTACATATTTTTTCCTCATGGTGCTTGTATTATATATTTATAATATTTATACTACTGATTTTTATGCTGCATTAAAAATGTAGGCTCAAGCCTCCTGATTTTAGTAAAAAACCCAAATGGTTTACTTGTGTGGAAGCCTTCAGGATTTAAGCTTTGTTTGTTTGTTTGTTTGTTTTCTATTTTACCTGCCAGTGATAATACAGCAGTATCTGGTACAACTTGATTTTTGGCATAACTTCATGGTTGTAGAATTCATATGATTCATTGGATAAATACTTCCAAGTGTCCTTTACAAAAGTAATCATGTCAGCTGAGCTAAAAGGACCCATACTGATAACCAATAGTTTGCTTTTCCATCTTCTTTGTGTGACATATTTGGCAGAGGGTCCTGCATTCTTTACGATTCATGGCAGAAGAGAACTATTTTCTATATACAATGAGAAAAAAATGTTTTATGACTTTGAGAATGATATAGGTTTTGGTGCCTGGAATTAGTCACCTGTGGCTCTCACCTATACATTTCCAGTAGTGGGATGGGGTGCTCTGGAACATTTTCCCATTTCTTACTTTTTTTTTTTTTTTTTTTTTTTACCATTTGTGTTAAAGCTTATCCTCAACTATGCATTTTATTGGCCTGACTAAAATTTTGGGAGGGATATCCATTTGAGTTCTCTGAAAAAACAATTCTCTAGCAATCTAGCTGGAGTTAGATACAGTTGGACCAAGAACAAAAAAAGACAAACATTAGTGTTTCTATTACAGACTTGTATTGACAACTGGTAGAGATGATCTCTTACTGAAACCTTCTGATCTCTAATAGTCTTACATTTTATTTTAATGCTTTATTGCATTTTAAACATTTCGAAGTTTAATGTTGAAACTAGTGTTTTGTTTCTCTTTAATATTATCATACTTATTCCAAGGAGTGGGTGTTTGTAGCACTCTAAGTAACTATTAATAACCAAGAGAAGTTTGTATTAGAGATAAGATATAAGAGCATAAAGACAACCAAAAGTAAAATTAGCAATTACTGTATGCTACTTTTTAAAATGCTTTTCCAACTTTCTAGTAGCACTTACTCATTACGTTTAGTGATTCTTTACACTTCCAGACTTCAATCTATCAATATTCACATATTCTCTGTCTCACTACCACATGAGATAACATGATAGCTTAACCATCTCTAAGGTATTAGTATTGACAGCTGCAATATTCCTCAAATGCAACAATGTGGTTCGACAACTGCCTTTTATCCAATCTAGAGCAGTGACCAACAGTGACAATTTTGGCACTGTGGCAAGAAAGTGACAAAAGCTTTTTGTTGAAATTTGTAAGGGATTTTTTGGGTATGTATTAAACTACACCATGCAGATGGCTAAATATGGCACAGATTTTATCTGAAGGAGAGCATAATCTTGCATTATAGTTATAGGTTTTGCTTACTCTGCTAACAGAGCATTTTTTTTTTTTTTGCAAAAGAATGTGTTTCTCATTGAGATACAGTCATGCCAAGTCTGAAATTTAAAATCCAAAACATATTGTATTATCTAAGAGCAAACAAAGCTTTGGAAAAAATTATCTAATGGAAAATTACCAGATTCCCCCTCCTCTGGTACCCAAATGTAATTTTCTTTAAACATTTATCAACTAATTATTTTGTACTTTTAGGGATATTAGCATTTATTTGGGGAAACTTACAGTGTATTAAAACCAGGAAGGAAGGGAGATCACCTTGAAATTTATACTATGTATCCATTTCAGAGACATTAACATTGTCACAAAAGGTTTGATTTCTAAATCTGTGTAATTTATTTAGCTCATTTGTTTTTACATCAAGATAGACCACAGGTAAACATTAAAAGCATACTATAATGTTAATCCTGTATGAACTGTACCAGTTAGACAACTGTGTGGTTGAATGTGGAGAGAATGGATCTTTGAGCGTGTATAGGTTATTGTGTGTGTGTGTGTGTGTGTGTGTGTGTATACACACACATATAGTTACATTTGTCAGTAGTTGTATTTTTAACCAAATGTTGACCTACCTTTCATTTCATTTGTCCTGGAACCTGTGATTGTTCTGAGATATAACCAATTCATACGCTCAGGACAGAAAGGTGTTACTGATGGTGAGAGCAGACAGTGTAGGGAGTGATGAGCAAAATGGATTCTATACTCAGCCAAACCCTGTTTCCACCACTTGGTTATGGGAGTCCTTTAACCCCAGTGAGTTTACCTATAACACTGGGATTATAACAAGCCCGAGTGTGATGACCACATGTATAAAACAAATAGCACCGTGCCTGGTAAAAAGAGAATACATTTCTTTTTTAAAAATGTATTTTAATTTATTTTTAATTTTAGAGAGAGGAGAGAGTGAATGAGAGAGAGCATGAGAGGGGCAGAAGGAGACAGAGAATCTTTTATTTTTTATTTTATTTTATTTATTTATTTAGAGAGAGAGGCAGACATGGTATGAGCAGGGGAGGGGCAGAGAGAGAAGGCGAGAGAGAATCCCAAGCAGGTCGCACACCTACAGCTCAGAGCCTAATGTGGGGCTCAAACCCATGAACCAGTAGGTCATGACCTGAGCCTAAACCAAGAATTGGCCACTTAACTGACTGAGTCCCCCAGGATCCCTGAGAAAGAGTCTTAGGCAGGCTGCATACTCTGTGTGGAGCCCAACATGACATGGGGCTCGATCCCATGACCCTGGGACGATAACCTGAGCCAAAATCAAGAGTGAGTCACTCAAATGACTGAACCCAAGTGCTCTGGAAGTACACTTCTAATGCTGAATTTTATCTCTCTTTTAATCTTAGGGATTAAAATTGTCCGGCAGATGTTGGAGGTTGAGAGTATGGTGGCTGGGATTGTGCTAGATAAAATCAGTGATAATAACTGCAGGTATATTGGCAGTATATTATTTTTTTTCCCTAAGACTGATTCTGTCTTTCAGAAATGTTTCATTATTTTAACAAGACTGAATCAGATATGGTGATGTAGTGAAAAAGCACTGGACTTTAGAATCAGGGGATTTTAGGGCAGAAGATATGAACAGATACTTCTCCAAAGAGGACATCCAGATGGCCAACAGACACATGAAACGATGCTCAGCATCCCTCCTCATCAGGGAAATACAAATCAAAACCACACTGAGATATCACCTCACGCCAGTCAGAGTGGCTAAAATGAGCCAATCAGAGAACTCTAGATGCTGGCGAGGATGTGGAGAAACGGGCACCCTCCTACACTGTTGGTGGGAATGTAAACTGGTACAGCCCCTCTGGAAAACAGTGTGGAGGTTCCTCAGGAAACTAACAATAGAACTCCCCTATGACCCAGCAATAGCACTGCTAGGAATTTACCCAAGGGATACAGAAATGTTGATGCATAGGAGCACATGTACCCCAATGTTCATAGCAGCACTCTCCACAATAGCTAAAACATGGAAAGAGCCTCAGTGTCCATCAACAGATGAATGGATCAAGAAGATGTGGTTTATCTATACCATGGAATACTACATGGCAATGAGAAACAATGAAATCTGGCCATGTGTAGCAACATGGATGGACCTTGAGGGTGTTATGCTGAGCGAAATAAGTCAGGCAGAGAAAGGACAAATATCATATGTGTGCACATATAGGAGGATTAGGAGGAACTTAACAGAGGACCAAGGGGGAGAAGAAGGGCGGAAATGGTGGGGGAAAGGGAGAGAGGCAAACCATGAGAGACTCTTGAATGCTGACAAAAACTGAGGACTGATGGATGTGGGGGGGAGGAGGGATGGGTATGGAGGAGGACACTTGTGGGGATGAGCACTGGGTGTTATGTGGAAACTAATTTGACAATAAACTATTTGTAAAAAAATAAAATAAAATAAAATAAAATTCTTTAACATAAAAAAAAAAAAGAATCAGGGGATTTTATTTCTGGTCTTGGCTTTGCCACTTGTCTGCTGGAAATGAAGGTGGTCTCCTGTGAGGTCTGTGACTACGTGAGGGGTGGGATTGGAGCAACTGATCTAGACAGGTAACCTGTGTGCCACCGTTTCTCACCCATCCTGCTCTGAATCTTCCAGAGCCAAAACATATAGTGGTACAACTTGAGAATTAAGGACATTTGATCAGCAAGTCTCCCCTGTTAGAACCTCCCTAAATTTGACTATTGTGATAGCAAAGTTGTGGTCAGCTGTTGTTAGGTACTGCGGAAGTGCCCTCCAGCCTTTTACATCTAACACATGGCACATGTACTTTCCGGTCTTTTTAATCACCACTCTATTTTAACTCAGACACCACAAGAGGCATTTGGAATCAGAGAATCCAAGATTCTGCTGAAATCATATGGTTCTCAAGAAACAAAAGGAAACAAAATTTAAAAATAAACAAACCACCTCCCTCCGTTCTTTTTTTTATTAAAAACATTTTTTAATGTTTATTTATTTTTGAGAGAGAGGGAAACAGAGAACGAGCAGGGAAGGAGCAGAGAGAGACACACAGAATCTGAAGTAGGTTCCAGGCCCCAATCTGATGGCACAGGGTTCAAAACGAGGCTCCATCCTGCAAACTGTGAGACCATGAGCCTACTGAGCCACCCGGGCACCTCGCACCTCCCTCCTTTCTCAGCAATTCTAAAAGCCATGTTAAAGTATGCTTCTTAAACCTTCCTATAAGCCTGAGTCCATCGGGTCCTTCCCCCATCAGGGAGTCTTGGGGCTCAGCACCAAGATCTTCATGTACGTATTATTTGATGACCTTTTCTTCAGGGAGTAGAAATACAGTGTTGGTGTCCAGATGCCTGCATCATTTCTTTTGCCACATCCAAGGCATGTTCTACTCTCAAGGAGCTCCTGGGGTGCTCCTTATATTTTGGTGCAGTGCACGATGGCCTACCCAGGCCTGGGTCCCAGATAGGCAGGTCATTGTCTTTGACACTTCTCTGGGAATTTTATCCTCCTCTCCAATTCTTCCTTTCCACCCACGCTTTCTAAAGTCTTAACTACTAGTATATGATTCATGCTGACATTCTAATGGGGCTGATGACATTCACCCACTTTTTGGGTAAGTGCCATTTTGCTAGTAAACTTTTTGGAACATGCAACGCGTTGCTTTTAGTGTCTAAATTCAGAGATTTTCCTCCCTCACTCCTGACTTCCCTTCCTTCCCAACTCCCTCCCTTCTTCCTTCCTTGCTTTCATCTCTCCTTCCTTCCTTTCCTCCCTCCCTTTTTCCTTCATTCCTTCTTTCCTTCCTTCCTCGCAGTTCATGAAAAAGGAAAGGCAGAGCAAATAAAAGATGGCATTGCTCCTAAGCACATTGTATTGACAGCCAAGTATTTGCCAAATAAAAGCTTACTCTGCTTTAAAAGCCATTTTATGTCTTTGACTCTTTGAATATCCTAAGGTTCTTTGTGAGGGTAGGTTAGTTTTGTAACAATTCCCAAGGACGTGAAATGGCCTTTCGTTCTAAAAGAAAATGAACTGAAGCAGGACTTGCGAGGATAGCATAGTGTTTCCTAATTTGAGAAAACTCCCAGGAGCAGTTCTGTTTACTAATACCTGGATTCCCAGTTGCAGTAAATCGAGCATTCTCCTGGCCCAGCATGTGCTTGTTCCATGCATCTAGTGTCTGCTCCCAAACAGATGGTCTGGCTCCACACTGATTCCCACCTGGCAGCTCTTGGCTGTTGTGTGGCTTGTTTCTCAGCACACATTACTCCTGGGGCGGACGAAGGCCAGACCCCAACACCTGGAAGGTCTTTTAATGACCTTTGCTTTTGTTATTTTCTGCTTCATCATCATTTGATTTACTTCTTTTTATTGCTGCTTTGCCTTCCCCACCTCTCATTCCAGACACAAGGACCCACCTCTTCTAGAAGGCGTAAGATTTTCTGTTTCTATCCAGAAGCAGAGACCGTATTTTACAGGTTTTTAAATTCTCAAGACACAATTATAACGAATACAGAGTGAATTTATAAGTTAATAAAATTTCCAGTGTTGTTGAATGTACATTTCAGAAGTCACCTGATTCTCTTAAAAAAAAAGTACTTTCATTAGTTCACTCATTTTCTTACTCTGATATTTATATTATACAGTCTGCTTTTAGTCCTCTTCACTAATTGATGAGAACAGAAATCACAAATTCATTAATATGCAATTGAATCCTGAACCCATTTGCCTTCAGACTGCATTCTGTGTTTACAGGCAGTTTCACATGTCTAAAGCCCAGAAGAGACACTACCAATCAATAAAGTGGTCTGGACATCTCCCAATGTAGGAGGAACTGGGAATATTTCCAGTTCCCTCTTCTATTTTCTTCTCCCTCCCTCTCCCCTTGCTATACATGAACATCTTGGTCTTATTCTGAGGCAAAGAATGAACAGAAATGCCCTCTCAGACTGGGAAGGAGAAGAATTTAAATATCTGAGGCTAAAGGACTTCTTTGTATGGAACATTCAAAATAATTAGACTTAAAATTTGTTAGACAATCAATGCATGTATTTGCACACTGCATGCCCACTGTTTTGGGGAGATAAAGATAGAGCCCAATCTTAAGGCAGGAAAGGCAGACCACTACCTACAGAAAAGAATTACATGAAACACAGTAATAGTAGCCCTTTGGATGACCCAGGTAATAAAAAACTATGAGCCTTCAGAGGAAGGATAAATTATTTCGTCTGGGGGTGAAAAGGAGTGACTAATAGATGGGAGAAATTTTATCTAGGCCTGGGATGATGGAATGATTTATACTGGTAGACTGAATTACAGGTGCTCCAAATTGAGGGAATGGCCTGAACAAAGGTATAGAGGCCAGACATAGCCATTTGGGTCAGGAAAACAGAACATATATATGTGTGAGAGTAGTGACATGTAAGAGGAGAACAGGGTAGTGATTTTACAATATGTTTTTTCCTGTGTTGAATGACCAAGGGTATGGCATGACAGAATCACTATAATGGAAGCACTTTTTAGGACAATCAGACAGCTAGTGTCCTATAAAGAGAAGCCAGCTACAAATTGCTTTTCATAAGATGAAAATATATGGTAAAAAGTCCTTGAATAGGACGACAACTAGGGTCATCTTCACACAAAGTCTCACACTAGGATGGCCTTGTGTTTGGCTTAATGCTCCACTCTTGCTTTCTTGAGCCTCTTAATTTTTGAACAAGGAACTCAACATTTTTATTTTGCCCTGAGCTCCACAGATAATGTAGCTGGTCCTGCTGTTCAGCAATGGAAATTAATGAAGGGAACATGAATAAGAGCACGAGGAAGGAGGGGAATCTACAGAGTCACACAAGGGTAAGAATCTACAGAGTCATAAATTGGGAGTCCCACAGCACCAGCAATACAGAAGATTAGGACTGGGGCCAGAGGATTGCTCTGAGCAGGTATTCTATTTGGAACCATTGCACTTATGTATTGAAGGCCAGGGATATGTAATAAGGCAGGGTGTGTGTGAAAAAAATGGCAAATAAAATGGCAAATTAGAAGTTGGGTAGAAAGTGAAGAAAAGGCATGTGTTTTAGAAGTCAGGATGGAGAGGGACGCCTGGGTGGCTTAGTCGGTTAAGCGTCCAACTTTGGCTTAGGTCATGATCTCGCGATTCGTGGGTTCGAGCCCCGCGTCGGACTCTGTGCTGACTGCCAGCTCAGAGCCTGGAGCCTGTTTCAGTCTGTGACTCCCTCTCTCTCTGACCCTCCCCTGCTCATGCTGTCTCTCTCTCTCCCTCTCTCCTAGAAATAAATAAAACTTCAAAAAAAAATTAAAAAAAAAAAGAAGTCAGGATGGAGAAAAATGGGAGCTCAAAATAAGGCAAGAAAGCAGGTGACATGAGGAGAACACGGAGTAGAAATGAGAGGTCCTAGAACGCCAATTGCTTAAGGTAGGGCCTCCTGTGAAGGCAGGGAGAAACCCCTCTCCTGCGAGAAGACATCGTCAAGGCTAGTCATGGTGAGACAGCTGATCAAAGCAGGAACCCAGCTACTGGGCCCTTGGCAGGAAATGGAGGAGACACCTCTTTCTGTAATCTTGTGCTTCTCAAAGTGAGTAAAAGTTGTTTTGGTACGGGACGCCTGGGTGGCTCAGTCGGTTAAGCTTCCGACTTCAGCTCAGGTTATGATCTCATGGTTCGAGCCCTGTGTCGGGCTCTGTGCTGACAGCCAGCTCAGAGCCTGGAGCCTGCTTCAGATTCCGTGTCTCCCTCTCTCTCTGACCCTCCCCTGCTCATGCTGTCTCTCTCTTTCTCTCAAAAATAAAATATTTTTTAAAAAGTTGTTTTTGCTCTTAGAGCCAGAGGAAAAAAGCATGCACATTTCCAAGGCATTTATTTTATCTGTAGATGTGAGGAAAATTCTACATGAAGACAAATACTGCTAACTGTGCAACTAGAAGAAAGAGTTGCATGGAAAGTTAAGATAAGCCTTTAAACTAACATGTCTGCTCTCAACCACTTGCTTGCCCCACTCACGCTGGCCTATCAGGGACTGAATGTCATGGCCCCTGGCAAGTGGGCTTGAGAATCACCTAGGGAGTTGTAAAAGTTTTCCATTTCTGGACAGCCTGAGTTACTAGAACTATTACATTTTTCTTTAGTTTTTAAAAATTGTTTAAATTTAAAAAATAGTAAAACTACTTTTAAAAAGTTTTCAGAGGTGATCGATACATGGCTGCTCTAGGACTTCCTTTATTTTTTTCTCCCTTCTTCCCCTCTTCATTTTCTCCCTCTCTTCTTCCCTTCTTTCTTCCCTCTCTCTCCCCTTCTCTTCCTTCTTTCCTTACTCTCTTCCTTTTACCCTCCTTTCTGTCCCTTTCTCTGCATCCCCCGCCCCATCCTTCTCCCCCCACCTCCATCTCTCTCTCTCTCTCTCTCTGTATCTCTCAGAAATCTAGCTGGGTTTGGGACAAAACTATCCTTTTTTAATGTTTATTTATTTATTTTGAAAGAGAGTACTAGCAGGGGTGGGGCAGAGAGAGAGAGAGAGAGAGAATCAATCTCAAGCAGGCCCTGAAGTGTCAGTGCAGAACCCTACACAGGGCTTGATCTCACAAACCATGAGATCATGACCTGAGCCCAAATCAATAACCCGATTGATGCTCAACTGACTGAGCCACCCAGGCACCCCAAGGGACAGTTCTAATCTTACTATATGTGCTGCTGAAGTGAACTCTGGGAAAAATCCCAAATACTGTCTACTAAACTTGGACCTTCAAACTGAAGTGGAATAAGATATAACTTATAAATTAGGCTTACGCCATTGAAAATGTCATTATTTCTGTTTATTTTTTTCTGTTATCCAAACTTTAATAAAATATTATTTAGAAGATGATACGCAAGTCTGTAATGCTGTTGGGTGTTAAAGGAAGAGTCCCGTATCTTCTCAAGTCAGCTTGTCTAAAAGGGATTGTGATTGCAGAGAGATCTATGAGGGAACTGTGGGGTGTGTGGGCTCAAAGTCCAGGTACCCTCTCCACTGAGGAGCCTCCTCCCACAACTGACTTGGAGGGTTTGGGAGCATTCTATTTGTATTTAATAAACCAGCAGGTTTCCTTTATTTGCTCTCAGATATCAAAAGCTGCCATGAAATAGAGCCTAGGAGAAATTGGTGGGTGCTGAGGGTAAAGCAGCAATGTATTTCACAGCCTTGCGATGGCTAAGTAGAGATGGATGGGGAGATAAAAGTGAGAACAGTACAATGTCAAGCCTGGGTGACTATGTTTATTGTGGTTCATGCAGAAACGAGGGGTAAGGAAATCTACCTTTCATGGAAATACAAGGAACACTTTTTAGTTTCAGGGACAACCGGGTTCCAGGGGGACATCCAGGACATAACCGAGATGGGAGCTGCTAGAAGAGCCCTGGACCGAGGCAGATTTAATAACGAGAGCAGACATGTGCATGTGCCAGGCTTCACCTTGTGCCAAGTACTGTGCTTAGCATTGTATATGCAGTTTTCTTTCTTGTGGTAGAAAAAATATCAGGCGATCTATAAATCTTACAGGGAAAGCTAGTGTCTCATGGAGGACAAAGACTAGACTTGCATGAGTTCTTGTTATGTTTTGGTTCTATACTTAAACCATATCCTTCCTTCATTCAAAAGGTGTTTACTTCAAGGTATTCCTGGCTCTTGTGTCTAAGATGTTTATTTTAGCCGTTACTTGTAGGTGTGTGTGTGTGTGTGTGTGTGTGTGTGTGTGTGAGAGAGAGAGAGAGAGAGAGAGAGAAAGAGAGAGAGAGAGAGAGAGAGAGAGAGAATTGACATATCAAGATAATTTAGGGGCACCTGGGTGGCCCAGTTGGTTAAGTGTCCAATTTCAGCTCAGGTCATGATCTCATGGTTTGTGGGTTCAAGCCCCGCATTGGGCTCTGTGCTGACAACTCAGAGCCTGGAGCCTGCTTCGGATTCTATGGCTCCTCTCTCTTCCCCTACCCTGATTGTGCTCACTCTCTCTCTGTCTTTCAAAAATAAATAAAATAAACATTAAAAATTTAATTTAGAGGAACAAGATGTAGTGAGGTGGTCATTATAAGCTTTAGAGATACATAAAAAACATCAACTACATTTTTACATTTGCTTCTAGGTTTCAGAAACTCAAGCTGGCTTAAGGGCAGATCGATTAGTCAGAGTATACTGGGGTTTAGTAGATACTTTTCAGTTGTGACCAATCAAAATTTTTGAACATCTTCCCTTAATGTTGGTAATTTTTGAGTCTCAGCTTTTCTATGAAATTAAAAATCTTTGTCTCCTTTATGGCTATGAGTAGTCCTGTGTCTTGTAGGAGTCCCTGGAAAGTCTCCCTTTCTTACATAAAAACTTCAGGAGAGAAAGGTTTTGCACTTTGCCCCATGCCTGTTCTTCTTCATTTTGCCTGAAATTCAGATACATCACTTTGAGGAGTGTCACCAAACTTAAGAGCTACAGCAGCCTCCTATCTCACCATGTGGTAGAGCAGGGAAGCCGAAGGGAATCTTGGTCTTTGATGACATCCTTTCTTCAGCTCTGGACTTCCTGTAATCTGAGAGAGAGAGAGAAAAAAAGAGAGAGAGAGAAACTCAACAAACTGAAGCCACTATTGGTTGAGTGTAAGTTAATTACACTTCAGGCCCAGCTCTGGGCCCAAGGCAGAGCTTGAACTCACAACTCTGAGATCAGGACCTGAGCTGAGATCAAGAGTTGGATGCTTAACCTAGTGAACCACCCAGGAGCCCCTTCATTGAGTGTTCTGTTCCATGTTGTTTAGTGGGTAATTATTGGCTAATGTATGGGGTATCTCAGAGAACCTAGGGGTAGCAATGTGATTGGTTCTCAAGAACGAACAGAACACAAATGAAGTCAGGACCCATTTCCACTTTTGCTTCTACTTTGGCTTCATTCTTTACTTGCAACAGAGTAGCTTTTGTGGTGAAAAGTATGGAAGCTCCTAGCTCCACACTTTACATCTTATAGCTCCTGCTCCAGATCCTCAAATGTTGAAGAATGATTTCCTTGTCCGGACTGGAGTCATATTTCATTAACATATCAATCAATTTTGGCTAGAGGATTGAAGTCTTTTAAGAAGTTAACAGTTTACGGGGCACCTGGTTGGCTCAGTTGGTTGAGTGTCCAACTTCGGCTCAGGTCATGATCTCCACGGTTCGTTGAGTTCAAGTTCCCCATCAGGCTCTCTGCTGTCAGCTTATAGTTACTTCGAATCCTCTGTCTTCCGCCCTCCCCTCCCCCACCCCATGCTTTTTCTCTCTCTCTCTCTCTCTCTCAGAAATAAATAAATGTTTTTAAATAAAAAGGAAATTAACTGTTCCCAGAAAAACTATATAGGTGGAAAAAGAGCTGGGGAAGCTGTCAGAAGGAAGGCATTAGAACTGGGGCATTCTGGGCACATAAAACAATAGCTCTCCATTGGTCTGTGTTGGTAACAGGAGCAAACTATACTGTGTATCTAAATGCCTACTATGATGTATATATTTTATATGGTTAAGGGAAGGGGGTTGTCTCATCCTTTTTCCTACTTTTAATTTTTGTTGCTTAGTTTTAGCACCCAGGATTAATAGGTTGAACAAAATGGGAGATATTAGATTTCCCTGACATGATAAATTTTAGTAATTTCAAAACGCAGAAAATACTGGAATCATTTCAATTAAAGTGGTTCTTCAGAATGTAGCAGTTCAGTTTGTATGCTAACAAATTCAGCACTGCCTTCCCATGCAAATCTGAAATGCACCTCACCAGCATTTGAAGATATGTCTCTAACTTTTGTAATTGGTAACAGAAGTATGTATCTTTCCACATCCCTTTAGTGATCTCATTGTTTACTATTCAAGCTGTGTAGTGGCAGTTGTTTATTTGCTTGTGTATACAATGATTTATTGGAACGTTCTCCTCAAATTGGAATTATTTGTGTTTCAAAATTTATTTTTACTCACTGTCTATGTAAAACTCTGCACGATTGTGTATTTTTCCCCTGAGGATAGTGTATAAATAATATTTAAAATGAGAGGAATGATATTTCTCTTTTGTACATATGTTTGTCACATTATTACTCTGTCTATTGATATTAATTAGTGTTGTTTCCCAGAAATGGTGTCCCTTGATGTATGACACATTCTTATTGGAATCCAGATTGGATTTGGAAGCAGATTCTGTTTTCTAAAAAGGGCCGCCCCAATGTATATAGCCTATCCCACTTGCTCTTACAATGTGACATGCCACTCTGTATCCTAAGTTGGGGTTGATGGTCCCTCTCTTTGGGTGGACTTTAGAAATGCCTGAAACAACAGGATAGGGCAGAAATCATACTGTGCGACTCCTGACACTAGACCACAAAATATGATAGGGCTTCTTCCTTGCTCTCTCTCGGGATGTTTACCTTTGGGACCTTGCTACCATGTTGTGAGAGATAGACTCCCTCTATCTAGGGAGGCAACATAGGCTATGTGTAGCTGTTCCAGGCTACACCTGCAGCTGCACTCTCAGCTGAGGACCAATATCAATTTTTTGACCTGTGAATAAACAAGTCTTCATATGATTTTAGAACCTGCCTTTTAAGTCCTCTAGCTGACACCCTGGGTTATTTTATCCAATTAGGTTTGGGGGTAAATTTTTGCACCTAGAAATGGAAGAGAGTCCATTCTGTTTCTGAAAGACAGTGAGGGCAAAAATATTAAAAATGAATTATGTCTCTTTCTAATAATGCCATGTGCTATATGATATCAGAGGCCTTTATTTAGGTCACAACTAGCTATTCCAAGGAAGATGTTTAGATATAGCAGGCCCCCTTGAAATAGTATCTGCGTACAATTAAATTATAAAAATTATCTCAAGAATATCATATCCCACTGATTTGTACTCTTAGAACTCAAGCAGTTTTGAAAAGAAATATTTAGGGGAATGAAAACCCAAGGAGATATTTCTGTGATGAAATACTAAAATGGGCTACTGATGGAGGCAGGGTAATAGTCATCTATAAAGCTATTTGAAAGTAACCACAAATTTATCTAGACTGATTTTATTTGGAGATTAGATGTGTATAGACAAGAACAGTTTTTGAGGTCTTTTATTGCTTTTTTCCGTGGCTTTGGAATGTCCTCAATTTTTCCATTACTTATGAAGAAAAAATTCTGCATTAAAGACAGAATGGATAAATAACAATTTTGATGAATGCTCATGAAAAAAGAATTAGAATTTTATATCTAGAGGTTTCATATCCTACATACAATATGGCTTCTGTGGACTGGACTATACTGCATTTCCCAATTTCGTTGAAAGTGTTATTGAAATTGCTACTCTGGATTTTTGAAAATTTATAAAATTTTCAATTTTATTTGTAATGCGGTTAGTTTGCTTTCTAAAGAATTTCTCAACTTATCAATGTATGCTACATATAATAGCTTTGTATCCCTGAGATTGAATAAGATGTTTCCTTTTGCATTCTCACCTAGCCATATATATATGTATATATGGTATATACATATGTACATATACACATATATATATAGGTTTGGACAAATATAATTTGTACAGGAAAGTTGTTCAAAACCTCATTTTTAATTCTTTCAAAGCAGAAAACAAACACAAATCGTAGGCAATAAACAACGACAAGAAAAACCCTTTTAAGATAAATAATTCTGAATATAAAAACAAGCCATTTGTCCTTGTGAGCTCACTTTAGTTCTAATGGCTCAATCGGGACCTTGTTCTTTCTTTCTATCTATTGCTTCACATACTGGGACTGACATTCTTCCTGGTGCTCAGTGTGTCCCACAGGGAACTCATTTGTTTCCCTCCACCAAAATAAAAACTGCTTCTCCCTCTGTGTTTCTTGTTTCAATTATGACCCCCCTGAATATCCACTTGTCCAAGCCAAGGAAGTAGGGTAAACCTAGCCCTTGTGTCTCAATCACTAATCCAGTTCCTTCCCAAATGCTGCTCATCTGTCTCTATAATGACATCTAAAGTCTGCCTCCTTCTCATCTCTACTTGCCACTTGCCCTATCTCTGATCTAGACACTTGGGGCATCTAATAGTCTGTCTCCCCGCTCTATTCATGCTCTCATAGCTGTGTCTGCACTAAGACATTAGAGGGATCTACACACCATGCAGATCAGATCTTGCTGATGCACTGCTCAAAACCATTCAAAAGCTTTCCATCACCAACAAGATGAAGTAAAATCTACTTCCATGGAATGGAACCTCCATAACTCTGTGTCTATCTTTTCAGTCTTCTTTCATTTTTCTTCCTTTAACTTAATGCCCCCAAACAAAATGAAACTTCCTGTGGCTCCCTCAAGCACCATGAGCTTTCTGTTGCTGTGCATTTGATCATGACATTGCATCTGTTGATGAACCCTGCCCTTCTTTTACATTTTAGCTCAGGCAGGACTTGTTCCAGGATGGCTTCCCTCTTGGCTTCAGCCACAGTGGAGAAACTAATCTGTGCACCGGCAAATTGCAGCGACCACTTCTTTCATAGCACTTACTTCATTATACTGAGATTTTTGTTGGTTTGTTTATGTGTTGTTCTCTCCTATTAGGAGTGTTTTTACCTTTTGGGGCCATGGAAAAAAATCTGTCTTTATATTACCAGCTGCTGGTACAAGTTACTACAAATTCAGTAACTACTTGGCCTGAAGTAAACAATTAATAGGAACAAACATTCTGCTTTGCACAGTCACAGGGTCCTTAATCAAATTCATTTCCCTGAGTCTGGTTTCTAGATTCTAAACACTTAATAAGTCCTTGTTTTATGTAACTGAATGAACACAATTTTTTCTTTTTTTTCTTAAAAATAAATAAATAAACTTTATTGGTAAGAAAGCATTTTTTACTGATTGGACTGGGATAGTTTTGGAAAGTGAAAATAACAAATCCATACTCTTCACAACCTCCTCCCATTTGTATTAGTTTCATATTGTTGTTATAACAAATTACCACACACTTAGTGGCTTAAAACAACACACATTTATCATCATATAGTTCTGGAGGTCAGAAGTCTAAGATGGGTCAGCAGAGCTGTGTTCCTTTAGGGACTTCAGGGGAGAATTGTTTCTTTGCCTTCTCCAGCTTCTAGGGGCTGCCTCCTTCTTTGGCTTGTGGCTGGGGAGATGCATCATCACATTTGCTCTGACTGTAACCCTCCTACCTTCCTCTTTCCCCTAATAAGGACCCTTATGGTTACATGGGCCTGCCTGGATAATTCAGAGTAATTTCCCTATCTCAGTATCCTCCACACAATCCCGTCAGCAGGGTCCCTTTTGCCATACAAAGTTACATATTCACAAGTCATTATTCTTACCTACCATGCTGTGTGTTTACATTACTATGCATGGTAGTTTTTGCTTTTCAACTGGGAGACAACTATATGGAGTTTGGATGAAAAACTAAGGAGTTGAGAAAGAGGAATGGAGTGTGTCATTTTTCTCATTAGGACCAAGGAATGGTTTGAACTCTTAATATGGCAAAGAATGGTCAGACTCTGGTGAATATGTTTTATTGTTGGTTCGTGGATTGGTTTTCCTTCTCTAACAGGATCACTAAAATGTAAGCTACCGTGAAGTTCTGTCTGCATGATTATAATCTATTAATTGATTTTCTCCATATCCTCTGGTTTCTCAAAGTAGTTCTTCACAGTATAGCAAAAGGGTGCTGCAACAATTAGAGACTTCTTTTGGAGTTTCCATGTATACAAATATATATCAAATCTGTGACTTACAGGTTTTAGATAATTAGTATTCTAAACTCGAATCTGTTACTCGCAACTTGCCTATGAGATCATGAAGGGTCTGGCCTCAGGCTGTCTCTGCAGCCTCATCCTGCACCCTTTCCTTCTCCATCTCCAAGCTCTATTCGCCATACTCCCCTCATTCCAAAGAATTTGTCAAGTCTCCTCTGTCAGGAATGTGTTTTCTTTTACAGTTCAGTGAATTAACTCCTGCTATATCACATTGTTAATTCAATGTGACTCTTTTATCTCTTAGCTCAGTTTGTAATTTAGTGCTCATTTAATGTCATTATTTGTTTAACATGTCTCCCTTTAAGTGAAGAAAGAGACAAGATTTGAACTATTGCCACTTCTTTAATATTGCTAAGGATCCTAGGGTTTAGATTCTAGGGAAAAATTCTAATTTTTTAAAATATAAGTAATTGTATTGGCCAATCATGTTTATGGCTACAAGGATTCTACAAATATTTCATTTCTTCTCAGACTGATCTTTGGATTCAATGCATTTGCAACAACTCCAAGGAGATATTTTTCATGAAATTTGATAAACTAATTCTAAACTTTGTGATGGAATAAGCAAAGATATGAGAAGAAGCAACACATTCTAAAAAAATACCTAGTTAAGAGTTGTCTTGTAATTTGAGATTGACTGGGTGAGTTGAAATGAATACAGCATTGGACAAATAGGCCAGTGGAACCTAATAGAAAATCTGGAAATAGAATTCACATAATATTAGCCTGAGTATATGAAATAATTACAAAAAATCGATTCCAGAATGAAATAATAAAAAAATTTAAAAAATCAATTCCATGGCTTAAATGTGAAGTGCAAAACATGAAGACCTTTCAAATATTTGGGGAAATAGTCTCTGTGATTCATCTAGGAACAAGTTTTATAAACAAAATGCAGAAACCACTAAATTTAAGACAGAAGATCAACCTAGAAGGTTAAAATGAAAGGAAGCTAAAGTTAGTAATTTTGTTCATCAAAATAATATCAGTAACACAAAAAACAACAAAGGATTAATAGCCAGAGTTAGCATATAACTTCTATGACTCAATAATAAAAAAGATTAATAATTCAACAGGAATGAAGACAAACATGGAAATAGGCATCTCAATTGAGAGAAGAAGAACTGTGACAACAAGTACATGAAAGAGTGTTAGATTTCACTGACAACAGGAAAATATAAATCAAAATGCAATATGAATTTATTTCACTTCTGCTGGTGGGCAAAAATTAAAATTCTCACAATACTAAATTTTGATAATGTCATCAAGAAAGAAGAGTTGGACAAATTCGTATAGCTCCTTTGGAAACCAGTTTGACAATACTTCATGCGGATGAAAATGTGCATGCCCTGTGACCCAGCAATTCCATTCCTAGGCAATATTCTCTAGAGATCCTATTGCATGTTTGTGCAGCTGTCACATATGAGACCATCCAGATTAGCATTGCTTATAAGAGTAAAAGCCAGAAACAATATGATATCCATCAATAGAACAGACGAAAAGCATATGTTGTACATACTTACAATGGAATGCTCTGTAGCAGTGAAAACGAATTAACTATAATTACATACATCAATATGTATGAATATCAAAATAACATGACTAAGCAAAAGTATGACAGAAGAATACATGTGAGATGACTCTATTTGCATAAATGAGAAAATGGATAAAACTAAACAATCGCAAGCAGGGTAAGACTGTGTTTATGTGTGGTAAAAATTATTTTACTTTTTTTGTTTATTTATTTTGGAGAGAGAGAGAGAGAGAGAGTGAGATCACAAGCAGGGGAGGGGCAGAGAGAGAAGGAAAGAGAATTCCAGGCAGGCTCTATGCGGTCGGCATGGAGCCTGGAGTCCCACGCAGAGCTTAAACTCAAAAATTGTGAGATCATGACCTGAGTTGAAATACTTAACTGACTGGGCCATCCAGGTGTCCTATGGTATTTTAAAGCATGGTGGTAGAGGGGAGCCTGGGTGGATAGGTGGGTTAAGTGTCTGACCCTTGGTTTCAGCTCAGGTCTTGTTCTCAGGGTCAGGAGCTCAAGCCCTTAGTTGGGCTCCATGTGTGGAGCCTACTTTAAAAAAAAAAAAAGGATAGCGGTGGAAGAACACGGACATTTATTTTTTAAATATTGTTAAAAATAGATGTATGTTGAGCATGAGTATATATGTATATATATATGCGTGTGGATATATATGTACAGTATATTCCACAATAAAAAGGTGGTGGCTTTTTTTTTTCTTTTTTTTTTAAAGAACACTGGAAAAAAGCCTTGGGAATCCAGGTTCAAGTCTCAGTTCAACATCTAACAGGCTGAATACTTAGGCAGATGGTTGACTCTGAGTTTCCTCAACTATAAAGATAGGATTTGAAATAGAAAATCTTGAAGGAGTTTTTCCAACTCAAGTTCTTGGTTGTTATGAGATATTCAGTCTTTTTGCTTGGCTGCCATGATTTTGAAGTCAGAAGAATGAAATTCCTCTTGGGAAAGATACATTATATTCTGATTATCAGAGGTGAACCTAAGGGATCTGAAGGCCTTCAAGTGACTCATCACATTTGGACCTATCTATTTTCATATCTTATTTAGTGTTTTCACACTGGGCCACAAGACATTCACCATGACTTGCTATTTTCTGATTCTGATTTTCCTGTGGCCTAACAGGAATTTTAAATATATATGTTTATGCTGACCATGGATTTATACCAATGCTAAATGGAGGTGGTTTGAGAATGATGTATTCATGAATGTGACTAAAGGGTATATTAGGCCCTAGAGGTATTGTGGGAGGGGCCACCTATGAGTAATAAAGAGAACTAACAAACTACAAAGTCCAAAACGGGAGTAAAGCTATCATATCATAAGGTTTTTGCTTTACTGGCAAATTAATTCCTGGCATCAGCTGCAAGTCACAAGGCTTGTGTCTCTGCATGATATCTGTAAACAAATTCTATATTATAAAGTAGTTTAACATGCTAGTCTTTCTGAAGTGATATTGGAGTTTAGCTACAAAATTATTGGAGAATTCTCTTAAAGTAAGGGAAGCGTTTTATCTTCTGATTCAGGCAGCTGAGGAATTATCTCACATACCATACTGCCACTCTCAATACACAATTTAAAAAAGTTAACTCTATGTTTATGAAATACAGTATAAGCATATCATCTTTATTTAGCTCTAAATTCCTTTAAAGTATATAGAATATACATAGAAAAGTAACTCAAGTTGGGAATATAATATGGGTTTGTGAGCAATAAATAACTTGGCAATTAAAAAAACAAAACAAAACAAAACACCTGGCTTCCATTTTATAGATCTGCCTGTCAAGCTACTGAGCTAGAATCTCTATTGTGGAATCCTTTTATTTATCAAAATCACATTTCAAATTTTAAAAAGTGAAATAAAGTAATGTTGCAGGCAGATTATGTATCAGTTGAGTTGTGAGCATTCTGTTCTAATTTTCCCCATAAACTAGAAGTATTGAGTGTCCTGCTATCATCGGTAGCCTGAACATAAAGTTGACAAAAATCAACTCCAGTGGCTTTTCCCACTCGAAAATAATGTCTAGTTTCAATCTGTGGTGAAAAATATATCTGGAGTGTCAAAGTAATGTATGCCCCATGTCTTTAACCATTTTGTGTTTTCCCATTGAACATAGTTTCACTGGAATCTAAATTAGGGTTGTTTTTTTTAAATGTGGTTTATGATGAGATTTTGTTTTCATGTGGTCTCAAATGTTCCTTATGTCAAAGATTCAGAGCCATGAGGGCTTCAGCAATCATCTAATATAACATTTTAGTTTTACATATGCAGAAAATGATCTCCCTTCAATTCCGTAGGGTCTCAGTGGAAAATCGAAAAATATTCCATAAGTGGGCTCAAAGGTGGTGGTGGCTTGCGTGTGTACATTATGGGCAGCTTGTTGATAGGAGAAGGGCACAACCCGTATGGGTGATTTTCCATCTGTGCATGCATAGAACAAGATGCTGATTATATTTTTTGGTTAGACTTTTCTACACTTGAGGGAGGTTGCAACCACAAGTCCACAGTCTCTTCTATGATTATTGCCAACGCTGCACTTTGAGACATTTCTGATTTCTGATCCTAGCATAGCCTGTTCTTTGCTTTTGCTTTTGATTCCAGTAGGGAATGGATGCCTGTTGATTCAGCTCCCCGCTGTGGCTCTATTCTAATTACGCTATTTGTGGTCATATCTCTTCGGTTTTCCTTCTCAACTGTTGTGGAGATCAGCTGTCATCTCTTGATCACATACGTGTAATACAGCTCAGCTCAGTGGCTGCAAGTTTTGTTTTAGGACCGGCAATAGTCCAGGAGTCTGGTTTTATTCCTTGGGTAAATTTTTTGTCTTGCTGTTTGTTGATGATGACGTTTCTAGGTGACTCTGATGAAAATGTCCAGGAAGTTATGTGTGATGTTGTTGACAGGTCCAAGCCTAACAGCTGCTTATTAGGAGAGATGTCTGGCTTTATCTAGTGCCTGATGGTTTTGTTGTGGCTTAGCATTCCGCTGACTGGATTGTGTTAGGTACTCTTTGTAACAGACACACAATTGGGCCTCTGCCTTCTGGGAGCTGATGCCATCTAATTCAGGAAGAAAGGGCACAGGACCACCCTCAGAATGAATGAAAAGCCTGTAAGGTTTCCCTTAGCACTCTGAACTTTTTTTTTTTAATCATTTCCTTTTTCTTCTTGGTAGCTCATATCCTAATCTCACACACTTCTTTCATACTGAAAAGAATAATGTATCCAAAACAACATAAAGAACTATCCTGACTGGAGGTCTTTTCTTTTTTTTTAATTTTAGCACTTAACTAATTGCAAACAAATAAGAATACGTTATAATATTTGGATTTCAAATATCAATGAAATAGAAATAATTTTATATGATAGGGGCTTCTTGTCATTACCTACTAGTGGCCATGTGGCTATGGACCTTGGAATGATTTTCTAATATACAAATCCACATTATATTAACTTATATATGTAACTCCTATTCTCCTATTGAAATTATGCTGTTCAGCAAGAGTCGGGGAGGTTATGAGCTGATCCATCCGTGCATTAGTGATCATGCTCAGGTGATTAATTGAACTAATTAAAAAGTTATTGCAGCATCTCATTTGGAGCTAAGGTATTTTTTTGCAGCTGTATTGAGATATAATTGATATATAGCATTGTGTAAGTTTAAGGTGTACACTGTGATGATTTGATACACATATATATTGAAAAGTGATTAAAGTATGCTTTGGGTTATTGGTAGCTTTGGGGCACATATGGCATAAATAAGTCAGGAAAGAAGATAAGGAATTTTAAATTTATTTGAATGATTTTAGGTACTATATTGTGTTAGTTATCTCTTGCTATATAACAAATTACCCCAAAATCCAGTGACTTAAAACAAACATTTGTTAATCACAGTTTCTGTAAGTCAGGGATTTGATAGGAGCTTGGTTTAGGGTCTGGCACAGCATTTCTCGTGAGTCTTCAGCCAAGCTGGAGCCAGGGCTGTGGACATCCAAAGGTTTCACTGGAGCTGGAGGATCCACTTCTAAGACGTTTGATTCACATGGCTTTTTGTGGGAGGCCTCAATTCCTTGCCACATGGGCCTCTTTATAGGATTCTTGGGTGTCCTTAAAACATACTACGTGGCTTCTCTCCAAGTAAGCTATCTGAGAGAAAGAATACGGAAGATCCTCAATGAATTGAGCTATCAGTTCTGTCACATTCTATTTCTGAGAAGTTAATCACTTAGTTGAGTCCACGCCCCAAGAGAGAGGAGTTAAGCTCCACCTGTTGAAGAGATGAGTGTAAAAGAGTTTGTGGACATGTTGTAAAACCACCACACAAATTAAAAGGACAGGAGGAGGATGTGGGGGAAATCATCCAACCTAACTGAGCCATGAAGGATCCCACTTTATTTTGAAAGATTTCTTTCTCTATTTCTCCTATTACTGGGAAGTATCTTCTGTACATTTCCACAGCTTCTGGGGTGTATCTGGTTGCTATAGATATATTCTTAAATACAGGGTAAATTAATTGTTAGGTTAGGTGAACCCACAGAAACTGTGCTTGTTCTTTGCTCATTCTAGAACATCCTGTGTTGTCCCCTTGTTGACCTCTTGTTGTCACAGAGTTTCAGCAGAGGCTTCAAGGCTGGGAGCAATGAATTATAAGTGTCCAGGTGTCCATCAAATGATGGTAAATGGGAGTACTGGATCTCTATTCCCCATAAAGTAATCATTGTGTGAAGTCTGTGGGATGAAATGATAAACTGAGAGATTTCATGAAGAGCGGTACTGAGGGGCAGGCTGGAAGAAGACGAGCATAAGGTCCACCAGCCGCCAGTGAGGGGTTGCAGGCACACTGAAGTGTACAAAAAGTTGCCTCACTGGTCAGAAGTGAACAGATCTGAACAGACATGGCAGTAGCGACAAGCAAATAAGTATTACCATGAATGCTTTTCTGGACTGCATAAGCCCTAAGAATTGCACTGTGGCTATTTCTGATTTGTTTAGGAATTATTTTAATCTTTTGATCTTTTAATCCCTTCAATCATATTACCATAAACATTTGAAACCACTGTCATAGATGACAAAGAGACTGCAGTCAAATGATGTCCAAGAGGAGAGGATAGTTAAAAATAATGAGGAGGAGGATGATGATGATGAACACTTATAAAAATTCAACATTGTTCTAAGTCTAAATATGTTAACTCATTTACTTGGATCCATCAGGTTTGCCATAATATTGGCAATGGTTTTCTTAAATTTTTAACATATCTGATTTTAATTAAACATTTTATATTTGTTCTGTGCCTCTGGCATTACATTTAAACAGAACTTATTAGGATTGCTTTTTTCAATACCGAAGAATTGTCACTTTTCAGAAGTGTTGTGTCATGCTTCTAACTGTGTTTTTTGAAAAGCCAAACTTTGTTTCTAGCCTTCAGAATCACTATTTGTGATATAATATTGCAATACAAACTAAGACTAAAAACTATTATATTCAAGTTTGTTTTTTTTAAGTATGGGCTCATTCCACAGGGAAAAGATGGAATACTATTTCTTTTTCTGCTTAGAAGTTTTGCATGAAAAGTTTCTTTTAAATATTTTGAGAGATGTTTTACCCAGAGGAGGTATTGTTTAATTTGAGGTGTGTGATTCATATGTTTTAATTAAACACACTCTGAAAGTATTGTTAAATGTGCTCTGAAATAATGTATTTTTTCTTACTATATGTGGTAGTTTTCTTTATGTACTAGTTATTTAAAACAGACATAAGTGAAACAAAATTTGGCTGGGAAGGAGTAGGGCTTGTCCAGAATAAAGAATACAGAGACTGAATGGAAACATACCTGCTTCACTGCTCATGGATTCTAAACTTGGCCCTGTTTTCTTACTGTTTTAAGGCTACCAGATTTATATCCTTTGAAATTACGGATGTTGGATAAAATTCTCATGTTGGAAAGCACTCTAAGTTGACATTAAATGAACATGTGATTTGAGCAACTTCAGTTTTCATATAGGTTCAGATCATCAAAGTAAAAATATTTCCCATAAAATGCTATAAATTTGCTGAAATTTAATACAAACCCCTATGGTACACTAATACAAAGCAACTCTGTTTAATGAAAGAAATTATGAAATACATTTTCTGGATTTTATTTTAAACGGTTTCTAGGGAGAAACACCTCATGGCTATGAAAGAAGTATGTCATCAGTTCAATTCAAGAGGTTATTTTTAAACAAGTGACTAAGATGATACATTATTGGAGAAGGTTATTATTAACGTGAACAGAATCTCAGAGCTGGAAGACTCATAGGCAATTTATACTTACTATGTTAAGGGAGTTCTCAGATTAGTCATAATTGATTCATCAAGTCCAATGATCAGTTCATAAGAATTTTCTATTGTTGTGAAAGAAATTATGACAAAGTTCGTGACTTAAAACAACCCGTTTAGTATCTTACAATTGTGTAGGTCAGAAGTCTGGACACTGTGCAACTGGATTTTCTGCTCAGAGTCTTACTGGGCAAAAATTAAGGTGTTATCCAGGCTGCCTCTCTCACCTGGTGCTTGGGTTTCTCTTCGAAGGTCACCGTTTGCAGGCAGAATTCATTTCCTTGTGGATGTAGGACTAAACTTCATTGTCTGCTAGCTGTCAGCCAGGGATGTCTCTAGAAGCTTCCTAATGTCTCAGGAAGCTCCTAGAAGTTGCCTGGAGATCTTGCTACATGGCCTCCTCCATGTTCAGGTCAACAATGATGCTTTCAATCTCTGATTTTCCTTCTGCCACAGACACAAAACTCTGCTTTTGAAAGAATCATGTGACTGGGTTATGCTCCCTAGATAATCTCCTTTTGGCAAATCATGTTAGCATAGTTACAGGGGTGATGCCTCATCATATTCACAGGTCCTGCTCACACCATAGGAGAGATTTTACAAGGGCATGGGTTACTCTGGGGTGAGGGGCTATCCTAGGGATTTGCCCACCACACATCTATCTATCTATCTATCTATCTATCTATCTATCTATCTATCTATCTATACCAGTGACTACAATGTTGCATTCTTCAGGGCTATTTATATCAGGGAAATCTGCATTCTGGATAATAGTCAGGAGCTCTGCTTGTGTGGTTATTACCATCCATTCCTACTAAATTTTTTTTTCACCTATTCCTGGGCTTAAGGTACTTTCCCTTACTTTTAGCGTTTTAGTGCCAATATTCCTGGCTTAAGCCTCTCCTCTCCCCCTCATTTCCATACCAGAGACTTGTTCAAGTGAAGTCCATAGCAAATGGATAGGTTCTAGTTGCCTAGCATTTGAAATAAAGTGCCATATTTTCTACATAGACAAAGGTTTTGGGTTCAAGAATTTGTACAGAAACACAGTAAATTCATCCCCTTCCCTTTTCTTGTAATGAAACAATATTTGTCCCTTGGCCTTTTAGTTTTCTGAGAAGAGCACATATCTGACATTTCCTGACATGAGCTTACTCAGCAAGAATACATACTCATCTCTTCTTAATGACCCTGTATTTTAGTGGAAGGTAAAATTTTATTTATATGTAGGATTTGCTTCAATATTTTACATGTTTTCTAAGAATGTACATGTTGAGATTGGTGGGGATCACTGAACATAAAAGCTATATATTCACTCATTCTGGACTATATGTTTTGCAAACACCTACTTTCCAAGGTTCTTTGATGAATTCAGACAAGCGCATCAATATTTTCCGTCAAACAGAAGATAGAGCATCCAGCATGGATTTTCTCTTTATAGCACTTCTGGCAGGAGGTTTTTGGAATGAAGTTCACATGTTCATTTTCCAACTTGGTAACCACAACATCTGTTTGTCTCCATTGGCTTTTGGCCATTGATCTCCTGTCTTCTGGAGAAGACACCCACGATCCCTCTTAAGACCAAATGATGATGAGACACAAGAGTTCTCAAGTGATTTTAGTCATGAAACTAGTCATAGCCAAAGTGTACCTTGGTTACATCATCTAAATTCATCGAAAAGGGGCTTAATTCTATGTTTTTCTCTAATTTAAGGGACTGAATTATTAATAGTACTTATTTATTTCGAAGAGAAAAGGTCAAGACCTTTAGACTGGAACCAGGAAGACACACTCCCTACTTACTTAATATCGTGCAGGATGTGTAGATTTACTTTTTGATTGAAAGAACCACAAAAAGAGTTTAGTTGATTTTCCCAAATTTAGAGAATTAAGATTTAGCTAAAGTTATATATGTATTTAAATATAAATGTATAAATGTAAATATATAAATCTATATTTAGAATAAACATTTAAAAAATGAAAACACTATGTTTTTCAAGTTTTTAAAAAGTGATTTTGCTATTCTGTAACAGAATAGCTCATAATAGTTGCTTATAACTTTACTACAAAACTATTGTTTCTTCTAAAACTGTAATTTGCAATTGTTAGGCAGAACAAAGAAAAGTTCAGAGGAGGTCACTGCATGCAGGCTTGGTGGTGTCATTCATTATCTTCCAACAACAGCTTGGAGCTTGCCAAGCTCTACTTTGATCAGGGACTCCCTCGGTGTCGGTGCCTCTCATTGGATTCTGCATTGTTTGGCTGGCCTCACCTTGTTCAGCTGTGGCAGATCATTTAGCTGCTGCTGCTGCTGCTTTTTGGTTTAACTGAAATTGCCCTATAGCAAAGATGTCAGGCCCTTTAGAAGCAGGAAGCCTTGGACTGAAAATCTAGGCTTATTCTGTAAAAACTTCTCACTAGGGCCCTGATGAAAACACTTTCTCTTAGATTTCTGAGATGAGGTACTCAGATCTGGATTTGCCTTTGTCTCTAGTCTTCACATCTCTTCAGGTGCATCTGCTGCCCATTCTGTGCTTCAGAGTTCCACTATGGCCACTCACTCTTCCTCTGTCCTCGACTCAAAATAAGTGCCTTCTACTACTAACAGTTGGTCATATCACTCTTCTGTGGTTCTTTCCTATGACCTTGGTTTGCCTCTGGCCCAATTCAGGCCTACTGGATTCTGCCCTTTGCCCATTCTCCCAGCTGGAGCTGTATCACATCACACTGTGCTAGAAATGAGGAAACCTGGGAGAACAAAATAGGTGTGGTATCCACCCTCAAGGGACTCACTGACTAGTAGAGTGGCAGACTTTCATTAATTAAGTAACTGATGAGAGTATCAATCCTTCATGCTCTAATTCTAAATTGTCTACAATTTTGAAACATTATTTTTTTCTGCCCAGTTTTCATATTGGTTATTTCTAAATATTCCAACACTCACAGATTTAAACTAAGGCTAGTTTCTAATGTGGCTACATTTCTGTTCTGGAGTGCTCATTAAGTCTGTAACTTCGGGGTCAATAGTAAGGAAGTAAGGCATTGGGTGGGTGAATTTGACCTTAGGCTGCTCTTTGTCATGAAAGTACCAAGCCCCTGAGTTTTGACTGTCAGTGGTTCTTTATTCCATTAAAACTACCATATGAAAATTCCCCTATGTGATTCTGCATGTTGACTGAAGAGAAATTAGGAAGAAATAAATTATGGCTGTTGCAGAATAAAATGCTTCAATATAGAAGCTTTCCTTTCTCTTTTGCCCTCTTTTTTTAACCTTCATAATTCTACTGGTAATATTTTCGGGAAAACATCTTAGGAAGCATGCAGAGTCTTAGGGATATTTATGGTAAAATCAAATATGGTGACGTTAAAGGAATTGTCTAGGGACTCACACAAATGTAAGGCAGATCCGAGAACTCCACACTCATACTCTTGTGTTCTAGCCATTGGGCTTCCTTCTTGGTCTTTCTTTGTTCTATCTGCCAAGAGATGACCAGAGCAGAAAACATCCTCAACCAATTAGTCAAGCTCCCTATTTGGTGATTAGCCTCATTTTGAGAACATCTTGTGTATTACCACATTCAAAGCTCCGATTGGAACTTTGTTCACCTTTGGGGCAGTGCTTTCCAAGGAACTGACCTTCTGACTGAGCCAGGAGGAGCTGGGTTAAGCTTATTTTTCAGCTGGATGTTACACGTTACATATTTGGAGTATTTGGTCACTAAGATCTGTATGGGGCAGGGGAGGAGAAAGCCTTACAGAGCTTCTAAGTATATTTCCTATCCTTAAGTCCAACTTGGTCATCTCATCTATTAATGAATTTAAAATATATCTATATACTGAGAGCTCCCAAAATTATATCTCCAGTGTGAGCTTCTTGCCTCATCTCCAGACTTTTATACCGCTGCTTCCTTGATGTTACCATTTACTAGTAATCTTTGAATTTCACAAGTCCAATTATCAACCCCCTGATATTCTTTCTTAAATCTACTTTTCCTCATCTTTATCACTTCAATAAACAGCACCTTTTTCCTTTAGTTCGCAGTCCAAAAACCACAGTCATCTTTGACCTCTTGCTTTTTCTCCATTCCATACCTATACTGTCAGTAAGTTCTATTGGCTCTACCATCAAAATAAACACACCCAAAATCTGAACTCTCTTCAGTTCCTCCAACACTACCACTTGGTCCAAGGCATCATTATTCCTTGCATGGATTATTATAAAACCCTTTTAATGGGTCTTCTTGATTCTTTTGTATCCCTATAGTATCTGAGTTCAGTGCTTGGGTCCTAAGCACTTAAATCAGATCGTTTCATTCTTCTATTCAAAATCCTCCATCTCATTCAGAGTGAAAGCCAAAGTCATTATAATATTCTACAAACCTTTGGTAGAAGTTTTGGCCCATTGACATTATATCTGTCCCGCATCTCTCTTTCTCTCAGTATTTATTTTTTTCTCTCCAGCTGCAATGGCCTTCTTCCTTTTTTGTATTCACTCACCTCAAGAATTTTCACTTGGTATTTCCTATGACCCAACTATCTGCAAGACTCATTCTCTTATCTCTCAAGTATGTGCCCAAATGTCACCTTCTCAGTGGAGCCTTTCCTGGCCATTCTCTTTAAAATAGATATTTGCCCTCATCCCTGTCCTAGGTTAGCACAGCCACTTCTCATCTACTTTTATTTTTCCCCATAAGACTGAACACAACTGAGTAAATATTCATTTTTATTATTTATTTGTCTTTGATTTCCTTTCATGCGCCATGATAACAATAATGCTTGTCAGTTCTGTTATGGCTATAAATAATGCTTAACACATAATCATCTACTATTCTCAATAAATATATGCTTATACACTTACTTATATGTATTAATGAATGAATTGTTGCTATTTTGTATCTTAAAGGTAGAAGGAGGTTTCAGAGGCTAATTGATGCAACTTTTCATTGGGATTCCCTCATTGAAATATGCAAATTTTTATGTTCAAATGTTCTATCTCCCTAACTATTGTAGACTTTGGGGACATAAAGGCCTTATATAAGTGGCAACCTTTGTATTACCTATACTATCTTAGGGCAAAAGGCCCTTAATACATATTTTAGAATACATGAATAGGTGTAAAGCAGATAGAAAGTGTCAACGTGCTATACTTTCTATTTTTATATGAATTTTCTTCTAACCATTGGTATTCATTAAGATTTGGAAGCAGAATATACCTATGACTATAGTATACTAAAAATCTGAAAGTGCAAGGCATTGCACATTTTCATATCTAGTTTTCATTATATTTTATTAAAATACTTTTAGAATACTAATTCATAAGTCTCAGCAATATTTTAAATAAATTAAAAATATAAAATTCTCCTTTTCTGTAGCAGTATAAACAATGAATAGTCCATAACACAGGTTTATATGTGCCTATATCATGATCTTTATCCTTTATGTTATGTCTTTAAGTAGTTTTAGAAGAGAGAAAGAACGTTTTATATTCACATATGTGCGCCCGCGCCCGCGCACACACCCACCCACCCACCCACACCCACACACACACACACACACACACACACAGAGGAAGATAAAGGACTTTGACACAAATGTTGAAAGCTATGAGGAGTGCCAAAATCAGTTCTAATCCAGGGGCCAGCCAAATGTCACTTAATAACAACATTACAAATAATTTATACGCTTAATTAATTCCTTCAATAACATGAAAGAACTTATGGGAAATTGCTAACTTAATGAAAGTGAGATCTATCCTATGTCAAATAAAAATTTTTCTCAATAAAGTTGAGATATGTATGCACAAAGACATCTAAAATTAATTTAACATCCTAAAACAGAATGACATTCTATTCTCAAGATGCAAAAATTAAAATGAGTTCAAGATATAAAAGTGAATGAGGCAAGGAGCACCTGGGTGGCTCAGTTGGTTGAGCATCCAACGTCAGCACAGGTCATGTTCTCATGGTTTGTGGGTTTGAGCCCCACTTAGGGCTTTGTGCTAACAGTGAGGAGCCTGCTTTGGATCCTCTGTCTCCCTCTCTCTGCCCCTTCCCTGCTCATGCTCTCTCTCTCAAAAATAAGCATTAAAAATTAAAAAAAAAGAACTGAAAGAGGCAAAGGATTAGTTTATTTATTCTCCCTGGAGCCTTCCTCTGTGCTGTGCATAGCCTGGCTTCACACAGAGGTTGAGGGCAGTGTTTCTGCCTTTATTATTTCAACATTGTTCTTTGCAGTACTCATTCTCATAAAATATATGTAGAATGAATAGATAAATACAAAAAAATATTGTAGAGCCTGATTTTCAGAAGGATTTTCTCTTGTGAATTTTCTAAGATCATGCAGACGTTTAAGCTTTCTTGATTTTAATGTCAAATAAAATGATTTTAGTTACATGGAAGGAAAATGTTTTAGTTCAAGAGACTTAATACTGATGAATTTAGCAAACTCATTTAAAAACACATATAAGTAACAACTCCTGAAATGCAACATCTTGCTATTTTTTTTGAATGTATAGAGTTTTTAAAATTCTTTTTTAATGTTTTATTTATTTCTAGGAGAGAGAGAGAGAGAGACAGTGTGAGCAGGGGAGGGTCAGAGAGAGAGGGAGAGAGAGGGAGTCACAGACTGAAACAGGCTCCAGGCTTTGAGCTGGCAGTCAGCACAGAGCCCGACGCTTGAACCCACGAACTGCGAGATCATGACCTAAGCGAAAGTTGGACGCTTAACAGACTAAGCCACCCAGGCGCCCCTGAAAGAAAATAGTCTTAATTGATTATATCATATTCATTTAAAAATTGATTACATATGAATAAATCACCCCCTTGAATTTGAAGTCCCTTTATTAATGAAGTTTTAATGTAAGTTTTAGAAAATAGTTAATCATAATTTTTAAAAGAACTCCTAATGTGTGAAATATACATTGCAGTGTTTAACTTCATAACTTCCTAGTAAAGAAAAATCACAAAAATTATGTAACTGATTTTACAAATTCAGTAATCCTTTTGGACACTTTTTGAAAGTAAGATATCTAATTCTATTCTTAGGTAGTTCCTAGCTTTTACTATAATAAATTTCCAGAACTAAATAAATGTTCCTTAAAAAACTTTTTCCTATAGAATTATAACTGGCATTATTTCTGACCATAGACTTTCTATAAGATAATTTAAAAATGCTTATTTATGATAATTACATGGAAGAACAAAAAGTGATATATATCCTTTTACATATTCAAAAATTGTAAACTCTGCACCATTTCCATTGGATTGTAATTACTGTATATACATGTAAGAAGGGATATCAGTTTCAGAGCTGCAAGAATTCTGAAGTTATGTGAGGAAAAACTCTCTCCTAGACACATTTCCCTTGAAACTAACTTCTAATAATAATAACCACTAAACATTTTTATTGCCCAAAATTTGATTTGCATGTTTTAGAAATTAAAAGGAGTGGGTATGGTTGAGTGCAGATTTGAATATTTGGACATAACAAATCTTTAATAAAGGTAAGCGAGGGCCTTGAAATGATGATGTCATTCTTTCCCCTTACTCTTTGCTTCTCCCTAACCAATAGAAGCATTCTAAATAATTGCATTGACTATAAAGCCGCTTTAAGTTTCTGTATGCAGGAATTAAAACTTATTGTCAGTATTTAGGGCAATGTATATTTCTGTACAAAGAGAAATTTAAGTTTCTCGTACGAGATTGCTAAGAAGTACCAAGAATGTATGAGATCTTTTGCCTTCTGAGTGGTTGGATGTTAATTAGAATTGTAGCATTTTGTATGTCAGCCAATGGAATCATTGTTACTGTTACTTAATAGGTTTGTTTTGAATGGTCTTCTTGGAGATGCTTGGAAATTTCAACAAATAGGTAGTTGGGAGAAAGACACACAGCACTTAGGACTTATTCCAGTGTGAGATCAGCAGGACTGTAACCCCACTCCCACGCCTTGTGAACATGGAGAAAGCTAAGGAGGCAATTTTCCAGATTTTTTTTACTCAAAATGTTTCAGTTAGATTTTGTTAATGGGAGGTATTAGGACCAATTTGAAAGTCCAAAGAGAAAGAGAAACCATTATATTTTTAGCAGCAACTGTGAGCTGGTACAGTCAACAGAAGTGAGGCTTCTGGTGGTTTGAAGGCAAGCCCCTATGGTGGCTTGCACGGTGGTTTGGACATGTCTTGATTTCATGCCCTCAGTCATCAGTTCGATTGGCTTTTGCTCTCCTAGCCCTTCCCATATTCATGGAACACCTATTTCCCTGTATTAAACCCTTTCCTACCTGATAGCTATAGGTATTATATTTTTCTGATAAAATCCTGAGTTTCTACCATAAAACTTAAAATAACCCAGGCATTGTTTCAACAAATATAACCAGGATTTTTCTAAAAAGTACCTAGCACCCTGTGTGATAGGGAGACTGCATAGATGTATGTATTTTTTTCCTCTCACCATTGTCTTTGGTTGTGTTCCCCAGAAGCACACTCTGAGACTAGGGTTTAGTATAAGTAGTTTGTTTGGATAATTCCAGAAAGCACTGGTAGGGAAATCAGGAAGTTACATAAGTAAGGGAAAGAAGCTAATAAAAGGCAAGGTTAGTTAGCATGTGATTGTGGAGGAATATTAGTGTTCAGTCATGCTGAGGACTTCTCCGGGAAATGTAGAACATGCTTCAAAATTGTCCTATCCAAGGGCAAGAAAGCTGGTGTACTGGTCACCAGTTCCCATCTGTGACTGGTTGAGGGCCATTCCAGGAGGCATTTCCTCTTCAGTTCTAATGCTCTGCTCCTCATGCTAATGGGCTAAGCAGGCTGCTGCAACCAGAGATAGCTCTCGAGCGGAGACAATTCCAGGTCCTTGTAGTAAGATGTCATGGACATGTACAAGAAATTATTAAAGAGCTGTGGATCCTGAAAGCCTGTTATATGTGAAAACAAAAAAAAATGCATATTGTACATGGCTATATTTGAAGGTAAAAATAGAAGTTATTGATGGATAAGAAATTGTAAATAATCCTTGGGAAACGGAAAACAGACGAGATCCAATTAAGAAAATAATGGTAAGCAAGAACCTATATAGAAAGCCCTGAGGGACAGTCCTGGGATAAACGGGGGATGATATGGAACCCCACCTACAAATATAGTGGTAGCAGAAAACAGGGAACTCCAGGAGGAAATCACAAAGGAATTAAGTAGGAATCACAGTGGAACATGCTAGATGGTATGACTCCTGTGGATCCCTTTGCTATCCGCCCAAGAGCCAGGCATCAGAAGTGGGGTTGTGTATCACTGGGAGGAAGCAACACTTGAGGAAGGTAGAGCAGTACCCAGAATGGCTGGTAATGTCCAAGGGACCTGGGAGCACCCAAACTCAGATGACTGGATAGAAAGGTACTCTGCCTGGGATAGAATTTCTACCTCCTGGGTTTGACTGCTTGCTTCCTTAGAGACAATATTTAGTCTGTTCTTCTATCCTCTATATTTTTTTAATGTTTTTTTACTTATTTCTAGGAGAGAGAGAGAGACAGCATGAGCAGGGGAGGGTCAGAGAGAGAGGGAGTCACAGACTGAAAGAGGCTCCAGGCTCTGAGCTGGCAGTCAGCACAGAGCCCGACGCGGGGCTCGAACCCACGAACCGCGAGATCATGACCTAAGCGAAAGTCGGACGCTTAACCGACTAAGCCACCCAGGCGCCCGATCCTCTATATTTTCTGTAAAGTAGAAGTTATATCTGAAGCCTTGACCATATTCAAGTTAAAAGTATTTTGACTAGGATCTATTATATCCATAATCTTTTTAGAGCCTGAAGCACATGGAAGAGAGAAAAAAATCAGCAAAGAACTTACAATAAGAGAATTTATATGCATCTCAAAGAAAATTTAATAAAGAAACCAGAACACTAAAAAAGTATTTGTTATTCTTAGAGACAAAAGGGAAACTATAGCATCTGTGATACAGGGAAAGAAGTTATGGAAATGAATTAATCATTTTGGAAATTAAAATATTGTTGTTAACATAAAAATTTAAGATAGGTTGAATAGCTTCACGAACATGCCTAAAGATTAAATTAATGAGCTAAAATATAGAGGCAAGGGATTCTTCAAGAACAGAACAAAGAAATAAACGTTTGAAAATCTAAAAGACCTATTAAGAGGTATGGAAATTAAATCTGAAATAACCAATATTTGTTCCAGATGGAGAGAATGGAAAGGATAGATAGAACTCCCTAGTTAAAGATATAAAGCCTAAAATTTTCCATAAATGAAGAGGCAAATGTCGTGCCAATAATACAGTTTGAAAAATTAACGAAAAAAAAAATGAACAGACGACAATGAGAAGAACAGAATGAGGTAAAGAGAAAATGCTAGAACTCATGACAGAGAGAGAGAGAGAGAGAGAGAGAGAGAGAGAAAGAGAGAGAGAGTAACTGAGATAGATTACTCAAAAGATATAAAAATTTAAAATCGGTTTTCTTAACAGCTACAGGTGACAATGGATTCTAAGTTTTAAAATACTAAAGGAAAAGGAATTTGGACTATAATTCTATACCCAACCAAATCAGCATTTGAAGGTGAGGATAAAATAACGGGTCTTTTTATGTATAGAAGGAGTTAAAAAGTTAATTCTCTACAAATCTTCTCTTTTGTAGGAACAACTGTGCAAAGATTTCATAAGGAAGGAGTGAGATGCAAGAATTTCTGGTGAGTTATTGGTAAAACTTACTTTTTTTAAAGAAAGTTTTTTTATTTATTTTAAGGTAGGGGGAACAGAGAAGAAGAGAGAGAATCCCAAGCAGGCTCTACACTGTCAGCACAGATCCTGACACAGGGCTTTGTCCCATGAACTGTGAGAACATGACCTGAGCCAAAATTGAGAGTCAGTGCTTAACTAACTGCCACCCAGGTGCTTCAAATTGGCAAAATGTAATAAGCCTGAAAAGCAACGAATGTCAAAATCAAAAAAGCATTTGATATCATTTATTATTAAATTCCTGGGGATATCAATACTGTGGCGGAATGCAAAGGAAAAGTGTATTCATTCTTTCTTGTTTGTGGGGAGGATATGATTATAGAATTAATGTAAATTAGAGAAGATTGAGATTCTTTATTTGAATATGGTTGAGTCATAGGCTTTTATTAGTTCTTTCAAGCATATGGGAGAAGAAGAAAGACCCAATGGTCTTTTTCTGATTTGACATACAATGTGTACAAATATATATGCTTTAAGGGAACACATTATGACCAGAGCAACAAATTGTTAAATAGGACAGACTTGGGACACCTGGGTGGCTTAGATGGTTAAGCATCTGACTTCAGCTTAGGTCATGATCTCATAGTTGGTGAGTTCGAGCCCTGTGTTGGGCTCTGTGCTGACATCTCAGAGCCTGGAGTCTGTTTTGGATTCTGTGTATTCCTCTCTCTCTCTCTCTCTCTGTTCCTCCTCTGCTTGCACTGTGTCTCTCTCTCCCTCAAAAACAAATAAAGATTAAAAACATTTTTTTAAATAAATAGGACAGACTTTTCTTTGAAAGCAACTTTCCTGGGACCTGGCAAAAATTTCTAAATTCAGCATGTCATATTTTCTCAAGATCCTATTTTTCAAGAGCAAAATTATATTAACAGAGGACAGAACCAATTGGTAACTTATATTTAATTATACGAGTTCCCAGATGGCATGAGGAAAAAACGTATAACTTTGTGAGACTTCTTAATTTGACTTTTCATCAAACCTGTAGAACATTTACAAAAAACTTCTCAGGTACAGAATCGCATTTCAATGTACTGATATCAATTCCATGTTCATCAAGCACTAGAATTTCTAACTAAATCATGGATTAAAGAGGAATTGAAATAAGAATTATAAAATAATGTGTAGAATGGTGGGCATTCTACAAGACTGAGGGGACATGTAGGAAATGTTCAGGCTCAGGAAAGAACAAGTGTAAAGTATAAGTTAAATAATCAGGTAAAACATGAATAGGAAGGATATAATAAGGGCATATATGATTCTTTAATAAAGAACACTGGCAATAACCTCTGTAGGAGTTCAGAAAAAGAAGTAATGTCTTTTTATTAAGTAATCATAAATTGGGATTTCTTGGTTCATAGAATATGCATTGATAAAAAGGATTTTGATATGTATTATTAAAGTTTTACCTAAAAAGTAGTATGTCAGCAATGAATAAGCAGGTGCATTTCTTATACTACGCAAGCACTGGATGTTACAACTTTATGAAGTATTTTTAAATTTGAAAGGTAAAAATAATATAATACGCTTTTATTTATGTAGAGTTTTCCTGCTATCCCAAATTAGAGCATGCCATGAAACTTTTCTTTTTCTTTTTTTTTTTTTTGGAGGAGGAGGCAGGGGGAGAGGGAGAGAAAATCTTCAGCAGGCTTGACTGTCAGTGCAGAGCCCTACACAGGGCTCAATCCCATGACCCTGGGATCACGACCTGAGCCAAAATCAAGAGTCAGATGCTCTACCAACTGATCCACTCCGGGGCTCCTATGAAACTTTATAAGCAGAAATGGTACAAAGTAAAAAAGCAATTACATTTTATATGGAAACAAATTTGATCATTTGCAGATTGCCAGAATCACCTCTTAGGCTTTTCTGATACCTTAGAATACATCTTGCATCTGTATTCCCCCGAGAATTGTTTTAGGAGTCTGGCATTATGAACCAAATGCCAAGTTTGTTAAAAAGGAGGTAGATTTTGGCCAGTTTGTAGAATTTAGCTTGGTGGTAAGGAATACCTAACTCATAACAATCCCCATTTAATTGCAGCCCCTCATTCAGAATGAATTTCTCTGAGAACCACAATATAGTTTGACACCAGGCATTTGCTCACAGTTAATTGGCCCAGATTTTGGCCCTTTACATAAAATGGGCCAATCAGTGGCCCTTCTCTGGGAATCCTGAATCGAGATTATGAATAACTATTTTATTTTTTGCCATGTGTATCAGGGATCAAAGAGAAATAAAAAAGGGAAAAGAAAAGGGAGAACAAATTGTCTTCTGCCAGTGATTCCAGTTTGTTCTTGAGGCCTGGTTACATTTCTGCCTTTGGATTCAGTGAGAAACATTCATAATATATGTGTATGTGTTTGTTTTAACTGTTACCTGCTATACTGGTTCTATTATTTGTAATCAATATAATCCTGACTGATGTGGTGGGCCACAGTGGACAAAGATATGTTTCTTGGAATTACTGTAAATAACCCAGTCTGGCTGCAACAGGGGACACATAATAGGAGATGGCGGAGAGCTCTACATTCTAAGGAGCTGGTCCTGGGCTGCCTTTGCTCAGTATATTACAGAGAGGAGTAATGGAGCACATTAAAGGACTATTCATACTCACCTACTGAAAACTGGTCAGTATTACGAAAGCTGACAGACAGGTTAAAGGGAATGGGTAGAGCAATAGAAGTGTCTTGGTCTTTTCAGGGAGACCTAGAAGAGAATAGCGAATAGCTATAGAAAGATATAGATGTGACCCATGTTTAATGACAGCTGCAAAAGACACTCTATAGTTTAAAAAGAAAAGCTTTGTTCTCAATCTCTTAGATCCTAATGGACATGGATAGGGAACTAAACCATAAGGCTTGCCAATCCAGGTTAGTTTGACTCTACTATTGATTATTGGCTGCTGTCTTTTAAAATTTTTAAATATTCTCTTGCCTAAGCTCTTATTTCACTTAATATCTACATTTTTTTTTTTTTTGGCATGCTGGCTGGCTGATACATTTGACTAATCCAGCATATTCTCCAGTGACCTTTGAACATTTTTTCCTCCTTACTTTTTTTCAAAAGGATATTAAGTAAGTTCCACACATTTTTTAAAAATGAGTAAGACAGTTGGTTCTAATAAAAACACACACATACACACACACACACAACAATATAGTAAAAGATAGTGATTTGATGTCATGTAAGTGTTAATTAAACACAAAATGCATCAGTCCAAGAACCCCCAAATGACATAGGTTTTGCACCGAGGTGAGAACCACAGCTTTGGACTCATCATGAGCCTTTCCTGGATTTCTTCTGTTGATGTGGCACACAGGAGCATGCATGCAGGTCCAAGAGGAGATGACCACTTTGGAATAATGGAAAGAAGGAAGTGGCTATGGATTGTACATAGCTTTGTTCAATCAACAAGCTTTGTTCAAAGCTTTATTACAATTCAAAGTAAAAGTGAAATGTTCAAAGATTTGAATGATAAAATAATTTTTACTGAGTATTTGATTAGGTTTAAATACTTGAGGTCTGAAAGGCAAAACTATACATAAACTTGTATATATTATCACTAAGGACTGATCTGTTTTTTTTTTTTCCTTGCTCACAAAAATGGATCAGCCATTTATTTGAGCAGACATGTAAAGGAAAAAGACATCACATGATTTTTGTTGTACACTATTCTAGACACAGACACACACACCAATACTGTAAAAATCACATATTAAACTTTCTCATCTGAAAATTGAAGAATATATTTTAAAAATATGTTTTGTTTTGTTTTGTTTTTACAAATAATATGCTAAGTTTTTAACTCAGCAAATGTGCAGAGACACATTCAATGTGATAGAAAAAGGCAAAGTTATAGATCAGGAGCAAAGAAACAAGTAACAATGAACCCATATGATATTTATGTGTCATGCCCTGTTCTAGGTGATTGGCATATATTCAGTCTTCACAGTAGCCCTATGAGTTATATACTACTCTCAGACCTATTTTATAGATATGGATGACACATGGAGAAGCAGGAACTTGCAGAAGGTCACATAGTCTGGGTTTGAAGACTAAGGGCTGATCTTTTATTTAATAAACAACTCTGTCAAAAGATCAGCTTTTTCTACTCATTATTCTCTTCTAAGAGAAAGAGAGGGGAGTGGAGAAACATGTTACTGAGCTGGCCACAAACTAGGCTGTCTTTCAGCTTCTCAACAACACTGTAAATTGTGTTTTATCACCCTACTTTCATAAAAGGGGACCACATGGCCTAATTCTTTAGAAATTTGATGAAGCTTATGCAACTAGAATCAAATCAGGTAGAATTAAGATTAAAATCCATATCTATATCATTGATTTATTCATCTAAGAAATAGGTTTTTGCTATGTGCCAGGCATTGTATTGGATATTATAGACCAAAAAGTGAGCAAAGCCAAGAGACTTTCCTTGCCTCCAAGGAATTAACAATTTGGTGGGGAAGATTAGCACTAATCAAAGACAACACAAAGTATGTAAATTGCAATTGTCCTAAGTGCTCTGAAGGAGAATTAGAGGATTCTACAAGAGTTTGTACTGGGGAGTTTGGTCTCATCAATGGAGGACAGTAAAGGTTTTCATAAGGAAGGCAAGATAGAGTTGGCTTTGACAGTGAAAAGGCCAGTGAAGTCTAGTTCAGGCAGGCGTGCTAACCTGGCACAGGGAAAGCTTCTGTGCCAGGGGAGGTTGGGAGCTTGAGGTTAGAAGAATTGAGCCTTATAAGGTCATTTGATTAGAGTTTTGGTCTTTATCCCAAGAGCAATTAGAAGCTATTGAAAGTTTCAAGGTTCACTTTTGTTTTGAAAACATTACTCTTTCTGCTTGTAAAACACTCAGTTGGTTAGCCATTTTTTCTATTTGCTTTTCAACTGGTGGTTGTATGCATACTTGGAAAACTAATTTAGCTTGTGTTCTTATCTCTCTCAGTGTTTCCAATTTTCAGCTTTAAGTTTGTAAGAAATAAAGAAAATGAATTATAAAATTTCACCTCAACGTTTGAAACAGAGGTTCTGTAATTCATACCTTGGAAGAGAAGACAAAAAATTAAAAACCCAATGTTAATCAAGACTCCTATCTTATAGTTAAATATTTTTTGGGCATTTCCTGTCTGCCTCCACACAGTCATCAGACATTTGGACCTAGTTTTTACACAATAAACATTACTAATTTGCTTTCGTCCCAGTGGGAATTATGTGTTTACAACAAAGAGGAAAAAGATACCTGAAAGGTTAGTGACAAAAATTGTGAAATATATAGTTGAATGGATAAAATATTAATTCATGAATATTCATTTAATTTTGAAAAAAAAGAAATGGAAACTTTTTGTTTAAATATGTTTCTTTCAAAATTTTGAAAATTCATAATTGAGTTATTGTCATTTACTAGATAATATTTGATATTGACAGTAACAGTGAACATATTTTTCAAAAAATAAAATTTCTTTCTCTTTAGAATAGACTTCGGTGGTACTGAAATGATATAGCAACAAGTTGACCTTAAGTTCCAAATAGAGACCAGAATATTAGCTTTCAAGTTGCACAATTCCCAGCAAAGAATGGCAAGGTTATAGCTAAGAAAACGCCCATCCCAAATATATGGTAAATAGAAAGATACTATAAATGTCAGCAGTAACTAGCTGGAGCATTACTTTCATTGTTCAATTTCCTGTTGTCCATGGGTACCAAATAAATGTTAAAGCATGATATGGACAAAAGATCTACTACTTGGTAAAAGTTACAATCAATATTTTAATTAATAATTAATTAATATTAATATTTTGTAGGACTGCAGTATGAAAAATGAATGACTTAATGCAGACAGGTGGGTGGTTTTGGGAAATGGTTAGGAAAAGTGCTTGTGACACCATGTTAACAGTATGAGATTGGTTACTATTAAAACATGAAAAATCAAAAATTGCTTTCCTGGGGCTAGCTAAGGAAACTTCCTGAGCCAGATCTGAATTAAAATCTTTGTCTCTAGACTCAGTCTGAAAACTTCCTTTTTCTTGTATTGCTGAAGTATTTCATGTAAGAATAAGCTACATCCAATATTAACATATCTGCTATTCTTTCATTAAAAAGTCAGAGTCAAAATAATCTGTTGTCCCCTCCCACTCAGGGATAAATATATTCAGTTCATACTATTACTCAGGTTTGGGTCCCTAGGTAGGTAAAAGAGAATATCCCTAAGATTACTTTAAAAGGTATGTTCAAATTTAGATGCTTCATTAATTTTTGTATGAGCTTTAAATGCAAAAAAAACAAAAACAAAAAAAACAAAAACCCCCTGCTATTCAAACATATTTCCCCTCTCACATAAATAACATTCAAGGATTTAAAAATATTTATACTCTGTAAATGTAGAAATATTAGTCCCTTGAAAGATCTCTTTATTTATAAAATATTTATGTTTCTGGTATCAGATATGGGGACTCTACAACAATTGGGAACATAGGAAATCAGTTATTCATGTAGAAATTCCCCCTCATAAATTTTGGCTGCCTTCACTGAAGGCTATCATCAAAAGTGCTATCAATTTTCACCTCTCCTTCATTCCCATGCTGTCTTGTAAAAACAAGGGAGAAAGAAAAAATAATCTAAAGATTAAATGACTCTTCCACAAATTCACACTCAAAATTAAAACAAGAACATTTTGAGGCCACATTAATATATTCCTCCCCTCCAAAAACTCAAGAAAACTGGAAATGATTATTGTTACACATAAAAATATAGACCCAATTTCCTGTATGTTTGCTGGAACATACCTGGTCTTTAAGAGAGTGAAAATAAAGAGTATGTTTATAGCACTACAATCCCTAGGGCAGCATCACTGGTGGCTTTGGTCTGGTTGCAACGGAGTGGTAACTTGTTTTTTCTAAAGATTTTATTTATTTATTTTTTTAATGTTTAATTTTGAGAGAGACAGAGTGCAAGCGGGGGAGAGACAGAAAGAGAGGGAGACACAGAATCAGAAGTAGGCTCCAGGCTCTGAGCTGTCAGCATAGAGCCCGACGTGAGTCTCGAACCCACAAGCCACGAGACCATGACCTGAGCCGAAGTCAGACACTTAACTGACTGAGCCACTTAGGAGCCCAAAGTTTTTATTTGTAAGTGGGAGTCTCCCACCTCCTGCTGGAATGCTTCATCACTCCACTCCCCAAACTTTACTCAGTAGATGATGATAGTAACACTGTGTGATCCCTCTGATGAAGGCTTTGGGGTCTCTGTGACTAAAAGCAGGATTTTGGGAGAGTTCATACCATGTTCTTAGAGACAAATAGCTCAGTACAAATACTAAAGTATTATTGAGGCAAAAGTCCTTACCTTCAGAAATGAATTACAAAAGACCTAGTTGTTTATTTCCTTCATCTATTACTTTAAAAGCTTTGTTTTATCTTACTAATAATATGGTTGTTGCAATGTTAATTTTAAAATTTAGTATTTGGCTTTCCACAAGATCAAATAATATACTGGAGTTTAGGAAGAGGAGAGAGAAATTCATCAACAAAGCAATTGTACCTTTGGAGCAGGTTACCGGTGACGTGTGCAGTCACCATGTATAATGTATGTTCTAAGAGGATGCTTTTACCCCCTCTATTTTATTCAGCCTATTTAATTTGCTTTATGTTAATAGAGGCAAAAAAGGAAAAATAGCTATTTGTGTTATCCTACAAGTATTATTTGATTCTTTATTCTTTAAAGCTAAGACCTGGATCTTTAAGTTTATTTTCTCTGGCATACTCTATGCAGTTAAAATTATTGGTTAGGGGTCTCAATTTCCTTAATAACACACAATTGAATAAGATAGAAGATTGTCTTTGTAGATAATGTTATGTCTTTTGGTGTTGGGGGACTATATTTTAATTGAAAAATGTGCTTATCTAGAATTAACAAAATATATAAAATGAAGCCCTACAGTTACTAACCCTTTGATGTACTATTTAATCTCTTTGGGCTCTAAATTTCTCACTTATAGAATAGAAATGATAATAAGCAACATCATAAAGCTATTGATAGAATTATAAGACATAAAGTATAATGCCTGTTATATGATTTATTCTTTTATCTATTAGTTTCACTTTTGACAATATAATATTGTATTTCATTTTATTAATTTGACTAAGACATATTACATAATAAACTCTGTATGCTATATATAACTCAAATTTATGAAGAAAGAGCTATGATAAAGTACATAAAGTTGAAAGACATATTCTTCATAACAAAACTGCATGTTATCATTTCAAGAACAGTGAAAACACATGGCTGGCAACAGAACATTAAAATATGTCTGGTATTGTCTTGTTCAAAAACAGAGGTAATTTTTTATAGTTCTGAAAACATCAAAGAATGGATGGAGTTAGGAGCGATATGATATATTCATTTCTATAGTAGGTTGTTATAGACCAGTAAGGTAAATCTATACAATGAGGCCATTACATGGACACTAAAGAAAAATTAAAACTAATTTAATACCAAGGTCTTGCCTCTCTTATCTAGATATTTTAATAAGACTACTCCAGCAGTAAATGATCTAATGCAAGTACACTGTTGATTCTCTTTTCTTTGCTAATATAATATTATGTTACTGTTAGGATTATTGAATTACTATTGAGATAGTAGATAGATACCTGGATAGATAACAGATTATAAACATAACTTGATCTATAATGTACTTCAAAGAAAAATGAAAAATATTCAAAATTCTACTTTATTCATGTAATTTCTTAATCATGTATTTTGCCTATTCCCGAAAGGAAATAATATTTTTAAAAATACAGCTAGATTTCCAGTTTCTATTTTTCATTTTTTCCCTTGCCTCTTTAGAACTAACCCCGAGCAAAACTGTGGCATGGATTTCTTGTTTTTTCTCCTCATTTCTTTTCCTGTGTATGATACTGTTTATCCACAGGCACCAGGGCATGTCCTTGAAGTTGTTTTTCAATTAGTGGTGATGGATTTACATTGACCCATCCACACTGTTGACCCAGTGTCTTTTGTGGCCATCACCCTGCACTTTTGGACTCCAAGCCAACATTAGTAGTTCTGCTTTTGCCTTAGAACTCAGTGAAATGGACTGTCTTATTGAGAGACTTCACTCAACCAGTCCCAGGTAAAGCAAAAGTATGGCTGCCTTTGTCCCAACCATCCTTCCCAGCCCTTTTTAAAAACCATTGATGTGATACATTCAGAATTCCAGGGAGGTTGTCTGTATTTATCTTGTCCTTTTTTTCTACTGGCAGGATTAGAAGGCTAAATCTTAAGAAAAGAAGCTCCAAATGATGTATATTTTGAAAGGTAAGCCTAGGAATTACAAACTCCATAGAGTGAATAAGAATATTTTTAATATTATCTAGATAACTATGCAGTGCAGCTGTGCATTATCCTACTAAAGATAGTGATGTCTTCCGCATTATGCTAGAGCCATCCCCTACTTCATGTTGGCTTGTGTCTTTTACCTTTTAAAAAACAATATTTTCATTCACTTGTTTAACCTTTACATTTCCAGACAACCTAGTCACTGGAGAGCTCTTATATTTCTGAATTCTTTGCTTAAATAATATTTAGGCAGCTGAGGGGTTCAGTTAACAAATTTCATGTTAGCTTCAGGTCAAGAATTCCTAAAACAACAAAAGCCTTATCCAATAATCTACTTCTTATCTCTGACAGAAGATGTTGATTTTCCTTTCTGAAAACATAGAATTGTCACAATGTGTTAATCTTTGTAGATTATATACACATGTAGCTCATTCTTCATCCCAGCAGATGAAATCTCCTGATTCCAGGATTAACGAATATATTTTCCTATTTTCTCTTAAGTACATTTTGCAATGCATACGTTTACTACTGTTTGTAGGAAAAAAGTCTCAACTTTTTCCTTTTAATCTGTAAAATAAAGAAGAAATAGATAATAATCAAATTAAAACACACTATGCTGTTATAGGTATAATGATATAGAAATGCCATATTAGTCCAATCCATAGTTTGTCCAGCATAATTCTTAATTTCGTAGGAAATTCCTAACATGCTGAGTGATATAGATGCATTTGCTCTTTTAATTTTACTTTATTAATTTTACTGGTAACATTATAACAATATTAAGAATAATCAAAACAGAGCAAGTTTTTCCTGGGCCATTAATTCTAATGATTAAAATGTATTTTACCTTTTTACATTTTAGTTGCCATATTTGCTAATCTTGTAGTTGACAAGTAAAATTACTTAAATTAGTTCTGACAAAAAATGAAGAGAATCTCTTTGATGGCTAACTTTTAAAAAATTTTGAAACAGTCTCAAGCTTACAGAAATTTGCAAGTTTAATACAAAAGCTTTGTGTTGTTGTTTGATATCATTTGAAAGTTAATATCTACCACCCTCCAAGGTCTTTAGGGAATATTTACTACAAATGGGGATTTTCCCCAACACAATCACAATATGATAATCAGTAAACTAGTATTGATATTTTATTACCATTTAGTCCTCAGGCTTCACTCAGTTTGCCAGTTATCTCCATGCTCCTTATAGCAAAAATATGCAGTTTATAAATACTGATATATTTAGTATATATTTAGTTGATATTCATAATTTCCTTTGTTGTGTCTCATAATTTAGTTGTGTCTCATAATTTCCTTTAATTTGAAACACTTTCTCAGTCTTTCCTTGTCTTTTATGACTTTGTTACATCTGAATTTTTGGGTAATTTGGAGAAGTCCTTAACTAGGACTTAGCTGATATTTATTCCTGCTTACATTCAGATTATGTTTATTTGGCAGGAATATGACAGAAGTTAGGCTATGTTCTTCTAACTGCCTCCTATTATGTGGCATAATATTTAATTTCCTTACTGCTGGTAATATTTTCTTTTATCACTGGTCTGATGTGGTGTCTGCTAGCCCTCTGCAGTGTAAAGTTATTTCCATTTTGCTTTGAGATATATAAATATTTTATATGAAACTAGTTTGAAATGATATAAAGTCCTATTACTCATAAAAACTTCAATTTACTTAATTATATTCATATGAATTCATAATTCCTAGTTTCCTCAGCAAATGATAACTCATTACCATAAGTATTTATTTTGATGTTCAAATTTTCTCCAACTTAGTCAATGCCTTCATAAACTTTAAGCTTACTTCTGGGTCCTCTTTAAAAAGTTCCCTTTGAGTCAAGAATAGTCAATGGGGAAAAGATAATCTTTTCAGTAAATGGTATTTGGAAAACTGGATATTCACATGCAAAAGATTGGAATTGAACTCCTATTTTATGCCACTCACAAAAATTAAAGACTTAAATATAAGAATTGAAACCCTAAAACTTCTAAAAGACAATACAGGGGGAAAGCTCCGCAACATGGTCTTGGCAGTGATGTTTTGTATGCAACACCAAAAGCAGAAGCAACAAAACCAAAAATAAATAAATGGGAATACATCAGAACAGAAAGCTTCTACTCAGCTAATGAATAATTATAAACAAAATGAAAAGGCAACCTACTTAATGGGAGAATATATGTGCAAACCATACAATAAAGTATCAATATATAAATATATAGTGTCCTTATACAACCCAACAACAAAAATCCCCCCAAATCATCTAATTTAAATAAATGGGTCAAGGACCAGAATATACATTTTTTTCAAAGAGGACATACAGATGACCAACAGGTAAATTAAAAGGTGCTCAAAATTACTAATCATCAGGGAAATACAAATCGAAACCACAATGAGATATCACCTCATATATGTCAGGATGGCTATTAGCAAAAAGATAAGAAATGTTGGGGAGCATAAGGAGAAAAGAGAACACTTGTGTGTTTTTCTGGGAATGTAAATCGGTGAAGCCACTATGGAAAACAGTATGGAGGTTCCTCAAAAAATTAAAAATCGAACTACCAGGGTCACCTGGGTGGCTCAGTTGGTTAAGTGTCCAACTTTTGCTCAGGTCATGATCCATGGCTTGTGAGCTGCAACCCCGTGTCAGGCTCTGTGCTGCGAGCCTGGAGCCTGCTTCCAATTCTGTGTTTCCCTTTCTCTCTGACCCTCACCCGCTCATGTTCTTTTCTCTTTCTCCTTCAAAAATAAATAAACATTAAAAAAATAGATCTACCTTATGATCCAGCAATCCTACTTCAGGGAATATATTTTAAGGAAATGAAATAATTGTCTCAAAGATGTATCTGCAACCCCATATTTATTACAGCATTATTCATAGCAGTCAAGATATGGAAACAATCTAAACCTTCATTGGTGAGTGAATGGATAAAGTAAATATGGTAAAGAAAAAGTGAAAAAAATGTATAATGGAATGTTATTTAACCATAAAAATAAAAAGACTGAAATCCTGCTATTTGTGACAAATGGATGGACCTTGAGGGTATTATGTTAAGTGAAGTAAGTCAGACAGAGAATGACAAATGCTGTATGATCTCACTTATATGTGGGATCTAATAAAAACCAAACTCATAGAAGCAAAAAGTAGAATGTCAGTTACTATAGGCTGAGGGGTGGGGAAAATGGGGTCATGTTGGTCAAAGGGGTAAACTTCCAGTTATAAGATGAATAAGTTTTGGAGATATAAAATACAGCATGGTGACTATAGTTAACAATACTGTACTATATAATTGAAATTCTTATCTCCCATGCAAAATTATACTTATATGAAGTGATGACTGTGTTAACTAACATTTTTGTGGTAATCATTTTACAATATATGTATATTAAATCATCATATTAGACATCTTAAGCCTATACAATGTTCTATGTTAATTGTACCTCAGTAAAGAAAAAAATGTAAAATTTTCCTTTCATGTTCTGAGTATTTTCTTATTTTCTAGCACCATAAAATGTTCCTTCTTATGTTTTCTGACACAACAACATGCTTCCATCCTGTATTTTCTCTGCCTTAGCCATGAAATCGACTATTTCTCATGTACTCCTTTTGCTGAAGAATGACAATTAGAATTGGATTTGCCCATTGTTATTGGGTGTTGCTGCTCACAGGCAAAGCTATATTAATTTTGATACCTACCTATATGTATACTGAAGTACATGAGTTCCTACTGCTACATCCAATTTCAGTCCACACCACAAGGTTCATCCTAGTTTTCTTGCTTTTTTGTATTGTTGACCCTCTTCTCCCACAGTGAGAAATCTGACCGCCATTATCCTTAATATATTTACTTATTTGTTCAGTCCTTTGCATGTAACCCATCTGCCTTTGCCAGAGCTGCCCCTCCCCTACACAGATACCCTCCCCAGCCCCCTTGGCTCTAATACCACATACTTGGCAACACTACAATACAGGCGCTTTCCTCATCCCACTTGGGTCTCGACACCCCACACCGGGCAGTCTTCCAACACAGACACCTTCCCTGCACTCCTCAGGCTTTGACACCCGCCATTGGAGCACAGCAGCTCCCCTGGCTTGCTTGATGCCACCTAATTATTTGGGGTCTGATTTGTCTGGGAAAGAAAGGGAACAGGAAGAAGGACAGTCACTTTTGTATTTTATTTTGTTGTTTTTTAAAGTTTTTATTTACTTCTCTCTTTAAAAAATGTTTTTATTTATTTCTGAGAAAGAGAGACAGCGGGAGCAGGGGAGGGTCAGAGAGAGAGGGAGATACAGAATCCAAAACAGGCTCCAGGCTCTGAGATGGCAGTCAGCAAGAGCCTGATGGGGGTCTCAAACCCACGGTGAGATCATGACCTGAGCTGAAGTCGGACGCTTAACCAACTGAGCCACCCAGGCACGCCTTTATATACTTATCTTGAAAGAGAGAGAGAGTATGCATGAGCAGCGGAGGGTCAGAGAAAGAGGGAAAAAGAGAATTACAAGCAGGCTGTGTGCTGAAAGCACAGAGCCTGACATACAGCTTGATCCCGTGAACTGTGAGATCATGACCTGAGCCAAAACCAAGAGTCGGATGCTTAACTGCCTGAACCCAGCCAGGCCCCCCCCCCCTTTTTTTATTTTGAAATTTTAAGTTGATTTAAAAAAAGATCTTATTGTTTGACTTTCTGTGACATCTTTTGGAATGCCATGTTTATCTTGATCTGTCACTACTATTGCACAACTGAGGCATATTTTCCTCTTATCTCTCTCGAAATACTTTTCTGTCTTGATTTCTAAAGGCAATGCCAAGTCCTGATAATTTTCCTTTATTATTGACCCCTTTTTCCTAATCTTCTGTATTTGTTTCCTTTCTTGTGCTCATTCATTAGATAATGACATTCTTTAGAGTCCTGTCTTCTCTCCTTTTATTCATGAGAGAGCTTCTTGGTAAGATTCAGTAATGACCTACATGCTCTTCACTTGAAAATCTAACAGCTGGGCCTGACTTAGTCTAGAGCCAAGATGAGACTCCTAGTTCAGTAGCATAGCCCCACAATTACATGCATCACCCCTGAACACTAAGTGTACCTTTGGAAAGTAAGCTGCAGTTTATCGGTGGTACAATGACATAAGTCAAGTTCTCATGAGCATGCTTGGGGGGTCTCAAGTCAGTGCACCACCAAGTTTCAGCAAGGACTTACATGGACATTGGGTTTCAGAGTTGGTGACTTGTAGCCCCTGAGATGCGATGGCAAGTATCATAATTTACCTCACTCTTTTAAAGTAGGGAGAGTGGGTAGTAATCAAAATTGTATGTATAAGATGTCAAGCTCATATCAGGAAAGCAGAAGATAGATCCAGGGGCACAGAATAGATGGCAGGTAGAAGTGCCCAAGGGATGCTAAGCAGGATAACACTGGCCTCCTGTAAAACAAGCCTTCAGGACTGGGCATGTGTGAGTGCTAGGGGTCAGAAAAGGTGAGTGTTTTACCCAGGCGGGCAGTCAGAGGTCATAAAGAGCTTTGTCATCAGGACCTTTTCTCTGTTTCTCTTTATTAATTGGTGAAGTTCTCACTGTTTTTTTCTACAAAGAAAGAAAACAAAACAAAATTCTTTCCAAAGCCAATTTTAGGAATATTTGTTCAGAGGATAAAACTGAGATGAAAATCAGGATTTCCAGCACTATATCAAAGTGATGTGTTAATCTCGACACAAATAAGAACAGAAAATTTCTGTATCTTACATAGTCCTTGTCACTTTTTTGGATTGATCAACTTTGGAATTGTCCATTTACCTCATAGGAATAGCATGTGATCTATTTCTTTTTTATTTGTTTGCTTGTTTTATTTTTTTTATTTTTTTATTTTTATAAATATTTTTATTTATTTCTAGGAGAGAGAGAGACAGTGTGAGCAGGGGAGGGTCAAAGAGAGAGGGAGTCACAGACTGAAACAGGCTCCAGGCTCTGAGCTGGCAGTCAGCACAGAGCCTGACGCGGGGCTCGAACCCACGAACCGTGAGATCATGACCTAAGCGAAAGTCAGACGCTTAACCGACTAAGCCACCCAGGTGCCCCATGTTTGCTTGTTTTAATAAATGATGAATTTAAAACCACTTAGCAATTGCAGGGAAGTTACTCTTCTTTTCATAGTTTGGTAATTTACTTCTAACTTTACAGCAATGGCATTAATGAGACTAAACAACGTATTTTAAAAGAAGTTGGATCAACCAAAGTAGGAATTTGCAAATCATTTTGGCCCTGTCCTCATTCTATCTCTTTTTGGACATAATCTGATTGATAGAGGAGTAGGGGCAGGGAGGCTGGATGTGGAAGAAATAGCAAAAAGAATAACAAAAAAGACTGAGCTCATCTCCAGGCTGGGCTGTGTCTTAGCACTGATCACATTTATCAGAGTTCCCAAGTGTGGTGGTGACAAATCCTTTTTCCTGGCTTCTTGCCTTACACAGGATTAATAAATAATGAGCTCAATATTTTAGGAAAGGATTATTTCATTATCATATCTTTCTAAAACATTTACTTTGGTTACGAGCCATTATTGATTTGTATTTGAAACACAGTACTATGATAGATATCTATACCTATATTTATACATCTCAGATTAAAGACAACATGACAAATCACACATATAGGTCTATGTACAAAAACACATTGCTACAGAACTGAATGATAATCATTTTTCTAACACCAGCTTATAATTTTATTCTTTAGAATATTTATTTTGATTTTGTGGCTAGATTTGAAAAAGATAACTTGAGGAATGTCAGAGACGTTTCTGGAAGTTAAGTCTTCTGATTTCTCACATGGAATAATAGAAAGCATCACTTAAGGGATAGGGTGGGGAGGAATGGGCAGAAGTAGATGGAAGTGGAAAGTTGGTCTGGGCACACCTGCTGAGCTTGTCCCAGAAGAGGAGATCGAGATAGGAGCATAGGTTTGATAGTCATCTTGTCAAACCAGCCCTTCTTAGAGAACAACTACCACTATTTAGAAATGAGTTATCTCCTTACTGATTTATTATCTGGGATAAAATAATCACAGCTCTCTTCCTAATGAGCAGAAAAGTTTTATATATATTTTTGATGTCAAAGGAGCAAAAGTAGCCAAAAGCATAGATGAATGCAATTGCGTAATATCTAGTAATACCACTGTGCATCATAAACATTAAGTTCATGATAACTTTCATCCAAAAGTGGGATTAATTTGATCTAAACCAGATGAATGAGGAAAGCAGCTACTGTGTAAATAGTTCACTTGTTACTTTTCCAGATAGAAAACAAACTAGCTATAAATCTTTTGGGGCCATTTAAAAAGCCCAAAACTTTCATAGTTTTGTCAGGCTAACATTAATTTTTGGAATCTTTAGAATGTAATATTTTCCAAAGATACTCTAACGGGTTAGATGAACAAATAGGCACATAAAATATTTTAAGTGATACAGCAGCAGATTTCTTCCCTACACTTTTTCAGTTTTAGGCTGGAACTAGTTTTTCTAGGTAATGCTATTAAGTTATATTCAAATAGGCATAAAGAAGGTTCTTTTTGTTCTGTAGACTCAGTGTACCGTGACATGTCCACAATGGAAGAGGAAAAGTCATTGCGGTATTTGCTTCAGACCACCATTTTGTGGCTACAAAGCCATTAACTACTTCAGAAAAAAACAAGCAGTGATGTTTTCAATGAAAAATGCCATTATGTAACCATGGGTCAATATGTAAATGATCAGTGTTCCAGCCAGATCCTTTAGCCTGCCTTTAAGCCCCTTACCCTGCTATCCCTTTATACTTGGGATGCTTAAGACTAGTGAAAAGGAGAGAGAAACAAAGAAAGGAGCAGAGCATCTCTTTTAATACAGTTTGAATCCTTTCCCCTCCAAAACAAAATTCTTTTGGCAGTATTTATCCAGCAACTCATTTTTCATCTTCCTCTCATTTTCTTTGCATGAAACTTCATCTCCTTTAGTTTCAGCGCCTGTGATGAATTTTCAACTTTTTCAACATACTCATCCTGTCCTGCCTTGGATTCTAAAGGCTGAGACCCTTTTGGTCAATAACAGTTGGAATTAGTTCTGTTTTGTTTTTAATTTTTTTAAATTGTTTATTTATTTTGAGGGAGAGAAAGACAGAGTGCAAGCAGGGAAGGGGCAGAGAGGGAGAGACAGAATCTGAAGCAGGCTCCATGCTCTGAGCTGTCAGTACAGAGCCCAAAATGGGGCTCGAACCCACAAACCACGAGATCATTACCTGAGCAGAAGTCGGACACTTAACTGACTTAGCCATCCAGCTGACCCCAGAATGTTTTTATCCCGAGACTTTATCCCCACATGCCTTGGGGATAGAATCAACCAAGGGAATACAGCACTGTTTTATTGAACATTAGAATAAGGCTTTGTATTGAGATCAGGTCCTTTTTTATTCGTTTCTATACTTCCCTCTCTGATGGATGGAACAGCTAACTCAGTGCTTCCTACACAGTAAAAGGCACTCAATAGATAATTGCTTGGAAATGGAGTCAAATATACTTGAGTTCTCGCTCTGGTCCTCAGACTGGGTCACAGGGAAGTTTCATTTTCTCTACTATAAGACAGGAGTAATGCAGGCTTTATGTAGCTGTTACTTTAACTAAATGAGATGACCTAGTTAAGCAGTGCCTTGTAGAGTTCTGAGACCATAGTAAGTCCTCAATAAATATTAGTTCCTTTCTCATTAGACTAGTTATTTAACTTTCCTGAACTGTACTCTCCTCATCTGTACAAGAGGTTAATGATATCCTGGTGTTCCCCGCCCTCCAGAGGATTAAATGAGTTTAGGTTTATGACACTCTTTTTATAATATTAAAAAAAAAAAACTGATGTGAGTTATTATTAAGGTATTGAAAATATTTATCAAACAGATGTTAAAACACTGATGGGCTAAGGAATTTAAGAACACGGCAACTGCTGAGAAATCCTTATGCAACTTTTCAGAGCTTTAGTTTCCTCATTTGTGGGATGGCCATAGCAAGAGAGCTGACCTCGCAGGGCTGTGGTGATGGTTAAATGAGAGAGTGTGCAGAATGCGCTCTGAATGGAGCCTGCAGTGTCTTTAGTACTCAGTGTGTCAGGATTGCATTAAGTAGATTCACCTTTCTTGTGTGTGTTTCTGTGAACCTGAGACTCTGTCTTCACAACTTTAAATTATTGGTCAACTTCTTTTCATGCTCCTTTATGGAAGACATACCCCACCACCTTCTGATCTGAACAGAAAGGGTGGGAGGTGAAAAAATAAATGTGGAAGCAATTAAGGATGCTTCACTTAACTAAACTGATATTTTATATAAAGGCTGAGGTTTTCATTTAATTTTTAAAATGATTTAAGTTGGTCCTTTTTAACTATTGATGATCATACCAAAATTGAAGATCATTCTGCTGGAAAAATTATTATGTCTTGGTCAATAACATTGAAATGGAAATGAACAGAAATACACATTAAATTGTGTGAGCTAGAAAGGGACTTTTGTGGATGGATAATAGGCGTTCACAGAATCTCAGATCAGCTAGGCTGGGAGGGGACACACTCTCAGGAGTAGGTCAAACTCTCAGTCTTTACTTTTACTTTTCTTTGTGTGCCAACTTCTCTGCAGACATGTTTTACTGCCCTGGCTGGCCGGTGGTCCTCCCTGCCTAGCCATGGCACGGGATCTTGAAGAAAATGGCTGCCAAGAGACCACCACTAGGGTGTGGGCAGATCTCAACTCACCCAGAAGGGCTCGACTAGAGTAGCTTTCTTGCATAAAATAAGTATACACAATAAGGTCAAAGCAGGAAGTCTTTCAATGTCATAACCTTCTTAAAAAACCCAGAAGAGTAATAATAATTCTGTGTATGATCAGCTACATGTATTGTTAGAAAATGAAAATGGCTTATCTATTTACTAAATGGAAATGTATGAGATCCAATGTGTTTTTGATAATTCTATTTTGAACAAAATGCTCAGTACTGTTTAATATGTATTTTTAAAGCCAACTAAAATATAAAAATTATTTGAATTTTAACAGTGGGTCAGAAGATGATGAATGGCAAAATTCCTATGGATTTATAAACCCTCTAAATTTCAAGTTGATCATTTGGTCCTTCAAGTAGAATTTGTGCTCATAGGGTAGTCATAATAACTCACTCATGTAAATTACTGCTTGGCTATATCTTTAGTCTGCCCCCAAATTGTTTTTTGGAGGCATCTTAATCACTTCTGGCTTAATGGAAGTTGGCAGACAAGGCAGCAGGGAGCTATTGTGGATTTTCTGTTGAGTTGGGGTCAGAGCTCCATCCTGAATTAAGTTCATTAACAACATTGCCCTCACTGCTCACTCTTTCCCAGACTTTATTTTAAGATTTTAAAGGTTCTGTTGGATGAAAAGAACATGGATTTTAGAAATTAATAGAGAAGTCAGTATCTGGGAGACTGAGAAGAAGACTAAGGAAATGATCTTTAAAGTTTAGGAGTTTAAATAAGTTTTCATTAGGCTGATAACATCTTTTAACACTTTAGCTCATAACCCAGACCTATGTATTTACACATATTTTTAAATGATATGCATGTGTACTATATATAATAAAGCACATGGCATTTTAGCTTTGTTTCTATAGCAGCACTTATAGTTTGCAAATAAATAACAAAATATAATATTTTTCTAAAATTATAAATATGGGCTTAGCAATGATTATTAGGCTATGCAGTTATTTGGTAAGCATAGCACTAAGCAAATTAGCAGACAGATCCTCTACAGTGATTTATTTTGTGTATTGACTTAATTGATGGTTGATGTCAAGAAGTACAAAGAGTTGATGACGATGGTAATATCAGCCACCAGGGTCTGATTCATAAAGAATATTTCACCAGGCATTTTAAGAGGCAATCATTTAGAAATACCCAGGCAGCCTTGGAAGAATCTTGCAATAAGTAATTAGATCTGACATTTCTCTTTATGATAGAGCTTATTTTCAAAGAATAAGAGATTTCATAGTTTACCCCAGGCTGCTGTTATCTTTGATACTAAGCATAGGACCTTTCAGAACATTATAGGTTTGGTTTCTTTAATAAAGTATTTGGTTCCTCTTGGACAAAAGCCAACTCTCTGCAGGTCTCCATCTTTTCATTTATAATATGAGCTTGTAAAATGAGAAGACCTATAATCTTAAAAGGTTTGTTAACAGATTTAGGAGCATCTAAAAAGCTGTGAATATTAACTAAGCCTGTCTGCACAGAGCTGTGGAAGGAGGCAACAACTTTTGACTTTAAAAGCCAATAATTCTATATGCCTGGGATCTCACTGAGGAGAACTGAGTATAGGAGAATCTGCTGCAAGGAATGTGGTTCAAGGTAGCAAAGCAAGAAAACAAAACAGGGTCTCAAACTTAAACATGCTTTTCCTACATGTATTTTCCTACATGTATTTATTTCTTTTATTGCCTTTAAGAGTTGATTCTAAGAATAAGCCAAACTGTGGGGCTTACTTTTCATTCTTGCTTCAGGCCTTCTTGGACATTGGGTTTGTGCCTGAACTTCAGTTATATTTAGCAAAGGCATATAGGGACTTTCCTAGAAAGCTTCTGTGGAGGAAAAATGTTATAATTTCAGCTATTCCAGCACATACAAATTTTTTTCCACAACCTATAATTGTTCTAGCCATACTTATGTATCTGGCACATAGTATGTTCTTTAAAAAGTGTTTATTGAATAAATAAATGCTATTTAGAGAGAAGCATCTTAGTATTTGAATAGACAAAAATTTCAAAAGGACTAAAGTCTGGGTATGATTTTATTCTGATGACTACTGCCCTAGTGAATAAATGGGTTCCGTAATTTATTTTTAGTAAACAAGACAAATCTGTCCCCAGTTAACTCCATTTTGAAGAAAGGCTGACTTCTCTTTGTTTTAACTTTGTTCCCTGTCTCCTGCCTTTTTTGTTTCCTTTGTCTCTCTTCCTCATATTTTTTCCCTGTTGTCTTGTTTTCCTTCCATTCTTCCTCTTCTTCCTTCCTGTTCTTTTCATCTTCTTTCCTTAATATCTTCCCTTTTCTATAGGCAGTCATAAGGTGAGGCAGGTTTTTTTTTTTTTTTACGAGTAGTTTATTGTCAAATTAGTTTCCACACAACACTCAGTGCTCATCTCCACAAATGTCCTCCTCCATGCCCATCCCCCCTCCCCCCCACATCCATCAGTCCTCAGTTTTTGTCAGCATTCAAGAGTCTCTCATGGTTTGCCTCTCTTCCTTTCCCCCACCATTTCCCCCCTTCTTCTCCCCCTTGGTCCTCTGTTAACTTCCTCCTAATCCTCCTATACGTGCACACATATGATATTTGTCCTTCTCTGCCTGACTTATTTCGCTCAGCATAACACCCTCAAGGTCCATCCATGTTGCTACACATGGCCAGATTTCATTGTTTCTCATTGCCATGTAGTATTCCATGGTATAGATAACCACATCTTCTTGATCCATTCATCTGTTGATGGACACTTAGGCTCTTTCCATGTTTTAGCTATTGTGGAGAGTGCTGCTATGAACATTGGGGTACATGTGCTCCTATGCCTCAGCATTTCTGTATCCCTTGGGTAAATTCCTAGCAGTGCTATTGTTGGGTCATAGGGGAGTTCTATTATTAGTTTCCTGAGGAACCTCCACACTGTTTTCCAGAGGGGCTGCACCAGTTTACATTCCCACCAACAGTGTAGGAGGGTGCCCGTTTCTCCACATCCTCGCCAGCATCTAGAGTTCTCTGATTGGCTCATTTTAGCCACTCTGACTGGCGTGAGGTGGTATCTCAGTGTGGTTTTGATTTGTATTTCCCTGATGAGGAGGGATGCTGAGCATCGTTTCATGTGTCTGTTGGCCATCTGGATGTCCTCTTTGGAGAAGTGTCTGTTCATATCTTCTGCCCATTTCTTCACTGGGTTGTTTGTTTTTCAGGCATGTAGTTTGGTGAGTTCCTTGTAGATTCTGGATATCAACCCTTTATCTGATATGTCATTTGCAACTATCTTTTCCCATTCCGTTGGTTGCCTATTAATTTTCTGGGTTGTTTCCTTGGCTGTGCAGAAGCTTTTAATCTTGACGAGGTCCCAACAGTTTATTTTTGCTCTTGATTCCCTTGCTTTTGGGGATGTGTCAAGTAAGAAGTTGCTGCGGTGGAGGTCAAGGAGGTTGTTTCCTGCTTTCTCCTCTAGGGTGTTGATAGTTTCCTGTCTCACGTTCAGATCCTTTATCCATTTTGAGTTTATTATTTGTGCATGGTGTGAGAAAATGATCTAGTTTCATTCTTCTGCATGTTGCTGTCCAGTTCTCCCAACACCATCTGTTAAAAAGGCTGTCTTTTTTCCATTGGATATTCTTTCCTGCTTTGTCAAAGATTAGTTGGCTGTATACTTTTGGGTCCACTTCTGAGTTCTCAATTCTGTTCCATTGGTCTATGTGTCTGTTTTTGTGCCTATACCATACTGTCTTGATGATGACAGCTTTGTAGTAGAGGCTAAAGTCTGGGATGGTGATCCCTCCCGTTTTGGTTTTATTTTTCAGGATTACTTTGGCTATTCGGGGTCTTTTGTGGTTCCATACAAATTTTTGGATAGTTTGTTCTAGTTTTGAGAAGTATGCTGGTGTAATTTTGATTGGAATTGCATTGAATGTGTAGAGTGCTTTAGGTAGTAATGACATCTTAACTATATTTATTCTTCCTATCCATGAGCATGGAATGTTTTTCCATTTGTTTGTGTCTTCTTCAATTTCCTTCATAAGTTTTCTATAGTTTTCCTCATACAGATCTCTTGTATCCTTGGTTAGGTTTATTCCGAGGTATTTTATGGTTTTTTGTGCAATTGTGAATGGGATCAGTTTCTTGATTTCTCTTTCGAAGCAGGTATTTTTTATAATAAAATAATTTCTTCTAATATACATTAAATTAATTTTATTTTTGGTAAATATAATACATTTATGATATTTCCAAAATCTTAAAAAAGTCTGTTTTCCATTTTTAATCACTTTCTCTTTGAATCATTCAGTTTTCCAAATATCCAACCATCCTGTTAGTATAGATGTAATCAGTAAATATTTATGTGGAAATACCATATGATTTCATATATTTAAAATTACTATTTAGAAAGAGATCAAAGAGAGGCTCCTAAACACCAGTAAAGAATTAATTTTAGAGAATAATAAGCCTAAACTAGAAAGTTTCCAAGCTACTTTATAAATCGAACAATAGCAAATATTTTCCCTGGCACTAGCTCACTCCTTTTCTAATAAATCAGTTCTGAATAAATTCTTTGTTGGTTGGAAAGAAAGATTGGCATTTCACTTTCTGTGGTCATTTTCAATAAGCAGGTAGATGGAAACACAAAGAAATGAATAGATGGGAGCCCGAGGCAAGGAATGACAATTCCCCCAAGATGAGAAGAGAAATATGAAGGATGTCCTTAGGTATACCTAAGCCTTCTCACAGCAGTGTCAGACTTGCACAACCCACCATGTTTCCTGGAGATCGGTAACCATCTGGGTCCCATTTGATCTGAGAAGAATGGAGCAGAGAGTCCAATTCCAGGGGAGAATACTAACAAGATAATGCCTTGTCATTGTGTTGATCTGTTAGAAAGTTGGTGGCCCCACATAAGACATTTCAGGTGTCCTAAAGGCAATTAACCACATGATGGATGAGAATCCAACCGTAGCAAATTCTGTGTAAGGGCATAGGGTAACTCTTTTTTGCCTACCACTGAAGCTAGATGGGAAATATCATTTGCTCTCTTAGCAGAAATCCACTTTAATTAAACAGTCTGTCTTCTTCAACACTCTTACCTTGGCTTCTGTAACACCTGTTCTCTTCATTTGTCTCTCACTGTTCTTTCTGTTTTATAAATAAATCCGTAATGTAGCTTATATTAATTTTCATTTTGTATGGGTCAGTGGATCCTTCATTAAGATAAGTTCTTCCCCATCTGGTATTTGATGGACTTTGTTTATATTAAATTAACTCAAAGATACTAGTGCTGGGCTGTGTGGCTCATGTGGTTCAAGTTGATGCTGTATTGAGTCAGAGCAGATGAAAATTTAGCTGTTTCAATGTGTCTATGAAATAAAAATTAGAGTTTTATTTGAAATCTCTGAAATATTGTTTGATATAATGCTTACTGCTTTTGGAAGAGGAAAAGAATTTGAAGAGAAAACATTAAGTCTGAAAACATTATATTTTTTTATGCTGAAGCAATCCTAAGAAAGTAAAATGCAAATGACTCCAAAGGATTATAATATGAATACCAGGAATAGCATTTATCTGTTTGGATAGATAAACATAAGCCAAAGGGCAATATTTCTTCAGAATTTTGCCTGGAAGTGATTACATTGGAGTACTCTGTGATTTCTGAAATATGGTTATTTTCTAGGACTTTCTTTACGCCTCTGGAGGGCCAGGTTGCTGTTCCCTTTTTTGGTGATTTACTCAAATACTCTGAAATCTGTCTTGATCTCTTCTTGTTCCATAATAATAATTGCTTCTCTTTCATAAAATTATAGCTTCAAGGAGTAAATATTATGTAATAAAGGAAATGGACATAGCATGCAGACTAAACATATTAGATGGAGTAACCCTTAAATATTTGAGTGGTTGAATTTGAAAGAGAGATTTATAATCCAGCTAGCATTCATTACTTGATTATTATGTGACAGGTATTATACTCAGCGCCTCCACATAAATTGCGCTATTTAAGTTCAAATCAATATTAATACACAGACATTATTGATTATATTATCATATTATCCCATCTTTCAGATGGAGAAATCCAGGCACAAAGCACTTCAATAATTTTCCACAGGACGCACAGATATGAACTGGTGGGGCCAACAGCTGAACATGGGTATTCTGACCCTGGAGGGCTTACTAAACCACTCCAACTCACTACTTCCTTTGCTTTGTATGCCTCTGGCCAAGACAAGAAACATTGACCAAAGGAAGTCACAGCAAGGCAAATGATGGCTAAATATTAAAAAGAACTTTGTAAAGATGAGATCTGTACAAGGTAGAATGAAGTTCTTTAGGAATGATTGATGTCCCCTTGGTGGATTTTCCATTGGAAATGTAATGAAGACTCACTAGAAATGTTGCAATGAATATCTTTACTGCAGGGCAAGATTAAACTATTTTTAAAACTCTTTTTTCCCCCCATCATAGTGTCTTTGATACTATGTGGATATGTCTACTTGAAACCTTGCCATCAAGTGTAGCTGTCTCTGATGTGTCTCACACAAAGTGCCCGTCGGCTCACCTGGACTAACTCTAGCCCTCAGGTTCTTTTTTTACAAAAATCTATAGAGGGTTAGCAAATGCAGTCTGGCATGGAAGAGGAAAGGCCATGAACTTCAAGGCTTGGAAGGAAGATAAAGAGAAGACCAAGTGAAGAAAAATGAAAGAAAGAGAATGGGTAAGGTTCTCTTCTTTTGAAATTAACAACTTAGGATTTCTTTTAAATTTTTTAATTAAAATGGTTATCTGTATACAGATTCTTCTTACTTTGTAAACCTATTAGTTTCCAATAAAGTGTTAGACTTATTTGTTTTTAAGTTCAAGTCCAGAATATATTCGTATGAAATAGGTTAGTAAATGAGTTCTTCAAAGGTTTGCAGTTTTGCATATTCCATCCCAATGATGTCTCTCTTGGTAAGGATCTTTTTATAGAATTGTTCGGTATTGTACATTTTGCTGTTAACATTAATCTGCATACTGTTATCATATTTGAATCCATGATGCCAGGTAAAAGTTATGCTTGTGGTGAAAATTTTATAAATGGTATTTTACCTGACTAGCTTTTAAGTTTTCAAACTCCTATATTTCTTCTGAATTAAAAGTAGGTTATTTTCATTCTGTGAGTTGCCATTGCTCGTTGATTATCAGTTGCCTAGACACAGAATTTATTACAGGTGATATGATTTTCTTTTTATCTTTTAGAAATATTCTTACAGTTGAAACACCCATCCTATATGTCTGAATAATATTTTTCAATTTCTTATTACTTTCGTTTAAAAATATATCTATTTTTATTTTCATCCTAATCTTGTGTTCCTATTCACTCTCATTTCTTTTTTACTTAGTTGGAAAAGACAATGTGTCAGTCAGGATAGTTTAGTTTATGCTGCAGTAGCAAAAATGCAAAACCTCAATGGCAGAGTCTAACTGAAGGTAAAGTGCTCATGGTACATGTCCAACAGTGGAAGTGGGGGTCTACTCCAGCAAGGCAGGCAGTCCTCACTGTCCCATGCTGGCTTTCTTCGAAGCTTTTAGCTTCAGAGGAAAAAGAGGCAAGAGTTGAACACTAGCGATTAAATGCTACCTCCCAAAGTGGCATGTGTTACTTCCCTTGACATTCCATTGGCTAAATCAGGACGCACTACCACTCTTAACTTCAAGGAGGTGGGAAAGCACAATCCTTTATGAACTTAGAAGTACAGTACAGGCTCTCTTATTTTGCCAATATAAACACTGGTAATAGTCTACCACATACTGGGTTTTTTACTTTTCTTAAACCCTCTCAAATCTAAGCGCTGCCACATGACGCATGCCTCAGCAGGTTAATTTGCCATGCTATAGCTGACCTGAAATGACCATACTTACAATATTTCGAGGGTGTTCAGGGGTGAGGTGCTTGGCTTTGGATGAAGACTTTGTGTGTATCTGTGAGAGTACTGTAGTTGAAAACACATTGATTTCATTTACACAAGGCTGGCATGGACTCCCTTTGTACTGACCTTCAACGCTTTCCTGTGGTGCAGACCTATTTTGGGAGAGCTGGTCAGCTGGGTCAGCATTATCTTGGAAAAACATTGTTGCTGCTTGCTTGGTCCTGGGAACCATGAACCAAGGCCCACTTCGTAAAGGTGATGGGGAAGCAGTGAAGATGATATTCCTGACTTTACTAAAATAACAATTTTAAAAAGCCCAGTGGCATCAAGTTATATACTCTCGGCCTTAGTCTCCACATAACCAATTCAGAAATGGCCTCATTATCTTTTGTTAGTTTAAAATGAACAATCCTTCAAAGCAGTGTTCAGGAGTAGGTCAAAGTAGAGTTAACAGAACCTTCAGAATCTTTACAAATGTCCTCTAAATGTGTTTATTTTAGAAGTGCTTAAACTTTGACATTAGTTATAGACTTGAGAATTTAAACACCCTGTATCATGTAAAAGCTCTAACTTGTTGAATATTGTTAAAAGGTAACAAGTGTAGAAGTGACAACCGTTGGAGAAAAGCTACCTCACTTTTATTTCTGCAGAGATCTGAATACTGCTCCTGAAGGCCTTACACAACCCTAGGGATACCTCTTCCCTCCCTTCCTTCCCCCTCAACTCCCTCTTCTCTCCTCACTTTCTCCCTTTCAGTTTCCTCTTTCAGACTGTCTTTCTTTCTCTTTCTTTTTCTCTTTTCTTTCATACTTTGAATTAACAAGAGATAAACAGTTCTTTCTGAAATGTGTTGTTTGGTAGTCTAGCTCTTAACCTTATACTATTTATTGTTCTCTTAGAGAATGACTTAAGCATTACAGAAGTATATGGAAAGTACTCAAGCTAACTTGCTCCTCTCCTTAACTAGATAATAATTAAGTGCATTTGACATTTTTAAAAATGAAGTGTAGGCAATCATTAATTACAATTTTGTTGTTTCTTTTTTCTTCCTCTTAATTTTCTATTTCTTTGGAAAGGATAGGATACAATTTTGTACTGTTGGATAAACCTTGACAGGAGCTAGATTTAATATGATGGATAATGATATATGTTAATCAAGTGAAACTTTATTTTTATTTATTTAATTTATTTTTTGAGAGAGAGAGGGGAGAGGAGAGAGAGAGAGAAAATCCCAAGCGGGCTCTGCACAATCAGCACAGAGCCTGATAAGCCATGAGATCATGACCTGAGCTGACATTGAGTTGGATGCTTTACCAACTGAGCCACCCACATGCCCCAATCAAGTGAAATTTTATAAACTCCTCCCACCAGCTTACCTTAGCGTCAGTGCTGATTTAGGGAGCCTTTTTCTCTGACACAGCTGCTCTTCCAACTTAGTCTTTTGAGCCTCCTAATCTTTCTGGCATAAAACAACTTAAGGTTAACTAAAAGACTTTTTTTTTTTTCTGAAGTGATAGGTACAATTTCTTTTCATAAACAAAAAGTAAATAAATTTTTAAAGAGAAAAGATGTACAGATTCTAAATAGTCCAAGTGTAATCAAAATAAATTCTACTACATTTCCACCAGATGGCACCCCCCTTTTGAACTTTGGAAGAATTCTAAAGGCTGAGGAAATCCACTTTTATTTTAGAAATGGGATTGGTACCAGAAAATCTTCAGCCAATGGAATTGAATCACTAGAAAAGAATACTTAATAAGACTTAAACTATTCTAAGATGCTTCCAAAGTAAAATGCATAATTAAATAATATGTTTAATTTGAGAAAAGTTAAGTCAACATAAATAAAGCCAATTCTGGTTGAACCTGAACTCCACAGGACTTGAGTTCTACAAAATTTTAATTTTCATATGATCTTTCTAACCAGCTCTCATTTTGAGTACCTCCTTTAACTTTTTAGAAAGCACAGCCACTAGAGTATATTTAGCAATCGAGTGTCCTAAGTGAAGATTTAATTTAATTTGTAAATCAATCATCAACTTGCCAGTCAAACATTCCTAGGTAAACACTATAACATTTTGTCCAAAACCATGAGATGGGCAGTGTGGATCTTCCAAGTTAAACAATTTGAGGCCAAGTCTTCTAGCTACACATTTTTTGTCCAGGCGTGTGGCTCCGGAATCTCTGGCTAAACTCTCCCACTGTCCATGCCGCTCTTCCTCGGTGACCTTTCCTATAACATATTTTGCCTTTGTCACCCCAACACAGTCAGTCAGTGGAAAAGCATTCTGTTTCACAGTCCCGTATTCACGAAAGACTTCCATTTTTCATTTTTATTGAGTAAGATCTAAATTGGATGATGTCTTTTGTTTTCTTTGGAATTTTACTCATTGATGATAAACAAGCATAATGAGAAGCCAGGAACAGATTTTTGCTATTCAGAGAGAACAAGGGCACATAAGAGAGCTTCATGCGTTTGCTATAAGGAAAGTCTTGTACCTCTTGCTGCTCATATGTGATACAGAGCCTATGTCCTGAGGTTGGTAAATTTGCTAAAGTTATTGAAGACTGTCATGGAGAAGGGAGGGGGCCCAGTTAAGACTGATTGACTTAGTGGGAGCTATGACTGGTGTTCCATAAATGGCTTCTATGACACTTGCCTTTCAGTTTGACAGTGATTTTTTCTCAGTTCTGAATTTGCTCAACACCAAGATAATTAGTGTCTCACCTTGTGAGATGAAATGGAAAAAAAACGAAACAAATATTTAAGGTTTTGCAATGGTATTCTTTCTTCAACAGTCGTCATTTTATTTCTTCTACTACAGTTCATACTTTCCACAAGTATCACATTATTTGATCTCTAGAAGGTAAGTATGGATAATAATATTTAATAGACCACAGAAGATATATTTTTTTATAACTAAAAATTTCTGTGGGAAATGTTATTTACTTATACCCTGTTAAGGGCATCTTAACAATCTGTCCACATGGTTGCTAGATTTAACAAGTAAAAATACAGGATGCCCAGTAAAGTTTGAATTTTAGGTAAATAATACATACGTTTTTAGTATAAGTATACCCCTTGCAATGTTTGAGACATACTTTTTAAAAAAGCTAGTCACAGTTTATTTGAAACTCATTTAACCAGGTATTTTATATGGCAACACCACTGGTAGCTGATTCTTCTAGATGCATTCCTCTTTCACAGTTGCCACAAGGACTGTGGAAAAACTGCCACACAGACAAATCTGTCAATACTCCTCAGCATTTCTGCCAACATCTTACTCTTCAGGTATGAACTCCCGGTCTTAAGAAATGAACCACTGTAATTTGCTGTTTGAGGGAAACAATTCCACACTACCTTTATTTGGAGTTGCAGAGCCAATATGATAAAATCTGCCAGAGTGGTTTCTGGATTCTCTGAGGAAAGTCTTCTGAAGAAGAGCTGTGCCTGACGTAGCTCTCCTAACTTCAGTTCACGGGGTTCTAGGAAATAAGCACCCTGAGGCCCTCTGGGTTGAGAGTATTTAGATTAACTTTGATTTTGATCTTACCTAGCAGGAAACCGACCCGGGAAGAAATCATTTATCATGACGGTCATCGTATTTTACCTCTGCCCTCCATGCCTTGCAATGAGGAATGGCTGCAGAGAATAAAAATTTATTATGCGAATCACAGAGAGTTTGTCTGGGAAGAGTTATGAAACCAACCCCATATTGTTTCTTTTCCTTTTCAGTGGAGGAAATAGCATGGGCCTTGGGAATGCATTCAAAAGTTCATCCTGGTTCTCATATGTGTTTATATCAGAGTAACCTATAAGTATTCTTTCAGAAATACTACAAAATAAATCTTCCTTAAGAAAGAGGAAAAAGGAAAATTATAGCATTAAGAACATCCCTTAAAACACACTTGTAAATATTTAACTTTGCTTTAATATATGCTTAAAAAGGACTGATAGTGATGTGTATAGCATTATGTTCAGAGTTAGTAGGTGTAGTGGATATACAAAGAGAGAAAAATCAGAATTCTTATCTAACCTGAGGTGATAATCTTGTAACAGGTGAGACTGATATATGCATGTGAATTAGTTAAGCAACACTACAAAGAAGTGTATGAGCAAGTGCCAAAGTTGTTTGTAGAAAGAACAAACATATAGTAGTTTACTGAAATTGGAAATGCATAGAGGCTTGAGTGGACTTTGAAGAATGGGCTCTATGGGAATTAATGAAGGGGGATAGGAAGCAGCATGAAAAAGGGCTGGGAACGGGCAGGAGCTTTTTTTTTTTTTTTTTTTTTTATTTCTAGAGAGAGAGACAGCGTGAGCAGGGAGGGTCAGGAGAGAGAGGGAGTCACAGACTGAAACAGGCTCCTCTGAGCTGGCAGTCAGCACAGAGCCCGACGCGGGGCTCGAACCCACGAACCGCGAGATCATGACCTGAGCGAAAGTCGGACGCTTAACCGACTAAGCCACCCAGGCGCCCCGGGCAGGAGCTTTTGAGGGTCAATGAAGACCAGATCTAGATAGAGGAGAGACTCCCTGTTGAAGCAAATGTGGAGATCAATTTGCACAAGGAGAATGACATAGTATTATAATAGGGTAAGGAATTTACGCTTGGTTCTCTAGGCCATGGGGAGCTCTTGTAGATTTAGAATCATGGCATGACATGCTGAAAGTGCTGTGGCAATAATCTGTAAGCTGGAGAAAAGGGGAAAAAGATGGATTTTGCACAGTATACGTGTGAAGTGGTTGTGCACATTCACGCAGTGTTAGTCTAAAAGCCAACAAAAGATTTCTTAATGCCAAAAATTAGTAAATGTAACACACATGCAGATGTACACAGAGATGCACATAGCATGCATGTAAAGCATACTCTTTGCTCTTTTCTTCCCAAAGAATTACTCTTTGCTTTGCTATGCAATCCCCAGGAGAGGATTACTGAAAGCTGAGTGAATTTCTTACATGACCTCTGTTCTTTGCCGTGACTGCCTCTAGGTTGAGCTGCACATTGTGTTCATTCTGTGTTTTTGGGTATTCCTTCATCACTGTGTTGCAAAGGGGGAAAGGTAGGCAACTGTAGCTCTCCTTGTGAGAGCTGTACTTTTTTTTTTTTTTGAAGATTCTGAAAGTCTTTATTATTATAAATAAATTAAAACTAGAACGAGTGGTCTCCCTTTGCTACATAATTAAAAATAATCTCTCAACTGACATGATTGAGTGTTAAGAGAAATCCTAGCTGCGGTTATTTCCAGAACAATTCCTAAAGACTTTTGGAATGCAAAACCCATTTGTTGCATGAAAGTGGAAAATAAGTTTTTTGTTGTTGTTTTTTTATGTGCATTTTGAGGGAAAAGCAAATAAATCCAGCATGGTGAGGTCTCTGATACTTTCAATATAAAAAAGGAAATGTACTGTAAATAACACACAGATTCAAAGCTTGGTTCTGACTAGTTTTTCCTGTGTTGTAAAAAATAGTTCCAGAATCCTGAGAGAATACAGAATGGGAATAATGTTGTTCTGAAAGATTTGTGCTGTTCCAAAACAGATTGTCTTTTATTGCAGTACCTATTACTTGTTTTTATTATTGCTTGCAGTTCATCTTGGTTTTTATTGTTGTATTAATTCCAGAGTCCAGAGGATTCTGGACTGTGTCTCCACAATGAAATCAAAAGTAGAGATTGAGGGGCACCTGGGTGACTCGAATGAGCATCCAACTCTGATTTCAGCTCAGGTCAGGTCATGATCTCAGGTTTGTGGGATCCAGCCCTGTGTCAGGCTCTGCATACAGCCTGCTTATGATCTCTCTCTCTCTCTCTCTCTCTCTCTCTCTCCCCCCCTTCCCTGTTCTGCCTCCCACCCCACTGCTCTTGTGTGCTCTCTCTCTCTCTTAAAAAAAAAAAAGATTGAAACTGGATTAATTCACATGCTTTTATCAGGTCTCAGATGGGCTTTGGCTAATCAAGCAGTCAATATCTGGATTAGGGTTCTTCAGAGAAGCAGAACTAAGAAGGTATATGGTCAACCAGGGACCCAAGTCTGAGTCCAAAGACCTGAGAACCAAGAGCTCTGATGTCTGAAGGCCGAAGATACATGATTCAGCTCAAGCAGAGAGTGAATTTGCCTTTTCTAGGCCATTTTGTTTTATTCAGGCCCTCAACAGATTGGGCGATGCTTATTTGCATTGGTGAGGGCATTATTCTTTACAAAACTCTACACTCAAATGTTAATCTCTCCCAGAATCTCCCTGACAGACACACCGAGAACTAATGCTTTACCAGCTATCTGGGCATTCCTTAGCTCAGTCAAGTTGACACAACTTAATCAACACAATCTCAATGACCTTAGTATATAAGTAGATAATTGAAATATGACTCAACTGGTAATCACTTAGAAGAAACTTAACACCCCTTCTGTCTCCCAAGAGCATTCAACTTTATTCAAATGTATATTTAGAAGTGGTGAAGATGTTAAAGAATCAATTAGTCCATTATTTATGTACTTGCTATTCTTTTTAAAAATTTTTTTGTTTTATTTTTATTTTTGAGAGAGAGAGAGAGAGACAGAGACAGAGAGAGAGCACAAGCTGGGGAGGGGCAGAGAGAAAAGGAGACATAGAAGCAGGTTCCAGGCTCTGAGCTGTCAGCACAGAGCTGGATGCAGGGCTTGAGTATGCAAGCTGTGAGATTGTGACCTGACCTGAAATAGGATGCTTAACTGACTGAGCCACCCAGGTGCCTATATGTAGTTACTATTATGATAAATGGTATGAAGAAAATGATAGAGTTATTAGAAAACCAAAGAGGAGGAGACATACATATGCTTGGGGATTCCTTGTAAAAATGATTTTTAAGCTGAACCTGAAGATGAATAGGTTGTAGAGAGATGAAGGAAGCTGAAGAGCAGGAAAGAACGCCAGGCAGAGGAAACCATATATGGAAAAGACTAAAAGCAAGAAGCTGGCACATGCATAGAGAAAAGCACAATCCAGGGTTGGAGTTCAGAAAGGGTGCTGAATTCCATATATATTTTTTTTCACAATTATTCATTTCCTATCTGCCCTTGGATACCTTCCTTTCCTATTGATTTTGAGACTTGACCGTATGACAGTCTCTGGATAATGCAACATACATGGACATGATATTTTTCATGTATAAGCTAAAACTTTAAGTGCAATAGTATGGCTTAGGTGGACCTTCTTTTCCCTTCTGTCTGCCTCAATGGCATAGCATGCACTGTAGATATGGGCTGATCCTTTAGGCTTTCATCGCCAAATGTGAAACCATGGAGTGTATCACATTTTCCTTATAGCCCAAGTAAGAGTTATAGAGATTTAACTGGCTGAGAGTTGACATAGAATGTGAGTGACAAATAATTATGGCTCTTTGGAGTGATAAGTCACTGAGATTTGGGGCATTTGCTTATTGGACATCACCAATTCAACAAAAGCTAAATTATTTTGAGGGGAAAAAAGCCAGAGAGATACAGAAAGACCAGACCACGCAGGGAATTTTAAGTGACATTAATGATTTTGGTTAATCATATTAATGATTTTGGCTAATCATAATGAAAGAAGACTTTGGTTACCTCCATGTAGACCTGAAACTTTCTGGGTGGTTCTTCTTTCCAGTTGGTCTCTTGGCTCAGGTGGAACCCTAATGGTAAAGCATCCTGATGGGAACCAAAACTACCCCCTTATGCAATAAGGACCACCCTGAGCCAGCAAGACCCCACCAGTGTTTGACTCCAAGTCAAAGACCAATTTGATCTTCATTGCCTACCTGCACATACCCACCCACCTTTGCCCTGCATTGTCTTTATATAAACCTGGAAAGTTTTTTTTAGCATTTTTGAGACAGGCTTTAAGATACTAGCCCTCTGTATTCCTGGTGCTGGCCTCACTGAAATCAGTTCCTTTCTTATTTCACCATTATTCATTTTTCTGCCTTTGGATTTTGTCAGTAGAGAGCAGCCACACTTGGTTTGTGTGGGACCCTCAGGGCTAGGTGCTCCTGCATCCCTGCTCCCCAGCTACCGCAAGAACCGTGGGAAGTCTTTGAAGTGAGATGTTGGAATAGTCAGAATATTTTTGTAAGAGAAAAAGAAAAAAACTTATCCTGGCTATACCAAAAACAACAATAAGAAAAGAATGCAAGTAACCATTGAGGTTATTGCAATAAGGGAGATGATCTAAAATTTATCAAATACTTAAAACTATCATGCTCTCTTTTAAGCAGTTTACCTGTGATAGCTAATGAAATCCTCACAATGAGGTAGCCTATTTTTCTCCTGTTTTAAAGACGAAGAAACTGAGGCACAAGGAAGACAATCAATTTTCCCAAGGTTCCAGATGTATTAAATAGCAGAGCCAGGAATCAGACTTCAACAGTCTGGCTTCACTGACTGAATTCTCAACCAGAGGGGTTTAGGGGAGAGATTAACTAGCATTGAGGGAAGAGACCTGGATAGACTTAAAAGGAGTTGAGAGATATTCACAAAGTAGAAACAGCAGGACATGGTTATTGACTGGCTATGGGAGATGAGAGGAGAAGATGTTAAAGATGACTTCCAGATTTGTGAAATGGGTAATTCGCAAAGAGAGGGGATACCAGAGAGCATGAGTTGGGAGGTGAGTCTTAATTCAGACTGTGAACTGCTTGAGGGCAGAACTGTGTTATCAAGCTTTTGCTGTAGGTATCGCAGAGACTCAGTGATGGTTTATAAAACAAATGATTCATATATTTATAAAAATCTATATTAAAGTATTATGGGACTTTAATATCACATTTTTTTGTGTGCATCAAGATGAGTTTTTCTTAAAGGTTTCTGTTGATAGAATTCAGATTTTAATCAGAGAAAACACTCATTTTTGTCATGCATATTTTTTCATATAAACAAGGTCAGTGCTTTCACTGTAATTTTGTACTTTATCACTACCTCTTTTTATTAGCGGGAAATGCTAATTCCTAAGATGGAACCACATGCTACTTGGCAATTTTATTATCCAGATTAGAGCAAATTTAATGTGATTCATGGCTTCAACATAAAACAGCACTTATACTGTCAATTGAGAGTGAAGGAACAAGCATTTACCCCGGGACAGCTTTGTGCCAACTCTATATTGACAGGTTACAAAAAGGTTATTTCATTTAGTCCTCACAACCAATCTTTCACACATTAAAAGCGTTTTTGCCTTCGCTGCAAACTCTTCCAATTGCATTACATTTCTGGATTATAATAGTTTTTAGATCATACTATTTTTTCTTGAGAAATTTTTAATGTTTTGTAGTATTTATTACTAAGCATGAATAATACATGTAAACTTCCTTTAAACCCACAGAAATTCAAATTATGCTGATATATACATATGTGTATATATATATCTTTTTAAGTAGGCTTCATGCCTAGGTCAGAGCCCAACACAGGGCTTGAACTCACTACCCTGAGATCGAGACCTGAACTGAGAACAAGCATCAGGCACTTAGCCAACTGAGCCACCCACAGGATCCTATGTTGACATCTTAAGGAAGCTGGCATCTTTTTAAATCTTTGCTGCCAAATTACCCCGTACTGTTTAAGAGCCCAAGAGAGACACTTGCTGTTTTTCTGTTTTAATGACACATGCTATCTCTTTATTCTTTCCCCCTTCTTGGCTGGGGTTAGGGTTACCTAACTGCCTTCTGCTGAGACACTTACATACCATCTTGAAGTACAGAGGGACATGGGACTGTCAGGACAGAAGGAAACAGAGAACAGAGTAAGACTGATGTAAGGATGTCAGGAGAGAGAGAAATATTTGTGCATCATCTGTGTGTCTGAGGTGAACATATGTGGCCAAGGTGACATATAAACTCCAACAAACAGGGGGACAGATCCACTCACAATAAGAGCAGCTGCATCAGTAGTTAACATGTAAGTCCCAACCACAAATCCTTTTAGCTGAACATCAGGCTTGGGAGTAATTGGCTAAGTGTGGTATTGTGAGTTTTAAGAAGGCTTGGGATGCCTATGCTGTTCAAAATTATGAAGTTATTTGTCTCTATAATGGGATTTGAGAAGGTGAAAATGGCATGTTTTAGCAGTCAAATAGTTCACCCATAAAAAGGTAGTTGTTAACAAAAGTTACTAATTGTATTACCTCAGGACCTTGTGTATGTATATGTCTTTACTACTCTATAATTTATTCAATGTCTACAGTCTCATCTAATCTTTACAAAAGCCCTGAGAGGTGGACAAAATAGAAAGGTTAAGTAATTTTCCCAAGGGCACGTGGATAAAAGGCAGAATGGTCATGATGAGATAAGGGACCTTTTAGGAAGAAGTAAAATTGTGAAAATTAACTATTAGATTTTTTAATTAAAAAAAAATTGAATGGCTTGGGACACCTGAGTGGCTCTGTCAGTTAAATGTCCAAGTCTTAGTTTTTGTTCAGGTCAGGATCTCACGGTTGGTGAATTTGAGCCCCATATCAGGCTCTGTGCCATTAGTGCAGAGCCTGCTTGGGATTCTCTCTCTCCTCCTCTCTCTGCTCTTCCTTTGCTCATTCTCTCTCTTTCAAAATAAATAAATAAACAAAAAATTTTTAAAAAATTGAATGGCTTCTAACAATGTAGGGAGGTTCAAAATTATATTGAAAGGAAGTAATAACTTTTTTTCCCTTGGGAAATAATGGTGAAATAAGGTAAGTTTTGTCATTGTTGAATTGTGTTTATGAAAATAAATAGGACAGCACATATTTGTTAGCAAATATGTAAAAGTGTATTTTTATCCATTGTCTGGCTGTTGATTTCTGAATACTCTTCTCCAATAAAATGTGCCATAGACTTGGAGAAAGAGCTGATTCTAGAGCTGGAACAGACAAAATACAAGATCAGTGTGGACCATTTTATAGTGCCAGAAAGTAAACAAGAGTTGTGGGGGGGACCACAAAACAAAATAACTCCATAAAACAAAACAAAAGCATAGGGGGATGTTCAAAGGACACCAGGAGCCAATCTGAAAGAGCTCCCAATGGCCAAACCTGGAACAATAGAGCAACAATTATAGTATTTACTAATACTAAAGTAGTATTAGATTATAATATAAAATATAAAAAAAATGCCCATGAGTTCATATTAAATAATCCATCGTTGAGTAAATAAATTGGGTCAAAAAGACAAATCTTCCCTATAAATATATACCAAATAATATATAAATATAAATATAAATATAAATATATTTATATATATATAAATCCTCTCACTAGGAGGTGGAGTTTACCATACCCTTCCACTCCCAGTTTGAGTATGGGCTAGAATCAGTGACTTGCTTTCAAAGAACAGTGTATAAAAAGAGAAAAATAATAACTTAACAGTGAAGAAACCTGGCAAATACAATCTTAACCAAACGATCAAGGTTAGTCTCACTGGTGATAAGTCATGTTCATATCATGTACCCCCCACCTCACCATATGGTTTGATGAAAGGGACTCATCTTTTTTTGATATAATCTTCCCTAACTCCCTATCCTCAGCCTAATCATGAGAAAAATGTTACAAAGACTCAAATTGAATGACATTCCATAAAATATCTGACAGAACTCTTCAAAACTGTCAAAGGCATGAGAAACAAAGAAAGACCAAGAAGCTGTCATAGACCAGACCTAATTAGAGACAGGACAAAGGAATGTATTATGGAATCCTGGATTGGATACTGGAATAGAGATTGAACATTAATGGAAAAATGGGCAAAATCTGCAATTTAGTTAATAATAATGTAGCAATGGTGGTTTCTTAGTTTTGACAAATGTAACGCGATGAAGAAAGATGATAAATTAGGGGAAACTGAGGCAGGGTGTATGGGAACTCTGTGCTATCTTTGCAACTCTTCTGTAGATCTAGAATATTGCAAAATTTAAAAGTTTAATAAAAACTATTAATTTTAAAGAAGGCTCTTGTTTACATGTTGCTTTATGTATGTGTCTGTACATGTAGTGTGCATGAATATCAATCAGTAGTTCAGCGTATTATTGAGAATTCCATAATGTTGAATCTTAGTGACCACTTTTTAATTAAATATTTCTATTATAATTTGGTTATTTTTTTGTGTGTGTTTGTAAATCCACATGGCTTGTATGTGCATGTTGTCATACTCACATATATTTTCACATGTTTATTTTCTTTTTTAAAAATGTTTGTTTATTTGTTTTTGAGAGAGAGAAAGACAGATCATCAAGCCCCGCTTGATCTCGTGAACAGTAAGATCATGACCTGAGCCTAAATCAAGAGTCTGTCACTTAACTGACTGAGCCACGCAGGTGCCCCCACATATGTTTATTTTCATTCAGCCATGAAAGTGTTTTAAATGACAGCTTTTTTGAGCATTCAAGACCCTTCTATCTGGGGACAAAAGCCAATGGGCAGCGAGAACACATTTCTGCTTTTATTTCCTGTGATGATTAACAGGGAGTCACTGTTCCAAATACTCAGCACCAGAGGCTTCTGTATCCAGTGCTAATTCTGATGGGAGTCAGTAGCCTTCTGGGAGTTATAATGGATAGAACAGGAGTTTTGTCCTCCAGCAGCAGCAAAGGAACATCAGATCCAAGATTTCATACCCCTCTAGAGCCCTCAGACCTCGTCCAGTGTCTGCCTCTGTTGATGATCAAATCATGAAGTCATGATAATGGCAAATAGTATCTGTTGCTCAATGAGAAATAACTTGGCAAGTATCTATAGTGATATGAATAAGATGAATAAAAAAGTTTTTAAAGCCAAACTGGCTATTTAGTGAAATGAGAAGAGAAATGTGGAAGGCCAGTATTTTCTGCAAAACTTTGTGGTTCATCACGTTCAATTTGGTATTTGTTGGAGCGAAAATCAAGAAAGATGTTTGCAATTCCCTACTGTTGAATTTTGTCTATCAGTAACACAGTTGTTGCATGACTTTGATATCTTTAACTAACCTGGCCTGATGTGAAGAAGCTACTAATCCATTTTTCATGTATATATAATTTCCAAGATGCCTTAATATTTTGTTTATATTCCAAGGTTTTTGCAGTCAATTCCCCTGTCTTTCAGACTGTGTGTGTGTAAGATGCCAAATCAACTAGTAAATTCAGTGAAAAAACCCAAAACACAACACATTAATCCGATTGTTGGCTGTTGTGTTGAGAAAATGTGTTGATTGATTGATGATGACTCTTTGTTCTAGGCTATTGAATAGTTGTGTAGACACAGCCTCTTATCCTGCCTAATGGTGGTTTGGTGAATTTTTCTTAACTTGATTTGTTAATGTCTATAATGTAGATAAGGAAAATTTCATTATAATGCCAGGTTTCTTGATAATGATGGTCAAATTCACTCTAATCATCCTAATATGGGGAAATATCCTAATAATTTGATGCCTTTTTCACTTTACATTCAACACTTTTATATTGATAGATGTTCGCACATTCTTTTTTGTTAATTTTTTTTAATGTTTTATTTATTTCTAGGAGAGAGAGAGAGACAGCGTGAACAGGGGAGGGTCAGAGAGAGAGGGGGTCACAGACTGAAACAGGCTCCAGGCTCTGAGCTGGCAGTCAGCACAGAGCCCGACGCGGGGCTCGAACCCACCAACCGTGAGATCATGACCTAAGCGAAAGTCGGACGCTTAACCGACTAAGCCACCCAGGCGCCCCGATGTTCACACAGTCTTATATAAAGCATTAAGCAAAATAAAGCTGTGAAATTAATTAGTTTTCTTAAAGTGGAATAACCAGAATTTTTACATATATACAAAGTAAAGCATCAAAATCCATCATCACAACCAAAATGCTTTCCACTGGGAAAATTGTCTCTAAACTGTGAAAAGATGCATTGCTAATTGTTAATTATCAGATAAATAGGCTACTAACAAAAATGTTAAGCTGCTTTTGGTTTCTGATTTTAACTATATAATAAGATTTCTCTCTCTCTCTCTCTCTTTTTTTTTTTTATCTTTTTTAAATAGTTCTTTGGTGAGAAATGTCTTCTTTGAAGAATATTAACTTATTTCCTGAGGATGTATGGGCTCTCAGATCTTATCCTTAACATTCATACTCTTTAAGTTTAAGGCTAATGAGATTTAATTATTTCTGATCCAAACTCTCTGTACTGCTGAGCTGTGTGGGACATTTTTTGTGAGGCAAATATGCACAGCATGGGGTCTTCCACATTTAACTTGGGAAGGTATCAACACACTCACCCGAGTTTAGTAGAACCACTGGAATAAACATTTGGGGGTAAGAATAAGGAAAAAGGATAGAATGGAAATTTCCAAGACTTTGCTAGCAATAAAATATTTTATTTAACAAGGACATTTTCCAGAGTTATCTGATTCTTGGATGTAACAAATTCTCTGGTAGGATTCTGTGGAAAATGGCTTACAGTAGTAAGGGATTGTGTTAATGGGCTTTGGAACGATGACAACAAAATGTTCTCTCTTTCTCTCTGTCTCCCTGTCTCAGCCTCTCTTTTTTGTTTGTCCCAAGTGTAACCTTTGGTCAGGATTCTTGGTCCCAAATTTCACCCTTGAGTCTGTTTTGAGAGTGAGCTTAGTGAAAGCATTTTTTTTGTTTTCTTTTGTTTTTGTGGATTTTTTTTTTGCTTGCCTTTTTGACTGTAAGTGAATAATTCTTGAGGCAGTATATTTTAAAATATAAGATCTCGGTTTTATATGAGCAAGGTAACTTTTTCTTTACTTTTTCAGGTAGTTTTGTTACCACCTTGAAATCTATTGTGATTTTTTTTCCCAGAAATATCTTTTTGAAAATAAAAACAGATGATGCCAAGGATCTTGTAGAGTCATGTCTGAGGAACTCAAATGGAAGTGTCTTGATGCCTGCTCCTTGGGAATATGAGTAAGAGAAAGAACAAAAGATGAGTCACTTCTGTCATCCAAAAAACTGGAAACATACTGAATATTTGCAGAACAACATATGTCATTAAAATTTCTGAGAATATGTAATGGAATGTATCTGGTCTCATTTTCAAAGTAATATACATTCATTACATATGCCTAGAAAAAACAGGATGGGAGAAAGAAACTATTCAATTAAAATCTCACAGAGATAAATGTTAACATTTTGGACCTCTACCTAAATTTTTTTTCCCACAAAATTCTTTAATAGCTTCAACACTTAATACCTTTAAAACCCTAGAAGAAAAATAATACTAGGATGATTTGTTTTGTTTTTAAAAGTAAAACACATGCTCTGCTTCATATCTTTATCTTTAGTTTTGTGCTTCTTTAGGAGTTATTTTTCCTTAAAGGTGGACTTTTACAGAAGAATAACACTTCCAGTTTCCACAGCATACTATTTCTTTATTTTATTTTATTTTTTTAAGTGTTTTATTTATTTCTAGGAGAGAGAGAGAGATAGCGTGAACAGGGGAGGGTCAGAGAGAGAGGGAGTCACAGACTGAAACAGGCTCCAGGCTCTGAGCTGGCAGTCAGCACAGAGCCCTATGCGGGGCTCAAACCCACGAACCGTGAGATCATGACCTAAGCGAAAGTCGGACGCTTAACCGACTAAGCCACCCAGGTGCCCCAGCATACTATTTCTTTAAATATAGAATTTTGAGTCTCAATTCAGTCTTTCTAATAAACTCAGAGCTAAGAAAATAGGATTCTCTGACATTTGTTTTTTTAAAAGGAAGACAATGATGGAGCAAATTAATATTGAGAATGAAATAAGAATAGCCTGAATTCTGCATCAACATTCATTATTCAGGATTATTCCATGGGCTTCAGTATTTTGTTTAGGAGATCTTCATGAGCCTTAGACTTAGTTACATTATTTAAGAATTTAGCCCTTTATTTATTTATTTTTATTTATTTTTATTTTTTACCATCAGTATGAAGAATCATTGACCCAAGACATCTACTTACTTTTTTCTTGGGGAAGGTAGAGGAGGAGGCTAGGGGAGCAGTAACATGCTGCTGAGTCCGGCACTTTGGTCCAGTTACCATCAGTTTTTTCAGTGACCACAGATTGAACTTCTACTTGCAGCCAGCTTTCTCAAAATACTTGTTTTTGGTCACAAACGGAAATAAAATGAGGGTGCATGAGTCACTGTACATTCTTGAAAGTTACTAGCAAAACAATCTTCCTAAGGAGGGGCAGTAGTGTCATCTTTATCTTGAAAGAATGCATCTCAAATTATTGAATAATGTGGTGAAACTATAGTAAGACTACAATAATATGGTGAAACTACCTTTCAATCTAATCCTGAGTTTAGCTGTATCCTTTCTGATAGCTAAGATCTACCACAGCAAAGTAGTAGACATCCTGGAGTTTACTGGACACCCCTGAGAATTCCAGCTGTCAGCAGCAGCTTGTAGCTCCTGTACCCAAAGCCCAGCTGCTAGCTGTCATTTTGAAGCTCTAGTTTCGAGGTGGAATTAGTTGAAAGAAGAGAATGCTTTTGACTAAGGCCAGAAACTTTCCCCTCAAAAAGATGTGCAGAAGTTGATCTAGGGAGTAATAGAATTTATTGAAAAATTCTTCATGGAGGAGCCTGGTGCCAGAGACTTCTCCCTCCGTGTCTCTGAAAACATAGCCGTCAAAGGAGAGGCCATCTTGAATTTAAGGTCTGTTTCTACATAGGCACAGAATATGCTGTGCAGGACAGCCAATGGATAGCTTCCAACTAATGAATTAATTATTAGCCTCAAGTGAAAATAATTATTTATGTGAATTATAATTGGAAAAAAACAGCTACCAAAAAGAGTAATGGAATTGTCAGAGTGTCATGAATTGATTAGAAAGAAGAGGCTTAGTAAAACTAAATAATGACACTCATTTGGATAGTTTCTGTTTAAAATAAATGCAATCGAAAGAAATTGTGGTTGAAAAGTGCTTTGTTCAAGCATATACAAAATAAATATTTCCTAAATTAGATGAAAATATATATATCATTTTCCATTGTCTATCAGCCTAGAAAAATCAGACATATCACAAGAAAGGAAATGTTAGACCTTGGAACAGGCTAACACCCCAAGTATTACAAGTTAGGTTTTTATTTTAAATCAGTAGATTTTTTTAAAGAAAAAAAGAGAACAATAAAGGTGGTCTTTTCTACAATAAAATGCAATTTCCCATACTGTTGTTTTGAAAGTTGAAAATTGTTTTCCTAATATACTTAGTAAATTTTTGCTCAAATTTAATAATGAGAAGGCATCAGTTTTCCCACCACACAGCTGTTAGCCATTAAAGGAATGAACTTTGAACTTCAATCTCTAAAACATGTGGAAATATTTATATATCTGCAACTTAGGAAAAATGTTTTCCCAACACTGTTCAACAAAAACTTTTAATCTCTTCTTTATTTTTATATTATTGTAACATTTCAGGTGTCTCTTAAGACACAGCTTAAGCTTCTAGCTTATCATAATATTTTGTCCAGCCCAAATCTGAAGTAGCTTAATGGTTACAGATCATTTAGTCAAAGCAGACTACTAGGTATTTTATTGGTCATCTTTTTTGGGCATTTTCTTATTTTAGCTTTATTCCTACATAATTATGAAGTATTATATCATCAGTTGAAAAATTGGCAATTTTATTTGAAATAGAAAATTTTGAATCATGCAATAATCTTCATGTGATTAAAGAAGCAGCAGAGATGATCTATTAGGATCACATTTTGTATCATTCTTTGCTGAAGGGCTTATCATGATACTCATTTATTGAACATTTTGGGATGTTCATGAGTGGTGAGACAGCATGTTAGGAGGTAAGCTTATGGAGATAGTCCTTGTCCATAATCAGTTGAGAATAGGTTATAATAATAATTCTGTATTATGAATGTAATAATAAGTATCTGCAGAGGATTCCACTGGAGGAGAGGGAAGACAGAACAAGGGTATTTAGTGTAGTGTAGTCTGGGTATAGAGGTAGGGACACACTTCTAAGAAAAGGTAACATTATCTGATATTTGGAGGCTGAATATAGCAATTTCTATATGGCTAAAGGCCAAACTCATATTTTCCATGGTAACAGAGTCATTTACACATTTAATCATTTAAATGTTTTGTTTAGATCTGGGTAGCTTTTCTCTAGACTCTCTCCTTAGTCTTCTGGTTTAGCTTTGATCATATGATTACCTAATTTCACAGCTGACAGGTATTTTAGTCCTCATTTATCTTAATTGTTCTCCAATTTTGTTGTGTACCACAATTACTTGGACAGATTATTAAAACATAGATTTCTAGGCCCCATTGCAGAGTATTAGAGATTGAGAATTCATGTTAAAAATGTTTACTTATTTATTTGGGAGGAAGAAAGAGAGAGAGCAAGTGGTGGAGGGAAAGAGAAAACCCCAAGGTGGCTCTGTGCTGTTATTGCTAAGCCTGACACAGGACTTGATCCCATGAACGGTGAAATCATGAACTGAGCCATAATCAAGAGTCCGATGCTCAACCAACTGAGCACCTAGGTGCCTTGAGAATTTGCATTTTTAAGTTCCCAGGCGATACTAATGCTGCTGCTTCATGAACTCATACTTGGCTGATAATCAGAATCAACTGGGAATGTTTTAAAACTATGGACTCTCAGGGTCCACTCCTAGAGACTCAAATTTAGTTGAATTTGGGTAGGAAAAAGGAACCTGCATTTTAAATATATCTCTCTAGTAGATTCTTATTATCAGTGGAGTTTGGGATCCACTGACATCATCTAGGTCTCTCATTTCACAAATGGTAAAATTGAGATGTAGAAAAGTTATGAGAACTTATAAAACGTACACAGCTAGCAAGGAGCAGAGCAAACTTTCATTCCTTCTATACCTCAAAAATTTTTTCCCTTAAGAAACCATAATGAGAATTAATTGTCTAGAAAACAAAGTCAATACTTTTATCATAACATTCAGTGTTGTCCAAAATCTCTTCCTTATAACCTACTGTGCCAGTAATTAGCCTTGGATACAATTAGGCCAGCCTCAAATCAATGAAGTAGAGAAAGTATCTGCTATATTCTGTGGAGGGGGCAGATGGATTCATGATTAGATTGATACTCAACCCCCTCTTTCAAGGAACTTTCAGACAAGTAGCAAACATCACATTCCCAAACATGCACAAATACATACTCTCACACAATGGTAATAAAAGACAGACTTCTAGTAAGTGCTAGAGAAGAAGTACAAAATATCAAATGAGCTTCAGCACTAGGAAAGAGCTATTTATATAGGTCTATTTGCCAGATACTGTGCTAACTTTTTAGGGATAACAAAGTATTCAATTTGATTTTCACTCTAAAAAAATCATAATACAACTGTGCGAAACACAACTGACTCTACCCTGTGACATAATTTTAATCTATAAAATGTAATGGATAAAATGCCATCAGAAGACAGAAGTGAGAGAGATGAATTCAGCTGGAATATTTGGAAGTGTTCATAGAAAAGGCATTTGCACATTTACACACGGGTTTTGTTTCAATTTGGGTGTTCTTCCTTTAGTCTTTCCTCTTGATTAGTCTTTGCCAGGTGAAGGAGGAGGCAGAGCAAAAGAACAAGGTGAACCTGTGACGTGGACTCTTTCAGAATACATAACAGACCAATAGGGCTAGAACAAAACATGTGGAATCAGAACAGTACTCATGAAAGTGAATTTGAGCTGGGCTTTGAAGGATGCATAGAATTTCGTAAATAATGCTAACTTAAAAAATACTAACTTTGCACACATCATTAATTATAGTAATTAATTTTAGAATTCTTCCTTTATTTCCAAACTACAGAACATTTTACCCAGGGTCAAATCAAGGTCCTTAAAATTTCCCATGCTGGTTGTTTATCAACCCTATCTGAGCATTACATTTACCTCTGGTACTTCAAAACAAAACAAAACAGAAGTTCTGGCCCCACTTGAGAGGTTTTGATTCAGGAAATTTCTATTTGAGAGGCCTGATGGTGGCCCCTTAGGATTTCTAATTGTTTTTTTGTAGCTCATTCTGATCTGAACCAATGGCCTACCAAATGCCAAAACCTAAAATAAGTTAAAGACGTAATTGCCGAATTGAATGGTTCTCTGCAACTTAAATGCTTAAGTAAGGTCTTTGTACAGTTCTATTTTCTTTATACTAGGAAGATAATTTTAAAGGTGATTTTTTAGTATTTAAAAAATAAATAGAGAGGGAGAGAGAGTCCAAGCGCAAGCAGGGGAAGGGCAGAGGAGAGGGAGACACAAAATCTGAAGCAGGATCCAGGCTCTGAGCTGTCAGCACAGAGCCCAGCACCGGCTGGAACTCACAGGACTCCACCTCATGAACTGCTAGATCATGACCTGAGCCGAAGTCAGATGCTTAACTACTGAGCCACCCAGGTGACCCTCAGGAAGATAGTTTTAATGTGCATACTTACTCTGACATCATAATAGGTCAAATCAGAGAGGAATTTCCTACATAAACATCTTGAGAAGAAGAAAACTCATCTATTTATCCCCTCATGTCCTCATGCACGCATCCGCCAAGAAGTACCATCCCGCTGTACCCATTTGGATTAAAACAAAGCAAGGGTTTTAAATGTACATGATTTTAAAATAAATCTTTTTTGTATGTAGCTCTAAGATGAATTGTAACTCACAATCAAATTGAACCAAGTTGCTCAGCTTGCATAAATGTTACAGAAAGCCTCAGGAAACCAAAATGTCTCCTTGACCCATATAGGATATTGAAGAGTTAGTCATTATTGAATAGTGCTGCATTTCTAAACTCTGCATTTTTGACGCTCACTCACATTAGTCATAGAGCGTTGTGTGGGTGGATAATGTGGTTAGAGTAGTTGTTGATGACTTGTTTTTCTTTGACAATTTAGTAAGCATTTTTAATGAATAAGGTTTTAATTATTTGTCAGACTTCTCAAGCTATGATAAATGCATCATTTCAAAGTATAAATAAAGTATTTTTATTTTTGAGACATGATGTTCTGAGAGTCAAATCCCATAGCTGTCTATTTAATTGGATCTTACCGGATTGGGATTTTATTATTAGGCATTCCATTAGCTCACTACTCAAGGTCAATGCAGATATGACTAAGAAAATTGTGTTTTCTCATGGACAAAAGATGTGACCTTGTAGAGCAAAGTTAAAGATATTCACAATATGATGACATTTTAAAATCTTTTATAATCACTTTTTTTCTGCGTACTGTAGATACTATACTTGCATCTCTCTGGTCCTTCAGTAAGAAGAAATTTAAGCATACATGATACACAAGGATTAATATTTTCAGATTCATGTAAATATAAGAGTATAAAATACTATTTCAAAGTATAGTGCTTACAAGCTCTATCATGTGTGAATTATGTTCCCTCTGTTCATAGTATGTACCTTTTCATCTTATTATGTGAAAGCTTACAACATGTATACCAGGTATCGTATTTCAATGTCATATTTCTTAAAATGAGATTTAATATACCATTTACATTTAAAAATAAAGATAGGTAGAAACTAATAGCGTCTAAGGTGTTTTATAAAGTGACACTAATAGGCAATATTACTTTATGTGAATCTGAAATATACCTGGTATGTGTGTAATGATGAAGGCTGAAAAATAATGGAAGTATTCAATTCTGAGCCAACTCAGATAATTTAATTTAAGAACAGCTAATTTGATATTCACCCCTATTCTAAAGTAAATATTATTTTCTCTACCTTACAAATGAAGAACTTGAAGTAGAGAGTTTAAGTAATTTAACCCATAGTTGAGTAAGTGGCAAAAATGGTATTTGAACCTATGTAATAGACTCTAGGATTTCCTTTTTTTTTTTTTTTAATTAGAGAGAGAGTGAGAGAGAGCATGTGCATGAACACACAAGCAGGCAAGGGGCAGGGGTAAGAAAGAGACTCCTGCGCAGGCCCCACTGTCAGCATGGAGCCCTCTCCCTCAATCCCACAACCCTAGGATCATGACCTGAACCAAATCAAGAGTCCCATGCTCAATTGACTGCACCACCCAGCCATCCTTAGGATTTCTGATCTTAATCACCACACTGTATTGAGAGAAGAATTTACATATATCACTCTTAACATTATGATACAGGCTGGGGGTAAGAAAGCACTTTATAAGATGAAAGGGTAAGTTCTGTAGCTTTCTGATGTTGAGCAACATATTTTAATACTCCACTTGCTACATGAGAAAGTTTGCTGAAATAGAGAAGTGGTTTAAATTAAAAAGAAATAATATATCTTGCACATGAATTTTTAAGATAATAGCAAGAACGTTGAACTTAGAATCAGGAATTATGAACTCTAGACCTATCTCTATCTTTGTCTAGCTACATTGATCTCTGGCTATGCACCGAAGCAGCACAGGACATGAGCAGTGATCTCATGGGTACTGTGAGGTATTTTAACATTTTTCAGGGGAAATATAGTGGTATTTGACATATGTTGGACACTGCTCAAATTACTAGCTCAAGGTAATTGACGGTTTTGATGTTTTGTCATACTACATAGCATTCAATTACATCATATTTTTGTGAAGCTGAAGTTTCAATAGTCACTGTGATAAAAATCAAGTAGCACATGAAAATCAGCATGGAACAGAAATGAGGGTGGCATGGATGTACAACCTGATTCCAAGGTTTGAGAAATCAGCAGTGCCTAACAGGAAAATATATCCCATTAATAAATAATTGTGGTTAAGAATGAAGTAAAGATGCTATTCTTTTTATTTCAATTAACATGTATGATTTTGTTTAAATAACTGCTGAGTTGTTAGAGCATAAATAATGTATTAAGTTGTTTGGATATAACTATTTAATAAATTTAATAAATGGAACTGGTACATGTTTATTTTGTACTAGGAGCATCATGAAAAATTTGCTGAGAACCTAAGGGATCTGTGACCTGAGAAAGCTTAGGAAACTTTGGAGCAGAAATTTGATTTTTTGGTATTTTGAAGTATTTTCTTGGCTTCAATTTTCTTAACTGAGAAATGAATGGACCAGAACAGATTGCCTCAAATTCTAGTCTCATTCTAACTAGAAATGATTCTGTGACAAGGTGGAGGGTAATGTAAGTGAATTGGATAATTCCATACCACATTCACCTATAGGACTTAAAACATTGTCTTAAGATGGGAGGAACATGGACTATAGCTGTCCCATGTAATGATTTTCTAATGTATTTTAAACCAAATCTTAAAAAAAAAAAAAAAAAAAGGCACCTGGGTGGTTCAGTTGGTTAAGCAACCGACTTTGGCTCAGGTCATGATCTCACAGTTTGTGAGTTTGATCCCTGCCTCAGACCCTGCGCTGACAGCTCAGAGCCTGTAGCCTGCTTCAGATTCTGTCTCCTTCTGTCTCTGTCCCTCCCCCCCTCACATTCTGTCTGTGTCTTCTCTCTCAAAAATACAGAAACATAAAAAAAATTAAAGCAAATTAACTGAATTAACTGTTTCATATAGATGAGTTAATCATTTTACAAATATATCTCATTATCTCTTTCATCTATAGAGCTCATGATTTTTTTTGTTTGTTTTTATTTTTTGGCCTTCAGGTGTTTTCTCCACTTGTTAACACACTGAATAAGAAAAGTCCAAGAGTAAGTGAAAATATGCATTTTATAAACATTGGAAAATCTAGAGTGTCTGAACTACCTAAGAAAATATTGTCCCATGGCAATTTCAAATCAAAAACAAGTATCTCACTGTTTTCAATAAAAATTCTGGCTAATAACTACACCACAATTGCATTCTTTTAAGTTGCCAGCTTACACAAGAAAGTACCCATTTAGAGTCTTTGAATATGTATCTACAAAAAAATATTTATTACATGGAAAAAATTCTATTCTCATTAAGCATTTTTTGCTATCATTTGTGACAACATGTTGAAACTGGAGGATTATGTTAAGTGAAATAAGCCAGATGTAGCAGGAGAAATGCTACATGATACTACTTATATGAGAAATCAAAAATAGTCAAACTCATAGAAGCAGAGAGTAGAATGGCGGTTGCCAGGTGGGGGACGGGAAAGGAGGGGCAATGGGGAGGTATCTGTTGAAGGGCCCAACGTTTCAGTTATATAGGATCAGTAAATCCTAGAGGTCTGCTACACAGCATAGTGCCTATAGTTAATAATATTGGATTGTATTCTTTTTTTTTTTTAATTTATTTATTCCAGAGAGAAATAGAGACAACCTGAGCAGAGGAGGGGCAGAGAGAGAAGGAGAGAGAAAGAATACTAAGTAGGCTTTGTCCTATCAGCACAGAGCCCAATATGGGGCTCAATCTCATGAAACCATGAGATCTTGACCTGAGCTTTGCAAAACCAAGAGTCAGATGCTTAACTGACTGAGCCACCCAGGTGCCCCTCTATTGTATTCTTAAAAGTTTGTTAAGAGAGTATATCTTACATTGTGTTTTTATCACAAAATAAGTAATAGAGAGGACAGGAGGAAACTTTTGGAAATGATGGATGTGTTTGTGGTATAAATTGTGGTGATAGTTTCGTAGGTGTATACATATCTCCAAACTTATTAGTTTATATACACTACATATATACTGCTTTTTGAACGTCAATTATACTTCAATAAAAATTCTTTTTAAAAAAGAATTCCTCTAAAAGGTAATGAAGAGAACACTTGATGTTTTAAAATAAAAATGAAGGCTAGTAAACATATAAAATGTTAGAGATCACATACTATTTCCAAAAAAATGTAGATGCGTTATAAGACCTTGGTTGGATCACAATAACGATATCAACCCTGGAGATAAATTAGCGCTTTTAGTGTTTTACAAGTGAACTGAAGTGACAGTGACAATTCTGCCCATTCTTGGAAGCAATCTTCGTAGGTGTCAGTATGCATTTGTTTCAAATACTGTTGCTATAAGTGGATTTAATTAATTGTATTAGTTTCCCATTGCTGCTATAACAAATTACCATAAACTTAGCAGTTTGAACAATAAATCAAGGTGTCCACAGGGCTGTGTTCTCTCTGCAGTGCTAGGGGAGAGCTATTTCCTTGCCTCTTTCAGCTTTCAAAGGCTGTTCTCATTCCTTGGCTTAGCATGCTCTTCCTTCTTAAAGCCAGCAACACTTTGACCTCTGTTTCCAAAGTCACATCTCCTTCTTTGACTCTGCTACCTCCTTCCTTCCTTTATAAATCGTCTTGTGATTCCTGAATCCTACCCAGATCCCCACAGTCCCTTTTTCCATATAAGGTAACATCTTTGGGGGATGGAGGTAATAATTCTTATCACATTGAAATATGCTTTGCTTCATGCAACACAGGATTTTGGGAGGCAGTATAAATATTCTATGAAGATTAACTTGTTTTAGTTGACATATAGAATTCAGGCTTACATTTGATAGAAGACATAAATTGTACACTAATCAGCTATTACCACATATGTCTTTAAATAAAGTTATCGGTTATAGCAAGAAAATGAAATGATGAGACTTGTATAAGAATTTCTACAATTTGAAAATAGTTTTTAAATCTGTTTGTATTAGGTTTTTATTTACCTGAATTGAATCTAAAGAACATTTGCAAATATTTTATAATAAGCAAGATAAATAAATATATTTTTTATCTATAAAGATAGAGTACATCTTTAGCTTGTGCTCCACGAAGAAAGTTCTTTCATACCAAAAAGGGCTTGAGGTACCCCATGTATTAGCATAACATGTGGAGCTTATTAATTTCACACCGATTTCAGCTGCCAAGAAGGCAATACCATCAGAAAGAAACAGCTGTAATATCATACAGCGATTTACTTGTACATATGGTACAAAAGTACTGTTCACATTATAATGTGTGAATTTACTTTTTCCCAATAGATGCTTTTTTGCTTGTTTGTTTGAAGAATACCTTACATTATTGTCATATATATAGTTGGCACCACTGGTTTGTTCTATTTCTGGAATCAAGTTTTGAGGCCCAGAGTGGGAAAAACTAGATTAGCCCTAAACCTTAACAATTTCATTCTTATTTTGTAGGTTAGTTATTACAAAGCTCCGTATTTAAAGTTGTTTCTCTTACCTGAAAATAATTAGATGATAAACAAGTAAATAAATAACATAGTTTTAGGCAGTTAAAATGATGCAGGGAAAAAGAATGGATAATGAGGGAATTGTGTTGAACAGAAATTAGATGAAGTTAGACAAGAGTCTAAGATAAAAATTCTAGGCTGAGAGGAAGAGAAGATATACCGACCTTAACTAAGAGAACAGCTAGGCTTATCTGCCAGAAAAGATAGACAGTGTGGCTGGAGGGAAGCAAATTAAGAAGAGAAGGGAGGAGATGACCTTGAAGAGTTTGTAGGGGCAAAATGTAGTGCTTTGTGGGCTATGCAGTTAAGAAGTTTGGATTTTATTGCAAGTGTGATGGGCATATACTAGAATAGTAACAGAGGTAAAAGGAACAGATTAATGACTACAAAGCAAAGATCTCCTGTTATTTGACCTCCTTTCTCCCTGTTTCTGATCACCTATCACTCTATAATTCCTATTTATTTCATGGCCTATCTTACAACATGGAATATAAGATCTTTGGACTTTCATATTTCCCATCACTGTATCTCCACTGCCAGGAACACTGCCTGACCTATGTTAATTTCTTAGTAATTTGTTTATTTTTTCTCAAGGTATGGGTAGGTAGGACTTTTTGGTTGATGAGTTTGAGGAGAAGGTACAAGAAGAAAGAGTCCAAGGTAACAATTTTTTTTCTTCTTCTGAGAAAATAGATAAAAAGGGTACAATATACCACAGCTGAAGAAATATTAAATCCAGGAATATAAATTTATTTTGAAAAGAAATTAAAAAATGAATCGAGCTTGAAATATATTAAAATTAGGGTAATGGCAACATATTCAAGGGGGAAGTGTCCTGCAGAATATTTTGAAATGTTTATACAGCAGAGACTCCTATAGTGAAACTTATTCCCACAGAACACTAGATCCATGTGATTGAAGAGGTGTTCTGCCAAAGAAAATTCACAAAGTTTGCATCTATTCAATGGACCCTTCCTTCACTCTTTTAATGGCCTTGGTACTTCTCATGTCTTCATTTTAATCTATAATAACTGCTTTCAGTATGTCCTTATGTATGTCTTCATTATAATCATGATTTAGTGTAATAATTATCTCAAAATGTGTACTATTTTTATTAATTTTAGTTACTTGTGTATATTTTAATTTTTACCACATTCTTTCAACTAATTTTCTAATTTAATTTAAAACGTATCTTTTATCTTTTATATACTTTATATTTTATTTTATCTTGTTTTATTTTATCTTTTACAGTTGTTGTTCTAGAAAAAAATAAGCATAGCATGTAGATGTATGACAGGCACTTGAGAGGAGTACCTTAGGAATTACCATGTCCTTAAAAAATGGCGGCTTGACATTTGGAGTCTTCCATCAGTACGCTTTAGATAGCTCTCCTGGCTCTCTAGTTCTAGTCTTGATAAAAAATAAATATAACCTATGATAACAGTGATGCCTTTTTGTAACTCATGTTTTCTGTTCTAAATAGCACTGGGCAGTATAGACTGAATTGTGTCCCCCTCCTAATCTATATGTTGAAGCCTTAACTCCCAATGAGACTGGGTTTGGAGATATACCGTTTAAGGAGATCATAAATGAAGACATAGGGCAAGTCCTTATCTAATATCACTGTTACCTTTGTAAGAAGAGAAAGAGACACCAGGGTTGCTTGCACACACACAAAGCCAAGGCCGTGTGATGACACAAAAAGAAAGTGGCCATCTGCGAACCAAAAAGAAAAGTCTTAGGAGAAACCAAACCCGCCAACACCTTTATCTTAGACTTTCAGCTTCCAGAACTGTGAGAAAGCAAATACCATTGTTTATGCCACACACTCTGTGGTATTTTGTTATAGTAGCCCTAGTAAACAAACACACCAGGTTCTTAACTATCATTGCTGTTTATCAAGCTTGCTGTGGTACACATAGCTTCCTCTTTTAATCAATGGGCAAAACTAGGCACATTGCTCTACTGAACATAGGGGACTGGTGAGTGTATTGTGCCTAAAGGAGAGCAGAATGGGTTATTGGAAAGTACTAGTGATGTGTGCCGAATGCCCAGTTTTTGGTTGTTTCTCTTAACTGATTACAGTGATTTCTCATCCTCTTCATATTGCCTTTCTGAGATTTGGTGCTCCCACTGACTTCCACCCACATTTGATTTCACTCTTTCCATTTACAGAATATAAGGTTTACATAACTGGCTTCTCAGGACCACTGCTACATAGTGACCTGATCTAGGAAGCCTAGTTCTCATAACAAAATAGTTTATATTCAGAAATTTAAAATTAAGATTACTGTAAGAATTCAAGTTTAATTAAAAAGGTTTTATTAAGTAAGTAGGTATAATAAAAGTATATGTATATTAAAAGATATTAGTATACACACATGTATTTTTCTGTTCTGACATCTGGGAAGATCTAAAAGAAAAGACACTCCAGTAGTAACAATCACACCTAGTGCCCAGGTCTTGGTTTCTAGTACCTTCTCCAAGGAACCAGGTTCTTTTGGAGAAATGGCTGATTCTAGGACAGGGGCAGGATGAGTCTGGAGCAACTAACCTGAAAGAAAGAAAGAAATCCACAATGATGAGGCTGATGAGGGTGTGCAAAAAGAACACAGGAGCCGGGTGAAAGAGCTATCAGTGGCCGAAACTGGAACAGTTTGGAACTACCACCCAATAGTATTAGATAATAACCCAACTTGTAAAATGAATATCTGTGAGTCCCTACTGATGTAAATAAATTACAAGTTAATATATAAAGGAGAGAAAAAATTGTGCAGAATTCCTAATAAGTTATGGAAATACTCAACCCTAAAGGAAGGGAAGCATAACTCCCCACCTCTTAAGTGTGGGGTTTGCATAATGAATTTATTATAAATATCACAATATAGAAGAGTGGAAAAAAGAGTAACTTTATGGTGAAGAAACCTGACAAACATGATTTTGGCCAAGGTTAAGCCAAGGTCAAGCATTGACAGTTACAAGTTACGTTGATGGTATGTAACCTTGAAATGATGTCATGAAAATGGCACTTTACCTCTGTGATATTCCTCCCCCAAACCCATAATCCCAGGATAATTGGGAGAAAAACACAATTTCTATAGAGGGGCCTTCTGCAATATGCCTGACCAGTACTCCTCTAAGCTGCCAAGATTATCGAAAACAAGTCTGAGAAACTGTCACAGTCAAGAGGAGCCAAAAGAAACACCACAGCTGAAGGTGATGTGGTATCCTGGGACAGGAAAAGGGAATTATATAAAAACCAAGGAAATCAGAATAAACTATGGACTTCAGTTAATAATAATGTGTAAATAGTGGTTTATTAATTATAACAAATGTGGTATGTAGTAAGATGTTAGTAATAGAAACTTTACTATTTGTATATCTGTACACATTTTCTGTAAATCTAAAACTGTTCTTTAACATGTATATTAATAATAAAAAGTAATTGGGAGAAAATATTTCAGTTACTGAATACATTCTGTATGCTAGGACCATGCTGGAGTTTTTTTTCATCTTAGCTCAGGGAAACATCAACCCATCCTAAGAGAGTACAATCATTTCAAATGTTGCTAGAGGAGACATTGCTGTTAGAAAACAAAATCCCATATGTTCAAAGCTTTGGAACCCTTTTTTCTTTTGCCATACAACAAGTTGATGTTGGCATAGATAAGAATGGGTAGAATAAATTAATCGTACTTAGTGTTAGAGTGATGATTTTTAATTACCTGGCACATGTAAGAGAAACTTTTTTCTTTTGATGCTGATTTAGCAAACTTCAAAATGAACATGGTGTGTCATGGCAATTTTATTATTTCTGCCAGGGTGCATGCAAATTTTTTAGATATCTGGTCTCAATTAGACAGTCTTTTGAACTTAATATATCTTCTGTGTACTGTCAGCTGACATCATAATTTCATATCTGATACTTGGATTGGCAATGTTCCTACTATATCTCACTCATAAAAATGAAATCTCAACTAAGAATAAATGTGTTCTTTGGGGCAATTAATGAGATATTGTGTAAATCAAAGAGAAAAATAAAAACACCTGGCTAAATCAATTTATGAGCAGCATCCACTAATGTTGAATGGCAGCCAAGCATTCCTCAGTGTTCCTCTTAACACCAACTCCATGTGATTTCATAGATATTCTGCCAAAAATTGTGGTCATATAAGTTTGGGAAAAGCTAGGTTTAACTAAATTAAATGGGAGATTTTTTCCAAATCTTCTCATAATATACCAAGGTATTTCGTGATTGCTCAAGTTTATGTAATTTTCCAAGCCTTTTTTTTTGTACCACAAAACCCGTTTTCATAGAAAACAGTATTATTCTAAGAAAGCAGTTTCTATGGAACTCTAAGTAGGAAAACTTGGTCTAGGTCAGTGTTTATCAAAGTCTGGTCTTGTGATCATCAGCATTGATATCAGTTGGGAAATTATTAGAAATGTAAATGCTGTGTCCCATCTTACACCTCCTGAATCAGGACTGTTGGATTGGAGCCCAGAAATCTGTGTTTTAATAAGCCTTCCAGGTGTTTCTGATGCATACTAAAATTTGAGCACCATTAATCTAAGAGGAACTCACATCTTGAACTTAGAGACCAGTGTTGTTGACTGCTTAATATCTTTACTATGGTTGCTCTTCAAATGATTGATGATTTCAAATAGACTGAAAGCCATTCTTTCACTTGGAATTTCAGAGGAGCTATATATATATATGAGTTCTTCGTACTCAGAATTCGATTAGTGGGATATATTGATTAAGAAATCGAGATGAACCAGAAAAATTCTTTGATTCTATAAACATCTGGTTTCTGTTTAATGTGGAATGAATGAGGGGGTCCTATTTCTTTAGGTGGGACATTAAAGAAGGATGACATTATGGAAAAAAATAAATACTGGGGTGCTTGGGTGGTTCTGTTGGTTAAGCATCTTAGTCTTGATCTCAGCTCAGGTCTGATCTCTGGGTTGTGAAATCAAGCCCTGTGTTGGACTCCACACTCAGTGTGGAGTCTACCTAAAGAACAAACAAATGAACAATAAAACAAATACTTTGTTGTGGACTATGAGAAACAGTTTTTATTTCAAGGTACACATTTACTCAGTAAAGATAAAGAAGGTAAAGTAGACTGGTAACATAAAGGGTCTGTATAGTTAAGCATCATATATCACTCTGAGTCAAGATTACTTGAGTTTGAAGCCCTGCTTTTTCTTGAGCATGTTCTTTAATATTCTATGCTTTTTAGCTTCCTTATCTGTAAAATGGGGATAATAAAAGTACTTATCTCATAGGATGCTATAACAATGAAATTAATAAGTTTATATATTTTTGATGGTTTCTTTTTCCAGTTTTACTGAGGTATGTTTGAAAAATAGAAATTGTGTGTTTCGGGTATCCAATGTGATGTTATGATATACATACATATTATGAAATGATTACCACAATTAAACCAATTGACATATCCATCACCTCACAAACTCACATAGTTACGTGTGTGTATGTATGTGCATGTGTGTATGTGATAGGAACACTTGAGATCAATGCATAGCAAATTTCACATATACAATTCATTATTATTAACTATAGTTATCATGCTATATATTACGTCTTCAAAAAGTATTCATCTTATAACTAAAAGTTTGTACCCATTGACCAGAATCTCCCTATTTCCCTTACCCTTCAGCCCCCGGTAACCACAATTCTACTCTCCATTACTATGAGTTTGACTTTCTTTTAGATTCCACATGTAAGTGAGATAATGCAGTATTTGCTTTTCTGTGTCTGACTTATTTCTCTTAGTAAATATGACCCTCAGGTTCATAATGTTGTTGCAAATGGCAGGATTTCCTCCTTTTTAAAAGGTTAATAGTATTCCATCATAAATAGATAGATAGATAGATAGATAGATAGATAGATAGATAGATAGATGATAGATAGATAGATGATAGATACCACATATTATCATGATATACCATCATATATATACAACAAATTATATGTATAATTATTTTAATAATTTTGTCCTTTAACCTTTATACCAGAATTAAAAGTGATTTATATTCTACCATTAAAATATTCTGAACATGTCTATTATGTATCTTTATCAGCGATTTTTATGCTTTCATGTCTTTATATTACTTTCACATCTCATTAACTTCTTTTCATTTTAGCTTGGAGTGTTCCCTTTAGCTTTTCTTATAAGACAGATCTAGTGATGATGCACTCCCTCAGCTTTTAGTTGAATGGGAAGTACCGTGTCTTTTTCTGATTTGTGAAAAATAGTTTTTCTGGTTAAATTATTTTGGCTGTCAGTTTTTATCTTTTAGCACTTTGAGTATATTATTCTGTTCTTTCTTTGATTGCAAGGTTTCTGCTGAGAAATCTGCTGATGTTTTCCTTGAATGTGACAAATCTTTTAACCTGTTACTTTCAAAATGTTTTTTGTTTTGATTTTTGATAATTTGGTTATAATGTATTCTGGTGAAATCTTTGAATTAAATCTGTTTGGGGGACTATTAAGCTTCAGGTACCTGAATATTCATATCTATTCCCAGATTTGGGAAATTTTCAGTCCTTATTTCCTGTTTTAAGTTTATTTATTTTTGAGAGAGAGAGAGGCAAAGAGAGAGAGGAAGACAGAGAATCCCAAGCAGGTTCTGTGCTCTCAGTGCAGAGCCTGACAGAGGGCTCAATCTCATAAACTATGAGATCATGACCTGAGCTGACTCTTGATTTCAGCTCCATGTTGAGTGTGGAACCACTTTCCCTTTCTCTCTCTCTCCCTCTGCCTCTCTCCCTCACTTGTGCTTCCTCTCTATATAAAATTTTTAAAAATGCTTTCTGTTCTTTTCTCTCTGCATCTTTCTGCAAATCCTATAATGCGTATTTTAGCTTTATTGATAATGATGTCCTATAAATCACATGGACTTTCTTCAATCCTTTTCTATTCTTTTCCCTTTTATCTCCTTTGATTAGATAATTTCAAGTGATTTGTCTTCATGCTTACAGATTCTGTCTTCTCTTTGATCAAGTTAATGTTGACAATCTCTATTGTATTTTTAATTCATTCACTGTATTCCTCAGCTTCAGAATTTCTCTTTGGTTCTTTTATTTTTGTTTTTGTCTCTCTGTTGAACTTCTAACTTTGTTCATATACTATGTATATCTTTGAGTTGTCTATATGTGTTCTCTTGTAGCTCAGTCAGTTTCTTTAATATAATTATGTTGAATTCTTTTCAGGAATTTCATAGATCTCCATTTCTTTGAGGTCTGTTACTGGAAAATTATTGTGTTCCTTTGGTGATGTCATGTCTCCTTTATTGATTGACTATTTATTTATTTATTTATTTATTTATTGTTCCTTGAACTCTTGCATCGCTGTCTTTGTGTTTTAAGAAATAGTCGCATTCTGTAGCCTTTGCTGAGTGGAGAAACACCTTCACCAGTTGCCTGGCTAGGCTCTTTTATGCTCTCTCTGACATTGTTTATGGATGCACCCATTCAATATCTCTTACTCCTTCTTGTGGGGGTTTCTAAAGCTGTATGCCTTCTTTCAGTCCTGCAGAGCCAGGCTGCCTGCCGAGTCACCTGTTTGTTTTTCCTCAAGTGGTGGCCTGAAATCCTCAAGTTTGTGTGCTTTCTCCTAATCCTCCAGAGTAGGGGGTTTCTGTCCTTGCTTTGTAAGCTGTCTCTAAAGGCTCATACTAGACATCTGTTGGGGGGGGGTGCATGAGGAACTGGCCAAAGTGAATGGGTAAGGGACACAACATAGAAGTTGCTCTTGGACCTTTTGAGAGGATCTGCAGGCAACGTGTTTCCAGAGGCTCATGGATGGGCCACTATATGAATTCACTGAGTCATTTAGTACAATCCACAACGTTTTGATGATTTGGAGACATTGTTGCTGTGTTTCCCCTCCCCTAGCCATGCTTATCACTTCAGTATTGTAGGGGGTGAGAAAGAAGTGGACTTCTTGGGATGTCCTGCTTGGCTGGAGAAGCCAGATGCTCATACGTTATGTTTTCACTTGCTCCTGTGGGAGAAATTGCAGCCTGTTGGGTCTCCTGACACTGAGCAGTGCTGTTTTGGGGAATAGATGATGCAGGTAAAGTAAAATTGTTCTTTTCACCCTCTTAAATGCATCTATTCTCTCCCTCTCCCTCTTCCTCTTCCTCTCCCTCTCCTTTTCCCTCTTCCTCTCCCTCTCCCTAACCCCCTCTGCTTCAACAGTGTGCTGGAACTTCTCTGATGGACTCTGGGGCTCTCATAAAGATATTTTCATCCATAGTTGTCAATATCAATGAGGGGGATGATGGTAAAAAACCTTTTATTCTGCCATCTTGCTCTGAGTTAAAATTTTTAGCACTTAAATGAGTAAGTTCAGTATGTGTTAAATAAAAAAAAATACGAATAGTATTGATTCTAGTCTTCTATGGTTACATGAGTGTTCTCTTTGATTATTATAATGAAGCTGAAAGTTTGATATTTTATTATATTTTTATGTATTTTCCATTAAAATGGTTGAGGAAAGAATAAAATTGTGTGTCATAAATTGGGTTCTTCATTCATTCATTCATTCCATAAATTTCTCTAACTGTGTACTATTTGAAAATTAGTTTACTTGATCTCAAAATGCTCAAGACTTGGCTGATATATACAATTTTCTTTTTTTTTTTTCAAATTTTTTTTAATGTTTTATTTATTTCTATGAGAGAGCGGGATACAGCCTGAGCAGGGGAGGGTCAGAGAGAGAGGGAGTCACAGACTGAAACAGGCTCCAGGCTCTGAGCTGGCAGTCAGCACAGAGCCCGACGCGGGGCTCGAACCCACGAACCGCGAGACCATGACCTAAGCGAAAGTCGGACGCTTAACCGACTAAGCCACCCAGGCGCCCCTGATATATACAATTTTCAATCAATTGATTCTGAACTTGATAAAATAAATTTCTGTATTTTATTATATAGTCTGATTTATATATTTTTAATCTTATTTTTTAGGTAAGTTAAGTTTCTGTAATTTATGCATGTTGTTTCCACATTTATGGATCAGAGAAGACTGTTGATTTTTAAGAAAATATGAAAAATATGAGGCAGAAAGATGATGAGTTATAATTGAATTGATAATAGATATGTTTATTAAATGATAATTTGAGACAAAACATAATTGGTTAGAAGCTAAACTTTAAAATGCATTTGGAGTAATAAAATTAATCCATCCATGTGGAATTCATTTAAAAAAGTTTTTGTGCATCCAGTTTTAGTCAATTATCTGTTGAAATACCTTTTAAGGGGCACCTGGTGGCTCAGTTGGTTGAGCGTCTGGCTTTGGCTCAGGTCATGATCTCACAGTTCGTGGGTTCGAGCCCTACGTCGGGCTCTGTGCTGACAGCTCAGAGCTTGGAGCCTGTCTTTGGATTCTGTGTCTCTTCTCTGACCCTCCCCTGCTCATGCTGTCTCCCTCTCTCTCAAAAATAAATAAAACATTTAAAAAATTTTGAAATACCTTTTAAGAGGACTTAAAATAGTTTTAAGATTAAACTCAAGTAATACATTAAACATAAAACAAAATTCATATGTACTTTTAATTTAATTTTAGTCTTTTATTAGGTCCTAAATTTGAATATAAAAATTTATATACATATGTTCTAACTTTATATTCAGTGCCAAACACCTTTATTCAACTAATGATTAAGTCTGGGCCACACAGCTATAAAACCAGAGAACACATTAAGTATATTTCCTTAAAGTTTCTATTTTTATTTTTGGAGCTTGACTAAGAACTTATTATTTCCACATTGCCTTGAATAATCATTTTGCTTAAATTACTTATTTTAACTATTCCATATTTTTTAATTCCATGTCAATGAACTAATGTCTTTCTTCTTTTTTTTTGATAAATGTTTATTTTCTAAACACATGTATTCCCCAGCCATAAGTAACCATTCACCGTACTTTTGAGAATATTTGGTAAAACAGTTACTGTTTACAAATTTGTTTTGGGATTCTGACTTTATTGGTAGCTATAAAAGTGACTTCTGGGTGTTTTGTTCAGATTTGACTTTTACACATGCATTTCCTTTTAACTGTTTGCCTTTTGTGATCAGATGTCTAGAGTTCTATGTTAACCCTTCAGTTTTAGATGCTGTATCCTCATCAATCTCTCAATTTTCAAAGAATGATTAGCATTTCTTGGAATATGTCTTGCAGTGTTACTTGATTTCTTGAATATGTCAGGTAGGTATGCCTCACTTCCAAATGTATTATTAAACTGTAAAAAGGCAGAAAATTATAGTCTCATAGTAGTCTCTGCTTGGTGATTTTGTAGAATGAATGAACTACACTCAAGAGTTTTTTCAATGACGAATAGAAAGAAGAGAATGTCTTTTTGGAGCCAACTTCCTTTTTAAGAAACTGTTGAATAATGTTTACTGCATAAAGCTAAGCCCTTTATACATGTTAACGCATTTGACTTTTATAATCAGTCTCCTATGTGGTTGGAGTCCTGACTCTGGTATTCACCACCTATATAACTTTAAGCAAGTTAACTCCTCTGAGGGTCAGTATTCTCATCTGTTACAGAATAAAGAAGGTCTCCTCAAAATGTTTTGTGAAGATTAAATAAAATATCACTTGTAAAGTTCCTGGCACATAACAATCATTTTTCTCTGTATTATAGATTTTCCTAGAAACCATTAGATATGTAAATGGAGAATGAATGTATTTTTAACACTCCAAATCTTTCATTTATACAAGGTCTGAGAGAGTTTGCTGATTTGCATAATGGGTTATCAGTCAAGGTTGATTAGAACAAGGAAGAGAACAGCCTAATCTGAAAACCTTAAAGTATTGGTGGGCCAATGGGAGAGCCAAAAATGGCATTGCCAAGAGAAAGAATTTGTGGGGTGCCTGGGTGGCTCAGTCGGTTAAGTGACTAGCTGCAGCTCAGGTCATGCTGTAGGTTCATGGGTTCGAGCCCCACATCAGGCTCTGTGCTGACAGCTAGCTCAGAACCTGGAGCCTGTTTCAGATTCTGTATCTCCTTCTCTCTCTGACCCTTCCCTGCTCATGCTGTCTCTCTCTCTCAGAAATAAATAAAACATTAAAAAAAATTTTTTTAAAGAGAAAGAATTTGAAAGAATTAGTATGCTTAGTTAGCAGAGCTCCAGGTGACAACTAAGTGAGCCCTGCACAGCGTTTCTGTCCGTTACCTCTCCTTTCTCAGTTTCTAGCCCTGAAAAGATCTCAAGTGGTAGTTAGAAGTTTGGGGGAATTGGTGAAAGAGAAAAGTCTACAGCATGAATCTCCAGCCTTCCAAAAGAGAAGTCAAACACTTTAAGTTAAATTATTTATAATCTAAATAAACTTTAGAATTCTCATATAAGGTGGAATGGACACTTTATTGCCTTACACAAAGAGGCTTGCAGTGATCATGAAAACTATAAATACTTCCTCAAATTTTACCTAAAATGAGTGCAAATCTTGGAGCAGATTTGCAATGACAGTGGTAGGAAAAAGAAAATTATTTTCTTGTTTTGCATCCTACTATATCCAAATCATCCAATAAACTACTAGGTTACAATTCAATTACCTAAATTGTTACTTAATTTATAATTTCTTTGTAATCGTAGAATAGGGTAAATATTTATTATAAGCTTTTAAGTGTTATAGGTGAGGTAGACACCTATGGAGCAGATTCATGCCAGGTGCAGAGAACTAGCCCTACTTTGAGAGTTGACATCCTTCTGTCTTTGGTACCAAGGGTTGAAACTTAATTGTTATGTATACTATGTCAATATCTATATATTTATGATATGTTTATAAGTGAGTAGACTGAGGAGAATTTCAGCTTTCTGGAGGTTAATACAAAAGACATGTTAAGAGGTTACTGCAATAATGCAGGAAGGAGAGATAAGTACCTAGGAAAGTGTAATTAATGAAAAAAGAAAGGAAAAAATATAATTGAGAGATACTTTGCAGGAAAACTTATAATAGTCACTAATTGATAAAGAAATGAAGGAGAAGGAATAGTTTTAAATGACTTCAAGGTTTCAAGATTTCTTAGTTAATTGTGTAACAAGAATGCCTTCTGTAGTGAAATGACTCATTTCCAAGAAAAATAATTTTGCACCTGTAAAAGCTTAATCTCTGCTTTCTGACCCTGTTATGCTCTGGTGGGCTTTGCAGTGCCAAGGGTTTGGGGATAGGGCATTAGATGAAGAGAGGTCTGGTTCTTGGTCATCATCTATTGGTGCTAGCATCTGTAAAGACAGCTATATTTCCATATGCTCTTTGCCCTGTCACCATTCTTTTTTTTTCTTTCTGTGCAAAAGACCATCAGGATAACTAGGGCTTACTGCTATATCCATATTACTCTTGGACACATGAGAAACTGAACTTTTCTGCCTCCACAAAGCACAGTAGGATGCACAGGGATGCTTAAGACTCATATTCACAAGGGTCTCTATAAGAAACAAATGGCACATTCAAGTTAATGTATTTCAGAGAGAATTTTTTTACACAGGAAGTAATTCTAAAGATGTGGTGAGTATAAGGAGATCGCAAGGGATAGTCCAGGTACACAGAGCTAGTAGCAGACCCTAAAAGAGAGAGTACAAAGAGGACACCAGAACCTAGAAGGGGAGACAATTAGGAAGTGAGGCTGACTTGAAAGGAGGAGTGATCATTCAGGGGATGCAGCCAACCTCAGGTGACTCTTCAGGAAGGGATTCAGTGAAATAAATATCCTGACATCACACTTTTTTTTCATTTTCTTCTGTAGTTCCCATTGGTCAAATCCCACTAGAACCAGTAAGGAAAAAGCAAAATAGAAAGAAGAGGAGAGTGAATCTGGAGGGGCAAATGGAAGATATCTGGCATGAGATATCAGGCATATCACCTTAGAATCACCTTTGGTGATGTTTTCTCTATTGACTCTTACTCTACTGAGTCCAAGGTGTTTGCTTGTTCATGTGTTTGTTTTACCATATTTGCCAGTTTTTAGGCTATATTGGAGACAGGAGCTCTTTATCCTTCAAAACTATCCGAGGTTCCTTCTCTGGGCTTGGAATGTCAAAGGTGGTTCATTTATTCTTCAGGAAAACTAATATCTTTGGGGCACCTGGGTGGCTCAGTCAGTTAAACGTCCAACTCTTGATTTTGGCTGAGGTCATGATCTCACGGTTCATGGATTCAAGCCTGTGTTGAGCTCTGTGCTGACAGTGTGGAGCCTGCTTGGGATTCCCTCTCTCCTTCTCTCTCTGCATCTCCCTTGCTCACTCTCTGTGTCTCTGTCTCAAAATAAATAAACTTAAAAAACATAATTTTAAAGCACTTTCATTCTGCTGTTTTCTTTGTCCCTTTACTTATAAGCTTTTATTTCTGATCAGTTCTTATTACTCCCATCTGATGATTATTAAAAAGTAAGCAAGCATCAATTAGCTCCAGATGCATATATTATAACTGTACCAGAGAAACTTGACAGGGTTGAACAAAACAAACCCAGAGTGGTGACAGAGGCAGGGACTCTGAATAAAGGGTTCATGGAAAGCAGGACCCTTAATTCAAAACATCTGAGTACAATCAGTGTTGCATATGGCATTTAAATAACTCTTTGACTTCAGAGATGGACAGACTTAGACCCTGGGCTACATCATTAAATCTGTACTGAATTAAAGCAAATATCTTATTCTTCATTCTTATTCTCTACCATACCTTTTCTCCACAAAGGTCACTTATTTGGGTGGTGGCAAAACCATGTCCTCTATGTGTGAGACCCAGAGGATTCTGTCAGACATCTTTTAGTACTTTCCTGTCCATTGTAAAAATTAACAAATAATCCTAGCAATCCACAACAACAGAAGAGAGTCACCCATCAGGAATGAAGATTTGTATTTGTCTACTGAGTAAAGAATTCAGTCTAGCTGATTTTCTGCTTGAGAACAAAAGACACGTAGGTAGTGAAAGAAGGAAATGATAAAATACCACCTACAGTTTTGCTTTATTGCGCACTGGTGGCCACGATTGTGCCTCAGTGAACACTACTGAAATGTTGATTGGAAGTGGTGGCATAATCCTTGTCCCTCTTCCCTAATCTCGGGGGGGAAAGCTTTCAATATTTTACCATGAAATATGTTTGCTATAGATTGTGTTAGAAGGTCTTTATTATGTTAGGAAGTTCTATTCTAGTTTGCTAAGAGTTTTACAAGGAATGGGTATTAATGTTTGAAAAACATTTTTATTCTGTAAATACTGAGATGACCATAGACCTTTTCTTTTTTAAGTTATGGGGTATATTAACATTGGGTTACTTTTGAGTGGTAATCCAGCCTGGGCTAATTCTCTCATGGTTGTAGTATATTCTTTTTAAATATCACTGCTTTCAGTTTGCTAATATTTTGTTCAGCATTTGAGTGTGTACGTTCATGTAGGAAATAGATCTGTGAATTTCCTTTCTAACAATGTCTCTGTCAAGTTTGGGTATCAAAGTTAGGATAGCCTCGACAGAAGTTGGGAAGAGTTTGTATCTTTCTGTTTTCTGGAAGACATCGCACTAGATTGATGTCATGTTTTCCTTAAGTAAAATAATTAAATGGAAGAATTCACCAGGGATGCTATCTGGGTTTAAGCCTTTCTTTGCAGAAAGGTACTTAAGTAGGGGATTTTATTTCTTTAATTGATGTTGGAATATTCATATATTTTATTTCTTCCTGTTTTGGTAATTTGTATTTTTCAAGGATTTCATTCATTTTATCTAAAATTTTCTATGGGTATAAGTGTTTATAATATTCTGATTGTCTTTTAAAGTTATTAGATATATGTATAGATATATGTTAAGTTACTAGATACATGTAGAGATGTGCCCTTTTACTTAGAGTCCTGATGAGTTATGTCCCTCCTTCCAGATCAATTCTGTTAGGAATATTTCAGCATTATTAGTTGTTTGAAAATAACTCTGATTATTATTTTTCTCTATGCATCGATTTCTGCTCTTATATTTATTATTATTTAAAAAAATTAATGTTTGTTTATTTTTTGAGAGAGAGAGCATAAAGCAGGGAGGGGAAGAGAGAGAGAGGGAGACACAGAATCTGAAGCAGGCTCCAGGCTCTGAGCTGTCAGCACAAAGCCTGATGTCATCCTAAACCCACCAACCTTGATATCATGACCTGAGCTGACGTCAGACGCTTAACTGACTGAGCCACCCAGATGCCCCTTATTATTATTTTTATAGTCTTTTTGGGTTTGGAATTCTATTCTTTTCCTAGGTGCCTGAGTTACATGATTAGAGAATTGATGTTCAACTCTACAGCATTACATTTTCTTCTAAGCACTGCTATGGATACAATCCCCCATTTTCAATATGTTCTGACTTCACTCTAGTTCAACTCCAACTAAATTTACAATTTTAATTTCACATATTCATATATATATATGAGTCACTTATAATGCTATTTCTTAAATTTCCAAACATTAAACAATTTTCTAGTTCTCTTTTTGCCTTTATTTTTAACTTAGTTCCATTGTACTCAGAAAACATATAATACATGATTTGATGTATTATACAGGCTTTGAAATTTGTCAAGACTGTTGTATCAGCATTGACAGCATTAATTTTCATTAATTATCCATTTGTATTTGCAAAAAAGTTAATTTGGTCATTGTTAGATGCAATGTTATATATATGTTAATTAGATGAAGTATATGAATTGTATTACTAGGTGTATATCCTTATGGATTTTTGGTTTACTTCCTTCACCATCTACTAGGAAAAAGTATAAAATCTCTTGTATGATTTTGGATGTGTCTATTCTTCCTCTCATTCTGTCAATTTTTTCCTTTTTTATTTTCAAGCTATGTGATTGAGAGCACACACAAATTTAGAGCTGTTTTATCTTCCTGGCAGATTAACCTCCTCATGTTGGCTGTGTTATTATGAAATGTCTATCTTTAGCTCTAATATTATTTTATCAGTTAAAACATCCATTATCTAATAGGATAGTTACACTGACTTTCTTTTGGTTAACATGTATGTAGTATATATTTTTCCACTCTTTTACTTTAAAAATTTGTCTTTAAGTTGTGTTTCTGGTATGCAACATATAGTTTTCCCTTAATCTGTCTGCAGATATAGTATTTTAAGTTCAGCATTTAGTCCATTTACATTTAATATAATTATTGACACAATTGGGTTTTTATCTGTCATGTGATTAATAGTTTCCATTTGATCCACCTGTTTTATGTCCTATTTTCTCAGCTTTGCTTTCACATTTTGGATTAATAAAATAAAACTTATTATTTCATTTTCCCTACTATTAATTTATCAGTGATACTTTTTAAAAACTAGTTTATACTTTTCTTCAGCTGTTACTAAATTATAAAAACATTGGTCCATGTCTTGTAACAAATGATTACATTCCTACTTTTATAATTGTGCTAAAACTCTGAAATACTTTACTGCCCTTTATTCCTATTCCATTTCCACATTGATGGCATAGATTTTATTTCTACATACATTTTATACTACATTAGATGTAATATTATATTTTGTTAATCAAATCTGTTCATATTTACTCACATTTATGCCATCCATTTCTCTTCAATCCTTCTTACATTCCGGTGTTTCCATCTGGGTTGATTTTGTTTCTACCTGAGAACTTTTCTAAGATGACATAAGGTTTCTCTATCATGCTCTTTACTTCATTCTGAGCCTTCACCATTAGTGCCTTTGAGCATATTTCTACCAGTGTTTTCAATGAATTTTAGTCTTTTTTTAGCATGTTCTTCAAAATGCTCCCAGCCTCTACCTTTACCTAATCCCTAAGCTACTTCTACATAGTTAGGTGCCCTGTCTCAGTACCCAATCTGTATTGGTTTTCTATTGCTCTGGCAACAAATGATCACAAAGTTAGTGGCTTAATAACACAGATTAATTATCCAGAGATCAGGAATCCAAAATGGGTCGGCAGTGCCATCATCTGTTTCCCTGTCTTTTCCAGCTTTCCAAGGCTGCCTGCATTCCTGGCCTTGTGGTGCCTTCCTCCATCTTCAAAGCCAGAAACAATATTTCCTGGCTCTGACTCTTTCTTCCATAAAACACCTCTTCTGACTCTAATCCTGCTGCCTTTTTCTCAATCACAAGGACTACTGTGAGTCCATTGTGATTATCAGGATAATTCAGAATTATCTATCCATCTCAGGGTGCATAATTGACAAGTGAGCTATCATATCCACAAGTTTTGGGGATTGAAATGTGGGCATCTTTGGGTGGCTTTTATTCAGCTTAACACATGCACCTAATTTGGGAGTATAAATTTCAGGCTCTGAATACTACAGAATTTTGAATTTTTACATTTAAGACACTTCTTTTTCCCCACTTAAGCTATTACTTATGTTCTGAAATGCTAAGGCCAACATTGATTTATTTTTCCTTCGTATTTCTGCTGCAGCCTTCCTTCTTTCAGGCAGAAATGGCAGAATGCTCTAGGGGCTGGTAGGGCCGTGGAGTACAATGGAATGAAAATCAGACACATCCTTCAATATCTCAATATATCCCACTATATTTGCATTTCTTTTTCATGCTGTAGTCTTATAATTTTTCTCTCCAAAATGTCTATTCTTCACCTTTTACATTGGATACGTTTAAAGGATTTAATCCAGGATAGTGTTAACTAAACTAATAGAATCATGTAGAAAGAGGCTTCTATTAGTTTTGGAATAAAATGAAGAGAAAGAATGCTTTCATTAAAAGGTGACTTCTAGGGTACAGAAAAATAAATACAAAAGACAACAAAATATCACTGTCTAGTCTTTCCGGATAACATACTTAAGCAATTTTATGTTTGAAGCATAACTTTGGTATTTAGTGTTTCTACCGATTGATAGTACTGCTCGTTAATAGCTATATATTCTAGTTAGGTTTTAGCATGTTCTGCTAGTTAAGATGCCATGAGGTTCTTCTATTTAGTTGAACAATCATATTTGGACATTTCTTCCTTTCATATAAAAGTCATTCTCTGGAAAGATATTTTTAACTGAGGCAAGCTCTCTAGCAGAAAAATGAAAGTATAGTTTTGACACCTTTGCCACAATCAAATGATTTTATTATTTATTTATTTATTTTTTAATGTTTTATTTATTTCTAGGAGAGAGAGAGAGAGACAGTGTGAGCAGGGGAGGGTCAGAGAGAGAGGGAGTCACAGACTGAAACAGGCTCCAGGCTCTGAGCTGGCAGTCAGCACAGGGCCCGACGCGGGCTCGAACCCACGAACCGCGAGATCATGACCTAAGTGAAAGTCGGACGCTTAACCGACTAAGCCACCCAGGCGCCCCGCAAATGATTTTAAAAGATTGCTTTAGAACACTATTAGGAGAAAATCAACTGTGTGAGGCTGTATAGAAAAAACATATTTTAAGTCTTCTAGAGATTATGGAATTTGGCACAGATGAGGAAACAGATATGTAGTCGGTGGTTTTTGTGCCTATAATCCATGGAGCTCTGAGAATTTCATGGAGGGGCCTCAGAGACTGCCGCAAAGAGTAAAGGGTCAAACAGGCCAGTTTTCAACCAGAGCGTTCCGTTTTATCTGATTTATGTGTTAGTTCTGGATACCCTTTGTGTGAACAAGGGCTCTTTTTTGGCTGAAAAAATTGGATAGGAATTGCATCAAATAACTTGGCCTAAATCCTCGTCAGCGAGGGGCGGGGCCAGGAGTACATCCTAGTCATTTCATTCCTTTGCTCAAATCTCTTCAATAGCTCCCTGTCAACTTCAAAATAAAATATATACTCTTTCACCACGGCATGCACATTCTTGCTGATCTGACTCTTGTCTGCTGCTTTAGCTTATTTCCTGCTCTGCAGTCTTCTTAATACCCTGAAGACTGTCCACAAGTTATGTATTATACCCGGGGTCTCCATCCCTGCTCTCTTGATACCGGCAAGCTTCATAACCTTTGAGATTTTTCAATTCCTGTGTCCATGTACCTCATTAAGGTTTAGGACTCTGTTCTGTACTCCCATAGAGTCCTTTATGTGCTCTATTATGGGACTTTGAATAACATATCAAAATTGTTGTTTTGTCTTTCTCATCCAATTAAACTGTTCACACTTCTTTTTCTAAAGCTTTCATCTCTGAATCCCTAGTGCTGAGCATAAGGATTGGATCAGTTTGATGATTAAACAGGGAAATCCCAATTTATTTCTTCCTCCTCTATTCCATGGTATGAAGAAATGTTCCTGTGGTATGAGAAAGTAGGATGGTCACCTGAGCCAGCACATACAAACCCTGGGGTAATATACTAGGAATCTCACACAGAGAGTCCTGACATGGAGGCTTTTTTTTCCAGGAAGCAACTTTATTTGTGCCGGCATGACTCAGTTGGGTTCGTACCCCAAGAGCTGAGCCCAGAACGCCACATGGCATAGTTTTTATATATTTTTTACTTGTTTGTCTCCCATATAGGATAACACACAAGCACGCAGTCTGATTAAGTGGTCTCATATTACAAGGTCATAAGGGATGTGACGTAAGTGTATAACCAGATTGCCTTGAGGGTTTTTGTTTGTTGTTTGTTTGTTTTCCCCATTCCTTAAGGAGGGGAGCCTACCACAATTCTAGCAGCTAGATTCAAGAGGTAGCACCAGGAAGGAAACCTGTAACTCCCAACTGGCATTAAAGAGTCCATAAATACACTTATTATTTATTTAATTAAATAGGTTAGCTCATATTTATTAAATATTTTCTGTATAGTCCCAGACACTATTTTAAGAACTGTGGATACAGCAGTGAAACATAGAGACCAAATGGAAGCTTCCCTTGGAGCTTCCATTCCAGTGAAGGTAAGATAGATAATCAGTCATTACTTACATAATATGTCAGCGATAAAACTTCTGAAGAAAAATAAAGCAGGGTGAGGTAGATAGAAAGTAAATAAGAAAGGAAGTTGATCTATTTATTATAGAGTGATGTTAAGAAAGATCTCCCTGACAAGAAGAGGGATGTGAGCTGAATAAAGTCTGAAGAAAGTGAGATTGATTCATGCTGGTAGTTGTGGGAGGACTACTCCAAGCAGAAGGAACATCAAGTTCAAAGGCCCTGAAGCAGAACTGTGGTTGAGAAAGAGGAAGGAAACCAGTGTCAGTGTGGCTGCAGCAAAGTAAACAAACAGAGAAGGGAGACAGAGAGGTCAGATGTGCTATGGAACATGACCTGATAAGTCATGGTAAGAATTTTGGTTCTTATTCTGCTACAGTGGGAAGTCATTGTAGCATTTTGACTGGAATTTTAATCTGCTCTGATTTTGATCTAGGGGATCTCTGTATGTAGAAGATAAGGAGGCAGAAGTAGGAGGAAGGACACAAGTTACCAGTCTGTTGTAATAATGTGGGTAAGAGATGTTGGTGATTTGAACCAGAGTGTGAAGAGTGGAAATGGTGAGGAGTGGCTGAATTCTGGATACATTCAGGAAGTATAGCTGGCTTGTGGTTGGACTGGATGTAAAATGTGAGAGAAGGGAAGAGACAAATATGACCCTTAACTAATGGGAAAGACATAGTTTATTACTAAAGTGGCGAAGACTGTTAAAAGAGCAGATTTGGGAGGAAAACCAAGACATTTATTCTAGATACAATAAAATGATTATTAGAAATCCATGAGGAGATATTAAAAGTGAAGCTGAATATTTAAGGCTTGATTTCAGAGGCACATTCAGGCAAGAGTGATAAAAGTGAAATTCGTCAGAGTGTAGACAGTATTTACTGCCATGACTGGATGAGATCAGTGTAGAAGTAACCCTCACAAGGGGAGTTCCAAGGCCTGACTGTAGGGAATCAGGAAGATGAATAAGGACCAGCAAACGAGAGTGAGAAGGAGAGGCAAGAGGGAAAAACTAAAACCAGTGGTGTCTCAGATGGAAAATAAAATAAATTTTTTTAGGAGGGGGAAGTTGATTAACCATGTTAAAAGTTGTTATGTCACAGAGAATTGTCCATTGGATTTGGCAACTTGGGGTGAATTGGTGAAGTAGTAGGGATAGAAGTTTCATTGGAGTGGATTCAAGAGAAAATTGAAAAAAAAATTGGGTCTTGAGAAGCTTTTCTATAAAATGTGGAAGGGAACACTGGATAAAGGAATTTATTTATTTAGTTTGTAATTTAAGTTGAGAGGTCCTATAGCAGATCTTTAATTCAGCCTAAAGATGTTAATAGATTGCTGGCTGAAATCTTTGGAACTGGTAACTGGGTCTCTGAGGATGTAAGATACTGTATAGTTCTGTATCAATAGGGAGTGTGGTAATAGGCAAGCTATGTGGAGGATAATGGGATTCCTGGATCAGGCACACATTTAAAGCAAGACTGGGAAGGAAAAGCACTGATGACAAGCCACCTGACAGTTTTTATTTTTTTCCTTATTGCTGCCTTTGCAAGGGGCCCAATTTCCCTATCTGTGAAGAACCAAGTTTCCTAAAGATGCCAGGCTGTTGCTGCATGTCAAGAGCACTCCACATTGCACTGGAGATGACTGCAGGTGTTAGGGAGGTGCACACTTTACAGTAGCTACTGCTCTTCAGGAGCACCATCAAGTACATCTTCAGTTTGAATTGATGTTGACAAACATTGAACTCATAGATTGAGTCCCACAGACTGTAAATATAACCCATGAGCAATATTCCTGAGATTTCCTACCTTTGAGATTTCTGTTTTTAATTAAAGATTTCAAAGATAATACTTTGCTTTTTAAATTGAACTTAGCATTTCTCAGCATTTGGGGGGCCAAAAAAGGAAAGAAAACCATAATGGTTAAAAGGTCACCTATCTTCGTGGTGAGTTCAAAGCAGCACCCAAGAATATCCTTATTTCCAAGGTGGGAAATGATCAATTCCTGACACGTTCCTGTAGGCAAACTTGTCACTGTGGTTCAGAGACTTTTATACCTGCCTGTCTTCTCCTGTTCTTTTCATCATTTTGCTGCACCATTATCTTGGCCTCTTGCCACCTTGTTGAACCAATAGCTCATTCTTCCATTTTACTTGTACGGTTTATCCCAGTTTGGCTCCACACCCAGCTCTCCCTGCTTTTAATTCACCTGGACTCTGATTTACTCTCTGGGCCAAGTGAGAGACTGGGTGCCAATCTTAAATTTAGGGGTGTTAATCTTGGATTCTTAACAACTTCTCTGAGATTTCATGATATAGGAAGTCTAGAGTCAGGAGATCAAGACAGGATGCTGCTAAAGAGCTGGAGGCTATAGAAGCAGGGCGGAGGAAGTAGTAAGGCAGGACTCTATGGAACTTTCTGATTCTACAGCCTGCAGAGTAGCTCCTTTGAGCATGGTTCCCAAAGCCTGCCTTTGGGATTCAAAGGAATATCTTTAGAGTAAACATGATCAACTATGATTTACTCTTCCCTTAAACTCTCTAAATTTACCTCTTCTGCTATCTTGCTCACAGATAGATATTACTTTGGAATGCAAAGTGATGAACGACTTTGCTGTAAGTAATAACACAAGGTATTTATCTTTTTAGTTTTTTTTTTTTTTAGGTAAACAGGGATGTAGTAGGCATGCTCTACCTGAAGCAATACATTTTTGAATATATAATTTTGTGTCTAGTTTGCAGTTATTTGCAAATTTGCAGAAATTTGGGTTATAAATTTCTCCTGAAATTATACTAGATAGGTGGCCTCTTAGACTGTCAGTAGTTGTATCTGACCAATATCTCTCAAACCTTTTTGATTATAAGGCAAATAATTCATCAGCTACCTACCATGCATGGCTTTATGTGCTAGTGAATAAACAAAGACTTGGAGACAATAAAAATGAAACAAGTCAAAATGATAAATAAAAAAGAAATGTAACAGTAGTTCTACAGATATCTAGCAGCAATCGGTAACCATCAACAATGGAGGAAAACACTGAAAATTGACTAATAAAAGGTTCATTCCCATATTATGGAAAATCCTGTTACCTGAAAATGTGAGCGCTAAATATGAATTGTATTGTTAGGTGATGGGGGTGTTAGAATCTTTAGTAGACTACACAGTGTGATGCCTCAATAAACTCATGCTGTAATTTTAGTTAATATGCAGACTTTACAGCTCATTTAGTTGGTTACTAGTAAGAAGGTCTCAGTCTTTTAGTGCCTAGAAATGTAACCGGCACCTTGTAGGTTTTTGATTAATATTTATAAAAGGGATAAAAGAAAAAATAAATAAATTAAAACTTAAAACTATGGAAATTTGAGTTTTACTGGTAAGAAGCAAATAAAATACAGGAGTTAGTCTTATCTTAGACACGTTTTAGCTAAATCAGGAAAAGCTAAATTGGGATGTGAGCTCAGGAGTGGACTTTATCATGCAAAATTTTATTAAGGAGCAGCCTGGGATCAATATTTGTGGTCAGGAGGGAAAGAATTCAGTTTGGAAAGAGGGAAAAAGTCAAGCTGTGGGGCTGGCTCATCTACTTGGCTTTAAAAGCCATCTGGATTCTGAAACCCTTAAGATCTGAACTCCCCAGCCTAAAACTCTCCTGTATATATCAGACTGTGCATCTGCCTGCCTACTTGATACCTCCACTTGAATGCCCAACAATCATCTTAAACTCATAATTTTTCAAACCAAACTGCCTCATTCACCCTCCAAACCAGCTTCACGGGAAGCCTACCTCACTTCGTTTAATATCACTCCATCCTTCTAGTTGTTCAGATAAATACTGTGCCATTATATTTAAGTGTTGTCTAATTCTCTTCCCACATTCAGTATGTCAGGAGATTCCTGTTGAGTTTGTCATCAAATATATACAGAATTTGATTATATATCATCATCTCCACTGCAACCACCATCCCCTCTTGTCTGGATTGCCGTAAAAACTCCTTTTACTGTGTCTTCCTGATACTACTCTGGAGCCCCTAGAATCTTTTCTTAGTAAAGCAGCCAGAAATAGCTATTTTATTAAAAAAATTTTTTTACATGTGTTTATTTTTGACACACAGAGTGAGACAGAGCATAAATGGGGGAGGAGTAGAGAGAGAAGGAGACAGAATCTGAAGTAGGCTCCAGGCTCCAAGCAGGTGTTCAGCATAGAGCCCGACGCAAGACTTGAAACCCCAAACTGTGAGATCATGGCCTGAGCCAAAGTTGGCCACTGACCAACTGAGCCACCAGGTGCCCTCAGAAGTTAACTATTTTAAAATGTAACTTAGATTATGTCAATCTTCTACATACAAATCTTCAAATGCTTTTATTTTTACTAGAGAGAAATTCTACAAATAACATTTGGGCTGCTGAATCATCTGGTCCGGATACTTGCTTAAATGCAAATTACTGGGTCATACTCACAGATCTCCAGAAGGTTTTCTATGCATTAGAAGAAAAACATAGGAAAATTTTAAGGAGGAGATAGAACTTAGATGACGGGCTGAATCTGTATCAGGAATAAAAGATGGAAGAGGATAGAAAATATCTGCGCTTTGGGGTAAACCAGCAGATTGTTCATAATTTTCCTGCTGATACCAAGAGGTAGATGAATATGCTGGGCAATCCCAATCTGTATTTCATGAAATCAGACTTGGGACCCTATAAATGATGTGGATATGCCAAACCAGACTTTCAAGAAAACTACATCCACAACATTGACAAGAGATGTCCATGGTGCAGACCATCAGTGAACTGATGTATACATTCTTTCTCCATCTCACACTGGGGCAAAATGTATTGCTAGAGTTGTACTTTTCTTGGCCTGGAGGGCCAACACAGTCCCTGCATCAACATCTAGGTCAAGGGGCACCTGGGTGGCTCAGTCAGTTAGGCGTCTGCCTTCAGCTTAGGTCATGATCTCCTGGTTTGTGAGTTTGAGCCCCACATCAGTCTCTGTGCTGACAGCTGAGAGCCTGGAGCCTGTTCGGATTCTGTGTCTCTTTCTCTCTCCGCCCCTACCCCACTTGCTCCTCTGTGTGTGTGTGTGTGTGCGTGCTCTCTCTCAAAAATAAACATTAAAAAATAGAAAACAACAAAAAACCCATCTAGATCAAGCCCACTGATCTGTCACTTTATATTTAAATATCAACTGAATAAAAACCAAAGACTATTTATCCTCTCCCTTTTTACTTCCAAAAAAATGCTGTATAAGCATGTGGTATTTATAGTTAGCATACCGTATACAGTTTTAATTGTACATTTGTAAATGACATGTATTATATTATTGTTTACATACATCAAAGTATTGGGGAGACTTGATAATGTTTTTATATTTTTATATTATATTATTTATATTTTTATATTTTTATTTCCTGAGCATTAGAAAATACAGAGATTAAATATGTTCTGATGTTTCTTTCTTTCACCTTCCTTCCTTTTCTTTTTTGATTATTTTTATGAAAGTTACAACTGCTGGAGTTTTGGCCATCACTCATTCTCCAGTTTTTTTTTTAATTTTTTTTTTTTCTGAGAGGGAGAGACTGTGTGAACAGGGGAGGGTCAAAGAGAGAGGGAGACACAGAATCCAAAACAGGCTCCAGGCTCTGAGCTAGCTGTCATCACAGAGCCTGACACGGGCTCGAACCCAAGAACCGTGAGATCCTGACCTGAGCCGAAGTCGGATGCTTGACCGACTGAGCCACCCAGGTGCCTGACTCATTCTCCAGTTTTATTTAGATTTGCCACAAAGATAGTTGACATGAGCAGCATATAATATGTTGCTTTGAATGGCAAGGAAGTGCATCTTCTGAATGTGATTAGTAAAACAGTTGAGGATTTTTGCCAAGAGACATTCCTCAGAGATGTTCCTTTCCTTTGAAAATGCCTTGCAAAGAATGCTGACTTTAATGTATGCCAAGACCCACTGACACGGTCCCTACCTGAGGATTCCAGAATAAATCTAATTAAGCTGTGTCAGGACTGTCCCAATGCAGAAATTGTCATAGCGAAATAAATGTAGGAAGAAAAAATTTTTCTTGGCTTCTTTTTTGAAGTGCTTTTCAAATAATTTTTAACTGAGGTATAATTGACATATAGCACTGTATTCATTTCAGGCATATGACATAATGATTCGATATTTATATATGTTGTGAAATGATCACCACAGTAAGTCTAGTTAACATCCATTCCATACATAGTTACGGATTTTTTTCTTGTGATGATGACTTTAAGATTTACTCCCTTAGCAACTTTCAAATATGCAATACAATATTATTAATTATGGTCACCATGCAATTCATTGTATCCCCATGACTTATTGTATAACTGAAAGTTTATACCTCTTGACCCTCTTCATCCATTTTGCCCATACTCAGTCCCCCACCTCTGACAATTACCAATCTTCTCTCAGTATCTATGACTTTATTTTTAATTCTACATATAAGTGAGATCGTACAGTATTTGTCTTTGTCTGACTTATTTCACTTTGCATAATCCCCTCAAGGTCCATTGATGTGTGGCAAATGGCAAGATTTTCTTCCTTTTGTGGCTGAATAGTATCCTATTGTATACATATGCTACATCTTCTTTATCTGTTCATCCATTTTTGGACATTTAGGTTGTTTGTATATCTTGATTATTGTAAATAACACTGCAATGATTAGGGGATACATGTATCTTTTTGAATTAGAGTTTTCATTTTCTTCATTTCCCCCCCAAATCCTCAGAAGTAGAATTGCTGGATTATATGGTAGTTCTACTTTTAACTTTTTTGGGAAACCTCCATATTGTTTTCCATGGTGCCTACCCAATTTATATTCCCACCAACAGTGCACAAGGGTACCCTTTTCTCCAAATCCTTGCTAACATTTATTTCTTCACTTTTTGATTCCAGCCATTCTGACAGGTGTAAGATAGTATCTCATTGTGGTTTTGATTTTAATTTCCCTGATGATGAGTGATGGTGTACATATTTTCACATACTTATTGGCCATCTGTATGTCTTTTCAAATAATTAACTTAAAAAGGAACTTGTTTTATCAATGTGACATCTACAAAGGAATACTTCAAACATTTAGCTTCCTAAGTTAATAATTCCCTAAAGTTTGAAAGGTTGCATATTAATATTATAGCAAATAAATATAGTATCCTATATTAATGTCTAATGTAGAATATTAGATATATATTTAAGAATTCCCTTCCTGATGTTATTGAAAATATTGAACTTAAGGGAAACATGGGTGGCTCAGTCGGTTGAGCATCCAACTTTGGCTCAGGTCATAGTCTCACAGTTTGTGCTTTCGAGCCTCACATGGAGCTCTGTGCTGACAGGTCAGAGCCTGGAGTCTGTTTTAGATTCTGTGTCTCCTTCTCTCTCTCTGCCCCTCCCCCATTCTTGCTCTGTCTCTCTCCATTTCTCAAAAATGAATAAATGTTAAAAAAATATTGAGCTTAATTATATTACTATTCATTCATAATACTATTCATTATTTCATTTAATGCTAATTGTGAATTAGAGAATTTCTTAAAAATTCTAAACTATATTATCAGTATGTTATAAGAATTTTTCGGATAAAATGTGTGTTCAGTGAATTAAATAATACTTAGCTTATTTTTTGTACCTCTTTATATAAAGAATATTCAAAATAGCTAAAGATTGTCTGACACCTCTATAGATCCTGGAAACATTTCACTCAATTTTTTTTCTCCTTTAATTGTAAAAGCTTTTATTTTGAGGGAGAAAGAACCTTTTCCATTGTGTACTAGAAGGTATAGCAATATATCAAAAAGGATTGTTATGGATTTCTGAGTCAGTTGCAAAAATTTAAATTAAAAGTCATATAACATAGTGATTAAAGATGAAACAAAAGCCAAATGACCAAAACAGACTACTAAATTTTTCAGCTTATCTTCACAACTGATTTTAGTATCCACAGTCTAAAAATAATGGTTCTGCTTCTTGTTAATAATGATCTTCACTAGCAAAGTGTTAGCTCTAATTTGATCAAGGGCATATAGATAGAAACAATCACCTTGTTTCTGGGATCAGACTCTGGATGGCACATCTTAAGAAAGACCAACGTTGAAGCAGAATATTTCAGTCTCTTCCTCATCTGATTTTACAGAGAAGTATGACTTCTTATTCCAATGGCCAGGCAACATTCTGCAATCTACTGAAACCATAACAATAAACTCTTAAAATTTCATGTCAAAGCATAGCACCTAAGGCTTCATGATGAGCATGTAGGAAGAGGTGGCTTGTGTGTTAAGATAACAAAAACAGTAACACAAATCTGCACGATTTCTTACTCCTTGTAGAACTTTTTCGAAGAGATTCCTGTTCCAAAGGAAGTGTCTTTTACATTGCAGAGATTAAATAAGAATTGTGCTATGAATAAATAAGACTAGGGTAAATTCAGATTGGAGACTTTTTGTGGGTATGAAAACCAGTGTAGAGGGAAGAACATGGAAGTGCATGTCCGGTGACCTGGGTCCTGGCAGACCCTAACCCTAACCAGCTATGTGTCCTGGATGCATTCATATAAATCTCTGTGCCTAAATGGCATAAGAAATTCTTTCTAAGTGTATCATTTTGGGTATTCTAAAATTTTTAGAAAATAAATTTCATATCTAGTGGGATATTTGCAAGATGAAACACATAAGAGTTATACAAATTTAGCTTTTTCCCTGCATCAAATTATTTCTTCAGTTACAATAGCAGAGGAGAGGGAACCAAATTACTGGAAAACTGTTAAAGCGACTGCCTTTGCATATATCCTAATGACATATTGCGTAGAAGACCTATAAACTATTAATAGAGGTCTCTTAAAGTTAAACCATGGGTTTTTAAGTTCTCACACCAAAATATACCTTTAAAATAAACATATGTGCAGGAAAGCATAGTTGTATGATGAGATAGTGTCAAACTATTTTGGTACTAACCAATTGGATGAAACCATGGAAATTATTCTTGGAAAGATAGAAAAAGCTAATTCACTTACTGGAGCTGAGAAAAAGTTTATGTATTTGAAAATATTTACTTTTAGGTAAATAATTGAGTAGTTGTTTAAAAATTCAAATGGTATTAAGAGGTCCATTGGGGTTATTTGCCAAGCCATCAATATATTTCCATGTTTTTTCTTTGATACTTCCATTTTCTGTTGTAAAACATCCATTTTCCAGCATTATATGTTTTTTTGCCACTGTTATTTTTCTCTTATGAAATTAGTGATTGTTTAAAAAGTAAACATCTTAGCAATGTTTAACATAGAAAGTGAAAGTCCTCTATAATCTCAACCCCTAGAGAAATCCCTCTCAGCAGGTTAGGTTTGTGTATGTGCCTTCTGGAATGCAGTACATTACAGTACGTTACGCTAATGTTTCCAGACCCAGTTCCAATGTTTGGAAGTCTTCCCCACAGCACCAGGCAATTCTCGAACACTAGCAGGGTATCTGAGGATTTAACTCAATTTTGATACTATTTACCTGGATATAACATCAGATTCCACAGGCTGTGTTTGGTCCCGTAAGACTCTCTCACTCCCCGCCTTAGATGCCAGTCTCCAGCCCCAGGCTTGTGCTTCTGTGCTTACCTGTGCTCTGACCTACTGTCTGAAGACTGGAAGTTCCAATGAATTCCTTCTTAGGTTCCATGAATTTGCTAGAGAGGCCCACAGAAATCAGGGAAACACATTTAACAGTTTATGAAAAGATATACTAAGAATAAGAATTAATAACCAGATGGAGAGCTACATGGTTCCCAAACAGAGGAGTTCTGTCCCCATGGAGCTGGGACCTGGCTCGGTGGCATGTGAATGTATGCTGGTTCCCCAAGTGTGGAAATTCTCTGGATAAAGGGGACCAAAGAGCTGTACTCTTGAGTTTTTGTGGGAGCTTCATTACCTAGTCATGACTGACTAAGTCATTGGCCATTGGCTGATTTAACCCCTGGCGGGAAGGGGACTGAAAGTTTCAACTCTCTAGTCATATGGTTGGTCCTGCTGACAACTAGCCCTGCCTTTGGGTGGGATCCAAAACTTGCTATGATTAATTACAAGACACTCATTTCACCTGGTTTCAGGAACTGTGGATGAAGAGCACATATATCTGAGAAATATTTCTTATAAATCATTAATAGCACTTAATCATTTATTTATATGCTTTGTCATTGAGAGGTTTCCGATAATTATTCAGGTTAACAAAAAAAATTTGAGTAGTACTTAAAATTCATTGCATATGAAAACAACAAAACCCATTTTTTTAATTTGATCTCTTAGAATACTTTACTATTTATGATAGTTAACATTTACTAAACATTTACTATTTTATTTGTAGTTACTGTGCTAAGTACTTTATGTAATTAACTTCTTTACATTCTTTCTACCACCAGATGAGAAAGGTACTGATATTATCACCTCTTTTATTTTGGGAAAATGTAATTTACACACTTTACATTTCACATCTGAAGAGAAGGATACTCTAGACATGTAGCTAGAGGGTAGACTTTAACACCCCTGTCTCACATGCAGAGTCCAGACTTCTTTGCTTCAGACTCTAGTTCCTTTTTTTTAAAAAAACGTATTTAATTTTAGAAGTTTTTATTAAACTCCAGTTAGTTAACATACAGTGTAATGTTAGTTTGGGGTGTACAAGATAGTGATTCAACACTTACATACACACCTGGTGCTCATCACAGCAAGTTCCCTCCTTAATTCTCATCGCCTATTTTTAAAAAAAATTTTTACTGTTCGTTTTTGAGAGACAGAGAGAGACAGAATGTGAGCAGGGGAGGGGTAGAGAGAGAAGGAGACACAGACTCTGAACCAGGCTCCAGGCTCTGAGCTGTCAGCACAGAGCCTGACATGGGGCTTGAACTCATGACCCGTGAGATCCTGACCTGAGCCAAAGTCAGATACTTAATGGACTGAGCCGCCCAGGCGCCCCAGTCCTCATCACCTCAATCACTCTCTCAACCCCTTCCCCTCTGGCAGCCATCAGTTTGCTCTCTATAGTGAAGGGTCTGTTTCTTGGTTTTTCTCTCATTTTTTTCCTGTATGTTCATGTGCTTTCTTTTTTTTCCTTTCTTTAACTTATTTAGTTTTGAGACAGAGAGAGACAGAGCATGAGCATGGGAGGGGCAGAGAGAGAGGGAGACACAGGATCCAAAACAGGTTCTGAGCTGTCAGCACAGAGCCCGATGCAGAGCTCAAACCCACGAACCGTGAGATCATGACCTGAGCCAAAGTGGGACGCCCAACCGATTGAGACACCCAGGTGCCCCTCATTTGCTTTGTTTGTTAAATTACATATATGAGTGAAATCATATGGTATTTGTCTTCCTCTGACTGATTTACTTTGGTTAGCATAATAGCTCTAGTCCCTTTTTGCAGTCCACAAAATTCATCAGTCTTCTACATCCCATTTCCTGAATAAATGAAAATTTCTTGTTTGAACCATGTCTCTCTGCAACCAGATTTTTCACCTAAAGCTCAGATGCTTCCCCATGTTCCAATAAAACAAGCTGCTTAATAGTTTAGTGTATTATTTGGTCTCTAAGCCTTTCTTTCCTCATGTCATCCTTTTATCCATGCCTGTCTCCCCCCTCCTATCAAAAACTATCACAAACCTATTGACTATCGACAGAGAGCCCCATTACCTAGTCATTTATTAAACATTCTTTGGTCACTTTAATAGAAAGAAACTCTTTTTCAGATTCCTAAGAATTTTGCTTTAATACTGTAATGATATTTATCACCTATTACCTTGTTTTAGGATAATTTGTTCACACCCCATTTATACTCTAGCATAGATTCAAACTTTTTGCAATCCCATCTTAAAAATCATCTATTGGTCTACTGCAATTATTTGACTGGAACGTGCTTGATAAAAGCTTATTGAATTCCATTGTTTGCCTGTAGATTGTAGAATACTTTAGGATCAGTGGCTTTGAGGTCAAGAGGAATAATCTTGTATTAGAACTTATTTTGTAACATATCAAGAAGACTGAATGAAGGAGGGGTTGAAGTGGAATATCCGGAAAAAATTATTCCTCTAGAGGTTTATGACTAGTAAACTAGACTATGTTAGCTGGAGAGACAACTATGAAGGAGAAAATTTGAGGGATTTTGTATGGACACTAGTAGCATAATAAAATATAGGGAGAAACATAAGATGACACATTTATTTGAAATAAGTAAGCAGGATGAAGATACTGAACGCTGATTGTAACTGTAGCATCTTAAAGTCCAGGAAAGGTTTGTGCAGAGAGGCCAAGAGAAATAACTTGGCCATTTGGAGTTCTACAAATTACCATAAAATTGCTAATCAAAATGTGCACTAAATGGTGCAAAGTGTAATCTGATTGAGTTGGAAAGGTCTTAACCTCATATTAGCTAAAACAATAACATAAATTGTTTGTAAATCTGTGGAGTGAATGTTTTAGATCACTTTAGAGCTGGAAGAGATCTCAGAAATCTAAAATTTAGGCCAAGAGCTTCAATTTCCTGATGAGGCCAGAAAGAATGTTTAGTATAGTTCTGGTCAGTTCAGTTGAGTGTCTCTTCAGTGGCAGATAGGTGTCTAGAAATTGAGCATCTAAAGGTGAAAGAAAAACCCAACTCTTTTCTTTCTCTCAATGTAAAACAGGTATATTAACAGATACATTGAAAGCAAAGTAGAATTATGATGAAGGCAGGCAAGGTTTATAATAGCAGTATAGAATCAAAGCCTGATCTGGCTTTGGGATGAAAGGAGCTGGTGCTCAAGAAAAACCCCTTGGGAAAGCTGACATCCAAAGTGGACCTTGAAGTATTAACAGGAAGCAAAGGTGGGGTAGGGAAGGATAAGTAGGGAGTAGGGGCCACATACAGTCATGAAACAGAACTATATATTTGGGAAACGATGAGCAATTCTGTATTGCTGAGGTGTAAAATGCAAAGTAAGGAGGGTGGGTAGTGGGCTTGAGTAGTAGCGAGGACTGTGGCAGGCCAAGTCTGACATACTGGTGGGCTGGGATCATGCACTGTGGTAATAAGGAAGTCTTGTAGGGTTCTACCCTTGCAGATTGATATTTAAGGTATGCTACTTTGGAGGTGATTAATAAAAAGTTCCCCACGCTTGAAGCTTTCCTACAATCTAAGGAAGTAGTGTCTTTTGAAGTAGTTTCCCTTTTTCCTGGACTGTGCCCCGGTATGAGGGAGAAGTTGACTAAAGTTTAACAAAAGTGCTGCTCACTGATCATGAAGTGGTTCAATTACTTTTTGGGTCCTCAGCTTGGGCTTTTACTCTGCTCTAGAGCCCCAGTTCTTTAAGGAAAGGCAATCCTCAATATCACCCCAGTCAAAGGATGCTCATGCCCTAAGCCTGAGCAGATCTTTGTAACCAGGCACCAGCACTATCAGTGCACATAGACAGCTACGGGGACAGGCCATCCTAGAAGATCTCCATTAGTTCTGATCCTTGTATCTGCAGTCTTATGAACCCCAACTCATTCAGCCTCTTTCTCTTCTTGCCAGCTTCCTTCTGGGCTGGGGTAAATGTTTTTTAAACTAGAGGTAACCAATGGCAACTTGATCCATTCTCTTACTGTTTTCTTTGGCCTGTGCAGTAATGCAGTAGTGTGTGTGTGTGTGTGTGTGAGATGTTAAATTTGTTATCAATATTTAGAACCTGCAAGATTTTATATAAAAATATGATTTTCAGGGGGGCACCTGGGTAGCTCAGTCAGTTAAGTATCTGACTTTAGCTCAGGTCATGGTCTCACTGTTCATAAGTTTGAGCCTCACATCGGGCTCTGTGCTGATAGCTCAGAGCCTGGAGCCTGCTTCAGATTCTGTGTTTCCCTCTCTCTCTTCCCCTCTCGTGCTCATGCTCTCTCTCTCTCTCTCAAAAATAAATAAGCATAAAAAAATTTTAAGATATGAATTTTTAATTCACTTGAAAAAAAAAAGGGACAATCTGACATCATAGGGATTGATGTCCTCATAGCAGTCCTCAAGGAAGGACCTGACTATTAGGCATCCCTTGACTCTGGCCTTATGCTTGCCCTTGCCCCCTCAAGACCACTTTACTCTCTTCTTATCCACTTGCATTATCCATCTGATCTCAGAAGACATCTGAGACTGTGTCTCCTGCTTAATTTAAACCTCCCAAACCCAAATGTCTTTTAAACCTGTTTCCTAAAAAGTCAGGAGTACTTGACCTGTTTTTTTAAGAAAATACTATTCAAATTATTTTGAGTTTTTTTAATCTTTCAAAAAAAGATGTCCATAGTGATAGTCATATCATAAATATAAGCATGGCTTCAGCATTATAAATATGTAAATTAATGAAATTCACCATATTAATGGATAAAAAAGAAAAATACATCAGTTCCATACATTTGAAAAAATTTGGCAAAATTCAATATATATTTCCAATAAAATAACTTTAATAAAATAGAAATAAATTGATACTATGTCACTTTATCAAGTTAATTAAACCTGTTAAAATATATTTCAACACAATAGCCGTGATGCTTAATGGGATACACTAGAAGCATTCTCATTAAAGCAAACACGAAGGCATTGATGTTCTTGATGCTAATTGTATTGTATCCATTGTCTTCACCTTCCAGTAGGGATAGAAAGCCCACAGGGAGTCACATAGTTGCTCAGCTAGAGTCTGTGTTTTATAGCTTCCTTGCTAGGTGTGGTTGTGAGCATGGAACTAAGATTTGTCCAATGAGTTTGTAAAATGTCCAATTTCCAAGTAACCTCCTTGAAGATAAAATTGTTCGTTGTGAACTTGCTTTTCTCTTCCTGTTAATGGAGAAGTGTTGGCAAATAGAACAGCCCCTTTGGAAACAGAGATAGCAGTAGCATACTAAGAGTAGTCCAGTTTTGGGTCACTCATTTTTGGATTTCTACATGATAGGAAATAAACTTCTCTATTATTTAAACCACTGAATTTTTCCATCTTTCATTTAGAGTAGCTTAGCCTGTACCTTTACTAATATGGCTTCTATTGTTTAACACTGTTCAAGAGGTACTATCTAACATAAGCAGGTAAGAAAAATAGTATGAAATTATAAGTAAAAACTGTCTTGTCAAAATCTATCTTAAATTATGACTACATATATGGAAAACCTGAGAGAATCCATTGAATTATTAGTGTAAATAAAACAATTTGCTAAACTGCCTTTTGGTCTTGTAAAATTACCAATAGCCTTTCTGTTTACAAACATCAGTCACTTACAAAATATAATGAAAGTTTCCATTTACCTAGAATAAAGAAAATTGGTACTAAAATTACAAATTAAATTTTTAAAAAGTTGGTATATATACTTATATATACAGTGTAACCAATAAAATCTAACAGCGGTTCTAATAGTGAATAGTAAATCAGGTAATGATTTGATGTCTATCACCCTTTTAAAGATATATATAAAAAATGTCATCTCAGACAATTTGCATCATTTCTCTTTGCGTCTTTTTTTTTTTTTAGTGTTTTATTTATTTGTGTGTAAGAGAGAAGGAGACACAGAATCTGAAATCTCAGACAATTTGCATCATTTCTCTTTGCGTCTTTTTTTTTTTAGTGTTTTATTTATTTGTGTGTGAGAGAGAGAGACACAGAATCTGAAACAAGCTCTAGGCTCTGAGCTGGCTGTTAGCACAGAGCTGACGTGGGGCTTGAACCCACGAACCGTGAAATCATGACCTGAGCTAAAGTCGGACACTTAACCGACTAAGCCACCCAGGTGCTCCTCTCTTTGTGTCTTTAAACACAGATTTTCATTCTATTTTTATAACCTTTATATGTGTGTATATAACATGTCAGTGTTTATTGATTACTTATTATACTTCTATACTATAAAATTATGTATATACATTGAAGTTATTTAAAAATATTTGCTATAAACATAAGATTCTAATTGTTGGAATAATATTAGAAATACAGTTTTTGAAAGTATTCTTGAAGAAAAATCTATCTCTTTATCTATCTGTTAATGAGACAGATCTAGCTTTTTTTGCCAAAATAGTTTCTGTATACATAGATGAGTATTACTTATTAATGTAATGACTCAGCATTTATTACCAATTCAATTCCAGTATATCATGTTCATATTTTAAGCAATGATAAAGTTTATTAAGATGAGGATCTATTATATGAGAATGGAAGTTTTATTATACCAAGGCCATTCAGTTCTTCAAGTGAATTCTGAGCTATGTAGTTAGTTAGTTCCTCCTTCAGTTGTGTTGAAGGGAAAATATTCAAAACAAAGTTATTAAAATCATCATTTTTCAGGGTACATGGTCGCTCAGTCAGTTGAGTATCTGATTCTTGATTTCAGATCCCAGGGTTGTGGGATCAAGCCCTGTGTTGGGCTCCACACAGAGCATGAGGCCTGCTTAAGATTCTTTCTCTCTCTCTCTCTCTCTCTTTCTCTCTCCCTCCCTCTGCCCCTGCCCTGCTCATACTCACACACGCATTCGCTCTCTCTCTCAAAATTTAAAAAAAAATTCATCATTTTGTCAAACATAGCAATGTTACAAATTGTACTTTTGGCAACTTTGGGATTTTTTTTTTTTAATACCTCAGTCAAGCACCATACTAAAAATCCCGATGAGTGAGGACTGGATATCTCTTTTGAAAAAGTGTGTGGGGAAAACCCATTATAAAGGAGGCTCCTTGAGTCTAGGAAAATAAGTTGGAAAGAGGAGGAAACAGATATGTAAAAGTTGAAGTATCAGAAATGGACTCCCTTAAAACCATCCTTGCATTGATATTTCTTAGAAAAACTTAAAATACCCCAGGACTGCATCTTGGCCATCTTGAAAACTCTTCTTTTAAATAAAAAAAAATATTTTATTTATACCTTTTCATCCTGAATGCCAGACATTACAAAGTGCATCTAGGAAATGTCTAGGGAAAGCTTATTTCTTCAGGAAAGCTTGTTTTCAGGAAAGGTCTAAGTGTTTATTTTCATTTTGCATTATGTTTTTGTTATGTGCTTTCATTTTTCTTTTGCCCATTGGTATTTTCTTTGTATTACCAAGTTTCCTTCCTTCCTTCCTTCCCTCCCTCCCTTCCTCCTTTCTTTCTTTCTTTCTTTCTTTCTTTCTTTCTTTCTTTCTTTCTTTCTTTCTTTCTTTCTTTCTTTCTTTCTTTCTTCTTTTTCTCTCTCTCCTTCTTTCTTTCTTTCTTTCTTTCTTTCTTTCTTTCTTTCTTTCTTTCTTTCTTTCTCTCTTTCAGTTGCCTTTACTCTTTACTCATATAATGGTGCACAGAAGTCTGACAGATGAAGCAAGAGATACTGTTTCAACAGGAGTGCAGCTATGACATCAGCACGTGGAAGGGACAGGCCCCTTAGTGAGGAAGGCAGCATGACCTTTCCTGTTTTTATGATGGTAGTGTCTCAGAGACATCATGTTTCCTTTTCAGAGCTCTAACTTCTAGATTCTTAATTTCAAAATTGAAATCTTTTTTTTTTTAGTTTTAAAACTTAAAAAAGATCATCATAACATTGTTTAGTATCCCATGAGTGTGTGTGTGTGTGTGTGTGTGTGTGTGTGTGTGTGTGTGTGTGTGTGATGGACAGATAGGGAACTTCTTTTTACAATAGCAACATGACAGTATTGTTGGTTAAACATTGAGCACTGTATGTGTGGAAAGAAATTATTATGCTAATACTATTTGCTGAAAGTGACTTGGATAAATTCAGGACAAAGTCTAACTTTAAGTAAAGCTAAAAGTAAATATATCACCATATATTATCATCATGAAAAACCCATCTATATAATAATGACTTATATAGAGAAAAGTAGAATAAGGAAATGGAAACTTTATCTCTGTAATATTACAAAACAAATAAGAGTTTTAAAAAACCCCAATGTGTTTACTCTTTTCTGAAGTCCTTATGCACTTGAGAATACCTACATTTATTTTCTATCCAGTAGAGAGCAGTCAAAGTCCATGATACTCTCATAAAATTGATGCCTCAGAGTTACAGGCACATGACTGTGAACACTGTCTCGTTTCATCCAGGTCCCAGCCAAGTAAGGGTCTTCTAGAACACTGGCCTTGTGTTGTTTCTTGAATGCCACATTACTTCTCGTACTTGTCCTTAATTTTAAGTAAAACACATGTATCAACTTATATGCAAGTTTGTTTACACAAATGAAGGCATATGTTGAGCTTGCTTTAAAAAATCTATAGGAACACAAACTATGCTGTTAGATGTTACTAATATAGGGACAAACTCACAACATGAGAGTTGGGTAAGCTTGAATTCCGGGAAAGAATACCCTCAGCGCCACCGGAAGGGCAAGCCTTGTAGTTACCGGCAGCTAGTGTAGGACATCCTTAGGGCAATATTAGTGAAATAGAGAGATTGTTGACTGGTAGACAAGCTAAGGAAAAATTAAACAAAGAATTCCAAAGAGAAGATTAGTTGGTGTGATGGAATATGCATGTGGCACTCACCAGACTTCATCTTTGCTACTTTTCTCTTGTTCTTTCTGTGTTCCAGAGGAGATTAAAGTATGGAAGGATGCCATCTAGTTAGGAAGTGTATCTTACCATTTTTTTCTTAGTTAACTGTGGTTTTTATTGTTATTGTCAAAAACCTTTGAGTACAGATCATTTCTGCTTTTCAGAAGGAGCATACTCCCAGAAAACAGTTTTGAAGGAGGACTGACAAGAGGCAGCATCTTGGAAACGCACACATTGTCCTATTCTCTGAGTAGCCAAATTGACAGAAACCAATCTGTAGCTGAGTAAGTGAAACTGGAAATGAAGAATGAGGTGTATTAGGATAGTGGCAAAATTAAAAGTTTTAGTATATATATATATATATATGGGCCTTGAAAAACATGTTCGTTTTTCCTCTTGATAAGATTAATGTGCACTGAGGGTAGATTCATAGAGTGCATTAAAATGCGTCTTCATTTATGTATCAGTGACACTCTGGATCCATCATCAGTAAGACATAGAACTTAAGGTAATTTTTCTCCAGTAGTGACGTTGCCACAAGATGGCTTCCTCGTGTGATTTGGCCACCCGTACAACCAAAGTCATACACTTTAATTGGTAGACCAGAGTTAGGTATGTAATTTGTGGCCATGAAGGAGACTGGAACTAACTACCTCACATGCGGTGAGCTTGAATGTCAGCCTAATCAGCTACTTTTGCCAGCTGAACTAGTGTATCATGAGGACCATTGTTACAAATGATTTGTTAACCTCTGTTAACAACCTCTTGTACTTTTCTTTAAAACGCGTGCATTGTTTGAAGTTCACACTTGTGTTGCCTAGGGATTTAAAGTAAGTTTGCATTTGGCAGTACTATTTTTCTTACAGTATCAAAGTTCCTCAACAAATAAAATAAGAACTAGCTTTTTGAGTAAGTTGGCAGATACCATCTTACGTGTATTATGAAATTTACGAAAAGTTTCATTTTCTTGGGAAATGTTTATGAATTAAAATAATGACTTTTTAAAATTATAATTTAGTCCGACTCTAGCTTGATTAGTAACCAGATTAGTTTTATTTTAGAAATGATACAAGGAGGGGCGCCTGGGTGGAGAAGAAGGATAAATCTCACTGTGGACACATGGATGCCTGAGTGGCCCTAAGGTATCTTTAGATAAAGCATTCTTTAGATATCTTCAGACATGGGTTGAAATGCTGGTCAGAGATTACAATTGGAGACATAGATTTAAGTATAGATGAGAGATAACTTTACTCATCCTTATCTTTTCTTTTACTACTATACTTAAAATTCTTGTTCCTTTGGCTACAATGGGAGTTTTGCTATTATTTTCAGTTTAATCTCTTACAGTGTTTTGATGGTTAACAGTGTTCTCCAGAAATTAGGCCTCCTACACCTGACCATGCATATGTCTGCAAATGATTCAGTTAGCATGTTTCCATGCCTTCCAGGCAGGGTGCGCCATTTTTTCTGCCCACAGAAGTTCTTACAAACTTCATGGCTGGTCTGCCTGGTATTGGAAATTTGATAAGAATTAATCCCCCTGCAAAACCTAAACTAAACTAAATTTTTATACATACACAACCAGATAAAATCAGTTTAAAGATTTTCAACAGTAGTTTATGCTACCATCTGCATGTAATTATATTTAATCTCTGGAAGCCTACATTTTGCATTTAAGTGGTATAAATAGTTTATTCTTTCCAGCAGGTATTTGATAAGCTGTCCTATGTTCTAGGTAGATTTCTAGGAGCTAGAGAAATAGTGCAGAATAAGGTAGATAATAGTCAAATTTATGCACCAGATGGGTAAACAGGCAAAATACATGTGAAGGTGATTTTAGATAGAGTTAAGGCAATGAAGAATATAAAATGGGGTATTATAATGGAGGGTTTAAGGATGTTGGGTTTAATTTGAAATGGGTAGTCAATAGGAGGGGAGTTTTGCATTTAGAGCTGAAAGACAAGAATATATTAGCAATATGAGGACATGGGGTCGGCATTCCAGAGAGAGTGAAGAGAAAGTGCAGACTCCAAGGCAGAGACAGTGTTGGTTATTCAGGGAACATAAAGCAGGACAATGTGGCTGAAGTGGATGGAGACAATGAGAGGCAGGAGTATGTTTGGAGAGGTAGTCAAAGACAGGTCAGGTATGCCTGTGGGCCAAGGAAGATGATTTGGATTTTATTCCTAGTGTGGTGGGAATTTATGCAGAAGAGTGAGATGTAACAATTCTAATTAATCACTCATTTTGTGTGTGTGCATCTGTCTTTTCATTTTAATGAAAAGGTAAATAGTTTCTTTGTTCTGGAATTTTTATGTCAGAGTATTCTAACATCAAGGTAGAAATAGACATGTTCAGAATATTAAAGATATGCAGGAAATGTAATTGATCCAGTGCCCTCATAGACAATATAAACTTGTACTTAAGTGCATGTTTCGTTGACCCAGTGAGACTTTCTGGGACACAGTTCATCTAGTGCCATAAAGACAGAGATAGGTCAAGAAAACAGCATGTTTTTGTTATACAGCGTATTGTTGACCAGTTTCTCTCAAATATCCAAAGGCATAAAATGAGTATTTTCAAAACTGTAATCTGAATCTGAAGGTGAATTAAAATACTTTTTAAAGCTGACTCGTGAAATCTTTAAAACTGTCTCAATGTTGGGAAAACATCATTGTTTCAGTATTTTTATTTAATTTCACTTCATTCAGATGAGCTCTAATATGATTTCTACAAATGATATGACAATTTCTTTGCCTTGAAAAATAACAAAAGCATCACTCTGCCTTTAGTGAAACCTTTTTTAACTTTTACATTGGGTTGGAAATAACATTTCACTATTTAAATGTGGGGAAATATACTTTCATTTGAAAACAAATGATGCTGAGAAGATTATATTCTCTTTTTCAAAGTGTAGACAGGAATTTATATATCCTTGTACTGTGGGTGTATAGGATTCCTGGGTCTCGAAGAATCTGTTTGGTGGTAGCCTCCCCTGAGTGAGAAGAGTGTTCTTCTGGGCCATCCTCTGACCTCCTTCATCTTGGACAGGGAAATAAAATGGGACTAGATAGGGCTTTGATTCTTGGGGCTATGTACCTGGCAAGTTCTCTCCTTGGATTCTCAAGAACCAAGAGGTGAAAGGATAAGAGAAGAAAATGACTATTTATTGTCTATTTATAGTAATGAGCTCAGAACAACTCTGAATGGAACCCTAAAGGTAAAGAGTAGAGTCAGACCAGTCAGACAAGAGTTATACCATAAATAATATTTCCTGAACTTCATCTGCTATGTTTGAGGCTTTGTTCCGTGTGTGTGTGTGTGTGTGTGTGTGTGTAGGTATGTGTATTCACCTTTCATCATTCTCAGTAGTTATGTTCTAGAAATTTGCTGTGGGAAATTTAGGGTTAGTTTCCCAAGGGCTCTTGGTTACTTTTTTGTCAGCTAATCAATAGATAACCTTGCTTTATAGGTTTTTCTATCTGATACATTATTTAATATATATTATTCATTAACATTGAACACAGGCCAACAGCAGTAAACCTCATGCCTTGAATAAGGTTTTCCCAAACATGCACATTTTCACCATAAGGTCCATCCTAGTCCTTCTGCATCTGAGAACATTAGACAGCACTGCTGTCCTCCTCTGGTGTCCATTTAAACAGCGAAATCCCCATGCAATGGCACAAAAGGATGAAAAAGCATGACACTAAATAAACTGTGAAAAGGACATTTGTTTATAGTACAAGAGCTAAAACAAGAAGGTGGAGAAAACAGTCATGTTCCACCTCAGCTGGGAATGTGCACAATGGGTGGATCAAATGTTTTGCCACTCTGTTCATGTCTGTCAATGAGGACGAAAGCACAGAGTGGGGAAGGGAGTATTGATTTTGCCATTACAAATACATTTTAGAGAGTAGGTGAATCCACAAGTACAGAATTATTGAATATTGAGGATTGACTGTATATACATTTACATCTATCATTCTTGCTGTTGTATCCATTTTTTTCCCGTTAGCATTATGTGGGGAAAAGATCTTTTCGTTTTGACAATTTTTGTGCATCATTTTCCAAGAGAAAAATGTGATAGAGATAGTGATAGTGGTAAACACACAGTCTCAGGAACACCTCTCGTCTTTACTTGGACACTGACATTTTATTTTTTCTAATCAAAGTGAAAAGTATCAAAGTCAGTGAGAGGATAGCCAGAAAGTGTCGTTTCCCATCGGCTAAGGCACAAAGCATTGCCAGTGTGTTTTTTTCTCATAACCTCGGAGAGATTTTTAGAAATATCTTAAGTAGATTTTACAGCAAGCAATGGGAGCACATTGATTTATGAGTCCCCATCCACAACTATTGAGAATATAATGCAACTGAAGATAACTTGCTTTTTAACTTGGTGGTTATTTGTTCTCTTGAAATACAAACATGATTTCATCCTCTATAAATCAGTAAAAGCGTGGGTTGGTTATTTTTTTAAGCTTTGTAAAAAGGAAATTGCATCATAATAGTAGTCTTCAGATAAATAAGAACTACTGATTCCCTAATGTCTGCATTTAAACCACAGTTTGAAAAATCAAGACCTTAAATTATTGTTCTCATATCATCGTAAAGCTATGTAAAAAATTTGGTATGATCAAAACAAAAAATAATAATAATAAAGCCAGAAAACTACATATTCATTTGTTTTTATCTGGGCAGTATATGGAAAAATTCTTAGGAAGAAATAAGTTGGTGAAAACATGTAATCTTGACTTGTAAATTTGCAAATTAAAACCAACAAAGAACATAATAGCAAAACATAATTCACTGTTTGGAAAAGAAACTAATTCTTCATATGGCTTATTTTAATTTTAAAAATAGTGTAAGTATAATTGTTATTCATGTTCCATATTCAAGAACTTTAATCAGTTTTTTTATCTATATATATTTCTAATACCATGTCACTACTATTTTTTCAATTAATATATTTGTTATTGCAGTACTTTTTTTCATGGCAGTACATGAAATCTTGCCTTAAGTTAACATTTTGTGGTTAATAAGTCTTAACAGTTTTTTTACCCTAGACTTTTCTCTGTATAATCTTCTTAACTGAGGAAATATTTTCTCTACAGATACTAAGTTACCTGAAAAGTTCACAGCAAATTCTTGCCAAATATGGGATATTCTCATTCCTATTTTTTAATTGAAATGTGTAAATATTTAAACCCAAATATTTTCACAGGTATTGTTTTTTAAACTTTAATTACCACAGCAAATGTTTTAAAGAAAAATAATCAAAATGCAGGTGTCTATTCATAATTCTTTTTTATTTTCTGCCAAAATTAGATGCTACAAAATTATAAGAATATATAACTATACATATATGTGTATAACTATATATAGAATATATATATATATAGTTAGATATAGGAACTGTAGCAAAAGATTTCTCCTGTGTCAAGATACTCCAGAGAAAAATTAGAAAATTTCAAAATGAATTTTGTGCACTTTTGAGTTATCACAACTTCTCCTGTGCTTTCCTAAAGAGAAATGTTGATGTTTTCCCAATTAAAGTTTTGGCTTTTAATAAATGCAACTGAGTAAAATCTTTAAGTGCTGTTTTTTGTTATTCCATTTGTTGAAAGATTTCTAACTAATTTTGAACATGGTGCAATAGGCATATAAGGAACTCATTTGCAAAATATTTAATTTGAATTGTAGGATACATTAATTTAGAATAATTCTTCCAAGTTCTAAACATTTTTAAATCTAAATGATGATGGTAACAGAAAGTAAAATTGCTTTTTGCTATGCTGAAGGATATTTTTTCCATATTCAGTATCTGCTTTGTAATAAAATTTCGAAGTACAGTTACTCTGTAAAATATATAAAAATGACATAAATTTTAACCACTATGGTTTTTTTTAGGCTGGCATAATCTTGAGCACAATTGTGAATTGTGTATGTGTTGCAGTCAATTCTAGATATGTTTCTTTTCCTTTTGTTTTTCGGTAAAAGAATATTATTTGTAGTGTTATGCTCTGCCCCAATAAAATTAATATTAGTATTACTATTGCAAAACCCAAATAACTTTATATTCTATGCTAATCTTTTAAATGAATTTATAACAGCATTTATAATAATAACATCAGATAGTTTACCCTTAATAGAATGAATTTCCAAATACATTGTTTTTACTCCATGATGACACTAATCATTTTTTAAATCTTTCAGGATTTATATTTCTGTAAAGGTTTTCCCTCTGCTAATGGAGTAAAAGCATTAAGAGCAACTGTTTCCATTTTCTCTGTGTTAAAAAAAAATGAACAAATTTGGAATCTAAAATGCAAAACATGAACAAAACTAATTTAGAAGAATATTCCGTTTGATCTGAAGGAAAAAGTCATGCTTCTAGAGAAATCCTAAACATATCTTGAAAACTACACATACTGTCTTTTGGCACAGTTAGTTGTGTTTTTTTAACTAACATTTAAAAAAGGTGACCATGATTCTTCTGAAGTTTTGTATCTTTTGGTTTGCAAAAGTAATATTATTATGCCCCTTATGGTGGGTAGCAACTGTCAATAAAGATCTTATGTATTGTATACATTTATTATAAACTTTATTGAGGAATAGCAGCTCTATCTTTAATTTATTATTTAAATGTACTTTCCTTTTGCTGACCTCATGTTGTTGAAAAAAATTATTAAACTATAATAAACAAAGCACTACAAGCAAAATAAATAGCTGTAGACTGTGTCATACTTTAAATGACAACAGTACAGCCAAAGCATTCAGATTATTATTCTGTCTTTGCCCTATGGTAGGGCTTAGCCTCGGTCTCTTGCAGATGTTTTAAGGATCTCCTCCCTCTAATTACCCTGTATACTTTCCACTAACCTCACTTCCCAGTGGCCTGGGGAATTTATGCACCTTGAAGGCTGAGGCACCAACCATGGCACAGGAGGTTGACGTGCCAACTTCGGTTTTCCTCCCGTCGCTACCTAAGATGAGGAGTGAGTAGTCGCCAGCCATTCCTGCCCAGTGTACTAAAATTTTTATCAGTAAACACCCTTCAAGCTGTCCTGGAGTGTGAAATATTCATTCCTCACATCAGGAAATAGTTGAGAAAAGAAACGTGGTAGGCTCGGGTAGTGTTCAAGATCTCTGTGTGCTTAATGTGTGTCTTACACACAGCTAGTTAAGAGATACCGTGGCAGACGTTAGAACTACGAGGTATAGTACCATCAAACCCAGTCAAGCTAATTTTAAGGATATTGTTAACAATCATACCTAGTTAAAAAAAAAAAACTGGGACAAATACTTAATCAACCAGGAAAGCTGACATACGTGGGTACCCTAAAAATAACTAAGGTTACTGGAGCTTCAACTTATTGGAAATTTGGAAACTATGGCAATTCTTAAAAGCAGTTCTTCAACATTTTCCTTTTTTGTATCTATGTTTTTGTGTGATTCTTGAGCATAGTCATAGGCAGAACCAAAGCAGATTATAGAGTTGTGTTCTTAGAAGACTGTTATAAGAATTATATATGTAGGAAATTTGTAGTTCCTTACACCTATCAGTATTTAAATAAGTGTTGTTTTTTAAGCCTCTTTACTGTACTGCTAACTTTAAATTGTTAGCAACTGATTCCTTTATCCAAATCACATTAGAGCACCATCTGCTGAATATAACAATGTATAGTCAGTACAGCAGTTGAGACCAAATTAACCAAATATGGATGCTGCCTTCAAGAACTTTATGTTCTAGAAAGAGAGATAAAACATGCTTTATATTTATACAGGAGCAGATACTTGAGTACCTGACTTATTGATTTTCTTTTTATCACTACTCATGTCATTCTTGCTGTTGGCTACCTCCTTTATGGTCTACCTGGTATCTTGATCGCTCCACACTTGACTTCCTTTACTACGGTCATGCTTTTCCTCCAGCCACCTTGGTCACTCACTCCTACGGTCGTTCCTGTAACTCTGAATCAATAATGGCTATGTAAAGCTCAGATTCTCAGTTTCAGGAGTCTGGGTCTCCAACCACTACTTCCCATCCATCTGGCTTACTTCTTCCAGTAACTCCTACACCCACAATTTCTCATCCTTCCAGGAACCTGCCTTTTTGACTCTCTTTTTCACTGCACAGCATCCTTCTTATGGTTCAATTTCTTCCTCACTCACATAGAAGTCCTTGGTTCCATGTCCATCACTATAATCACTTTCTGGCAAATGGTCTTTCTCTTGTCTTATTTTACGATATTAACCCAGAAAAGCACCCGCCTTACACTCAACTCACTGGAGGAAATAATTCTTCTCAATGGTCTCACATTAAATTAATAATCACAAATTCCAGCTGGTCTCCAGCACTGGCTAGCAGTCTTTCATTCTTCTACTAGATTTCTGTTCCCCCATTCTAAGAAAGTTATTCTACACCTTCTCTTTACATCACTCCCAATTCTGACATACAACCTTAGACCATACATCCTATAAACACTGACAAGACCCACCTCACCTCACCACTGTGTCTTCAGATTAACCGTCAGTGATTCCAAGATACTTTGCTTCACCTCCTGTTAAGATAAGAGTCTGTGAGTCTACCTGAGGATGAACACTCTACCTTTGGCTACTCAAGAACTTTGCTCAAGTAATTATCATATCTTGCTTTTTCAGCTTTGATTGCTCACCATATTGGATGGTTTCTAATGACATATAAAAATGCCTGAATATCTTTTATATAAGAAAAAATCCATACTTATTTTGAATCCTTTTATCAGTCTGTATCCGTATACTTCATAGGAAAAAATCTTAAAAAGACTGATTATGATTTTGTTTCCCTTTTCTGCCTTTCTATCCTTTATTTTATCCTAATCAAGCTTTCTTCACCAATCCACAAAATTGCCCATTTTCCTGGTAACCAGTGGCTTCTATCCTTCCTGGCAAGTCCACTAATCATGTTCCAGCCTCCTCTTGATTGTTCAACAATGTTTGACACAATGGAACAACGTCTCCCTCGTGAAACAGTTTCTTCTCGTGGCTGACACCACAGTCTCCTGGGTTCCTTTCTATTCCGCTGACTGCTCCTCTTCATTCTTCTGTGCTGGTTCTTTGCTCTTGGCCAGACCTCAAGTGCAGGAGTTACCTTTCAGTTACAATTCTTTTTTTTTTTCTTTTTTTAAATGTTTATTTATGAGAGAGAGAGCGAGAGAGAGAGAGAGAGCAGAGGAAGAGCAGAGAGAGGGAGACACAGAATCTGAAGCAGGCTCCAGGCTCTGAGCTGTCAGCATAGAGCCTGACATGGGGCTCAAACTCACAAACCATGAGATCTTGGCCTGAACAGAAGTTGGATGCTTAACCAGCTGGGCCCCCCAGGCACTCCCTGGACTGTGTCTTTCAGTTCAATCCTGAGTGTTGTTCCTTTTTTTGTGACACAGAGAGAATTTCTGTCCTTGCATCAGAATTATCTGGAGCAGTTGTCAAAAAACAGAGTCATGGGGCCAACTGTCAGAGTTTCTGATTTGGTAGATCTAGGGTGGTGCCTAGGAATGTGCATTTATTACACATTTCCAGGTGATGGCTGATGCCACTGATCCAAGAACCACTCTTTGACAAACCCTGGTTTACAGAACCAATTAAGCCAAATGCTTTGGAATTGGCCTGACTTTCAGCCCTATTTCTACATTTCAACCCTGGGGAAATGATTTACCCTTTATGTTTCTCAGTATGTTTATTTGTAAAATAAAGACAGCGCAGGATGCTAGCTCCAGTGTTCTGAGAATTAAATGAGATAATCCCATGACTTCAATACTTTTCTGAAAACTGTTCCTCCTTCTTATACTCTTTCCTCTCTAAAACCTATTATTACCTGAGAAGTAGCAGGGCTGTGCTTTAAAAGATATACATCAGGTCAGAGTCATACTCTCTCCACATCTTATAGTTCATGTACACCCAGAATAAAATATCTGGCCCCATTCCAGATCAGTCTACTTGCTTCATCATGCACCTAAGATGTTGGTCTTTTTCTGCTCTAAGAAATGTTCCAGTTACCTCTTACTGCATAAGAAACTTCTCTAAAATTTAGTGGCTTACAACAACAACCATCTTACTACTTACTTCTCACAAGTTTGTGAACAGGGATTCTAGTAGAGTTTGACTCGATGATTCGTCTGTCGTCCATTGTGTATTCAGTTGGCCACTGCCTGGGGGGAGATCACAGGTAGCTTCTCTCACATGTCTAGAGCTCAGAATGGGCAGCAGGAAGGCTGTGCTCAGTGGGGCCTCTCTCCATCTGCCTCTCCTTGTCGGTCATGGGTCCTCTCCCTGAATTCTCTCTAGAAGGTTTAATAGAAGTTACATGTCTACTAAGGGCTCTAAGAGACCACCTTAGAGAGGTGGAAGCCGTCTGCTATCCAGGAGACTAGCCTGGAGCTGGCACAGCCTCACTTCTAGCACACTTATTTTGTCACAGCAGTTGCAAGCTGGTTCAGATTCAAAGGGTGCGGGGGGGAAAGATGCCACCTTATAATGGGAATGTGTCTAAGAATTTAATCCATCACAGGCACACTCCAAGATCATTCCCAAGTGCCTTTCATACTTGTTCATTCTTCCAGGAACTCTGCTGCCAAAACTTCCCATGGCAGATTCCTCACATCTCAGCTTAGCCATCACCTCCTCATTACAGGAAAGCTTATCTGAACATGCTTCCTCCCACTATCATTATGTACTCTGTCACCTGTTTTATTTTCTTTTGAAATTGCTTTATTTTCTTTTGAAATTGCTTTATTTATGATCTGCTGCCTTTCACTGGAAGGTCAACTCTGCAGGAACAAAAAACTTTGTCTTTCTTGTCAACGCTATGGTTTCAAAGCCTAGAATGGTGCTTGACACATAGAAAATAAAAAAAAAATATTTTCTCAATAAATATTTTGTGAATGAGTAAATTCATTATGACTATATAAGTCACATATAGATGTATAAAGAAAAGTTTGTAATTGTCATTCGAACAATTTTGTTATTACTATCTTCACTTAAATTTTCTGAGAATAAGGAGTTTATATATATGAGACTTATTTTTCCTCTAAATGGATTCCCTTTTAATTGTTGATGAAACTGATGTATCAGGTGAGAAGATGGTGTTTTCACAGTTACATAATGGTACATTTTTAAAAAAATCTGTTACATTTTGGGGCGCCTGGGTGGCTTAGTCGGTTGAGCGTCCGACTTTCGCTTGGGTCATGATCTCGTGGCTCGTGGGTTCGAGCCCCGCGTCGGGCTCTGTGCTGACTGCCAGCTCAGAGCCTGGAGCCTGCTTCAGTCTGTGACTCCCTCTCTCTCTGACCCTCCCCTGCTCACGCTGTCTCTTTCTCTCCTAGAAATAAATAAAAAAAAATTAAAAAAAAATCTGTTACATTTTTAGAACGCATTGATTTGAATTACACTTCTACCTAGAATTACTTGGTGCATGGGAGATAAGGATCTTTGGGGAAATTATATAGATTTTGTACTCTTTTTCCAAAAATAATGTCATAGATTTCAAACCAAGTTAAAATTCACCCTTAATTCCTACATTTAAAATTTTTTTCCAGGTCTGTTAAATGAAAACCTTATTTGTTTCAGTAAAGAAATTCAGTCTTTCAGTATAATAAGTAGTTCTTAAAAAGCAGTCTGAACTTCATGGAAGAGATTGGAAAATAGTTTCATGTTTTTTTCATCATAAACAAACATTTGATGATTTCTGAGAAAATAAATTTAGATTTTATAGAACTAAAAATGTTTGGAAAGTCTTTTAAGTTGCATAGTCCAACATGCCTCTGATTTCACCTTTCCTTGAGTACATCCAAGATTTTCAAGATTTTCTAAACAACTGAGTAATAATTTTGAGAATAAATTTATAAATAGGAATTTTTGTTATGTTTAAGACCAAACATTGGTAAGCAGAAAGATAAATCATTTTTTACTTTGTGATATAGCCAAAGTCATAGAAAAATATTAACATTTTGAAAGTTTGTTAAAGAAATAGATGCAAGGTTTTTCTTCTCTTTTTCTTTTTTGTGGTTCCTCTAGTGAATTCTTCCTTCCTTTATTCAATCTTTACTCCATTATGAGTGCTCATAATATACTGCCTAAAAATGGGACTCTGATTTTGCACATAGCTAAGATACAGTACATATTAATTTAATTGAATAATTCTAAAAGCCCCTACAGAGGCTTTAACATACATATAATCAGGCAATACTTTCTTTCAGTTTAATGAGAAAAACTACCTGGAGTTTTGGCTTAAGTAAGGTAAAACTTGTAGGAGAACATCTCCATAAATGCTCTACTACTTGACTGAGGAAAGTATAATATGCTTTAAAATATTTCTCTTTTAAAATATGTTTGCAAAGTGTTTTTGCAATGAAAAGAGGCAAGTGGACTCATTTTCAATTTGCAAATAATTTCTTTAACTATTGAAACTAAGAATGGTCACTCCTAGGAAATCATAAAGTCCAAGTGAAAAACATCACGGCAATAGTGCAATATTCTTAAATCTTGGGAAAGGAGAAGGAGAACTAATATTTTTGAGCACATACTATGCTGGGAAATTTCTAATATATCCATAATATTAAATATTTACAACAGTATTTTAATCAGTAGCCCATATTTCATGTAAAGAGCTATCAAGTAATTTGCCTAAACCCTAGACAGCAAAGTTTCATTTTTTTGTGGTTCCGAAGCCAGACCTCTTTCCATAAAACCAGCTGTCTCCAATTTACTTTGTAAGTAATAAATCTTTTTATTTTTCTTATGCATAATTATTTAAACAATTATTTGTCAGTAAAGGTAATGCCAAAATTTCAGTCAGTTTCCACAGAGGATGAATAACTAAGATGGTTTTAATGCAGATATGATAATAACTCTTGAGAGCTATTTCTATAATACTCAGAAATTGAAGCCAAGTTTATAATGATATTGACAAAAGCTACTTAAAAATAATAAATCACAGAGGAAAAAATTATCAATTTATATGCAATAGCAGTCTAGAAACAAACAAATTAGCTCCTAAACTGAATGCAAGTATCTCCCTTGGTACATAGAAGTAACATACATGCCTATGACATTTGCTAAATTAAGAATTTAGTGTAAAATGATGTAAGCAAATGATGGGACTCTGCAGTAGCTGCTGAGGCTAGTGCATTTGCAGAAGAAGTTCCTTGAGCCACAGCTGGATTTCTTCTAAGTGGGCCCAGTCAGGTCATTGACTTTTTTGTCCTTGAGTTAGTTGATATGATGTAATTGATTTCTTAGCCAGAAGCCAAGATTATTTCCAAGACAGAAGAAAGAATCATGATCTCTTTCAAATTAATTATAAATCAGGGTTGTAATTTTCTTTGTGGACTAAGAATTGGGAGTTTTGAGTTTTCATACTAAAAGTTTATAACTACCTTTACAAACAAACCTAAAGTACATGTTCTCTGTACCTCAGTATTTTCATCCCCCAAATGAACACATTTCTCTAAGGACTGTTTTCTGACCTTTGCAAGTGTTGAATGTAGAATTGCTGAGGGAGCCACTAGGGATAAGTGCTCAGAGATGAAAAATAGGGAAAACAGATGAAAAATATGTGGGTAGGGAGAGAAAGGCAGACAGAGAGAGACAGAGAGACACAAAGGAAGAGGGAGGAAAAGATTGGGAGAGAGGAAACAGGTGACTCTCAAGAAGAATTCACCTGTGGAAATAGGGATTTGTCTGCTGAAACAGGGATTTGCACATTTCACTTAAACCTTATCTTTCTATGAAATTACAACACTCCTATTTTCAGCAGCTACCAGCAGAACACTAAATAATTGGATAAGGTGGCTTTACATTTATGAAAAATATATAAGAGGACAGGAGGCAGGTTATAGAGAGGTCAGTTTTAGGAATAATACATCAGATTAATCAATAGTCTGATATTCTTGAACTCAGCTTAACTGACAAGTCCAGGACACTCCTTGTTCTTCTCATTTGTGATCAGGTTAAAGCTTGACCATGAGCTTTCCCTAAATCCAGTCTCAACAACAAGGGTACTACCAGGGCCTTAGAGGGCACTCTGTAAGCTCAGAGGTCTGAAGTGCTTGAAGCATCAGACCCAAAAATTACTTGAATCTAATTTTCAGGTATACATGAGGCCAATGTAACATGAGCATTACAAGAAATGGAAAAAGTGAGATGTGCTGCAGTATTTTGGATGGGCTTTAATCATGTGATGGATGAATGGAGAAGGGCAGCCAAGTAGCTGTGCAGTGAAGACTAGAGCTGGAGCCAGGGTCTTGGCAGCCCACAAGTGAAAACATCAGCAGATTTTGAAAAGATTAAACAAATCACAAATCACAATGAAAGGATAACTCTGGTGATACGGTTTCACTGATAACTGATGATAAACTAGATTACCCAGGTTCTGAATATCTAAAGGAAAAGTAAGAAGGAGAATATCTGAAAATTGTTTATTGTTATTATTGTTTTTGTTGTTGTAATTTTGTAATTAACAGACACCTGACCATTTCTCTGCTGAGAATCACTCTTCCTGGCTACCCTGTCTACTGCATTAAAATGAAGTTCTCAGCATGCGAGGGTGAGTCCTCCAGGATCTGGCTGGCTCTGAGCGGGCCTCCTGGGTCTTTGCCTGACTACCATTGCATCCATCCTCCGTTACATCCTGTGACACTGACCTGGTCAGCCCTCTCTGGAGAACCCTGTCATTGTCCACCTCGAGCCACCTCCTTTCTTATAGTATTTCCTTCATTTCCCATTTCCTTCTGTCTCTCTCTGTCTAAAGCCTACTCACCATATGAGATATCTTACATGAAATCTTCCCTCATTCTTCCCAAAAGAAATGACCTTATCTCCTTTGTTGCAGTGTAAGACTCTGGTTTCTGATTATAGCACCTTCAAAATGATCCTCGCGTATTTCCAGCTGACAGACTTTGTGCATCTGTCAGTCTCTCCAAATCGGCCATGTTTTGCTTAAGGCATGACTTGCCCCGTTTATCTTCCCATCCCCAAATGCATAACGAGAAGGTTGGTCTGATTTTTGCTTCAACTGATGTGCAAGATTTTTAATTTAGGAAACGACAATTCAAATTGAAAGAACATAAAGCTATGGTTACTATTATGGCTCTGATTTGTCATGCTGTCATTGTGGCATGTGGAAAATATTAAGCGTGCATGATGATATTATGTTTCCAAAATCTTAGAGGATAAAAGGGGGCATATGTATGTGTGTGTGATTCTTAAAAATTTACCTTAGGCTTTTTCTTTACATTTTTTAAAATAAAAATGATCTGAGCAGCACAGGTTGAGAGAGCATTATTCCTGTGCTCATTTCTATCCTGACTATGTGAATTTGGGTAAGCTATTAATCTTTTTGAGATTTTGTTTCTTCAGTGGTGGAATAAAGATATTACAGCAGAGGTGATCTCCAAGCTACAGCTCAGCTTATAACTCCTTGATTCTATTATATTCCATTTTAATATAAGGAGCAACGTAAGACACACACACACCATTAGTTTGAATATCATATACACATTCATGTCTACCATGCATCCTTGATTAGAGAGAGTTTGGTGATGAAGAGTAATGGGTTGGACGTGTGGAGAATGACAACCAGACCACACCTAATAGTCCTGGGGAGAATAAGAGAGATCTCTCAGCTTTTAAGGCACTAACTGAAGGAGACATTCAGGACACCCACGCTGAGTGAGGGAAAATGTGCTGGGCTGGTACCGAAGGAAGCCTCATTGGTTTTTTTCTCTAGTCATCTCAGGCCACTATAGTCACATACAATGAGCTGAGTGGCTTAAAGAGCAGACATTTATTTCTTACAGTTCTGGAGGCTGGGAAGTCCAAGATCAAGGTGCTGGCAGATTCACATCCTTGTGAAGATTCTCTGGCTTTGCACTGTGTCTTCAGTAGTGGGGAGAATGAGAGCTCTTCTCTCTCTTCCTCTACTTATAAAGGACTAATCCCATAATAGGCTCTACCCTATGACCTCACCTAACCCTTCATCTCCCAAATGCCCCATTTCCAAATGTCATCCCACTGGGGGTTAGGGCTTCAATGTGTGTTTTGGAGGCACACAAATATTCTGTCCATAACATCCCATGATCACATGATTATTCCCTTTGGATGAGTCTGAGTCCCAGGGCCAGGGGACTATAATTCAGACAAGCAAAAAGGAAGTCTCCTGCAAGGCCAAGAGCCATGGTGGAACAGTTGGGTCTGTTGCACACACAAAGGGCAGTAATGAGGACAGCAGCAGCTAGATTCTCTAGCAGGGCTAGAGCCCTGTAACGTTGAGATGGGTTGCTCAAAGGCAGTGACCGGTGGGTGACAGGGCCAGGTAGGAATGTGGAGGCCGACCTAGTCTGACATTTCCCATTCATCTTCTTCACATTGAGCCCATGATTCAGTAAGAAAAAGGCTCAACTGTAAAACAAGTATGTAGTACCAGTGAGCAGAGCAATTGGAAAACCAAACTCATTTTGGGTTAACTTTTTAATCAACTTATTGGATTTTCCTCTGTTCTGGTAGCATGTAGGGACAGTTAGTGATAAAACATCATAGGGATGATTTTAAGGCTGTTTCCAGCTCTAATTTTCTATATCTTTAAATACAAATAGAATTTAATAGAGAAGAAGAGGAGAAGAATGGGAACAGAGTGGCTTCTGGCATGTAATTAAATTTACTATAGCTGTGCAACTCCGTCTACACAAGCTGGGCAAAATAATGAGGAAGGTGAGCTGAAGTCAGGCTGTGTAGAAAAGAGGAGTCCTGAATATTCCACACTAATGCCTGACAGTTCTTTGTGTGTATTGTCAGCAAACTACACCTATTTGGAGCATGAGATTTAAAAGATTGTTTCTTTTTAAGAATGCTCTGATTTGTATATTTGAAACATGAAAAGACCTCACTTTGCAGGGGGAAAAAAAAGGCTGAAAAATATGCTATGCCTATGGTGTGTATACTTCTAAAACTCAAGAAAATAAACAAGCTTCAAGGAGATCAAAGACTTAAAAGAAACTCACTTTCCCTCATAACAATGCAGTGTCACTGTATTTTTATTCTTGGTCCCACGTTTGACTTGATTTGTGATTTACCATTTGTTAAAGACTTCGATGTCCTGCCTGGACACCCAGAAGTTGTTTCCGTTTTCTATAGTCAGCATGTGCAATGTTATTTAAAGCCTACATTTGCTTTTAAATATCACCAGTGGTTTTAGTGCTACAGAGGTCAAATTTCAGCCTAACTTTTTTGGACTTCCAGGCCTGGAAACCTTTTAGCAAGCTCTGTTTCTGTTTCCATCTCCTGAAAAAGTTGTCTCTGCAGACAGAGGTTTGGCATCTATATCCCTTCCTCACATATTATATATTACTTATGGAACTTTGAGGAATACAAAATGCTTCGTAGATGGAAAACATGGGAGGGATGAGAATCCCTGGATTTCTGCTTTAAATGTTTAATATTGACCCATTCATGAAGTTAACGTTTAGAAATTAAAACTTGAAATCAGATGTTTGAAAGAGGTTTAGAAAACAATGCATTTAAATGACTAATGAATTCACTAGGGAATCAGAACCAATCTTGAAACATGTGCTAGAGTGTGTTTTAAAGTCTGTTTTCTTAATGACCAGATATCTTCCCTCAATTTATTATTGCTATCTTGACTGTCTAGTGAGAAAATACTAGACACAAAGCTCCCAGAGTCGAGATCTACTCATGGGTGACTATGCACTGCAGTGTGGGATAGATCCTACTCACTGTATTTCATAGCATGGTTTTGTGACCTGAGTGATAAGCCCCGAAAAAGTCAGTCATGTCTATGATTGGAAATGGACATAGTATTATAAATTATTTCAAAGGTTATATTCAAATTTTAAATGAAAAACACATTCTATTTCCATTTCCAGACTTTATGAAGTTTTATTTAAAATTTTATTTATCTTTAAATTTATTTGAGAAAAGTAAAATTGTTATGAGTTGTACTTTAAGGGAAAGAAAATAAGGTACAGATAGTGCTTTTATGTTTTTCTATTTTCTTCTTATCCAATAAATACTTACTCAAGGGCATACTGAATACCTCTACTTAATAGAAATAGAATCTCTATCTTTGTCTGATTTTTATTATGGTTACTTATATTGTTACAATAAGAGTTACCCTGGGGGGGGTCAGGGAGGCTCAGTCAATTGAGGATCTGACTCTTTTTTCTTTTTCTTTAATGTTTTTTTAAAAAATTATTTTTGAGAGAGAGAAAGCCAGCAGGTGAGTGGCAAGGAGAGAGCGACACGCAGAATCCAAAGCAAGCTCCAGGCTCTGAGCTGTCAGCACAGAACCCAATGCAGAGCTCGAACTCATGAACTGCAAGATCATAACCAACTGGGCCACCCAGGCACCCAGGGCATCTGACTCTTTATTTCGGCTCAGGTCATGATCCCAGGGTTGTTGTATTAGCCCAGCATCGGGCTCTATGCTGAGAGTAGAGCCTGCTTAAGATCCTTTCTCTCCCTTTGCCCATCTCCCCCACTCACTCTCTTACAACAACCACCACCAAATTTAGTGTGGTTACTAAAATTACTGTAGAAGAAAATGTATTTAAAATTTTTTTAATGTCTCTCCATTTCTGAGAGACAGAGAGAGACAGAGTGTGAGCAGGGGAGGGGCAGAGAGAGAGACACACACAGAATCCAAAGCAGGCTCCAGGTTCCAAGCTGTTAGCACACATAGAACTCGATGTGGGACTTAAACTCATGAAACATAAGATCATGACCAGAGACGAGAAGTCGGACACGTAACCAACTGAGCCACTCAGGTGCCCAAAAGAAAATCTATTTCAAATTTTAATTTTTGTGAATATTTATAAAATAATACATATTTATGATAGAGTATATACATGGTATTTTATAATAATTGTAAACTCCCTGTATCTCTATTTTATGCCTCTTTTTAGTCCTGTTATCTTATTTTTCTTTTTTCAATTATACTAATTTAAGTTTATACATGTTACTGTAAAATTTTTATTCAAAATCTGTATTCTCAAATTTTTATATATTACTGTTTGTTTCTAATTTATTTAGTTATTCAGTTATCTGTATACATTTCTTCTTTCCTTTCTTACATTTTCTGTCTTATATTTTAATTATCTAGCTCCTAACATTTCTAATAATAAAAACATTTAAGACTATGACTTTGTTTTTGAGAAAATTTGACTACACATTCTATATTTTTATATAAAGAATTTTTAAATAATTATTTTCTAAACATTGTATAATTAAAGCATCATTTCATTTTTCCTCCAAAAGCTCTTTGTGTATGATTTCCTTCTTTTTGAAATTTTAATGTCCACATAATTAGTCCTTCATATTCTTATTTTCACCTACTTGTTTGTATACTATTACTTTCTTTCTACTGTTATTTCTCTTATTTATTAATCTTTTGTTCAATTTAATGCTATATTATTCATAAAGGTTGATCACTGTTTTAGACATATTTATAGGTTTTATATAAAATAATATTTAAAAATCGCATCCTTACTTATTTCCTTTGAATCTCACTTTACCAATTTTACCCCTTGAGATTCCTATTTTATTTTATTGTGAATTTTCTACATAGATATTTTCACATTTTTTTAAACTTTTCAAATAATTTATTTAACACATGTCTGTTTTAAAAAGCATATGTTTAGACTTTTTCTTTTTTTTTTTACCCAATCTAAGTCTTTGTTTTTTGGTAGAGGAATTAAAACGTTTGCATATAGTATGGTGACAGATTAATCAAATTTACTTATTTCAACGTATTCATGATTCTTATACTCTTTTTTTGTTCCCTGTGTTTTGTCTCTTTTATTTTATGAGCTAAGTTTTTTCATTCTTGCTCTTTTTTCCAATAACAATGTATAAGAATTACATTAATTTTTTTCCTCATTTTTGTTAGCCATAAGTGTTTGCAAAATGTGCCACACTAATCTTTCACTTATTACCTCATTCTTATTTTATTCATTATTGGAAAATGTTATCATCTTTGTATTTCTCATCTGTTTTTCCCTATTCTTCTCAGTTTAATCTCACATGTGAAATAAAAATTTTATTACATTATTGGGTTTTGCAATTTATGTCTTCTCTTACAATATTTTTAAACATTTGAATAATTTTGTCATTACAGTCACAGAAACTGCTTACTTTCAATTCCATAATTAAGTGGTTTTATGGTTAGTATATCTTTGAGAAGTATTTTCAGCCTGGGCCTACAGGTATAATATTTTCTTAGTCCTTATGTATGTAGTATGCTTATTACTTTCTTCAGGAATTAAAAAAAAAAAAGAAACAGGATTTCTGGGTAAAAACATAACAAATCCTGGTTTATAAACATTTTCACTCAACACTCTGTAGTCCTTCATCTATTAATTTTTTACATAATAAGAATAAATATGAAGTAGTCTTAGATTTTTTTTAACTAACATTTTGTGTTTTTCTGGTATGGATACCTATAATTCTTATTTTTCTTGAAGTCTTGATAAAAATGTTGTGATTGAGAATGGGGCACTAAATAGGCTTTAAACTCTAACACTCTGCTAGAGAACAAACTTATTCTCACCCAAATTGTGTAATCTTATGTTAAAGAAAATAGACAAATCAGAAAGGAGAATGTAACTGAACAGATTTGTCTGTTGCTAGATGCCCTTTATTACAAGCATGGAAAATAAGTTAGTCTAAGAAAAGAATGAAGAAAATATCTGAATGTTTTTACTTTATTTACTTGTAGACTTTGGAAAACAACAGGTGCTGAATCACACGTGCTAGTCTGTGTGCCAGGTGCTGGGTGCGTATTTGTCTCCTCAAAAAGATGAGAATGTCATAGAAAGGAAAATACCCATAAACAAGTGTTAAAAAAAAAAAAAGGAGTTGTCAGTGTGATAACAAAAGCCTATGGAGGATACTATTAGACCCAAGAGGAAGGACCATGGTCATTTGTGCACTAGCAGGTCATGGGGCTCAGAGAAACTTGCAATTGTGCCTGAGGTTTATGCCTGGTTCCGTCTCCTTAAGAGAAATGTTCCTGATGGAGCCCAGGGCTTCCAAAACAAAACCAGGAAAGTTTGCCCTCCTCGGACTTAATTCATTCAATACCATGGTTGAAGGATTGGGTGACACAGTAAGGGAAAGCATGTTTTCTTTTCATTGTTGTTGGAAAAAGGTTGTGTCCAGGTTTCAAAAGGCACTGAAGGCAGAGGAAGGGAGAGCTCCTGTTCACCATATGAAACCACAAATAAAATAGTTTTAAAATGTTTGTTTTGGGAGTAACTTTTTGCTTTACTTATTTTTATTGTAAAAATCTGCCAATTATCAGAAAACATTTATTGGAATTGCTAGTGAAAAGAGAAAACATCGCACCAAAGTGTGTACTGGTGAGGAAGAGCTCAGCCAAGCATGAACTGTGTGAACTCGTACAACAAAAGCTGGGAGCACAGACAGTCTGATTGCATCCTCTTGAAAGTGTAGGAAAAGGTACACTAATTATGGAATAATTATTTAAAAATTAAAATTATCCTTTTTGTTTTCAGACGTATTATGCCCAGTTAACTAGCCCAGCAGTTAAACCACCTGTCAGCGTCTACCTGTGCTGCATCTTCTCTGCTCCAGCCCTTCCTCAAACCCAGGTCAGTGAATTGTTCCCATAGAACAATGGTCTCCAGTCCTGGCTGTAGCTGTGTGTTCCCGGGACCTGGGAGGCTTTGTAAACAATAGAGCCTATGCCCCTACCCACTGCCGTTAAAAGAAAGAAAAAGAGAGAGTGGGAAAGAAAAGAAAGGAAGGAAGGAAGGAAAGAAGAGAGAGAGAGAGGGAGAAAGAGAGAGAGAAAGAAAGAAAGAAAGAAAGAAAGAAAGAAAGAAAGAAAGAAAGAAAGAAAGAAAGAAAGAGAAAAGAGAGAGGGAGGGGAGGGAGGAAGGACAGGAGGAAAGAAGGAAGGAAGGAAGGAAGGAAGGAAGGAAGGAAGGAAGGAAGGAAGGGAGAGATAGAGGAAGAAAAAAGAAACGATCTTAATTTGACCGTCCACCTGGCACTGGCATTTAAAAAACAAACAAACAACTTGTATGAGGCTGTAATGAATAGTCACAGACCTATTGAGAGCCACTAACATTCCTTTCTCTGGGAGGAATCAAATTCCTCCCAAAAAGGATGGTGATATGATGTACTTTTAAAATTATTTTTTGTTTGTTTCAAATTTTTACTTAAATTCTAGTTAGCAAACATCGACTGTATTAGTGTAGAATTTATTGATTCATCATTTACATGTAACACCCAGAGCTCAACACAAGTGATCTCCCTAATACGCAGCATCTATTTCTATCAGTATTAATACTTCCAGCAGTATAACTAGTATCAGTACTTTTTTTTAAGGATTGTGAAGGGATATTAAAGTTATATAAGTTATATGATGGGGCTTTTTGTTTGTTTTATTTTCCTCAAGGAGCTTACATCTATCAGGGAATAAATGTGAAAAAAACCCTTTTATACTATATTCTATTCTATCATGTAATATTATATTTTAAGACAGTAGTGTGTATAATACCATTATAATCCAGTGCAAAGGACAGAGGTGAGGTCGAGTGAATGTTACAGAAACAAAAGGGAGCATTTCAGTTGGACTTTATTGGTTATAATTTTCTAAGTAGAAGTGGGGGAACTGGGGAGAGGGTAGAATTCAGATGAAAAAAAGTGACACCAGTGGGTTATCCTCTTTACAAAAGGGGGAAATTGAGGCACAGACTAATTACCACAGACTGCTATTTGATATCAGAGACAATATTTTTTCCTTCTTCTTCTTTTTTTTTTTTTAATTGTTTGGTTTATGGTCTTTTCACTGTATCCTGTCAATGAAGGGCTGGGAACCTTCCAAGCATCAAGAACCTTATCTCTACTTGCCAACATTTTTAGACTTTAAAAAATATATTTTTGAGAATACAGAGAAATAGATGGCATTTTGTGGGAGTTTTTCTATAGATCTTATTAAGATGAGTGATTTAGAAAAGAGTCACTAATTAATCAATGCTGTTATTATTTTGAGAAAATAGAAGAATCCGTTGGGAAAGAACCTGCAGTTGGGAAGCCACAGCTTACTGCCTGTTGCTTAAAATTGTGCTCATGATGGAGAATGTAAACCATGCTTACAATCTGCAAGTGGGCAAACAGCTTTTTGAATTCCCCTTTGCTGTAATTTCTTATTCAGTGAAACAATACTCTTAGGTCTCTGCATAAACTTTGGGAAAAATTGACTTAGAACTCATTTTAGTGCCAGGTTCTGCAACAAACTCATTGACAATGAATCCTATTTTGAATTTATTTTTGACTTTTAAAAATACATCCAGTATTCTGTGGCAGTACATTAACTCTGAAGAACCAGAAGTATCCAAATCAAACAAGAAAGAGAATTATGCACTAGAGATGATCATAATTGCAGAATTTGTTGTGGAATATTTTAAATGAAGTGTGTGTACACAGGATAGGAACATTGCGAAGAGTGGGTTTTGTCGCCGATCTTTTGATGGTGTTTGGGTTTAAACCACAGATTCATCACTTTCACACCCAAGTGTGAACTTGGGTGAGAATTTAAATTTCTAAGCTTATATCCTCATTGTTAATGAGAATCATATATGGTTATTTTGAGGATGTAAATCTATGCCTAGCACATAAGAACTAAGAAAGATCAGCCATATAAAGCCATGTTTCTTTTCTCCTTTGTTTTGTTTTTCTGAGCCTCTGGAAGACGGTTCTGGTAACAATTTCAGTTACAGCTTGAAGTTTATGAAAGAAAAGGTACAGTAATGACTCCTTTTCTGTGTCCTACCAAGTGAAGTTCACAACTAACTGGCAAAACCATCTCTGTGTTGGTTTGCACTCTAAAGGTATTGCTAATGTATCATGTTTTAAAGGTTTGTTTTACCGTTATAAGTTAAGGCCAAGTTCAAACATGCATTTAAAGCAATGCCTGAAAGAATGATTTAATACATGCCTTTGTAAATATAGCAGAAGACATTCATTAAAAGTGGTTGATCTATTTTGTAGATGAAGAACTATACATTGATTACCATAGTGTTTTAAGCATAAAAACAAATAGCAAATACATTTTATTTCTTTTTAATTTTTTTTATGTTTTATTTATTTTTGAGGGAGAGATTGAGACAGCATGAGCAGGGGAGGGTCAGAGAGAGAGGGAGATACAGAATCTAAAGACAGGCTCCAGGCTCTGAGCTAGCTGTCAGCACAGAGCCCAATGTGGGGCTCGAACCCACGAACCACGAGATCATGACCTGAGCTGAAGTTGGATGCTTAACTGACTAAGCCACCAGGGCATCCCAGCAGAATACATTTTAAACAACTACATAGAGGGGTTCCTGGTATAAATTAGTAATTTTTCCTCCCTAGAAATTGGTAAAGCCTCTGTTTTAATATAATGGTGGTTTTTGTTTTACTTCTGGAATGATTTCAATGTTGCTGCTTCTTGACTCTTCTCAGTTTAGATGATCCTCGCCTCACACTATTTTTCTTCTTCCCTGGGCTGTGCTGTGGTCACTTTCTTATACTCCTTCCCCAAGGTTGTATGGAGTCCCTATTATTTATCTAGCACTGTTCTAGGTATTGGAATACAGTGTAAAAGTGACTAACAAAACTCCCTCATCCCTAGATTTTCTAGAGCAGGAGACAGAACCCAAAAGCACACAGGTAGTGTGCACCCAGGTAGGTAAATACTAGCACTCATTGCATGTCTGACATGAACACAGTAACATTTCTGTAACAGTTATTTATTAAAACAAATCTAGAAGATTATCTTTGCCTATGGCTTGCAGTTGAGCAGTTTCACAGATAACTTTCCCAAAGTTAGTTAGATTTTCAGCCCCCTAAAAGTCAGGTAGTGCTCAGTGCTACATGAAGAAGCAGATACTATAAGGAGTTGGGTAGAGAGCACCAAGGTTGCCACTTTTCAGTGAGATGTTCAGAGGCCTCTCGGAGGAGATTCTTCTTGACTCAAGACCTGCTAAAAGGTCTGAGTGTTGGAAGAAAAGTATGGAAATTTTTATGTTCTTTCTGCAATTGCCTTAGATTTCACACAGTCTTTGCCAAATATCAGACAGAAAAATAGTTGCTTCTGACAGATATTGTGTAAAACTTTCACAGCAGTTACTCACAACTGATCAGTGGCTTTTTACTGTTTATTCCCCACCTTTCTTTCTCTCTCTCTCTCTCTTTCTCTCTCATCCCCCCATCCTCTCCCTGCCCCCCCACCACTTGTTTCCCACCTTATTTCCCTTCTCTGTTTCCTTTCTTTCTCTTCCCTTCTTCCTTATATTTCTCTGGCTTCTGTTGTCTGGAAATTCATTGATTATCCACTTCATGACTCCTATTTCTAGAATTCACCAACAGTAAAAAAAAGAATTTGAAAGGTGTGATGAAAAGACTGAAGTTTTATTTTTTATTTTTATTTTTTTTAATTTTTTTAATGTTTTATTTATTTCTAGGAGAGAGAGAGAGAGAGAGAGAGAGAGAGAGAGACAGCGTGAGCAGGGGAGGGTCAGAGAGAGAGGGAGTCACAGACTGTAACAGGCTCCAGGCTCTGAGCTGGCAGTCAGTACAGAGCCCGACGCGGGGCTCGAACCCACGAACCACGAGATCATGACCTAAGTGAAAGTCGGACGCTTAACCGACTAAGCCACCCAGGCGCCCCCTGAAGTTTTATTTTTAAAGTGACCAAATAGAAATAAACTTCATTATATATGATAAGCTAATTATAAATCTTTTTACTGATCATTGCTTTGATACATCTTGGACTAACTTCAGTTGAAATCTTCATTTAAAACTGTAAGAAATATCTAGGAAGAAGAAAGAGAAAAGAAACTTTCTGTACAAATTCTTGTATATCTAAAGGTTATCTACAGATAACATAGATATTTTTCTATAACATAATAAAATACATTTATTTTTTCTGTACACTGTGACTATATTTATTTCACAAATATAACAAAAATAGTTTATATATGGGAAAAATGTTATTTTCCTGTACTGTTTCAATAAAGCCCTATTCTATTCATTTGGAAGGCAAAAATAACTACATGATATATGAAAAATTCAGTCAGTAATTTCATAGCACCCAGGTAGGTAAATACTAGCACTCATTGCATGTCTGACATGAACACAGTAACATTTCTGTAACAATTATTTATTAAAACAAATCTAGAAGATTATCTTTGCCTATGGCTTGCAGTTGAGCAGTTTCACAGATAACTTTCCCAAAGTTAGTTAGATTATCAGCCCCCTAAAAGTCAGAATGCTCAGGACCTTTCTCAACTGTGAAAACCACGTTCCTTTTAATGCATATTCTTCCTAGAAAAGCAAGCAAGCATGGACAGTATACATGGAGGAGAAAAGAGGCTACACAAAACTGAATCAGCTATTTTTCTTAGAGTTGAACTTAGGTGTAGACAAAGATTCAGAGTTTCCATTAAAGTAGTATTTTAAATCTAGATAGTGAAACATTACCCAGAATCAAGTAAGTTACATTGACTCCCATTCTCTACAAAATAAGATTAGGGCATTTTTGGTTTTCTAGACTCTATTCGTGATCTACTAAAGGCATTAAGAACACAATATTGAAGTTTACTTGTAGGCTATTCCATTTCACAATGACACCATTTCTTTAGCCTAATATTTAAGTGTTGGATCAATGACTAGTAATGGAATCCCTGGCTGATGTAGGAAATTGCTTAATTAGTTTCATACAAATTACTTATATTTTCCATGGCAGTATGAGTTAATATAACAAATCCTTGTGGAAAACTCATTATACAGCTTTGTTTCAGTTTCAATCTTGTTTATAAGATATACATTTTATTACAGTCTTCTTACTGAGATTCTTACTTGATTTTCCGTCATTAAAGATTTTATACTAAAATTTTAAAATACTTGCTTTATTATTTCTCTGGCCATATAATTTTTATGTCATCAGTTTTAAATGAAAGCTATGTGTTTTCTATAATAATCACTGTTTTAAAAGAATTATTTAGTTCTCATTTATGTGCCATAACTTATTTCTATTGTGGGAAACAATCAGGTATAAGATGCACCACTGAAGTAACAGATTAAGTATACCAAACACTTTTAAGGCTAATTTCAATTCCAGATATGCTAAAATGTGGAAAATGCACATTTTTAAAAAGTAGGAAGTATGGTATATTTTTGCCTGAGGATTAAAAAATGTTTTTTTTTAAAATATGTATTTACTTTTGGGAGAGAAACAGACAGAGTGTGAGCAGTGGAAGGGCATAGAGAGGGAGACACAGAACCCGAAGCAAGCTCCAGGCTCTCGGCTGTCAGCACACTTAATCTGACTGAGCACCACCGCCCCCTCGTTCCTTCCCCCCCCGCCCCGTAGGCGCCCCTGTCTAAGGAGTTTTAATGACTGGTTAAACTGAATTGGCAAAACCTCTTGAGACTGACTCTCAGTTTTAACACATGTCTGGGATTTTCAGAATTAGTGAAAATCTCAAGTAATAGATGGTATGTGTTAAAAAGAATTCTCACTTTCCATTTCAATCTACCAAGTGAGAACAATGAAAATCTTTTTCACAAACCTTTTGTAACCCTGTTTCCTTCTTGGTAAACAATACTCATAAAATATGATGCTTGCTCTTCCGCCTCTTATTGCCAAAGATTTGTTACACTCTCAGGGAAGTATATCTTTATTTGACAAAGTCTTTTTAGCTTTAATTTTTGAAAATTATATGATGAATGTTATATTATCCTGAATATTATCTCAGAACAAAATTTTGTGAAGGTGTGGGCTCTATGTTTACAACTTCCTTGCCAGCAGCCCCTAACATTTTTCTGACAACCACTAGGCACTCAATAAATATTTATTGAATTAATGAATTAAAAAGGACCAGTTGTTCTCTATTAATATTTTTTAATAGTTTATTGTCAAGTTGGTTTTCATATAACACCCAGTGCTCATCCGCACAAGTAAAAGCATACAAGGAACATTAGAAAGAACAGAAACAAGTGCAAATAAGGGCAGTGATTTATAACTCAGAAGTCACAGTCTTTCCAGTGAGTCATTCTGTGACATTATGATACTTCCATTGCTAAATTTTAGTTGTTGATGTTGTTTAGCATTTGATGGCACTTTTTGTTTTCCACGTGGTCAGCAAATATTTTCTGTCCACCCCTCCCCTTTGGACTTTGTATTATAAAGCAATCTTGTCAGCAAATATAGTGTTCCGAGTGTTTCTGGTACTTATGCCTGACTCCAGGAAGAACTTAAATTGGAATATGGCTTCTATAAGTTCCCTCCCTCCAAACCAGATACAAAGTGGTTGTACAGGGTGAATTAGGAGCAAATTCAGTTTCCTCTAAAAGAATAACAGTACATGATTCTAACATGGCTTCCCAACCTCTCAGATCCAGTGAGAGAAAAAGAGTGAAGATGTACCGTATCTTTCTCTCCAGACAGTGTTTTGATGCAAAGGGTTAAAGCGAGCAGTCTGATTCACATCAGATTCCTGCAAATCTGAAAGAATCTGAGTCCTTTCCTTCTGGTCATGGGAGAATCAGTCCTTCTGTCAACAGCTACTACTCTTCAGACATTTGCTAAGGAGAAGAGTTAGCCATGGCCTCTGCCTCCGAGGGGCTCTAAGATGCTTATAAACTATCATAATGGACAGTGAAAAGTAATGAATATCACAAAGGAGGTACAAACAAAATTGTATGAGTGTTCCTAGAAGGAAGAAAGATCTTTTCTTTTCTTTCTTTCTTTCTTTCTTTTTTTTTTAGTGTTTTATTTATCCTTGAGAGAGAGAGAGAGAGAGAGCATAAGAAGGGGAGAGTCAGAGAGAGAGGGAGACACAAAATCTGAAACAGGCTCCAGGCTCTAAGCTAGCTTTCAGCACAGAGCCCAATGCGGGGCTCAAACCCATGAACCATGAGATCATGACCTGAACCAAAGTCAGATGCTTAACTGACTGAGCCACCCAGGCTCCCCAGAAAGAGCTTTTCTTTGGGAGATTAGGGAGGTCAGTGGCATGGCGCTGAGTTAGAATTATGGGAAAGATGCAGATATGTAAAAATAAAGAAGAGAATTTTAGGTCAATGATATATAAGCAAAAACATCTACTCTTCCATTGGTTGGAGACTATGAAATCAATAAAGTGGAAATATTTTAAATATTGTCAATAATAGGTGCTTTTTTTGTTGACTTAAGTATAAGTTATTAAGTTACTGTTTCTGCTTTAGAACCTACCCTTCTATCCTTGCTTTCTGACGATAGAGCTGTCTGCTTCATATTTGCTGTTTTGGCTACTTGCTATTTCTGTGAGCAGCATCCCACGTAGTGCCTTCCCTCTGCCAGTCGCATTAACAGAATCCACTTTGCAATTTGTCCAACACCTGCAGAATCAGCTTCATGCTTCCCCCTCAGAGATAGCAACTGGTCAATGTCCATTCCTCAGGTTTCTGGCATTCAGGCCCTCTTCTGAGGTCACACCAGCGTCCACTGAGTGGTCTCAGGATGTGGGAATACTCCTCTAAACCTCCTCTCTTTATTCCTCCAGCTCAAGGGGTTCACCCTCCTTCTAAGACTTACTACCTCCATGATCTTTTCGCGTTTTTCTTTTCTTTTATCCTCCCAGTTACCTGGTTAAAAACTTTATACTAACCTAACAGATCTTTATTTAAATTCATTGTGTTCAAATAACTGATATGGATTTTGTCCTCTGATGAGATCCTGGCTGACACAATGAATTAATTACATCTAATCTACAATATTGGTGACAATTCCGACATCGCAAAAGTATTTTGGAATGATCACTAGAGAATTCTTATGTATTTCTATGTTTCCAAAAAAATGTTAACAACATACATCAACAAAATAAAAACATGAGCTATTTTAATGGTTCATTGCTTATTGAAATGTATATAGTACTTATATGTGTTTTTTTCTGTATCACTTTTCAGGGGTTGAAAAGATACTCATTTTTCAAAGGGAAATATTATATAAGATAACATGCTCTGGATTAATTGCTCTAGAGTGTTGTAAAAATTTTTACACATGCTCCCTCTACCCTTCTCCAATTTTACCACCATGTACCTTGACTCGCGTACTATTTGAGGGTTAGTGTCTGTGTGTATATGAGTGGTCAACTGACATCAAGGCAAATGGAGGAAGGCAGTGAACTACCCTGATGTCATCTTCCTCAACCCCATCAACTGCTCATAAGCCCCTGAGTGTTGAGCAGATCTGCCCATAAGGACTACTCAGCAGAAAAATTGCCTATTTTGGGGGGAGTGTACTTTGCCTCTGGGCCAAAAGTAGGAATTTTTTCCATAAATAAAATATAATACATTTTAATACATACATACATATGTATATATATTCTCTTTTTAGTCATGGCTCCTAAATAAATTTATTATCTTTAGGAATCATAAGTTGCATAACATCTCAAAGTATTATTATTATTATTTATTTATTTCATCTGTGTATGCACTATTTGATTCCTATATTCAAAAATGTGAGGCCAGAGTATGAAAAACTAGGGAGCAGATTTCAGAAAAATTTTCACTTTATCCATTGTTTTGGATATGACTATATGTGATTGTGTGATGCTTTGACAAAAACTACTTACTAAATTATATTTATCCTGCTATGGAGACTATGAAAAGTTGCAACAGTCTATTCATTTGTACTCTATTACTTGCAGATAACTATGTGATCATAGCAGTTTGATTAGGGACATTTTGAGTAAGCTTGAAGTTGCTAATTAAATACTATGAAAACATTAAATCCAATGGCATGATTGTGAAAGAATGGGTTTACTTGCTTACAATAATCTTTGTAATATGCCCAAATATAATATATTAATTAATATAATAATATAATCTGAGTAAATTAAAGGAGTACTGCAGCTGTCTGATACTTCTTATGCAAGAGTAGTCAGTCTTACCTGCTATACCAAATCACTATAAATTTAATGGCTTAAAACAACAAAGATTTCTTCTCTCATGGTTCTTTAACTTAGACATGTGACATGGGTGTGATTGGACTGAAATCTAGATGTTAGTGTGCTTGTATTTCTGGAAAATCCATTTCTCATCTGTTTCAGTTTCTAGAGACTCTTCCTTGGCTCATGAACTCCTTGCATCTTCACAAGGCAGCAACATTGCATCTCTTTGCATCTGACCTTTCTTATATTGTCACATGTCTTTTTGACAGCCTGGAAGATGTACTTTTAAACACCTGTGTGATTAGGTTGGGCCTACTAGATAATCCAGAATAATCCTCCTGTCTCAATGTCCACTTTAATCATATCTGTAAAGTCCCCGTGCCATATGAGTTAACATATTCATATTACTGGGGGTTAGGATGTGGACATCTTTTGAGGCCATTATCCTGCCTACCTCACCATCTGACTCATTTTTTGGTTGAGCCCCAATATAAGATTCCCATGTCAAAAAGAACTTCTTTTGTAATACTGTAATTCTGATCTGGGTAGGGATGGGTAAAGAGGTGGGGGGAAAATGGTTTAGATTCACTGATAAGACTTTTTAAAATTATAGACATACTTTTTCCAGTGAAGTCAAGACTAGAGAGAGGGAGATACAGACTCTGAAATAGGCTCCAGGCTCTGAGCTGGCAGTCAGCACAGAGCCTGACGCGGGGCTCAAACCCACGAACAGCGAGATCACGACCTAAGTGAAAGTCGGACGTTTAACCGACTAAGCCACCCAGGCGCCCCTGGACTTTTGATATAAAACTCTACCTCCATTATCTCTTTTCTCATTCTTCTATAGAATATTACTTTCATGAGCCTCTGTTACTATTAGGAATCTGTTATGGTCATCTGTTTGGGGGATAGAAAAAAAAGGAAGAGGATGATTGTTTGACTTCTTTGGTACTATTAACTCTGGCCTTGATATAGAAAGAATAAAGGAAATCTGACTCAACTAAGGAATTGTTTCCTATGTTTTCATCTTCCAAAATGATCTAAGTAAACATTCTCAAAGTTTGAAAGCCTTATGACTATTTAATAATGTGTTCTTCGTTTTGTTTAGTCTCCTTAGACAAGCCAAAAGCACTGACATTTGTATTACTAAAACTCTTTCTTAAAGTTTAACAAGTTGCTTTAAAATGTTTCCCTGAATGAAAGCAGGGCAAGACCAATCATTTGCTGATAATTGAGCTAATGTGATATGGGAAATTTTCTGAAAATGTCCTGTTACTAAACACAGGATTCAGAAGCACTTGGATTAAACAACCTGCTTATTGGTTTACAAGAAAAGCTGGGGGGAAAAAAAGCTAGTTTTAAGTATGTCTTATTAAATAAGGTTATTTCATCAAGCTGGAAAAAATTGTGTCTTCTAATAATTTAAACTTCTAATATCCCTGGGAATGAAACTGATGATTTTATGTGTAATCACAGGGAGAAAGCATTTGACAAAATACAGCATCTTCTCATGATAAATTTGGTATATAAGGAATGTACCTCAACATAATAAAGGCCGTATATGGCAAACCCACAGCTGATATCATACTTAATGGTGAAATATTGAAAACTTTTCCTCTAAGATCAGGAAGAAGATAAGAGTGCCCATTCTCATCACTCTCAGTCAATATGATAAATCCTAGTTAGAGTAATCAGAGACAGTAAATAAATAAAAGACATTCAAGTAAAAAAGAAAGAGGTAAAATTGTCTTTATTTATAGATGATATGATCTTATATTTGGAAAATTTTGAAGACCTAATCAAAAAGCAGTTGGAACTAATTGATTAATTCAGTAAAGCTGCAGGATATAAAATAAACATATGGAAATCAATTGCATTTTTTATACATCAACAACAAAATACGTGAAAAATAAATAAAACAGCCTCACTCACAATAACATCAAAAACAATAAGATGCCAGGAATAAAGTTAACAAAAGCATTACAAGATAAGAATAGTAAAAACTACAAGACTTGGATGAAAGAAGTTGTAGAAGACACAAAAAATGGAAAGCTATCCTGCATTGATGGACCAGAAGAATTAGTATTGTTAAGATATCCATACTACTCAAAGCCATCTGTAGATGCAATGAAATCCTTATCAAAATTCCAATGGCATTTTTCACAGAAATAGAACAAACAGTCCTAAAATTTGTATGAAGCCAAAGAGATACTGAATAGCCAAAGCAATTATGATAAAGAAAAACAAATCTAAAGACATCATACTTCCTAATTTTGAACATACTACAAAGCTGTTGTAGGCAAAAGAGTAAGGTTTTGCCATTATAATAGTTACATAGACCATTTGGACAGAATAAAAAGTCCACACATAACTCCTACACAGCAAAAGAAACAAAAAAATGAAAAGGCAATCTACAGAATGGGAGAACATATTTGCAAACCATATATTAGAAAAACAGTTAATATCCAAAATTTTTAAAGAATTCAGGACAGCTCAATAACTAACAACACAAAAATCCTGTTAAAAAATGAGCTGAGAAACTGAATAGACTCTTCTCCACAGAAGACATCCAGATGGCCAGCAGGTGCATTACTAGTCATCAGGAAAACGCAAATCGAAACCACAGGGACATATCCTCACACGTGTTAGGATGACTATTATCATGAAAACAATAGATAAGTGTTGGAAAAATATGAAAAGAAAAACCACCCTGTGAACTGTTTGTGGTAATGTAAATTGGTGAACCACTATGGAAAATAGCATGGAAGTTCTTCAAAAGATTTAAAATAAAACTATCATACAATCTAGTAATGCCACTCCTGTATATATATCCAAAGGAAAGGAAAAGAGGATATCAAAGACATATCTACACTACCATGTTTATTATAGCATTATTCACAACAGTCAAAATATGGAAACAACCTAAATGTCAGTCAGTAGATAAATGGATAAAGAAAATGTGATACACACACACACACACACACACACACACACACACACACACAGAAAATTACAATGGAATATTATTCAGGGATGAGAAAGAAGGAAATCCTGCTGTTTTCAACAGTATGGATGGACTTTGAGGGCATTATGCTAAGTGAGATAAGTCTGAGAAAGACAAACACTATGATACCACTTAAACATGGGATCTAAAAAAACTGAACTTATAGAAACAGAGAGTAGAATTGTGGTTACTAGGAGTAGGAGAGGTTATGGAAACTGGGGAGATGTTAGTCAAAGGGTACAAACTTGCAGTTAGAAGATGAGTAAGTTCTGGAGATCTAATGCACAGTATCATGATTATAGTCAATGGTACTGAATTATATTCTTCAAAGTTGCTAAGAGTGGATCTTAGCACAAAAATAAAATGATAATTATATGATGTGATGGAGGTGTTAGCTAATGCTGTGCTGGTTATGTTGGCAATCATATTGTAATATATAATTGTATCAAATCAACATGTTATGCACCTTAAAGTCACACAATGTTATATGACAATTATACCTCAATTAAAAAGAGATTTTGCATAGAAATAATTATTTCAAATAGGAAACACTGAAGATGACTTGTGTTCATAATTCGACATATTTTAAATTATTACATAGTCATGAATTAAAATTATATTTTAATGATGAATGTTTTCAAGAGATTTCCTCAGAAAGAATAACCAAGATGTGGTTAATAATATTTCAGAGTTATCTAGTATTTAAAAACATATAAATAATGTTGTTATTATTTTCCATGCTTTGTTGAAGTTAAATGAACATAATAAATGTTCATGATTTTAATCTGCACTGTATATTTTTCTTCTTTTAGTATGTAAGAAACAAAGGGCCAGCCATTATTTTACTTTCAGAAGTTATATAATGAAGAAAAAAATAAGTTAAACTAATCATCCCCTAGAGGTTTTCCTTGAGGTTTTTTTCATTTGTCAGTCTGTTTTTTAATTAATGCTGGTCAGTAGATGTTAGGGACTATGATTTCTGTCATATTAAGGCTAACAAAAGACATATAAGACTTTGGATATGATGATAACTGCTAAACTTTTCAAAATTGAACTTTTTCGATAAACTAGAACCAAACAAAATATTCCTATCATTTCTGCTAAAATTTTCACCCAGCACCACCATCTGTTTTAATAATACCCTCATAAACAAAGATGGATGCCTGGTTACAGAAAATAGGAGCCATGATTTGGTTAGAATGACAGCACAGTTGCTCATAGAAAGCATATGATTATTGTGAAAAAGCACTTCTCTCCAAATAAACAAATTGGAGCAAGAAAACAAAAGAATGCTTTTTGAAAAAAGCATAAGTAATATTATAGTAAAGAGGATAAAGCTTTATTAACCTATTGAAGTGTTAATTTAAAACATTAATGTTGAATGGACAGATGTGTGGACTGTGAAAAAGTTATCTACCAATTAGATATATTTACTTTATGCAAGTACTGTTTTATTTATTATTTAGTTATTTATTTACTTATTTATTTATTTATATTTTAGAAAGAGAGAAAGAGAGAGAGCACATGAGCAGGGGAGAGGCGTAGAAGGAGAGAGAGATAGAAAGAATCTTAAGCAGGCTTCAGGCTCAGCACAGAACCCAAAGGAGGGCTCAATCCCACAACACTGGGATCATGACCTGAGCTGAAGTCGATCGAGTCAGACACTCAACCGCCTAAGCCTTCCACGTGCTGCAAGTACTGGTTTAAATGTTTTACCTGTAATACTTGTCACAATTCTGCGAGCTAGATACTATTATGATCCCACTTTATAGACAGGAAAAATGAGGCACAAACACGTATGTATCTTGCTAAGGCTTCCATATCTAATACGTGGTAGAGCTAAGAGTTGAACCCAGGCAGAGAGGTTATGGAATCCATGCACTTAAATATTGGGAGATAGTGAAGGTTGAGAGGAAATTAAGGTTCAATGATAGTGTACTGTTTCAGTGATATCTGGCACAGTAAACTGTCTGTACTTGTGCTGTCACATTTGCTGCGAATCCAGGCCTTATTTGAGTTTTACTGCTGGCAGTATGACCATGTACAGGACCACTGATGCTACAGAATTAATAGTAGTTCTTATTTTCATAAAGAGGAAAGCTTAGCCTTTTAAATTAGAAAATTTTTGGTCTTCACATCTTCAACTTAAAAAGGGACTCAAATAAGTTCCAGTCACACAATTCATCCAGAAAAGACTGGCAAACTCCAGCAACAAAAATTAAGAGTCCACCCAGAATTCATAAGTTTGGCATTTTGAAGAAAATGCAAATTTTCTGCTGTTTTATCCCACTCCCTTTGGCAGAATGTAGCTTCCATTCTTTAAAGTAATTATCTTTGCCAAAGTTGCTTACAAAAGACATGTAGAAACTAATAGAAATGACAATCAGACATTGTTCACATAACTGAAGTGACTCGGGATAATAGCAAATGACTATTAACAAGTATACACTTTAAAAGCTTAGACAACATTGAAAACAGCCAGATTTTTTAGATTTTTTCCTTTATGCCTTTAAACTTAAACCTCACTTCACAAAAATCTACAAACCAGTAACCTGAATTAAAAGTAGTTTATTAAAAGGAACTTAGTAGCATCTAACTATATATATATGACTATATATATACATAAATATATATATAACTATATATAGTTATATATAAATCTACTATGAATATAGGAGACAAAGATTGTTTTGAAAAGCAAATTTAAAAGTCTGCTATGTAAGGAGTTATTTTTATAACAGTTTTTTGTTGTCAAATATACATTACCTAATAGTTATCATTTTTTCCCATTTGTAAGTATATGATTCAGTGACATTGAATGCATTCCTAACATTGTAAAACCATCGCCACTATCTATACCTAAAATCTTTTCATCTCCCCACCAAAACCTGTGTACCTATCAAGCAAAAACTCCCTCTCCTCCCCAGTTCCTGAGACTCTATTTTACTTTCTTTCTCTATGAACTTGACAGTGCTAGGTATGCTAGAAATCTAATTGTTGACTTATTTCCCCCTTTTTAGAGGAACTACCATACTATTTTCCACAGTGGCTGTACCATCTTACATTCTGTCAACAATGCCCAAGGGTTCCAATTTCTTCATACCCTCATCAACATTTATCTTCCCTATTTCAGAAATGATAGCCATCCTACTAGCTATGAAGTGATGTCTCATTGTGCTTTTGATTTGAATTTATCTAGTTTCTAATGATGTTGGTCATCTTTGCATGTGCTTATTGGCCAATAAGATATTTCTCTGTATGTCTTTGAAGAAATATCTGTTTAAGTCTATTGTCCCTATCAACTGTGTTGTTTGTTTGTTGTTGAGTTGTCAGAGTGCTTTATAGATTCTGGATTTTAATCCTTTCCTTACCAGATATATGATTTGCAAATATTTTCTCTCATTGAATAAGTTGTCTTTTTGCTTTCTTAGTAGTATCTTTTAATTGTACAAACGTTCTTAATTTTGATGAAGTCCAATGTATCTGTTTTTCTTTTGTTCCTGCAATTTTGGTGTCTTTATCCATGCACACGAAATATCTTTTCATTTATTTAGGCCTTCTTTAAGTTCTTTCAGCAATATTTTATAGTTCACCTCCATGGTTAGATTTATTCCTAAGTACTTGATTCTTTTAGGTACTATTGTAAATGCATTTGCTTTTCTAATTTGCTTTTGAGATTATTCAATGCTGGAGTAAAGAAACAGCAGGTTTTTGTATACTGATCTTATACCATGCACCTTTGATGAATTTATTACATCTAATTTTAAATGGATTTTTAAGATATTAAATTTTTAGAATTGTCTATAGGTAAGGTCTTAACCCTGGTAACCACTGATCTGCTCTCCAATACTGTAGTTTCATCATTTCAAGAATGTCATATAAATGGAATCACACGGCATGCAGCTTTTTGAGATCGGCAGTCGACAAGTTTAGGTTCAGAATGCACCTCCTGGCTGACTTTGTGAGCTGTGATTCAAATGCTAACTTAATTTTCAGAGACTTTTCTGTGCTATTGTGGACTGTTTGGTGTGCTATCCAGAGGCTAATTTGAAACCTTAGTGGTTTTACACATTGTAGATCAGTTCACAAATAATTTGCTATGTGGATTGCAGGCAGTTCCATGCAAGGGTTCTTGGAAACTTTCCAGGAGTTACATACAGAAATTTAAATAATCCTTTTCTCTAGCTCCCTCTTCTATGTAGTTCTGTTCGCATTGTCCAGTTCTAAGGGACTAAGGTGCCACCAATTTGCTGTTTTTCACTAGAGCAGACAAGTATGGTAAACGTGCTTCACCTCCTAGCTCCCATAGAGCCAGGTGCACAGAAGGAAGGGCATGACATCAGCTCATAGTACCACAGGGCGAATATGGTCAACAGTGCTTCTCAGCACCCAGAGAGGAGGAAGATTTGTCTCTGCTCACATAATTGCAAGTTGGGGATCGCTGACAAGACTCCATCCTACAGTCTCCACAATGTTTCGTGGATAGTGGGAGAGGTAGGCATAGGCAAAAATTTCTATTCTGCAGAGCTGACTTCTTTCTGATCTTGAAGCTATGACTTCTTCATGATTCTCTCTATCTTATTTTTCCTTGTACTGCCCATTACATCTTTTCTTAACCAACTCCTATAAAGTTTAGGTCAGAGCTTATCTCCTGTCATCCATGAATGACAGTGAAACCACTATGGGTGTAGATTTGGGGGTTACAAAGTAACCCCTACTTACAAAGTGAGTAGTTTGGTGGCAAATACAACATGCAGGAATAATGAGGATTGACTGTATGAGCTTTAAGTTGAGGATCCTGGGTATCACTGAGAAATGAAGACTCTCTTATTCATTACTTAAGAAAAGCATGCAGTTTGATAGTCACATTTGACTTTATAATCATACTTATATAACAAATATTACAATAATTTCAGGTGCTAATAACTTGGGAGATTCCTGTCAAGTCTCCAGATCCAGAGGTCTCCAGCTTCTGAGAAGCACCAACTGGAAGAAAATCCAAAAGATCCGCAAGTAAGTAGGTATACCATTTACACTCATGTGTGAGGAAACATATTAAGAACAGTAGTGTCAGAGTGGGAATTTCTTAGTTTTATTAGATTTCTACAGGATAATTGTGATCAGTTCATATTAATTTAAAAAATAATGTTAATGGGGTCCCTGGGTGGCTCAGTCACTTGGGTGTCTGACTTTGGCTTAGGTCATGATCTTGCATTCGTGGGTTTGAGTCCCACATGGGGCTCTGTGCTGACAGCTAACTCAGAGCCTGGAGCCTGCTTCAGATTTTGGGTCTCTCTCTCTCTGATGCTCCCCCACTCACGTTTTCTTTCTCTCTCAAAAATAAACATTAAAAAAATACTAAAAAAGAGAAAGTTAGTGAAGACAGATTTTTTCCTTTCAAAATAAGAGTAAAATAATTTGTAAAGAAAAAATAAAACACTAGTTAAAAAGAACAAGTGCTCAGGAAGAAACTGAACAGGCAAATAATATAAGCCTAAAGTCATCACTGCATAAAGAGACAAAGGTCACAATTTCTGATTACAGAAATTAACAAAAAGAGGCTCTGTTTGCTAATGACGAGAGAGTTTGGCATTCAGTGTTAAATGTCATAACCTTTGTTTCTTTTTTTGTTTTTCTTTGTTAACTTTTTTGGTGTGCTGGCTTCAATTGGTACACCATGTCATCTGTAAGAAATATCAATGTGTTTGGCTAAAAACAGGACTCTGAAAAATGTTTTTTCTTGAATATAAATTTGAAAACAGCCAGCAATTTAGAAAACTAAATGCAAGGTCTTCAGGCAGGGCTTAACTTTATTAAAATTTCCTGCATAATCCCAATATGAAATGCTAGTCTTTAAATAATTTTTGGTAATTGCATAAACAATGAATCTGCATTGAAGAAGAAAACCCTAAAGTGACTTGTAAAAGATACTAAAAGACTATTTGTCTCATCTTGACCAAACCACTTAGTTTCATCTAAAAAGTTATGGAGGAAGTATTAATGCTAGTATTATTGAGTAATTGCACAGTGATAGACATTGTTCCATTTCCTGTGATAGAGGTGCCATTAATTCCATTTACAGATCAAGAAATGAAGGCACAGAGAGGCTATGTATCTTGTCATTTCTTACAACTAGTGTGTGGCCAGGCTGGGATGGCAAACCAGGCCATCTGAATTCACAGCCCAAAGCACTCAATTCTGCCTCCTTGTGATGTGAAACGTTGTTTCCAAGAGTAGAAGAAAAATGAGTATGAAAATATTTTTAAAACGATGAAGTATTACACACAAGTTCTAAAACATGATCATGAGAGTTGTGGGCCCTATTGTGAGGTGACTGTGGGGATGTTCGGAGTCCTGTAAGGACAAATAATCAAAGGGACCTAATCTAGTCTTAGATGTGGCTTTCAAACTGAGTCCTGAAAGATGGATATTGATGATCCATGAAGTGTGCATGTGTATGAATGTGTGTGTTATTCCTAACAAAGAAAACCATTTGTGAAAACGGCCTGGGATGGAAAGGAACTAAAGGAAGCCGGTGGGACTGGAGTTTAGTCCGCAAATCACTACTGTTAGATACAAAGCACAGTTAGATACACTGTTAGATACAAAGTGGCAAAGTGTACCGATTATAGATATTTTTATTTACCCATAATTCACCTATTTGATACAGTGAAACACTAACCCATAGTGTAGGAGTCTGTCTGTCATCAGACACTACTAGTTGGTTTTCATGTTAGAGGTAGACAGGCTCAGTGACCCTGGGTGTGCATGAATCTTGCTACCTTTTTATTTCTAAAGCGATTACATATGACACTTAGTAACTTTACAATTATCAAGTGTTTGGGGCTCAAATCCCCAGTGAAATGAAGTGGATGATTCTTGAGTCTTAAAAAAAAATGGATTTAGTTCATTGAGCTGAAAGTTAAGTGAGTGGACCACTTTGACCTCATCCCCTGGATCTGTGCTTCTCAAATTGTGGTATTTCGATTCCTTGGGTAATCTCATTAATTCCTTGGGTAAGTGTAATGCTACTGGGGATACACAGAAGTTTAGGGAAAGAAATTGTCATTATTTTCTTTTACATTTTAGATGTCACATTAACTTCATTCAGAGGTAAAATCAGCAACTTGTTCCTGTTGACCAATCTCAAATTTATTTGTAAATGTCCATAGAACAAATATATTTTATCCTCAATGAGTGATTAGAAGATTTACTGTTTTGTTAGTGCTTTGACCCAGTTGTCACCTTGTTTATCTTTGTTTGCCACTGTCACTCCATCTACCATAATGGGAAGACAAGATTATGTTGAAAGCAGCAAGACTACATGAAAAGGGCTTGCCCAGATGAGCAAAAATAGCTATGGGGGTGAGTTCAGAGAGGGATATTCCTCCACATTACTGAAAGACAAGTCCGTTCGTCACTCAACAAATCAGGAATCTTTTTACTTTTGATTACTCCTGCAAATTAGTTTCATTTTTATCACATGTTCATAAGCATGCTTAATGCTGGGAGTTTCCTGATGAGATAAAAATTAAAATTCTGAGTGCTTTCTTTGTGTCATTTTGGGTTGTTCACCGAGAGTTTAAAGACATAGTAGTCTTTACAAATGGTTTCAATTAGGAATATGGCTCAGTAGCTAAAACAGGAAGTTTGTATATAACTTTGAAATCAGTAAAATATGCACCTAAGTATAAAGAATCAACTGAATCATGGGCAAGGCATAGAATGCTGGGATGGTGAACTTCCCAAAGTGCAGTTGAAGATTGTGCTGCCGCCAACCTTAACTGATAAATTGGTAGTAAGCAGCAAAAGTCAATGGAAAGACGTATGGCATATGCAAATATTTGTAGGATTATTTAGTGTTGTAATAGAAATACAAATAGATCTTAATTTTGGTGTTTTGCTTGAGAAAACATGGACAATGACACCTAGAGCCATCACTCTTTCTAATGACCCTGAAAAAACATCCATGTAAAATTGAAGGGAAAAGAATTTTAAAAGAAATTTCAAAAACAGAGTAGTGTTGGGTAGTAAGAAAAAAAGATAAAAGGCAAAATTGAATAGGAATAAAATATCTGAACCCTTTTTTGAAACATTTTTTAATAATTATGTTGGATAGTGAAGATCAAGAAAGAATTTAAAAAATTGGCAAAGCCATGAGATATATGTGTGAGCAGATATGCTTTTAACAAATGATACATTTAATATTTTTTAAAGGTATGATTAAAAAACTACTTAGGAGATTGAATTATTTTTTTCAAGTATAAGCCTTTTATCATTTTTGTTAAAAAACTATAGAACTTCATATAAAAAGTAGAAATAATAATGAATACAACAAACAGATGAACAGTAAACAATGCTATCATTTTGTGTTCCTCTTTCAATTCAATTTTCTGTGCTATATATACTAATAGAAAGATACACATGTAAATAATGATAGATAAGTACACAGAACCATAATTTTCATTTAAGCAAAATTAAATCATACACAGTAGAGATTAATAGATGAAAAGAAACTCACTGAAAGAGATGGGAGAAACCTGATAAAAAAAAATCTGACTTACTCAAGTAATATTTGTCCCAGTAAGGTTTATCTAAACATTAAGAAAAATAAAAATAACCAATAGGCTGTTATTTATTATTATTTTTTCTAGTATTTATTTTAACTCCAGTTAGTTAACATACAGTGTTTATATTAGTTTCAGGTACAATATAGCAGATTCAGCACTTCTATATATCACCCAGTGCTCATCACAATGACTACGCTCCTTAACCCCCACCCCTACTTATCCCGTACCTCCATCCCCCTCCCCTCTGGTAACCATCAGTATGTTCTCTATAGTTAAAAGTCTGTTTCTTGGTTTGTCTGTCTTTCCCCCCCCCCCCCAAGGTCATTTATCTGTTTTTAAATTTCACATATGAGTGAAATCATATAGTATTTGTATTTCTCTGAGTGACTTTTTTCACTTAACATTATATTCTAGCTCCGTCCATGTTGTTGCAAATGGCAAGATTTTATTCTGTTTTATGGCTGAGTGATATTCCATTGTATACATATACCACATATTCTTTATCCATTCATTAGATGGTGGATATTTGGGCTGCTTCCAAATCTTTGCTATTGTAAATAATGCCGCTATAAATATAGGGGTGCATGTATTCCTTTGAATTTGTGTTTTCCTTTTCTTCAGGTAAAAGTAGTGTGATTGCTGTGGGTAGTTCTAATTTTTTAAATTTATTTATTTATTTATTTATTTATTTATTTATTTATTTTTGAGAGAAAAAGAGCAGAGGAGGGGCAGAGAGAGAAGAAGAGAGATAATTCCAATATGTGCTGTCAGCATAGAGCCTGACATGGGGCTTGACTGTGAAACCATGACCTGAACTAAAAGCAAGCTAATTTCTTATTAGTCAGATGCTTAATTCACTGAGCCACCCAGGTGTCCCTAGGTATAGTTTTCTTCATTACACAGAGAGAGGGAGACACAGAATCTGAAGCAGGCTCCAGGCTGTGAGGTGTCAGCACAGAGCCCAATGCAGGGTTGGACCTCACAGACCCTAAGATCATGACCTGAGCTGAAGTCAGACACTTAACTGACAGCCACCCATGCGCCCCAAGAAGAGCCTTAGTTTTAAAAACGCTTGGCTCTTTCTACTTGCTCCCAAGTTGCAGTTCTTCAGTATCCAAGTGGAAGTCTGAAGGGATCTCCTTCTTGAAAAGCCATGAACTTTAATTTTGGTCATTATAATCCAATTAAGCTACCTGAAGTTTTTCTCAACATCTTAAACTCTAGGTGTCTATTTATGAATCAAGAAAGACTTTGAAGAGAAAAGTAGCCATGAATACTAGGCTCACTTCTGCACTCACCTTCTCTCTAGGCTCTTGCTAACTCAAGCTCTTACTGTCTTGATACTCCTTCAGTGTTGTCAAACGTACTTTTTTTTTTTTTTTACAAATAGTTTATTGTCAAATTAGTTTCCACATAACACCCAGTGCTCATCCCCACAAGTGTCCTTCTCCATGCCCATCCCTCCTCCCCCCCACATCCATCAGTCCTCAGTTTTTGTCAGCATTCAAGAGTCTCTCATGGTTTGCCTCTCTCCCTTTCCCCCACCATTTCCACCCTTCTTCTCCCCCTTGGTCCTCTGTTAAGTTCCTCCTAATCCTCCTATACGTGCACACGTATGATATTTGTCCTTCTCTGCCTGACTTATTTCGCTCAGCATAACACCCTCAAGGTCCATCCATGTTGCTACACATGGCCAGATTTCATTGTTTCTCATTGCCATGTAGTATTCCATGGTATAGATAAACCACATCTTCTTGATCCATTCATCTGTTGATGGACACTTAGGCTCTTTCCATGTTTTAGCTATTGTGGAGAGTGCTGCTATGAACATTGGGGTACATGTGATCCTATGCCTCAGCATTTCTGTATCCCTTGGGTAAATTCCTAGCAGTGCTATTGCTGGGTCATAGGGGAGTTCTATTGTTAGTTTCCTGAGGAACCTCCACACTGTTTTCCAGAGGGGCTGTACCAGTTTACATTCCCACCAACAGTGTAGGAGGGTGCCCGTTTCTCCACATCCTCGCCAGCATCTAGAGTTCTCTGATTGGCTCATTTTAGCCACTCTGACTGGCGTGAGGTGGTATCTCCGTGTGGTTTTGATTTGTATTTCCCTGGTGAGGAGGGACGCTGAGCATCATTTCATGTGTCTGTTGGCCATCTGGATGTCCTCTTTGGAGAAGTGTCTGTTCATATCTTCTGCCCATGTCTTCACTGGGTTGTTTGTTTTTCGGGCGTGTAGTTTGGTGAGTTCCTTGTAGATTCTGGATATCAACCCTTTATCTGATATGTCATTTGCAACTATCTTTTCCCATTCCGTTGGTTGCCTATTAGTTTTCTGGGTTGTTTCCTTGGCTGTGCAGAAGCTTTTAATCTTGATGAGGTCCCAACAGTTTATTTTTGCTCTTGATTCCCTTGCTTTTGGGGATGTGTCAAGTAAGAAGTTGCTGCGGTGGAGGTCAAGGAGGTTGTTTCCTGCTTTCTCCTCTAGGGTGTTGATAGTTTCCTGTCTCACGTTCAGGTCCTTTATCCATTTTGAGTTTATTTTTGTGCATGGTGTGAGAAAATGATCTAGTTTCATTCTTCTGCATGTTGCTGTCCAGTTCTCCCAACACCATCTGTTAAAAAGGCTGTCTTTTTTCCATTGGATATTCTTTCCTGCTTTGTCAAAGATTAGTTGGCTGTATACTTTTGGGTCCACTTCTGAGTTCTCAATTCTGTTCCATTGGTCTATGTGTCTGTTTTTGTGCCAATACCATACTGTCTTGATGATGACAGCTTTGTAGTAGAGGCTAAAGTCTGGGATGGTGATCCCTCCCGTTTTGGTTTTATTTTTCAGGATTACTTTGGCTATTCGGGGTCTTTTGTGGTTCCATACCAATTTTTGGATAGTTTGTTCTAGTTTTGAGAAGTATGCTGGTGCAATTTTGATTGGAATTGCATTGAATGTGTAGAGTGCCTTAGGTAGTAATGACATCTTAACTATATTTATTCTTCCTATCCATGAACATGGAATGTTTTTCCATTTCTTTGTGTCTTCTTCAATTTCCTTCATAAGTTTTCTATAGTTTTCCTCATACAGATCTCTTGTATCCTTGGTTAGGTTTATTCCGAGGTATTTTATGGTTTTTTGTGCAATTGTGAATGGGAGCAGTTTCTTGATTTCTCTTTCTGTTGCTTCATTGTTGGTGTATAAAAATGCAACCGATTTCTGTACGTTGATTTTGTACCCTGCAACTTGGCTGAATTCTTGGATCAGTTCTAGTAGGCTTCTGGTGGAGTCTGTCGGGTTTTCTATGTAGAGTATCATGTCATCTGCGAAGAGTGAAAGTTTGACTTCCTCTTTGCCAATTCTGATGCCTTTGATTTCCTTTTGGTGTCTGATGGCTGATGCTAGGACTTCCAGCACTATGTTAAACAGCAGTGGTGAGAGTGGGCATCCCTGTCGTGTTCCTGATCTCACAGGGAAAGCTCTCAGTTTTTCCCCGTTGAGAATGATGTTAGCTGAAGGCTTCTCATAGATGGCTTTGATGATGTTTTAGTAGGTTCCTTCTATCCCAACTTTCTCGAGAGTCTTTATTAAGAAGGGATGCTGTATTTTGTCAAATGCTTTGTCTGCATCTATTGACAGGATCATATGGTTTTTATCTTTTCTTTTATTGATATGATGTATCACATTGATTGATATGCGAATACTGAACCAGCCCTGTAACCCAGGAATGAATCCCACTTGATCTTGGTGGATGATTCTTTTGATATGCTGCTGGATTCGATTTGCAAGGATCTTGTTGAGTATTTTTGCATCCATATTCATCAAGGATATTGGCCTGTAGTTCTCTTTTTATGCTGGATCTCCATGTGCCTTGGGAATCAGAGTGATGCTGGCTTCATAAAATGAGTCCAGGAGTTTTCCTTCGCTTTCTATTTTTTGGAATAGCCTGAGAAGAATTGGGATTAATTCTGTTTTAAATGTCTTGTAGAATTCCCCAGGGAAGCCATCAGGTCCAGGGCTATTATTTGTTGGAAGATTTTTGACTACTGATTCAATTTCTTCACTCGTTATGGTTCTATTCAGGTTTTCTATTTCTTCTCGTGTGAATTTTGGTAGTGAGTGTGTGTTTAGGAATTTGTCCATTTCTTCTAAGTTGTCCAATTTGTTGGCATATAATTTTTCATAGTATTCCCTGATAATTGCTTGTATTTCTGAGGGGTTGGTTGTAATAAGTGCACTTTCATTCATAATTTTGCCTATTTGGGTGCTCTCTCTTTTCTTTTGGATAAGTCTGGCTAGAGGTTTGTCAATTTTGTTTACTTTTTCAAAAAACCAACTCTTGGTTTCATGGATCTGTTCAATTGTTTCTTTGGTCTCTATGTTGTTTATTTCTGCTCTAATTTTTACTATTTCTCTCCTGCTACTGGGTTTAGGGCATTCTTGTTGCTCTGCCTGTAGTTCCTTTAGGTGAGTTGTTAGATTTAGGACTTGCGCTTTTTCTAATCTCTTGAAATAGGCCTGGAGAGCAATGTACTTTCCTCTTAGGACTGCCTTTGCTGCATCCCATAGATTTTGAATTGTTGTATTTTCATTTTCATTTGTTTCCATATATTTTTAAATTTCATCGCTAATTGCCTGATTGGCCCATTCATTCTTTAGTAGGGTGTTCTTTAACCTCCATGTTTTTGGAGGTTTTCCAGACTTCTTCCTCTAATTGATTTCAAGTTTCAAAGCATTGTGATCTGACAGTGTGCATGGTATGATCTCTATTCTTTTATATTTATTGAGGGCTGCTTTATGTCTCAGTATGTGATCTATCTTGAAGAATGTGCCATGCGCACTTGAGAAGAAAGTAAATTCCCTGGCCTCAGGATGTAAAGTTCTAAATATATCTGTCAGATCCATCTGGTCCAATGTGTCTTTCAAGTCCATTATTTCTTTAGTGATTTTCTGTCTGGTTGACCTATCCATTGCTGTAAGCGGAGTATTAAAGTCCCCTGCTATTAGCACATTCTTATCTAGAAGCTTGTTTCTGTTTGTGATTAATTGTTTTAGATATTTAGGTGCTCCCATATTCAGTGCGTAGACATTTATGATTGTTAGTTCTTCCTGATGGATGGACCCTGTAATTATTATGTAGTGCCCTTCTTCATCTCTTGTGATTGTCTTTAATTTAAAGTCCAGTTTGTCTGATATAAGTATCGCTACTCCAGTTTTCTTTTGATTTCGTGTAACATGATATATATTTCTCCATCCCCTTACTTTTAATCTGAAGGTATCCTCCAGTCTAAAATGAGTTTCTTGTAGACAGCATATAGATGGATTTTGTTTTTTAATCCATTCTGCTACCCTATGTCTTTTGATTGGAGCATTCAGCCCATTTACATTCAGTGTTATTATTGAAATATGTGGGTTTAGAGTCTTTGTATCTTTTGTAGGGTTCATGTTTGTGGTGGTGTCTCTGGAATCTTTGTTCCTTGCAACCTTTCCTTCAGAGCGTCCCCCTCAGGATTTCTTGTAGGGCTGGCTTCGTGGTGACAAATTCTTTCAATTTCTGTTTGTTAGGAAAGGTTTTTATCTCTCCTTCTATTTTGAATGACAGGCTTGCTGGATAGAGGATTCTTGGCTGCATATTTTTACTGTTCATCACATTGAAGATCTCCTGCCATTCCTTTCTGGCCTGCCACGTTTCAGTAGATAGGTCTGTCACCACTCTGATAGGTTTCCCTTTGTATGTGAGGGCCCTTTTCTCCCTAGCTGCTTTCAAAATTCTCTCTTTGTCCTTGTATTTTGCCATTTTTATGATGATATGTCGTGCAGAAGATCGATTCAAGTTACGTCTGAGAGGAGTCCTCTGAGCCTCTTGTATTTCCACATTGACTTCCTTCCCCAGGTCGGGAAGTTCTCTGCTATAATTTGTTCCAGGACTCCTTCAGCACCTTTCCCTCTCTCTTCCTCTTCTGGGATTCCTATGATACGGATATTGTTGTGTTTGACTGTGTCGCTGAGCTCTCGAATTCTTCTTTCCTGTTCCTGGATCAGTTTGTCTCTTTTTTTGTCAGCTTCTTGTTTTTCTATAATGGTGTCTTCTAAATCACTTCTTCTCCTTTCTGCCTCTTCAATCCGTGCATTGGAGGCCTCTAATTTATTATGTATCTCATTTATCGCATTTTTTAATTCTTCATGCCTATTTTTATTTTCCATTCTGTCTGTAGCCATAGTTTTTTGATGTCCCCTAGTTTTTTTCAAGCCCTGCTATTAATTTTACCATTATTATTCTAAAATCTTGTTCACTTATGCTGCTGATATCTGTTTTGAGCAGTTCATTAGCTGTCATTTCTTCTTGGAGTTTCTTTGGAGGAGAGCTCTTTCGTTTCGTCATTTTAGTTAGCTTTCTGGCTCTTGTTGGTTTTAAAGACCTGTTATGCTCTCTGTTTCTATGAGCGCTGCTATATCCAAGAAGACTCTTTGACTTTCCAGGGCCTATCCTTTCAGAGATTGTTTTTTGAATGGTATCCCTCGGTCTCTCTTGTTGGGACCTTAGTTATTTTATTTTCCTATTCGTAGTGATATTTGGGTCTCTTCACCTTGTGTACTCTAGCTTGTTTCTTGAGGTAGCCCTTGAAAAGAAAACAGACAGACAATCACACAGGGAGCAGGAGCACACAAACGCACAGGCTAATTCAACTAACATGCAAAGCGAGGGGGAAGACGAAGAAGTTAAGAGAAAAGACGGAGGAGGGAGGGCAAATAATAGGGAGCCTAAAATACATAAAAGGGTCAAAAAGGGGAAAAGAAAAGAAAAAAAGAAGAAAACCGATGGACAAAGAACGGTTTAAAGCATATACCTGGATTTCCCAGCTTCAGTTAAATAGCCGTGTGTATGCAGTGCTGGTTGAAGAGCATAGAGAAAAAGAGAGAAGGCAGGGTGAGACGAGGCAGATTTGGAAATAGAATGAACAGGCAGAAGGGATAAGAAGCTTTTTTCAAAGAGGTAAAGGGTAGAATATAGTTGGATAGGTGAGAGAAGGATGCTGGAATTATCCAGAGAAACTATATAGTCTACTCCTGAGAGAAATAGCTGAAAAGGTCGGTAGGTATAGAATTTACATTTACAGAATGGACTTGTTGTGATTGTTTAAGCAAGCTGGCAACCAGAGTTAATCAGGTCAGTGTTTTGGGGAAAAAAGCGAGAAAAGAGAAAGAAGAAGAAAAAAAGAAAGAGAAAAGAAAGGGAAAAAAAAGAAAGAAGAAAAAAAAGGAAAAAAAACAAAAAAAAAGAAAAAAAGGGAAAAAAGAAAGAGAAAAAAAAAAGGGAGGAGGGCACCTCTCAGGCAGGGATGGGTGTGGCGTGATCCGATGCCTCAGGCGGGGGTTCTGCCTTGGCGGTTGTGGGGAGGAGAGTGACGGTGCTCCAGTCCCTTCTTGAACCCCGTGCTGCAGCTCGCTTTTTTTTGGCGTGTCAACTTCCCGTTCCAGGGACGCAGCCGAAGTTGGTTGCGCTCTTCAACCCAGGCCAGTTCCAATCTCCAAATCCCAGTCCTCGCGCCCCGCTGAAATTGCCTTAAACACAGCTTCCCAGCCAAACCCCTCGGGCTATTCCAGGCTCCCTGCTGAGCTCTGGGGGCGGAGTCAGAATCGCTGCTTCCTTCTCTGGGTCAGGCTGGCGCGCATGCACGGGGGCTTGCCTGCCGGGTCCGGGTAGCCGGAGCCCGCTGGAGTGAGGAAAACCGGGTCCCTATATGGCTCGTCACCTGAAACACGAACTCACAGGCAAATTTCCCAGTTTTTAGCTCTTTGCCTTCCCTCTCGAGTTCCAGCTAGCCAGGAGCGCGGACTCCCGGTGTCTGCGCGGGTCTTTCAGGGGTCCCAGCTGCCCTGGAGCTACAATGGCGACAGGTGCGCCGCCGCTCTGAAATCCATCCTCCAGGAGCGGCACAAAGAAGCAGTTTGTGTGCTCAGCCTCCCCCAGGACCAGTTGTTGCGAGGGGACCTGGTGTGCAGGTATTTTGCAAGTACGGTCTTTCTATGTACCGAGCAGAGGTTTTGTCCCCCCCCTGAGCGGAGGTTTTTCTGTTTTGGACTCTCTCCTTTTCTCCTCTCACTCCCCGTAGAGGGTAGAGGGGGTTCGCCTCCCACCCTGGAGTCTCCGATCCCGGCCCGATTTTACCTTCCCCGGTTCGCACTCACGTTAGAAGCCTCTCTCAGTGGATTCTGCATCCTTTTTCTCCCAGTCTCTCAGGTTTCGTAAGGTTTCCAATGGCTTCAGATCTTTTCTGTGTGATGTATGGGTGCGAGTGCAAGTACAGAGCTCCTTACTTCTCCGCCATCTTGCCCCGTCTCTCAAACATACTTTTAAAACATTTTATATAGTTTGTAGTCATTGTCTGAAGGAGGTTGGTTTGCTAGAAGCAATTTTACCATCCCAGATACAGAGGTGGCATTTTTTATGTAAACACATATAATGTCTACATCTATTTTTTATTTATTCCCATGGTACCACTTAGATTTCTTTCTCTCTCAAAGACAAAAGGAGAAATCTAAAAGCAACCAGAGTGATGGTACAAATTATATAAACAGGTGAGAATAAGTTTTGAGAATAACACAAATGGATCAAAAGATGGTTAATTAGTGTTCCAGATAGTATGGTTTCATAACCAATTACCATAAAAATTAATGTCTGAAGACAGCCCTTTTATTGTGCTTATAGAGCTTGTGGGCTGGGAGTTTGGACAGGGTATAGCGCCAATAGCTTGTTTCTATTCCAAAATGTCTAGATTCTTGGTTGGGATAACAGAACAGCTAGAGTTATTCCACAGCTCAGGAATGGAGTCATTGAGAGGCATCTTCACTTGTGTGTGTTGGCTGATCCTGGCTATTAACTGGGACTTCACTCGAGGCTATGGACAAACTCTGTGGTCTCTCATTGTGGCCTATATTTCCTTAGATGGCCTCAGGATACTTGCACTTCCTAAATGGTCACTCAAGTAGTGTACCTTTTAGAAAGTTAGAAGTTGCATGAACTCTTTTTGATTTGCGTTGGAAGTTATGCAGTCTTATTTTTCCCACAGTCTGTTGGCTACAAGTGAGTCACAAACTTGGCAGATTTGGTGTGAGGAGGAAGGCAGCATAGATCCCATTTCTTAATGTGAGAAAGGCAAGGTAATATTGTAGAAGACCTTGTAAGATGAGACACATTTTTGTGTCAAGCTTTGGAAGGCATAGTCTGCCACAGGTAATGTTTATAAAGGTCAAAAACATAACAAATGCAATGTAAAACTTTTAAAAGAACCTAAATCTTAAAAGCCACTCTAAACATACTCTTATTCAAACAAAATCTGAGATTTGACCTTGAGCAGACCCATACTGAAGGCTCTTCTGTAAAATATACTTCAGGAAATTGAATTCAATATGAAGTGGGTTGCAAAATCAATCATAAGCAAAGAAAGTTGTGAACATATGAGAAACCCTAAAGAACATAGAATGTCATAGCCAATGATGACTGTACCGAACAATGGGGGAGGGTATAAACAATGTGCAACTAAAATACTGGACAGTGATACCTTGAGAGAAACATGTTAATTGGAGTTAAAACATCCTCATTAATACTCATGGAGAGAGAAGGATATAAGTTGTCTCTAAATCAAATGTATTAAAGAAGCAAAGGAAAAACACAGCATATAGAGAGCATAATATTGTATAGCAGAAAAATGCAAATATTACCAACTTTACTAAATATGGAGGGATTGATTTCCCTATAATACAAAATTTTATTACAAAATAAAATTTTTTATTGACATCGATTGAATGTTAATGATATAAAAAATTAAAAACAAAGGAAAGGAAGGAAAAGATATACTACAAAGATACTAACCAAATATTTACTAACTAAATACTAATTAAAATATTTAATTATTTTATTATTAGAAAAAAGTTGTTGAGAATATCAGGAATACTTCACCATGAGAGTAAAGTAAAAAATTCTGAACCTTCATATGTTTAATGACATAACTTTAAAAAAATTGTTTAATGTGGCTTTTTGATAGAGAGAGACAGAACATGAGTGGGGGAGGGTCAGAGAGAGAGAGACACACAGAATCCAAAGAAAGCTCAGGCCTCTGAGCTGTCAGCACAGAACCCGATGCAGGGCTCGAATCCACGAACCGTGAGATCATGACCTGACCTGCAGTCAGTCACTTGACCGACTGAGCCACCCAGGCACCCCTAACATAACCTTAAGATACATTGAAGGAGAACTTGATAGAAATAAAAAGTAAACAAAAAAATTACAATCAAAGAGGGAAGATCAGTACATCTGTTTTAAGAGGGAAAAGAAGGGGTGGGTAGATGAACCAAGATATCCCAAAATAAGTGAGAACATAAAGAATATAGCTAGTTTGTGGGGCACCTGGGTGGCTTAGTCGGTTAAGCGTCCGACTTTTGCTTAGGTCATGATCTCGCGGTTCGTGGGTTCGAGCCCCGCGTCGGGCTCTGTGCTGACTGCCAGCTCAGAGCCTGGAGCCTGTTTCAGTCTGTACTCCCTCTCTCTCTGACCCTCCCCTGCTCACACTGTCTCTCTCTCTCCTAGAAATAAATTTAAAAAAAACATTAAAAAAAATAAAAAAAAAAGAATATAGCTAGTTTGTTATAATTTTGATTTATAGGCAATAATAAATATATACTTAAAAAGTGTTCAGTGAAAACCGCAAGCTGCAAAAGGGTATGAATGGTATGATTTGAAATACTTTTGGGCATTAAAAAGAGTGCTATTAGTGGTATGTTAGGACAATGAGTGTAAACCAGACTCTTGAGCAAACTGGGCTATAGTTCTCATTAAATATTATACTGTTATTGGAAATTTTTAACTGCACAAAACAACACTATAGAAACTATATTTCATGTATATGTCAAAAAAAAAAGCATAAGTATTCTGGAAATGAAGAAGAGAAGGTGAGGGAATTGGAGTTTACTATGTATGAGAGGCAGAAGATGCCTCCCCACCTTCCCCTATGTCTACATCCCAACCCTTGGAACCTGTGAATAGTTAGGTTACCTGGAAAATAGGAATTCAGACTGCAGAGGGAATTAAGCTTGCTAAGCAGCTGACTTTATGCCAGGGAGGGTATGTTAGATTATCTGGACACACCCTTGAAGAAGAGTCCTTAAAGCAGGCAGAGGGAATTAGAAGAGGAGGTCAGGATGCCTTGATGTGAGAAGGACTAGACCCATCATTGCTGTCTGAAGATGGGAGAGGACAGTGGATTAAGGACGCATGCAGCCTGTAGAAGTTGGAAAAGGAAAGAAAATGAATTCCTTCCTAAGAATCTCCAAAAGGAATTCAGCCCTGACAGCCCTTTGATTTTGTTTCTCATTAAGACCCATGTCAGATTTCTGATCTCCAGAGTAAGTAAACAGTAAATTTACATTCTTTCAGCCACTGTTTGCAGTACTTTATTATGATAATGGTAAACACTAATTACTATTTTATTTCATTAAATAAGGTAGAAGTCTAAAACTTGTGAGGTGGGTACATGTCTCTGTATTTTGTATCTATTTAAATAATCCACAATTTAAAATCAAATAAAAATATAAAGTAAAGTTACATATTTTATATACATATAATCTAAATATAATGATATAATTTTTGGTTTAGTCTTCAGGTAGTGTCATTCAAAGAAATAGTAGTTAGCAAGAAAAAATATATGTGTATGTATTTAAATAACTATGTATATGTAAAATGATACATTAAATTTTCTGACAAATCTCTAAAGTTGGAAGGGTGTTATAAGGTTATATGCGTCGAAGGTTTGGAGGAGTAGGTTTTAAACACAAGCCTAACAGCTTAAAATTCCTCTTTCTTCATTACTGCTTGCCTTAGTGTCCCTTACAGCAGCCCCTTCCTAACATCTATCCTCACACACCCTTGACCCTCAACCAGGACATTTCCTATCATCCATCCTACATTGGTTGCTGTCCTTAACCCTTCTACCTTTTTTCTTTTTTTATATTTTGATTATTTTATTCTTGTGGTGATTTCTGTTCCTAATTTCTCAGTGTTCCTGTTATGCATCTTAAAAATCTCATACTTAGCTGGAATTCTCCTTAGATTGGAAAAAAGATACTAAGAAGATGATGTCACACTTCTCTGGTGGGTGTTTTAGTTTGCTAGGGCTGCAGTAACAGAGAGCCACTGGGTGGCTTCAACAAAGTCTGTGATCATGGGGTCAGCAGGAATGGCTCCATCTGAGGGCACTGGTGGAGAATCTATTCCATGAGTCTTGCCTAGCTTCTGGTGGTTTCCTGGAAATCTTTGGTGTCCCTTGGCTTGTAGAGGCAACACTTGGTTTTCTTCCTTCATCTCTAATACTCTGTTTTCAAATTAGGTTAACCTTTGAGGTACTAGAGGTACCTTTTTCCAGTTTTCAATCAATCCCAAAATACCTCAAAATTGTTAAAAATGATAGAATTGAGAGTTGAACAATAATAGCTCTTTGTAGGAACTATTCACTGTCTAAAACCCAATATGGTGACAATGATGGATGAGACATTTTCAGTCATGTTTCATTACTGAATGAAGTCTTTTGATAAGATTGTTCCTTGTCATCAGTGAGGTTTACAGTGGATCAGAGGATCTTTCAAAGCATCATATAAAACAAGGGAGTTGACCTCTCATCAGGAATACCTACTAACTAAAACTTTTATAAGATCCTTAAAAAACAAGCTCTATTGTATTTCTTGGTATCCATTTACCTGAACTTTAAGTCTAGAAGAAGGATATGTTCATTTTATCCACTTTCTAATAGTGAAAAAGAAGGAGTGGAAGACATATTCTATCTTGTGTGGGGAAATTTGGTATTTTCAGGCTTTATGCCTCATCTATTTTCCTTGCATAAATTTCCAGAAAAACAAATACTCATATATTTCCTCAATATTTTCTTAATACCCCAAATGTCTTAGAGCATGTTTAAATGTTCACTGGAGTGGAAACACTCCTTGATGAATATTTTATGCTTTAAGTGAATATCTTAAAGTCTAATTGCCTACAGCATAATTTGAGTATTAACTGCATTTTTTTAAAAGGAAAACTCTCTTAAGAAAAATGTTGCAGAATTGTAATAAGGAGATTTCATAAAAATTCAAAGTGATTTTCTGAGAGAAAGAGAGAGGGCACAAGTGAGTGAGGGGCAGAAAGAAAAAGAGAGAATGAGAGCAGGGCTCGTGCTCACCCGATGCAGGACTCAAACTCACAGACTGAGATTATGACCTGAGCCAAAGTGATATGCTTAACCAACTGAGCCATCCAGGAGCCCTAGGCAACTTTCTTAAAACCAAAACTACAAACATTAGGTTCCTTATGTAAAATATTATGTCACTAATAATTTATATTCTGAACTCCTAGACTCACTGGGAAATTCTAATGAAATAATGCATGTCAAAGTATATTGGAAATTATATATGCTATAAATATAGAAATAACTTTCATGAAAATAATATACATCTACTAAGTAGCAACTAAGGGTAAGTTGGTATAGAGGATAAGACTTAAGGAAAAAGGGATACTCAGAGTAGGGGAGGAGGAGAATAAATAACAACAAAAAGATTCATATAAATTATATCATGACAAACATTTGTTTAAGAATTTTCATTTTCTCTAATGGGGCATACTTCCTGGTTTAAAAGTTTAAAATTTAAAGATACTTGTTTTCAATAATCAGCAGTAAAGTGATTATTTTCCTTATGATGGATAGAATGTCTTTGTCATTATCTGTCAACAATAACCTTCAGTTATTGTGTGGATATGTATCCGGATGCCAGAGAGGTGAAAATGAGTTTCTTTAAGGTCTTACTGAACTCATTCAAATTTTATAAATATTTGGTTTTATCAAAATGAGCCAACAGTGTTGAAAGCATAGGGCATAAGAAGAATCTAGAAGCAATCAGTCACAAACAGCACAGTCTAACTGGATTGATAAATTGACTGGATATGTCATGGATTTAATAATTCTAAAAGTGTGAACTACAATTTCTTTCTTCCAGCTAGCAGAACATGCTTTTCAAGGAAAACTTTAGATTACAGCTCATTCTTTTACTAAAAGATGTTAGCACCTTGCCTAATCCTTGCTTTGCAGGAATATTCTTGGATAAATCTTGTATTCTTCCCTGGGTCCTGAGTCGTATGTATTGACTCCACATCTTAGGCATGTAGGTGGTAATACAAACACAGGGCATTGCTTCTGAATCATATAATGAAAGTCTAGCCTCCTTCTAGGAACTTTGTTCTTGACTCCAACCACTCTGAATAAAGCCTATTTCATCATGTGTGTGGTTTGCAAACATTCAATTGGCCAACAATATTTTACTTTTAATTTTTTTTCTAATTGCTGCTGACAAGTATTTTCCAATTCTTTTGCCACCACAAAATTTATGCAAATAGTAAAGATCTTTACCACATTGCAATGTTCTCAGTAATATTTTTAAATGTTAGCACTAAAAACTAACAGCTTACAATCATTTGTGTTCTTGGGTTAGTTCTATTTTCTCTACCATGATTATTATCTTTATTCCCATGTCAGCAGTGTTTCTCTTCTTCATTATCTTCAGTATAAACAATGCTTTTTAGATGTTTATTTGCTTTCAACATGATTAATTTATCTTCATAGATAATACATGCCATAAGACATATTTAAAACCAACAAAATGAGACTTAATGAAAGGTAAATCTCCTGGCCACTCTACACTGGTTAAGCTATTTATTTATTTTTTTGAAACATTCGTTTATTTTTGAGACACAGAGCACGAGCAGTTAAGGGGCAGAGAGACAGAGGGAAATCAGAATCCCAAGCAGGCTCCAGGCTCTGAGCTGGATATCAGCACAGAGCCCGATGCAGGGCTCGAACCCATGGACTTGGAGATCATGACCTGAGCTGAAGTCGGACGCTTAACCAACTGAGCCACCCAGGTGCCCCTGGTTGAGCTATTTAATCTCTCTCACAGGCAAACTGTATTACCAATGTCTTATGTATACTTTCAGAGATACTATATACGTGCATATATATGAATTTATACAGTAAACAATGGTATACCTTACATACTGGTACAAAGTCTAGCTTTTTTCTCCTGACAGTGTGTCTCACTGGGTTGGGTATTCCATATCGGTCCAAATATAGTTGCTTTTTAACTTCTGTAAGGCTTTTACTGTCTTGACCTACCTTCATTTATTAGATGGCCCTATATTAACCAGCATTTGAAATGGGTTTTCAATCTTTTGCTATTATAAAACAATACTATGGTAAATATTTTTGTACATAAATCTCTGGAAAATTGTTGAAATACAGCTGCAAGATAAAGTCCTGAAAATACAATTTCTCACTAAAAGAATAGGTACACCTTTAATACATAATAGACAATAGAGAGAGAGAGAGAGAGAGAGAGAGAGATTGCCAAATATACTCCATAGTGATTGATGACATCACTTAAAAATATTTTCCTTTTGGGACCAGAAGCTAAATATTAATAGCATACTGTGCTCAAGAATGTCAGTATAGCTCAATGACAAAAATGGGGCTACCATATACTTTTAAAGCAACTATATAATTGTAACCAACATAATTTAATTCCAGAAACCTACTGTGGGTGAACTGGGGAGGAAGAGACGGAAGGTTTCTTGTGGGGTTTTGGTTTAGAGATTTTTTAAGGGGGTCACTTAAAAAGTAAATCAAAATAAAGTTTGTAACCAATGTGAGTTTGGTTTGGTTTAAAAAAATCTAATTTATATATAAGAGAAAAGAAAAAGGAGTTTGTGGTTAGATTTTTTCCACAGTAGCTTGCTTGTATTTGGTTATGACTTGCAAGACATACAGACCATAGTCACAGTCTGACTCACGTAGACATTTGAACTTTAAGTCTAGAAGAAGGATATGTTCATTTTATCTGCTTTCTGATAGTGAAAAAGAAGGAGTGGAAGACATATTCTATCTTGTGTTGGGAAATTTGGTATTTTCAGGTTTTATGCCTCATCTGCTTTCCTTGTGTAACTTTCCAGAAAAACAAACGTTCATATATTTCCTCAATATTTTCTTAATACCCCAAATGTCTTAGAGCATACTTAAATGTTCACTGGAGTGGAAACACTCCTTAAATGAATATTTTATGTTTTAAGTGAATATCTTAAAGTCTGATTGCCTACAGCATAATTTGAGTATTAACCATAGTTTTTTAAAAGGAAAACTCTCTTAAGGAAAATGTTGCAGAATTCTAATAAGGAGATTTCATAAAAATTCAAAGTGATTTTCTATCTTATAAACAATGTTTTTTTTTAAAGTACTGTAGAGCCTTTTTCCTTTAATCTCCCCTAGCTCTGATCCATCCAATATATTTTCATCATTTTCCAGTTTTCAATCAACCCCAAAATACCTCAAAATTATTTTTTTGTGTTTCTTCAGAAAACAGCCAATTCTCAAGTGTATATGAAGAAATTAATAAATCTATATTCTAGAAAGGCACCATCAGACCCATAGGACCAAGCCAGAAGAATTAATCAATTCTTATTTGATCCTTATGCCATGAAATAGCCCAAATTACTAATTGGAAAGGAACACATACTAATTGAAAAGGAAAAACACGCTAAAGCACTGTTTTTAATGAACTGAACAATTTTTTTGCCTTTTTAAAAATTTGTTTATTTTTTTTTAATGTTTTATTTATTTCCAGGAGAGAGAGAGAGAGAGAGAGAGACAGCGTGAGGAGGGGAGGGTCAGAGAGAGAGGGAGTGACAGACTCTGAAACAAGCTCCAGGCTCTGAGCTGGCAGTCAGCACAGAGCCCGACTTGGGGCTCAAACCCAGAACCGCAGATCATGACCTAAGCGAAAGTCAATGCTTAACCGACTAAGCCACCAAGGCGCCCCAATTTTTTTGCCTTTTTAAAAGAAAAACTGGCGAATTAAACATTGCATATAGTTAAATCTCCCTTTTGATTACATTTGGTTGTTATAACAAGGCATACATCTAATACACACTCAAATTTTCAAAGTTCTAATGCATATAAACATGTATAAATATAGCATCTGCAATGTATATGTCCATAATAGATCAAAAAAATTTATGACTTTTGTAACACATGAAAATAGAAGAGTAGAAATCCTCCTATCCCGAATTTAACTGATGGCAATATATGAGGTGACCTGCCCAAAGTCAAACATTGAATCCTCACAGGCACCTTATATATGCAGCATCTATAGAATGCGCCAATAACACTGAATTTATAATAATGAGTAGGATAGGTTGATAAATACCGATGTGACATAAGGGCTAAATTCTTTTTCTTTTCCCTTTCCTTTTTTTTTTTTTTTCTTGCACAGGATTACTGTCCTGGCACCATTTGTTTAAAAAACTGTCTTTTCTCCCTGTCAAATTGTGCCTGTTCCTTTACTGAAAATCAGCCGACCATATGTGTATAGAATATTTCTGGATGTTTAATTCTCTTCTATTGTTCTATGTCTGATTCTATGCTGTTACTACACTGTCTTGTTTATTATAGTTCTATGATAAGTCTTCCAGCTTTGTTTTACTTTGTCAAAACTATTTCAACTATTCCAGATCCTCTGCATTTTCACATAAGGCCCTTAGACTCAGCTTGTAAATTTTAACACAGAAACTTCTGGAATTTGTATCAGGATTCTGATGAGTCCATAAATCAATTTGGGACGACTTGACATTTTATAATTTTTTAAAAGATGTTGTGTGTTTATTTTTGAGAGAGAGAGAAGGAGAGAGAAAAGCAAAAGCGGAGGGCTAGAAAGAGGGAGACACAGACTGTGAAGGAGGCTGCAGGCTCTCAGTTGTCAGCACAGAATCTGACACAGGACTCAAACCCTGGAACAGTGAGATCCTGGCTTGAGCCAAATTCAGATGCTTAACCAACTGAGCCCCCCAGGAGCCACAACATTTTATAATTTGGAGTCTTACAATCTGCAAGAATGGAACAACTCGTGATGTACTTAGATCTTCTTTATCTCCTCAATGTTTTGTACTTTTCAGGTCATAGATTTCCCATGTGTTTTATTATGTTTATTCATAATTATTTCATATTTTTGGTACTATTATAAATTATATTTTTAATACTAATTTCTGAATTTGTATTACTAGTGTATAGAAATAGCATTTTTTATATATAATTTTTTAATTCTGACTCTGCTAACCACAATTATTTTCACTAGCAGTGCATAGATGGCCATTCATCTCCCTAAGTGCAGAATCAATTCTGGCCACAAAAACTAAGAGCAACACTAATGTGGAAGTGACAGCCCTGCTTTAGCTGTTTGTATAAATTGCTCCCACTCACTATTAATGTTTTTGACTTTGGAAAAGCATGATTGATCTGCTTTGCATTTTGGTTAGACACTGGGCGCTTGGGACCCATCTTGCATCCTTTCCACGGGTCTGCTACCAGATCTAGCATGACCAAGGCCCAGTGGACTTTATACGTGACTAGAGCTGTGCTCTTTCTCATACAACTCTCAACTTACATGGCAAGGAAAAATGAACCACGATCAGCGGTAAGCTCTGAAACAGTAAACAAATGTTTCTGTATACACAAAACAAACATACTTCATGTCTTTATAGTTAGAAACATGTAACATGGCTGTTTTAAAGGGAGAAGGGCATCTTTAAGTAAAACAATTTATACCATCTCTGCTCATCACCATTGCAAAAAAAAGAGATGTGTTTATATACACACCTGTATATGTATGTACATCTTTTAATAAAATACAAATAATGGAAATTTGGGACATGAATTACCCAGGAGTGGCACAAAAGCTATTGACTGTGGGAACGTGTGAATATTTTAAATGTGTATATTTTATATTTTGATCCACAAAGATTTAAAGTTTGTTTTTCACCACAGTGAAACCAAGACATAATAGCCATGCATTTGGGTTTTCCTTGTAGCCCAACAGTATACCCAGCTGGGTTAGTTTCTGCATCCCATGGGTTGAACACCCTTGCACATTTTCAAGCCCCCAGGAATTCAGAGTCCATGTAAATACAGGCTGTGTCAACAGGAGGCTCAGCCAGAGTGGCACTTGTGGCCTGGTACCCTCAGACGGTCGATGTTTAGCAAAACTCTATAATTTTAGCTTTCAAAGGCTCAAGCCCTAAATTTTGTAATCTTTCATAATTTCTTCCTGAAATTTCTTCACTGAGGAAGGAAAGGAAAGAGAGATTTCTATTTCATTCTCAGGCTTCGAAGCATGTTATTAGTGTGACCCACAAATCTCTGAAGGCTGCGAAAGGCCACACGCTGCCATTTGACTGCTGGACTCCTTTGGGAGGCATTTATTGTTCCTGGGAAGAAACTTGCTTTTAATTTGTAAACACTTTGCACAGTGGAATCCATTTTCCAATATGATTTTACAATCATATTTTCTGAGTATTTAAATGGTTTTGGACAGAATTCTGTCTTAAGTCTTCCTCATTTCCTTTGGGATAAGGTTGCTAAGTGATCAAAAATCCTACAGTCAAAGGAGCTAGCTGGTTACAATTGGGTTTGGATACACCTGATTCATATAAGTGCTAAATAAATATTGAATGAGTTGAAATACATTAGGAAATAGGGAGATATATAGGTTGTCCCTGTGTAACTTTGGTTAAGATTCTTTACTACTACTTTGGGTCATTTTTTATCCTGTAAGTAACATATAGATTTTATTTACATGAATATAAATATGTTATGATACTTACTGGGTTTTGACTAATTGTTAGGTTTTAATTATGCTTCATGAATATAGCCTGAGATTCTATATTTGTTTCTTTTCTGCCTACATGATTCAAAAATTAGTAGTTAAAACCAAAGTTTCGATTACAACCCTTTGCTTAGTCTAAATTTCCCAAACCTTATTTTACTCTACATATACATTTTGCTATTTAATATTGATTAATACTAAGGGCACATATATGAAGCCATATACAAAGACTTTTTAAAGGGGAAATTTCAAAGAAACTACAATTACATGAAAAGCCACAAAAATGAAAAGATAAAGCTAACCTGTTTCCCCCTTTTAAGAAGGCATGGCTTTCTGAGTGTTTTTATCTTAATTTGTCTAAACAATTATAGTATTTTTTAATATTTTTATAACATTTATTTATTTTTGAGAGACAGATCATGAGAAGGGGAGGGGCAGAGAGAGAGGGACACACAGAATCGGAAGTAGGCTCCAGGCTCTGAGCTGTCAGCACAGAACCTGACGCGGGGCTCGAACCCACCAACCATGAGATCATGACCTGAGCCGAAGTCAGACTCTCAACCGACTGAGCCACCCAGTCACCGACAATTATAGTATTTTAAAAATCTTTAAGACTACTCCTTCTATTCTGTCTGTGAAGTCGTTTTCTTGGTGAAAAGCCATTTCCCCGCTTAATCATATTTTTATACTTGCTGCTGTGTTTTCCAGAGCATGTTCCATGTGGGATAAAAAGTGTTTAAAGTTTTTAAAAAGGAGTCTATAGTGAAATAAGTTTGAAAGACACTGAATTAAATTAAATTGAACAGATTATGGCAGGGCTGCTCCCAAGATTTGACACACAAATGCACATTGTAAGTATCCAGTAGAGACTAAATAGCAAGTGGAGATTTTCAGACTTATTTCACCATAGGCCTTTTCAGGTAGAGAAATAGACTCTGTGAAAAATGCCACTTAGAAGATGATTAAAAACATCTTGACCTACAGAATTCTAAGTGCTTAGGAAATCTCTCTACTTAAAAACACATCATCTTTTCCATCTATAGCTGGATGGAATATATCTGTGCAATAAGGCACAATTTCATGGGCTTCTGGACATCAGTGAAAATTACGATCTGTCTCCCTTTTGATAGAAATGAACTTTTCAGGTAAGCTATTTTTAGTATTTTGAAAATAGGTATGTATATGCCTGTATACAAATTCTCTTTCTTTCTGATCTTCCACAATCACATCATGAAGTTTATTCCATCTGTTAGATCCGTGATTTTGACACTTAAATAATTTCTGTCTGATAAGTGGTTTAAAACCAGGTCTTAGTCTCCTTTTAAAGTTTGTTTTGACTGCAGCCTTGACATGTTTGTGTATGAGTGACTTTGCACATCTGGACACTAACATATTTCATTTTCTACTATTCAGACTTTTGGTCCAAACCTAAGCTGAACTGAAGGATTTATAAGTTACTTCCTTCATTAACAGCTCTTCCAGGACATTGTGTGTGGGTGATTTTTTAATGTTTTATCACTGCCTCTTTAAGGTCCTTTTCAAAGTTTGATGTACGTAGTGTCAGACACCCAGGTCATTTAAGGACTAGTACATGATCATTGGTTCACAAATCTAAGTTTCTTTTCTAAGAAGAAACTCATAGGAATTGCCTAAGAAGTTTGTTAAAAATTTAAATTTCTGGGGCTCTTTCATAGGACATTTTGATTTCTTTCATCTTGGATGTTATATACTTCCAGACTGATTCTGATCCACTACCAGGCTTGAAAAATGCTATACACACGACAGATATTTTAAATGATGCTAAGCCAATAATACATCCAATGGAATGTGTTACATAGAGTGAAGTTTAGATGTGAAATTCTAAATTATTATAAGCCCATTTGTATTATGTCATCAGAAGCTGTCATCTTTAGAATTAATTTCTGGAATATCTGTGTCTCTTACTCAGAATCTCTCATATCTAAGAGCTTTTAGCAATCACATGAGTATTGAAAGATAGAAGTTTTGTCTGGTTGTGAATTATAAGTCAACATTACAATCGACTCACTTTTAACTAGGTATTGACAAATAAAAATACAAATTATACTTTCTAACCATTTTCCGAGCTGCTATAGGAAACTAGGAGCTAAACTTCTTAGAAAAGAAACTCCCTTTTATTCATAGTCTAGATTAGGACATCTTCTTTTTCATTTTCTGTAGCCATTCAGTGTCTCAATGTCACGTTACTTAAATGAGTCAATATGATGTAGCATTTAGAACAGTATTTGGCACTTAGTAAAGATTCAAAATAATTACTATTATTATTTTACTATCATTCCAGTGAGCTGTCTCTAGTTAAGAAGTAAGCCCAAATACAGAAGATATGAACAGACACTTCTCCAAAGAGGACATCCAGATGGCCAACAGACACATGAAACGATGCTCAGCATCGCTCCTCATCAGGGAAATACAAATCAAAACCACACGGAGATACCACCTCACGCCAGTCAGAGTGGCTAAAATGAGCCAATCAGAGAACTCTAGATGCTGGCGAGGATGTGGAGAAACGGGCACCCTCCTACACTGTTGGTGGGAATGTAAACTGGTACAGCCCCTCTGGAAAACAGTGTGGAGGTTCCTCAGGAAACTAACAATAGAACTCCCCTATGACCCAGCAATAGCACTGCTAGGAATTTACCCAAGGGATACAGAAATGCTGATGCATAGGAGCACATGTACCCCAATGTTCATAGCAGCACTCTCCACAATAGCTAAAACATGGAAAGAGCCTAAGTGTCCATCAACAGATGAATGGATCAAGAAGATGTGGTTTATCTATACCATGGAATACTACATGGCAATGAGAAACAATGAAATCTGGCCATGTGTAGCAACATGGATGGACCTTGAGGGTGTTATGCTGAGCGAAATAAGTCAGGCAGAGAAGGACAAATATCATATGTGTGCACGTATAGGAGGATTAGGAGGAACTTAACAGAGGACCAAGGGGGAGAAGAAGGGTGGAAATGGTGGGGGAAAGGGAGAGAGGCAAACCATGAGAGACTCTTGAATGCTGACAAAAACTGAGGACTGATGGATGTGGGGGGGAGGCGGGATGGGCATGGAGGAGGACACTTGTGGGGATGAGCACTGGGTGTTATGTGGAAACTAATTTGACAATAAACTATTTGTAAAAAAATAAATAAATAAAGCTAAGCAATATTCAAAAAAAAAAAAAAAGAAAAGAAAAAAAGAAAAAAAACAAGTAAGCCCAAATAAGCCATTCTTCCTTAGGAGTCTTCCTTTCTGGCTTTTCCTTCTCTGGGAACCAGAATCTTGAGGGAAATTGCTAGGCCTTGTTTTCCTTTTGGTATTTGCCTAGAACCACATTTAATATGATCATTTAACACATAAAATATGTACAATTTGCTATGGAATGACATCATAATTAAGCATTTATGTATAGTTTCAAATTTTTCACACAAGATTCATGCAAATCTCTTAGTTTGTTAAGCCCACTGGCTCTTCTTAAGTGCTAATGAGAGTTTCTCTTCTTGCATTGTTCATATCTTACCAATCTTCATGTGGACCATTAGTCATGGCCTCAAACACCATGTGTCCCTGGCAGATTTTGTTTACTGTTTATTTATCCTAGCGTTGGATATATGAAATACATTTATATGTTCTTATACAGTCTGCAGCAAAAGACAGCTTTTATACTATGTAGCTATTTATGTACTTGCTCCAAGTTCGTTGTCAATGGAGTCTTCACAATTGGCTCCTCCTGATTATGAATTTGTTTGTTACACCAGGAATTACTTTGCTTGCTACTTGAGGCATTCCAAAGGCATCAGTGAAAGCCATGTCAACATATTATTGTCTTAGAAGGTGTGTGTGTGTTGGTATATGTATGAATGTGTGCATGAGAAGGTATTAGTTTGCTTTTAATTTCATTCAGACCCCAATTAGCAGAAATGCAGACAGTATACACTTAACAACATCAAAATTTTGTTTTGGATACATGTAAGCTATATTTGTACATATTGCTGATTTGTATTTTTTCCCCACATTTATAAGGAGGTAAGATTTTAGGTTTTTAGATCTGTATTTATGTATGCTATATTTAATTTGGTAAGCTGTTATATTTATTTAATCCAAATATTTAGAACTCTAGAATAGCGTTTGATATGGGTTTTGTTTGAATCTGTACATTTGTTGTATTTAATATGGATAGGATATTTTGAAAATGCTTCATTAGGTATACTATTCTGTTCTATAAAATAATTTTTAAATTTTCACTCAAAAGTTGAAGAATTATCCTACTGTTATCCAGATTTCCAGCTACCTCGTACCTTGCCTTTAATAGGCTGCAGACTGTAGGAAATAGGATCTTACTCACTGAAATATGGCTTGTAGGAGACAGTAGGAGAGTGTCTTAATGAAACACATCTGAACTTATGTGCTCACACACATTAATTAAATATTAACTAAATATTAACATGAATTTAACATTAATTAAATATTAATCAATCAATTAAATATTAACATTAGATGATAATCTACTCAAGATTTTAACTATATATTTGGATAGAACTGTGCCCTTTTACTCTTCTTCTTCTTTTTTTATAAACACATTTCTGTATGCAAGTTAATGGAATAACTTCATTCATTTGGAATGCTGAGGTCGGGTAAATTTTTAGTCATTTTACCTAATAAGGTAAACCATTCCTATTGGGTCATTTAAACTAAACTTGGAGGAGGATCCCAGAAGAGGTTCATAGTGCTGGAGGAACTCTCAAACCATAAGAAAAGGCTTGTAGTCATCAATAATATGTTACAAATCTAAGATGAAATGTGATAAGGATATGTTTATCACTCCATAAGAAAAGTATGTAATACAGTCTTCTGAAATTGCAGTGTTTCATCATATCTATCAGCTGCCAAAGACTGCATAAACAGTTTCTGGGAGAGGACTATGACTTAATTGCTCTTATGGTCAAGTAATCATGGGTGTACCCTTGTATACTCAGTTACCTTTTGGGAATGAAGGTGAAATTTGAACACAATTTTAAGAATAAGCTCTGAGTTTAGCTTTTCCTCAGTAAAAAGGCTCATTGTCAGTGCTGCCTGTCTTTGATACTTTCTAGGACAAACCATGTTTCCACCACTATTTTATTCCAAAATTTACTTTAGATAAATGTGTTTGAAGTTGAGAGTTCAGTAAATTCTGTCTTCTGACTAGATAATTATATATTGATGATGAAGTTCTACTGTAAGCTCTCATGACAAGATGTATGAAATAGCTTTGATATTCTTCCATATATGTTATCAGAATTTTCAAGTAACACTTCTAATTTAATATTTTAAGACATCAGAGGCCTAGTTGTCAAATGAAGAAGGGAATGTTGTTTCTCCAAATAGGAGAACTCAAGGGATGAAAGCCTACCAAATAATACCCATAAATAAAATACTAAAAATAATTGTTTCAATAGATTGATTTGTAAATTATGAGATTTCATTCACGAGCAGACACAGACACACAAAAACACACATATATGAACCAGCCCTGAGGGTTTCCAGTTACAGTCAATTATGCAGAGTGGGCATCTCTGGTCTTGGTAAGATAGGAAGTAGTATTCCCTTTGAATAGAAGTAGAGATAATATGCCCCTATCCCCTTTCAAAGTCCATTCTCAAGGTCTTTTACTCAAGTACACATCTCTCTGTCTGTCTGTGCCTTTTCTATCAATGGACGTATGAAGATTACAAATCCAGTTACAGCTAGAATATTTTGATATTGGAATGGGAGTCCTTTAACCAATAAAATATCCTCAAAAGACCATTTTTGTTTTGACAAGGTAGAAAATTCCTATTTTTTAAATAATTTTAAAAATATATTTATTTATTTATCGTTCACGTATTTATTTTGAGAAAGAGCACATGTGAACAGGAGGAGGGGCAGAGAGAGAGTGGGAGAGGATCCCAAGCTGTCTGCACGCTGTCAGCACACCACAGTGCAGTGAACCATGTATTCATGACCTGAGTTGAAATCAAGAGTCAGATGATCTTTGATCTAAATGAGATTCCTGGATTCTTTAGTCAATTTTTGTGCCAGAGATTTTGAAAGTGAGATTGTTCTATTAAACTTGTGATTTTACTTTGTATTTATGGAAGGAAAGATTTGTATGATAAATAATGCTCTAGGTCCACTTTGATGTGGGTAGGATGTTCTTTATCCATATCATGAGTGTTAAGCAAGTTATCTTCAGACAACTATTCAAGTATGCAAATAAGACTTTAATGTCTATTGTTGAAGACACTTTCTCCATTTAATCCTCTTGTCTAATTGACCAGAAGCATGGATTAACAATAGTCCATTGACAACATGAGACTTTATTGATAAAACTACTTGATCAACTTCTGCAGCTGTTCTTTCAATTTGTTCACATATGCTGTTTAAAATTTTGAGTTCAATTGCCCCATCATATGTTTTTAATAACAGCTTTACTGAGATATAGTTCATACAGTATAAAATTCACCTATTTAAAGTGTACAATTCAAATTAATAAAACACTTAGGAATAAACTTAACTAAAAAAGGTGAGAGCCTATACTCTGAAAACTATAAAACACGGATGAAAGAAATTGAAGATGACACAAACAAATGGAAAGATATTTCACATTCATGGATTAAAAGAACTAGTATTGTTAAAATGTTCATACTATCCAAAACAATCTACAGATTTAATGCAATCTCTTAAAAATCCAACAGGATTTTTCAAAGAACTAGAAGAAATAATACTAAAATTTGTATGGAACCACAAAAGACCCTGAATCACTAAAGCAATCTTGAAAAGGAAGAACAAAGCTAAAAGTATTATAATGCAGATTTCAAGATATACTACAAAGCTTTAGTAATCAAAACAGTATGACACTGGCACAGAAACAGACACATAGATCAATGGAACAGAATTAACAGTCCAGAAATAAGCCCACACTTATATAGTCAATTAATTTATGACAAAAGAGGCAAGAATATGCAATGGGAAAAGACAATCTTTTCAACAAATAATTCTGGGAAAACTGAACAGCTATATGCAAAAGAATGAAACTGGACCTCTTTCTTACGCCATACACAAAAATAAACTCAAAATCGATGAAAGACCTAAATGTGAAACGCAAGACCATAACGCTCCTAGAAGAAAACTTATGCAATAATTTCTCTGACTCTGGCCATAGAAACTGTTTTTAGATATGTCTCCTCGGGCAAGGGAAACAAAAGCAGAATTAAACTTTTGGGATGATACTAAACTAAAAAGCACAAAGATTTTTAGAGCATGATGCTACCTTAAAAATGAACCCAAGGTCTCTACATCCTCGCCAACAATTGTCATTATCTGTTTTTTTGATTATAGCCATTCTCACAGATGTGAAGTACTATCTCATTGTGGTTTTCCATAATGATGTTCATCATTCTTTCATTTGTTTCTTGGCCAATTGTGATCTTCTTTGGAGAAATGATTTTTTCATATCTTTTGCCATTCTTTAATAGGGTTATTTCTTTTATTACTGTTGAGTTATGGAAATTCTTTATATATTTTAGATATGAGCCCCTTATCAGATACATGATTGGTAAAAGTTCTTTTTATTTTGTGTGTTGTTATTAGCCTGAGTCCTAGAATAGGAAGACATGTGGAGCAGAGTGATAACAGTCCAGCCACAGACATTGATCACTAAACCACTAAATCTATCACTATAAAAATTTTGGCAGTTAACATAAAGAACCTGGCAGTTCTTTATGCTGTTTTCTGAGACTCTAGTTTAGTAGCTTTGCCCTATTGGCAAAGACCTATTTCAGATAGATCAATTACTTTTCAATATACTTTAAAGAAATTTTATTATTTTCATCATTAAGATATAAAAATACCTCTCCTACCATGTCATGTAAGTGTATTTTCCTATAAAACATCATTCTGCTGCTTAATAATTGTTTTCAAGAAAAGGTGACTTTGGTGAGAGTCCTTTAAAGAACACCTTGTATCACAGAAGTATAACTAAGTCTCCTTTATTTATTATGAACATCAGAGCTAGCATTTGAATTTTGGCAGACAGATACTATAACATTCTGGGTAGACAGAATATTTATTGCATGCCTATGAACACAGGGTTGTTAACAACCTCCCACAAAACCCATATCCTGCACAAACGTTTACAATTCCTTCTTTCTTGAAATCCTGGTAGAGTCAGCAGCTCATAAGATTTACATAACACTTTTTAGTAAGGTTACTCCTTAGTGGTTGAGAATTCAGACACACAGTGTGTTTTTGAATATGATTTGATTTTAATTGAAAGGTTGGCCCCAATATATTTCAGTTACACATCAGTTTTAGGAACAATATTTTCTCTGAAAATTTTCAGAACAAATTTTATAATGGTTTATTAAATTCCTGAGGTAAATCTCCTACAGCTCACCTCCCCATGGAGAAGAGAAGTAGTGCCTTTCATTCAATGAGAATAACTGATTAAGCTCCTTAATCTTCATAATTGCATGCTAAACCCTGTCTTTTAATACGGTAAGAACAGTCCCAGCTCCAGTGCCTATCAGAAAATGTAACTTCAAACCTCTGTTATCCAGACATAACTTCAGAAAAGAAATGTTTTCCAGATCTGATCATCTGAGAAAATCACTAATTGGAGTTGCTTGGGATTTTTTGTGAGATGTTCTTGAAATAAAAAAGTATAAGCCTTAAATGCTTTGAATCAATCTTGATTAAAATGAAAAGAAGCCGCAAATGACAAAGGTATCTAGTACGAAAACTTAAGAGTGAAACTGCTGTTTTGAAGTACTATATACGAGTCATTACTGTTTGGGGCAAAGGAAAAGGAGAAAATTGGAGAATATTTTCACACCAGTGTCTATAAAAATATTAGCCAACAAAAACATTATTTTTTAGGTAAACTTTTGTCTTAGAATAGATTTATATTCAAAGAAAAGTTGGAAAGATAGTACAGAGAATTCCCATATACTCTTCATTCACTCAGTTTCCCCAATTATTGTGTTACATTGTTATGGTACATTTGTCACAGCAAAGAAGCCAACATTGGTACGTTACTATTAACTAAACTCCACATTTCATTCACAGTATCTTAGCCAAAATACCGAGAAGTGAGACACATGTTATTCAGATTTCATTAGATTTTCCCTATTGTCTTTTATGTGCCAGGATAGAATCCACGGTATTAGCCTTCTCTGCTTTATGACAGATTCTGAATCTCTGCTTATTTTTGATGATTTTGACTGTTTTGACCAGTGCTGTTCAGGTATTTGTCTCTCAGTTTGGGCTTGTCTGATTATTTTCTCATGGCTAACACCGGGTTATGTATCCTTGAGAGGGTGACCACAGAGATGAACTTCCACTCTCATCATATCGGGCTGGTGTGTATTGGGTGGTACGTGTTCTCAACATGACTTGTCACTGAGGTGAGGTTTTCCTTCACCATTTGACTGAGGCAGTATTTGTCAGGATTCTCTACTACAAAGTTAAAACATTTTATCTTTTGTATATATACATGTATATATACATGTCTTATGTGGCAAATATGTGATACTCATTTTGGCTGTCCCAATCTTTGAACCCTTTCCTACAATAAGAGATTTCTTGCCTTTTGAGTTCCTTCTTTGCTGGGGTTCAAGACTGAAATGAGTTTCCAGCCTTCTTCAGGTAAGGGTGAGAAATTCTTGCTGCAGAGAACACCAATCAGAGATATTATGTCTCCAAACAGTGATGCAGATACTATGTGGAACCCACTAGCTAGGAGATGACAGAGATCTAGCTTTACAGGAAGTGTGACATGAATTTACATATCTGTCAAAAAACCTTAAGATACGGGTCTTGGCTTTCTCTGACAGACCAGGAAACTCATTCTGACAAATTCTTTCTGAACCACAGAAAAACGAAGAGTTCCTCCACAGTGCGTTACCACTGATTTTTTAACAGGAAAGTCCTGAGTTGACAAATAATTTATGTTAAAAAGTAAATCAAGATTGACCTATTGATTATGTTATTCTCATGCCATGGCATTCCATTATCTTTCTTGGGTTGCAGAGGAAACTTGCATCTGATACATAGGGGAGTGTGTTGGGCTTACGAGCATTTTCTAGTATGAGTCAAAATGAATAATGTTTGATAATTGCTAGCCTGTTGTGCCCTCCTTCATTTGTTCAAAATTTAGTTTTTCATGAAGACCAAATAGAAGTTTATACTTTTGTACCATATTATATTAGGTCATCATCAAATCATCTTTCCCAATAATGCTTCAACTTTCATTGCCTTCTAGTTTTTATGAAAAGTTACCAGAAGAATTAGAAATGGGATTTCTGAGGTACCTAGGTGGTTCAGCTTGTTGAGTGTCTAACTCTTGATTTCAGCTCAGGGTCATAGGATCGAGTCCCGGGTCAAGCTCTGCACTGAATATGGAATCTGCTTGAAACTCTGTCTCTCTACAATGGAAATTCCCTATCTCATACTACATAATGCTCTGCCCCTCTCCCCCACTCATGCTTTCTCTTTCTCTATCCGAAATAAAATTAAACACAGAAATAAGATTTCTATTTTGGCATTATCTGTATTATACACACTTTTTCATAATATAAGTACTTCATTTTTATCTATATAGTGAACAATTCAGAATAATCAAATTGGTTTTCCCTGAATATTTGATATAACTTTTCCTTTCTAGTCAAGAAAAAAAAACTTTAAATATTTTCTTAGTTTGAAATAATTATAGATATTCAGGAAGTTGCCAATAAATGTACAGGGAGGTCCCTGCACTCTTCCCCTGGCCTCCTCCAAAGTTAACATCTTGTGTAGCAATAGTAAGATAGGAATACCAATAAATTGACACTGGTGCAATCCATGGAGCTTATTCTGATTTTTCCAGTTATGTATGCTGTCATTTGTGTGTTTATTAATTAAAGTCTTAATTTTTTGAAGTGTCTTTTATGGTAAGTCAAACTAGCTGTCGTGATAAATAGTCCCTAAAATCTCAGTGGCTGAACACAGTAAGAGTTATTTCTCATTCACACAAAAGCCAATGGGAGTATTTTTGGCTATGGATCACCTTCTTCATGGTCATTTGGAAACTCTGGCTCCTTCTAGCTGGCCCATCCTCCCTTGAGTCCTAGAATAGGGTCCCTGCAACTGGCAGTTGGAAAAAGGTCAGTCATGGAAGTGATGCACAGCTCTTGGCTCACATTTCACTAGTCAGGACTCAATCACATGACTACCCTAGATGCAAGGCTAAGTGGGAAATAACTTCCAGCTATGTGTCCAGGAGGAAGAGAAAATAAGTATTGATTTCTACTACCCTTGGTTCCTTAAGATTAGAAGCCAGGTTTTATGTCTTATCATATCCTGTTACTATTTATGGTATCTTTCTCTTAATCTGTTTTCAAATATTCTTTCTTAATTTTGTTACCTTAAATTCTATGTGTCTGCCTTGTTATCTTTTTTTTTTTTTTGGCAAAGGAATAGGGAAGACATAAATTCAATAAATTCTATGATTTATGCAACTTTTCAATCACAAAGGTTACTTTCTTTTTATTTTTAAAAATCTTTTCTTTGTTCTCCAATGCCCTAAACATTAATAATCAAGATTTTACTGTGACTATATGATAAAAATATTTGGATAAAAAAATGAAAATTTTGGTTAATGGTCCATATATTAGACAACGGAAGAGCCAAAGAGAGCCATAAACAAAATTTAACTTTCATAGACAGACTTTATCAAAGTAGTTTATATCCAGATATGGATTATAATAAGAAAAAAAAATCATTTTCTATGAGTTTTTTAAAAAGAATATTTAAAAAAAATTTTTAACATTTATTTATTATCAAGAAACAGAGAGAGACAGAGCATGAGCAGGGCAGGGACACAGAGAAGGGGAAACACAGAATGTGAAGCAGGCTCCGGGCTCTGAGCTGTCAGCAAAGAGCCCAACGCGGGGCTTGAGCCCACAAACTGCAAGATCATGATCTGAGCCAAAGTCAGACGTTTAATCAACTGAGCCACCAGGTGCCCCAAAGAATATTTTTGTTTACATAGATTAACTGCAAGTTTCTTTCTAGCCTTGCTCTTAAGGTAATATTGAAAATACAAGTCTTGTGCTATTGTATTGTTAGTGATAGAAATTCAGTAACCTAATTCCACTGAACTTTACAATTGTTTGAGTTCAGTGAGGTTTATCTTCTGTCTTTATACACATTAACTTCAATGGAGGGAATGTAACTTTACAAGCCCTAATAAGTATGGCATGCTGCAGTGGGGGACTGAATTTCATCTTAAGAAAGAGGCCACTTTTCCAACTGCAATTCTTCCATAAAAATCTTAAAATAGAGGAGATAAGGCCTTAATTTAAAAATCATTGTTCCATGGAAAGTCTTTAAATAAACATGAAAGTCAGTTCTTCTCTTAGCAACTTTTCATTCTGAAATCATTATTTCCACTGTAAAGTAATATGGTCTTTGTTGTTTGAAGTACTATTAAGAAATTAAGGCACAAATCTAAGTAGTAGAAATCAGTGAATAGATGGAAAACATGCACTTCTTTTAGGAGCATTTTCAACTAAAAGTTTGCTTCAGTTGCGGATTTGTCAAACATACTGAAGGAACGCTGAACATAAACCCTAAGTTTAATTCCGCAAGTCTTTCCACGATAAGTGTATATATGTAATTAAGGGGAAACCTGATGATCTATCTTCGGTGTGACTTAACAGCTTGAATATGTGTGATGTCAAACCGAATCCCTGAAGCACATCAGGCTTTCCTGTTCCTCCCCAGCCACTTACATTCCTTTTCTTCTTCTCTTTCATCCTTTGCTGGCATGACAACTTAAGACATGAATATGGAAATCATCTATGGAGTTTTAAGGGACAAGCATTTCAAGCTGTTTTCCAGAGCTAAACATTTTCCCATGCAGTTTTTCTATACTCTAATGCTTTTTCAAGGTTTATTAACATTTATTAATATCCTCCAACTTATTTTTCATTTTCATGCCAGAAGCTTGTTCTCAGGGATGCTTTAAAGAAAACTTAAGCAGTTTTCCTCCAATTATCTGATCTGAATTTGCCATGAGTTAATTTGTAATTAGTAGCTGGCAAAGGCTATTATGCTATGAAACTGTCATCTGGTCATTTGCCTAGCCTGAGCTATGCAATATATGAATCTTGAAGTATGAGAATTCACATCCTGCCATTTGAGTGAAAGATGGAAGTTGTGGAAGGAAAAGATGGCCCTTTCTCATCCAGGTGGAACTTCTTAATTGTGTGAATTAACTCGGTGAGTCTTACCTTCCTGTTGTGATTTCTCCCTGTGCTGTCCTGGGCCAGACTTCTGTTTCCCATGTTAGTGGACATGTGTTCGCTAGTTCCAGACTGCTGTTCACCTGAGCCAAGGACAAAATAATTAAGAAGAGAAATCTTCTGTTTTAAAAACACTATGTGCAACAAAATCCAATGCTAAGGATTTTTAGAATTCTTTCACTATCTAAGATCACAACAACCCTTTATTTGGACAGGTAGTGCCTCGCCATGCTAATCAGAACATGAACTCTTATAAACCTTCTGGTGAAAATATGTCAAAATAGGTCACATTCATTGACAAAGAAGTTCCTCCCTCCACACATGTAAATTTTTTTAATAAATTTTCAAATTTTTACATTTCCAGATATATGTTTTACCAAGTTGTACTTTAATCAACAGTTAATGAGCATCTGTTTCCTTATATCCTGAACACTGGATATTTTTAAACATTTTAAATATTTTGTCATATGATGGGTGAAACTGTATTTGATTATTGGTTTAATTTGCATTTCTTTGTTTGTTAATATAGTTGGCTGTTTGTGTTTCTTCCTTCATGTACTGACTGTTCCTGTCCTGTTACTTTTTTATTATCCTTACTTGAATGCTGCTAGTGTATGAGTAGAAAAAAGGAGATTTAAATCATTTTTGTTTCCATTCACGTGGCCATACCAATTCTTTTTCATCAGGGACACTAGTCTCCTTTAGAACACAGTGTTCTGAAGGGAAAACTCAAGAATGAAAGAACATACTATGTGGCATTTTGGCCAAGAACAAATCACTAAATTTAAAAAGAGCCTGCATTACAACAAAGAAGGGTGGATATCGACTAGTGTGTTAATGTCACAGTTGCATTTAGTTCTGTAGGCTTGTGTTCTGTGCCTCACACATTGCTTCAGTTTCCCTCGAGCCCCTGCCAGTACAGTACCACCCAAGCTCCTGAATGCAGCTCTCTCTGTGGGTCCTTCAGTAAAGCCCAAATTGCAGGGTAGAAGGTCTTTCGTTTGCTGTTTGGGGAATGAATAATTTCTTTGCCGTCTCTTTTGCCCCACTCAAGTTACCATGTGGAATTCCATTTTGGGTAACTTGGAAATGGCTCTTATACTTGTATCATGAAGAGACTCAGACATATTTTTGTGTGTACTTTGCGATGACAGAAAGAAAATAAGGAATGGATTCAGAGTTTGACCTGGGAATTTCATCCAAGTTGGTTGGTTTGGGGTTTCCTGAGTTGTTGTCATGTCTGGGGGAACCTGCAAATGGATTAGTAATGAGGCATTTTGAGGGCTGCTGATTCCGGAAATGGATCGAGTTGTCCTGGGTACGTGAATCCCATCTGTTTTTGCACCCCATCTAGCATTGAGGGATAAACCTGGTATTGTGGTAATATTGATATTTAGCTATAGTATTGGTTCTCATAGAAGAAGGTCTAAGAGAAATTTTAAAGCCATATTTTAATCATGAAAAATAGGATAATTATTATGTTTCCCTGAAGAGTATCAACTTTTTGACCGAGTTGTGCCCACAATATTTTCAATATTTGCCTAATTCCTTATTTGCCAGTGACTGGTGCTGAGGAGCACTTTAAAACCGGATTCATAACAGTAAAAGGCAGTTTTATGTTGTAGTGGAAAGAATTATGGAAGAGACCTTAGAAACTGGCTTGCTTCCTGTGCAGTCTTGGGGCCGTTACTTTCTTCTCCAAATCAATTTCTTCCTATAAAAAAGGGAAATCCAGCATCTATCATGTTTTAACTCACAGGGATATTATCAGAATAAACTGAAAGACTGAATGCTAAAGTCCCAGGAAACATAAAATATTATATGAATGCAAGGTACTATTATCTACTGATAAATACCATGCTGTGGATTACAAAGACTTTTATAAGCATTCCCTGATGGAATAACCATTTTGACAAAAATTTTGGGGGACATCTAAAGATTGTGTGATTCCCATAATTCTTGAGAGGCTGAAGTCATATGAGTATATTTACACACTTTAGCTTTGTGTCTGTATGTGTGTGTGCACACATGTGCATGCATGTGGGTGTGAAGTGTATATTTTTCCTCTTGGATTATTTTATCCATCATTTACTCTTATAATAAAAAAAATCCATTTCAACTTTCTGGCTTTTGAGAACATTTATAAGTTTTTACTTTTCTTGAGAAAAGAAACCACTAATTTAAATTCAGTTAATGCTTTAAATCACCTATGAACTTTTCCAATATGAAAAAAAGTTAGAAATAATATCTGCTTCAGTTATGGAATGAGTAAGTCACAGGGATGAAAGGTACTGCATAGGGAATAGAGGCAATGATATTGTAATAGTGTTATACGGTGATAGATGACAGCTATACTCGTGAACATAGCATAATATACAGAGTTGTCAAATCACTATGTTGTACACTGCAGACTGATGTCTGACTAAGATCGTGTCAACTATACTTCAATTATAAAAATAAACAAGATATAGGGGCGCCTTGGTGTCTCAGTCAGTTGGGCGTCCAACTTTGGCTCAGGTCATGATCTCGCAGTTCATGAGTTCGAGCCCCACGGCCGGCTCTGTGCGGACAGCTTGGAGCCTGGAACCTGCTTTAGATTCTGTGTCTCCCTCTCTGACCTTCCCCCCGCTTGTGCTCTGTCTTTCTCTCTCTCTCAAAAATAAACATTAAAAAATATACATAAATATGGGGCGCCTGGGTGGCTTAGTCGGTTAAGCGTCCGACTTTCACTTAGGTCTTGATCTCGCGGTTCGTGGGTTCGAGCCCCGCGTCGGGCTCTGTGCTGACTGCCAGCTCAGAGCCTGGAGCCTGTTTCAGTCTGTGACTCCCTCTCTCTCTGACCCTCCCCTGCTCACGCTGTCTCTCTCTCTCTCTCTCTCTCTCCTAGAGGTAAATAAAATTAAAATATATATATATATATAATATATAATAAATAAATAAATAAATATAGCTATGTCCATCTGCATGCATCTATATCTATACACATTCAAAAACTGTATTACCAAATATGGCAGTAAATCTGAATGACTGGTATAAAAAGCACATTTTTCAGCCTTGGTTCATGCATGCACTGTGGCCACAAAACACCCAGTCTTAATGTCATTGTCTTATTCAGTGTTCCATTTGAAGGGAATTATTTTATGTTCTGGTCTGGCACAGCTGGTTCAGATTCTAAATGGTTGAAGGATTAGAATAAAGCTGGGAGGAAATATCTATGTTTCAGTTTCTCCATAAAGGTGTCAAATGGCTTACTACTAGTTTTACAGTTCTGTTTTAGTTTGTCGTATCCCTGTTTTTCTTTGTCGAAAGTGTTTCATAACATACTAATAATGAAACATAGAATATACAATTTATTTTTGTAGAATCTCAAAACTAGCTCTTGCACAAACATTTAATTTACCACCTATAACTGAGAAGCCCAGAGCTTCATATTTCACAGATTGGGAGACCAGCACACAAACATTAAAATAAGCCAGTAGGAGATAAGTATTGCTGATTTTATAAACTCAGAGGTGAGATAGATCATCAGTAACTACAAAAAAATTTAATAAAAGCTTATGTTCTCAGATGATGCCAAAATAGATGATACGGTCATGTGGGCCAACAAAACCAAGCAATTCAGTAAATTTTTTAAAAGAGTCTAACCATTTTGACTGTATGTCCATCAAAAGAGCATATTCTGAGTCCCAAATATTCATAGATCTGGTTTCCTAGTTTGTAACAGTTTTGATTTCCTAAATGTGAGAATTTGCCTGACAAATAATGTGTATTCCCTTAAAATCCCACATATTAATTGAGCTTCTTCTTCAAGTTGGAATATTGTTCCTTTTCCCCAAATTCCAATTGAAAATCGGCCCCCTCTTTACACCTATGTCACATGCCACACAACCCCCAACACGATATCTCCTTTTCCTTGAAATCTCCCTCTTTATAGCTCATAACACGTATCTTCATCATAATTTAAATAGTATCTTTTATTTTCTTCTCTCACTATACGAAGTTCTTGCTGGCAAATACCTGTGTATTTGTCACTTTTGCATTCTTCAAACTGCATCAGATATTGCATATATTGTTAGATAGATATACATTAAATTGTACTAAAACATGAAGAATTTATATTTCAATATCTCCCCTAAAATCCAAATTTATATTCTGGTCTGGTGTATTATTCTGGTCTTAGAGGAAAATAAAGAGGAAAAGACCAAACCAGCTAGATCTAGCTCTGTGAAAAACTTTTATAAATTCCAGTTGTTTCTTACATCTCATTGGTCATTTCAATTGAGGAGTAATAGAAATTGGGAAATTTATATCTCTAACCAGATACATTGGTTACCTTGACAATATAGGGGAGAATGAGGAGTAGATATTGAGTAAGTAACTAGCAGGTGGTAAAAGAAAAACAAACAAAAGAAACTACTGGGGAGACTACTTGTATAATCCAAGGTCAATTTAAGCTCAACATGTCCCAAATCCAGCTTCTCCTATTCTATTTTTACTGCGATTCTGTCTCCACCAATAGCACCATCCTATCAGTCATCTGAACCAGAAATATAAGAAACATCCCAGGTTCTGATCTCTCACATAAAATCTGTGTTGATCCATTTAATGCAGTTTTAGTTTATTATCTTTCACATCTGTCCTCATTGACAATTCCCATTACCTAGTATCCTACAGAGATTTCTTGGTATTTGGGCAGTAGTCATTTTTTTATTGCCTTCTTAGCTTTCATACATCCCATCTACCTTCAACCACCACCGCCGTCCACCCAATCTCTGGCCATTCCTTCTTAGTAGCTCTCCATTTTTAGTTGAATTCCAGAGAAAATGGCCCCAGCCTTGATTTTAAAGGTAAAATTCATGACGTAGGCTAAGCTAATCAGTGCCTTCTATCCTCCTGAATGCAAAAAGGACTCAGAGATGGTCATATAATCTCAGATGGTATAAACATTGTAGATTTATGAACTTTTTCTGTAATGCTGAGATAATGATATTCTTTTCTACTTCATGTTAGTGCAAAAGCATGTAGAACTGAGAGATGGTGGAAAACATTTAGGGATTATAAGGCATACTTGGGGCACCTGGGTGGCTCAATCAGTTAAGCCTCTGACTTCGACCCAGGTCATGATCCTGTGGTTCATGGGTTTAAGCCCTACGTCGGACTCTGTGCTGATAGCTCAGAGCCTGGAGCCTGCTTCAGATTCTGTGTCTCCCTCTCTCTCTGGTCTTCTCTCTCTCCCTCTCTCTCTCTCTCTCTCTCTGTCTCTGGTCTTCTCTCTCTCTCTCTTAAAAATTAAACGTTAAAAAATTGTTTTAAAAATAAGCCATACTTGCCTATGTTCAAGCCTACACTAAGCGGTATAGGATGAGGGCATCTGAGTGGCTCAGTTGAGCGTCCAACTTTGGCTCAGGTCATAATCTCAGGCTTCGTGGGTTCCAACCAACCCCCTTTGGGCTCTGTGCTGGCAACTCAGAGCCTGGAACCTGTTTTAGATTCTGTGTTTCCCTCTCTCTGCCCCTCCCCAGCTAGCACTCTCTCTCTCTCAAAAATAAATAAGCCTTAAAAAAAAAGAAAGAAAGAAAATGCACTTCAGTATATAGAAAACACACACACATTAACAAACAAACAACAGCCTTTCTGCATATGCTTTTGGATCAAAACCAAACATAAGATTTCTAGTGGTAAAATATGTCACTTCAAATTCCCTTTCTGGGGCTATAAGTTTTAAAGAAAAATTTCAAACAAACAAAAAAAGCCAAGTATATTTCTAGAACCAGAGCCTATGTTACATTGAATGAATAAATTATTGTTGTCAGTCTAACTGTGCCGGATTTCAGAAGCCACAAATACAAACACTGACTTCTCAAATAGTAACTTACATGGTTACCTTTTACTCTGTACCTAACCACGCTCTTCGAATCATGTCTGAATCTCTTACTAGCAAACACCCTTGAGGATTGGTTTAGCAAAAGGCAAAGAATTTCTCTAGACCACCCAGGTCCCAGTCAAAGTGATATAGGCAGACTGGCATTTTCCTCAGGTTAGGAAAATAAACCATACATAAGATTATGCTGGGCAGTGGAGTCCATCAGCTAGGACACATGTGGAATTGGGGTGAATAAGAAAGCAAGAGCAGAGTCCTGAGGAAATGAAGCATCTAGGGAAGGGTTGGGGACAAGATGTCACTGCTGCACCAACTGCCCCAGCCTTTGGTCCATTTATAATAGAGAGAAAAGGGAAATAAAAGAAGGTGTGAACTAGGAGAGGTTTATTGATTGTCAGGGCCTGAATAGGAGCAGAAATAAACCTCCTGGTTATAGAAAGAATAGTTATGATGAAAATCTAAAGACATTTTTATTAAGTGTTTAAGCTGAGTACAAGACTGGAAACCAAAATTCTTAGTAATTAGAATTTTAATTGATTTTGTATTCCTTTTATTTTTTTATTTTTTATTTTTTTATTCCTTTACTTTATGATCAAAGTACCTAGTTTTGATAAAAATAATTTTATCCTGCCTTAAAATGGGAACAATTTACCTCATGTGCCATTATAATGGTACAGTATTAGTGTTGAATAGAAGCCCTACAAGTCCAAGAATGGCTTTGCTTAGTCACTGGATAGGTCTTCAGTTAAGAGGGCTGGAGGCTAGACTGCGCTGGGCCCTGCACCGTGGGGCGGGAGCCTGGGTTGTGACTTAAATTTTTAGGAGGACCATCAATACCATGTTCTGCATCCAGAGACACCACAGGTCCAACGCCAGGAATACCACCCACAGACAGATCCACCGGTTCACACAGAGAGGCTGTGTGGCAGGAAAGGAAGTGTAATAAATAAGCTACCCGCAGAAACAGGAAGGGAAACAAGTTGGGGTGCCCAGTGGAGAGAAGCTGGGCTGGCCTCTTAGCACCTGGTGAATGAGCTGGAGGAAGGTTGGGGCAGGCGGTGTGCATAGCAGGACGAAGGAAGGTTGACTATTTCACGTTGGCTTCGGGGTCATTACATGTGTGGACTGGTGAAATGTGTGGGCTCTGTAGGATTCTGGCTATTTTATTAGTTAAGAAAATGCATTCCACGAATAAAGAAGAGTTCTTGTATTGTTTGAATTTAAAATGTAATTGTTAGACACTGATATAGGAATTCTGGGGATCCTTACTGACTAGTTCCTGTATCAAATTTGACTATATTTTATGGAATCAGAGTATGTAATTTTACTGGCACAAGTTTGGAGAAAGAACTTAAAGAATTTGCCCAGTTTGTCCAAAAAAAAAAAAAAAAAAGGCAAAGGATGTGGAGAAGCTATAGAAATCTGTTGTTTTTCTTAATTCCCTAAAAGTAAGGTCTTAACAGGCTCTTAGACATTGATCAGAACCATCTGACAGTGGTTAGCGGTTCGAGTCTTAGCTCACTGCTCCAATTCACTCTGTCCACGCAGAGGAGTGTATGAGTATATAAGCCTGTTAAGGACTTCTTTTTTAGTTTCTCTAAAGGGAATTGCGTATGTGCATCAGTGAAACAACAGCTAGGCCTTTAATACCATGAAGGATCTATTCCGCACAGAATTAGTAATGTAGACACTGTCTGTGATCCCTGAAGAGCACTTGTATTGAGCAGGATTTTTTTTCCTGTTCTGTGAAGTATATCATTACATACAACTTGATATGTTAATTAGTGTTTTGGATTTTTATTCAGGGATCTTCTGGTGTTTTATTTAGAAATGCCAGATGTATAAGCAACCATGGAAGATTGTGGATGACTTGAACTGGAAAAAGTAGAATTCTTTTTTTAGGGAAAGGAATAAGCGCTTTCTCAATAAAATGAGATCATCAAAAGCAGAAAGATCTTAAAGTCTCCATAGAGTGAAAATAATATTATGAAAATAATATTATGCAAGAGAAGGGTGTTTATTTGGTTAGCATACAAAATCCCAAGTAGAGATGGTCCAATAATAATCTTTTCATATCCATTTTAGACCTTTTTGGTAAGTGTGAAGGGTCACTAGGTAAATTTTGGCCAAATAAAAAGAGCAGATTTGTTTCACTTTTTTTAGCAGAATATATGTGAGGTCAGGTAAATATATTTGTTTTATTTATTTATTTATTTATTTATTTTACAAATAGTTTTTTTTTTTAATGTTTTTTATTTATTTCTAGGAGAGAGAGAGAGAGCGTGAGCAGGGGAGGGTCAGAGAGAGAGGGAGTCACAGACTGAAACAGGCTCCAGGCTCTGAGCTGGCAGTCAGCACAGAGCCCGACACGGGGCTCGAACCCACGAATCGTGAGATCATGACCTGAGCGAAAGTCGGACGCTTAACCAACTAAGCCACCCGGGCGCCCCCTTTTTTTTTTTTTTACAAATAGTTTATTGTCAAATTAGTTTCCACATAACACCCAGTGCTCATCCCCACAAGTGTCCTCCTCCATGCCCGTCCCTCCTCCCCCCCACATCCATCAGTCCTCAGTTTTTGTCAGCATTCAAGAGTCTCTCATGGTTTGCCTCTCTCCCTTTCCCCCACCATTTCCACCCTTCTTCTCCCCCTTGGTCCTCTGTTAAGTTCCTCCTAATCCTCCTATACGTGCACACATATGATATTTGTCCTTCTCTGCCTGACTTATTTCGCTCAGCATAACACCCTCAAGGTCCATCCATGTTGCTACACATGGCCAGATTTCATTGTTTCTCATTGCCATGTAGTATTCCATGGTATAGATAAACCACATCTTCTTGATCCATTCATCTAAATATATTTGTTTTAAATAACTTCTAACATTGAACTCTGTAGGCATATAGCTTTTTCCCCCCTAAATAAACACATATTGTATAAGTAAGTACATATTGTATTATACTCTTTGTACTCTCTGTGACATGTATGTATAATTCCATCACTTCCACTATATAAATCTATGTAATGTTTTGCATCAGTAGAAAGCTGAGTAATGGAAATGCCTTGTTGCCAGTGTACAAGGGCTTTCTAATCATGAACTGCCAGGTTATATGGAGTACTATTTATAGATCTTAAAACCCACAAGGAAATTCTGATTTAAGAGTGACTGCAGTGGTTAATACCTATCAAGTAGCTTCTCTCTGACTAGCACATTCAGTTTGATGAATGGGATTTGAAAGAGACAGAGTAGTACAGGGACTAGAGCCTTGGCTTGGAGCCGAAGACCTCAGAGATTACTCAGGAAACCACATTCACCTGTTTACCAGCTATCTTAATTCGGGTAGTTGCTTAATCTCTTGATCTCAGTTTCATAATTGTAATGGGGTAATGTGTTTCTTGAATGATTGTTGCAAGCCTTAGGTAAAATAAGCTGTCTAGGACATACATATTAGTTCCTATGTATGGAACTATTCCATAAATAGCTATTCCAAAAATATTAGTTCTTACACATTTTCTATACTGTCTAGTATAAAAAATGGCATAAATTGATGTTCTTTTGTTTCAATCTAGCTGCAGGAAACAGAAGGACATAAAGTCAAAAAACCATTTAGTGAGACTACTGGAAATACCACATCTAAAACAATGTTCGTTTTCGTTTTCCATATTCAGATCAGCACATGGAGTTTGAATTTTAATAGAAATGCATGTAAACTAATAAATACTCATTAAGAAGTAGAAGATAAAACAGGCTTTCCATCAACTTCAATTATTCTGTGACTTCAACTCAGTTGTTTAAAATGTCATTTTAAAAGACCAGAGACTCCTTTGTGAGTACACAAATGACTTTCGTTCCTTAATAGGTCCTGAGTCTGAAAACTTAAACATGGCCAACATGGCAGTGAGAGGCTTAAGGAAGAATTCTTTATCTGAGCTCTTCCTACTTTTCTATTCCAACATTTTGTAATCACCTTTGGTTTAGGAATTTTGTGGCAATGTTGCCAAGGATAGGAATTTTTGTGTGTCTCAAATCTATAAAGTATGAAGTTATTTTAGTCATCATATGTAGAAATATTTATGTCTATCAATATAGATATCTATCATGCATTTACCTCTGTTAACTGGCTAACATAATGGCAGAGCAGGGTTTTAGCTAAACATATTAAGCATTATTTGGGGCTAAGAGAATGTCAGAGAGCTCTAGGGCACTAAGAAAGTGAGTGGAGTCCAATATTCCCAATTCTCTCACTTTATATGTCAAACTAGCCAATGAGGACATGCAAGGCAGAGCAGTCTCACAGATCACTTCCATGCTGCTCTTCTCCAAGGAACATGCCCAATGGTATGTTCATCTTTCTCAGAGTCCAGGACAATAATTTGCATTTGATCTATCATACATGGAAAATGACATTCTTCCACCCTGAAAAACAATACAAAGACCAAATCAAAACGAGAAAACTCATTCCATCCCACTCCCCATCTCCTTCTCTGTGTTCTCCAGGTAAGTTATGTTGGGGAAGAATAGTCTTTTAAGTCAGGCACGTGTGCCCTTTTTCCCTGGTAACTGTGCAGTTACCCCTGTGTTCCAGACTCCCTTGTAAGAACTGTAGGTGTGCTGACATCTGAACATCACAACCAAACCTATAAAAGCAGATCTTTTACCAAGTCCATATAATTTATTGAAGTGCACGTAGGCAGTAAATGGTGGTGCTGGAGATTGAACCCAGGGTCTTTGGTTTCAGGGCCATGCCTTTAATCACGAAGTAAATGAGAGGATATTCAAATCAGGGCTTTTGTTTAAAAAAAAAGGTAGCAATTATTCTAGCTCTACAACAAATTAAGAAATCCATGGTCTTGTCCTTCAGGTGCACCAGATGTAGGGATGAGTCAGGGCTAATCAACTTCTCTGTAGGAAAGTTCAACATATTTAACTCTGTGCATAATTTGATCCTTACATTTGGCAGAATACTGGCCTCCCAAAGATGGCCAATTCTTAATTCCTGGAAACTGTAATTATGTTAGGCTTCATGACAAAGGGGAATAAACGTTGTGAGTGGATTTAAGTTTGCTAATCAGCTGACTTCAAAATATGGAGATTATTTTGATTATCCAGGTGGGTCCAAAGTAATCACAAGGGTTCTGTAAAAATGGAAGAGGGGGACAGAAGAGAGAAGGTCAGAGTGATGTGATGTGAGGACTCACCCCACGACTGCTGGTTTTGAAGATGGAGGAAGGTGGCCCCCATCCAAGGAATGCAGCAGCCTCTGGAATAGAAAAGGCAGAGAAACAGGATTTCCCCTGGAGCCAACAGAAGGGATATAGCCCCTCCAACACCTTCATTTTAGCCCAGTGAGACCCATTTTAGACTCCTGACCTTCAGAACTGTAGGAAAGTAAATTTGTGCTATTTTAATCCACCAAGTTTATAGTTACATGTTATACTAGCCATTGAAAACTAATCAAATCTTAAAAACAAACAAACAAAAATCCCCTCATTTTTATTATTGGGATTTGTCTAAAAGAATTTACCTAGTTGGCGAGGGAATTCTTTCAAAGGCCCTCTTCAAATTCCCATGCTGGGTGTCTGGCCTTCACAGCTCTCTCCTGAACTTCAGCATACCTTTCCATCAGCAGGAAGTACATGTTTGGATTGCCTGTGACCTCATTTAACCCTGATTTAATCTTAATCCTTTCCCCCTTATTACTTAGCAATAGTACAAAGAGTCTGTCTTTATCAATGGACCTCTTCAAGCCAAGATTCATTTCCTCGGAGAATAAGGATTAATTGGATCTAATAATTAGGAAAACTTGGCTATGGTTGTTGCTGATGTTATTCCATAGGAAACTTACATGCATCTTGTCTATCATCATCCCACTAAAAAGCTATGAATCAACGCATTATAGCTGAGCTATTTATCCCACAACAAAGGTTATAATCAATTTATGGTTTTAAGACTACACAGAACTAAAATCTGAAAATTTTATTAAATGGTGGATAACTACAAATATCCCAATGTTTCATGTCATCCACAGAAACTTAATAATAAACTATTTCACAAAATTATCTCCTTTAAATCACAGCATTATAAAAGTACCTAGGAAGAATTAGCTAAATACTACTCATGGAATAAAATTTGGCATACTACCTAATGTTGAAAATAAAGTGGTACTGGATCATAGCCACATTCATTTGATTATATATTCTTTGTAGCTGCTTTCATACAATAGCAGAGTTGAGTTTTTGTGACAGATACTGTATAACCCACAAAGCCTAAAATATTTACAGTATAGCCCTTTATAGAAAAAGTTTTCAGACCCTTGCTGCATAGGCACAGCAATCTTACAGATACTACGTTATTTTTAAACCTTTAAAAATTTACTTATAATTTAGATTATGAGTGAGGCTAATGCCTCCAACTTCCCATGTTTAAAACTCACGTAAAAATTCACAAATGTCAAAAATAATTAGAAATGCAAGATATTGATCAATGATTTGTCAGCTTTCATGACAAAAGCACTCTAGCCATGGAATTAATATGCTGGATTAACAAATGATCTTTGGCTATTTATGCTCATGCCTAGGGGATAACAAAACATGACCAATAAAGAAGGAGGTAGAAGTGGATCCCTTCCATGGCAAGAAAAACCCCTCTGTCATCTGTATGTCTCTGGGAAAAACTCTGAACATATATGCCAACTAACAAAAAGATGAGAATCAAGAGGCTGCTCAAGAAAGGAAAGGCACCATTGAAATAGTAGGATGATAGCACCCAGGAATACAACTGAAAATATAAAAATATATTTTAAGGTATACTTAATGAAATAATAACCCAATGATGATCATCAGGTCCTATAACTTTAAGTTAGAGAGTAGATAGATGGAAAAAGTAATACGATGTTGAACAGTATTGCTATAAGAGTCGTAGTCAAAATTATACTTTATTTTGATAATTAAAAAAATTACAGATTAAAGCTTATTTCTCAGAAATTTAAACATTACTTTTGTAAAATTTAAACTATTATATACATATTATCATTAGAGATTATATTATAATTAATACAGCAAAAATCAAAAGCCAAAGAAAATAACAAGTGAGTTTCAAAATTCAGACTGCCCTAAAAGTGTACTATGCATTTGTCTTTTGTAACTTGTATTTTGTCTGTAATATGGCTTAAATAAATGGAGACAAAGGAAGATTTGATATATAAAAATATATAAGGCAAATAAGCAAACAAAATAAAAAATTTCATAAACCCCAAATGCAATGTGGTTATTTGAGAAAAAACTACCAACCAATAGAAAAACTAATGGAAAGCATAATACAATTAAGAAGAATAGGAAACAGAAGAAACAAAAATATGAAAGGAGAAAGGAGAATGTAGAGATACGTAGAGCAATGTAGAAGACATTCGTTAACTGTCAGGAAAATCATATAATGGTTTTGCTCATTAATTTGAATTTCCTTTCATGTTTACTTTTGAGAGAGAGAGCATACCAGTAGGGGAGCGGCAGACAGAGGGAGACACAGAATCTGAAGCAGGCTCCAGGCTCTGAGCTGTCAGCACAGGGCCTGACGTGGGGCTTGAACTCATGAGCTGTGAGATCACAACCCGAGTCGAAGTCAGACACGTTAACCGACCGAGCCACCCAGGCACCCCTTGCTCATTTATTTGAAGACAGGAGTAAAACAGAGAGACATTATTTAAAAAGTACTAAAAATGAGAGAAATGTAGAGAAATGTAGCAAAATCAGAAAAAAGGAAATAGCAGATAGACATCATATAAATAATTTTTTATTTAAGTTTTTCAAATAATTATGGATAAAAATAGCTCCAGGTCCATCATAGGGCATTCTTTATAAATTTTAAAATTAATAAAAACTCTTCCAAAGGATTAAAAACAATGTCTGACCGACACTTCATTTGCTTGAATCAGCATTATCCTGAGACCTAAAGCTGACAATAGCACAAAGAAAGCAAAAATTTCAGCAATTTTTCTTGTTGATATAACAATCTAGGTGAATACTTAATTAGCATATTTCTATAGTTCATAGAAGGAACTATTAATTCTATTAAAGTAGAATTTAGTCCAGGAGTAGGGGCGCCTAGATGGCTCAGTCAGTTAAGCATCCGATTTCAGCTCAGGTCACAATATCATGGTTGGTGGGTTCGAGCCCTGCGTCAGGCTCTGTGCTGACAGCTAGCTCAGAGCTTGGAACCTGTCTTCAGATTCTGTGTCTCCCTCTCTCTCTGACCCTCCCCAGCTCATGCTGTCTCTCTCTCTCTCTCAAAACTAAATAAAACATTAAAAAAAAAAAAAAAGAATTTAGTCCAGGAGTTAAAGGATAGTATAATATTATGAAACTTATTAGTATAATACATTGTCATCAGTAGGTTAGAAAACAATGGATACATGGTAAACTCAATGAATTTTTATGCCATTTTGTAACTAAATGTAATTCTGGTTCATTATTAGAAACAAATTGACAAGCTTCTAGGTAAAGTAGGTATGGAAAGTCCCACACTTAGTAAGATAAAAACTGTTTTAAACTAATAGCCATATGCATTCTTAAAGTGGCATTAGACAATTGTTTCCCAAATTGTTGTTCTTTTGTAATCTTGTCCATTGTTTCCTTTAAAAAAGGAATGATCAATACTGATTATTAATAACTACGGGAAAACTAGCCTTTTCTTGATGATGTACAATTTTTTTGTATTTTAAAGACTTCAGGAAGTCCGTCATTAAATATACCAGGCTATCTTGTTTAAATCATCATGTTTCAAACTAATGGACCACTAGATCCATTTTCATTAATGACTTATTAGAATTCCATTAATCGTATTCTGCAGAACATGTCATATATATATATATATATACTCCTTGGTACATCAGTGAAGAACAAAGTTTTATCATATTTGGGTCTCTATATGACTATTTGCTTCTTCAATTTAGCTTATTATAAGTAGTACATTTATTGTGCAGGAGCTGTTGGCTCTACTTCCTCTGTGGGTATCCCAAACCTGCCCAACATTTTCCATTTCCTGCTACAACCTTCAAGCCTCTATCATCCTTTACTCAAACTTTTGTAAACACCTTCTAAGCTGTCCCCTAACTTCCAATATCTGTTTGCCTGCCCTCTATTTTCCACAGAGCAACTAGAGAATTTGTTTTTTAAATTGAGAATCAGAATATACCTATTATAGATTGAGATGTGTCTCCCTAAATTCAGTGTGTTGAAATCCTAACACCTAGTACTTCAGAATGTTACTGTATTTGGAGACAGGACCTTTAAAGAAGTAACTAAGGCAAAATAAGATTATGTGGGTAGTTCCTAATCCAAAATGACGGGATCCTTATAAGAAGAGGAGATTAGGTTAGGTCAGACACAGGCACGGAGAGAAGACCACTAGAAAATGTTGAAGAAGATGGTCAATTATAAGACAAGGAGGGAGGTTCTCTGAAGGCCTTCTAGCCTCCAGAACTGTGAACAAATACATTTCTATTGTTTAAGGTACCTAGGCTGTGGTACTCTGTTGTGGCAGCCTTAGTAAACTAATAAAATATCCTTGTCCTGTTTAAAATACTTCTATAACTAAATATAATCTAAACCTGTTCCCCTGGCATAGCAGCTACTGCATTATCTGGCTGTCTCTTATCTTGTTCCTCTTATCTCTTCCTACTCTTACCTGGTTTATTCACCTCCAACAGCACAGACTTTCTTTCCTTCATTAAATATATTAAGCTCCTTCCTGCATCAGGTCATTTGCACTTTCTATTCCCCGCACCTAAAAAACTCTTCCCATTGATCTTCATGTGACAGATTTTTCTTATCACTTCAGAACTCAGCTTAAATATTACCTTCTCGGAAGGACCTTCCTGAACACGTTGTCTGATGTCCTTCACATGCACATGACACTAACTTTCCATTTCTTTCTCCTGATTAATTTTCTTCAAAGCACACATCAGTTCTGAAATGCTCTTGTTTATTTAGAATTTAAGCTCTAGGGTAGCAGAGACATCTGTGATGTATCACTGTATCTCTGGAGACTGGAATGGTTACTGACTCTTTATAATTACATATATTTGTTAAATGCAGCATTAAGTGCTCTTCAAAGAACTTTCAATCTTGCTAGTCAGAATATAAGTTGGTATTATCTTTGTGAAAGGCATTTTCCCGTTATGTTTCAAAAATTTCATGGTTTTTATATTGTTACACAGTAATACTATTTCTAGGAAAATAATTTTAAGCATCAGAAATGACAGCAAAGATTCCATAGAATTATGTATAATACGCATTATACATATAATATGGCATGCAGTGTTAAATATAATAACAAAATTAGAAACATCTTAATTATTCAACAATGGAGAAATGACTAAAGAAATTATGGGGCAGGGGCACCTGGGTGGCTCAGTCGGTTAAGTGTCCGACTTTGCTCAGGTCATGATCTCACACTCCATGGGTTCAAGCCCCGCATCAGGCTCTGTTCTGACAGCTCAGAGACTGGAGCCTACTTTGGATTCTGTGTCTCCCTCTCTCTCTGCTCCTCCTACATCCATGCTCTGTCTCTCAAAAATAAATAAAACTTGGGGCGCCTGGGTGGCTTAGTCGGTTAAGTGACCGACTTTCCGACTTTTGCTTGGGTCATGATCTCGCGGTTTGTGGGTTCTGGCCCCGCGTCGGGCTCTGTGCTGACTGCCAGCTTGGAGCCTGGAGCCTGTTTCAGTCTGTGACTCCTCTGGCCCTCCCCTGCTCACGCTGTCTCTCTCTCCTAGAAACAAATAAAACATTTAAATAAATAAATAAATAAATAAATAAATAAATAAATAAATAAAACTTTTTAAAAAAACTATGGGGCCCCTGGGTAGCTCAGTTGGTTGAGCGTCTGACTTCAGCTCAGGTCATGATCTCACGGTGCATGAGTTTGAGCCCCGTGTCTGTCTCTGTGCTGACATCTCAGAACCTGGAGCCTGCTTCAGATTCTCTGTCTCCCTCTCTCTCTGCCCATCCCCTGCTTGTGCTGTATCTCTCTCTGCCTCTCAAAAATAAACATTTTTTAAAAATAAAAAAATTATTATTATCTTCCAGATGACAGTATTAATTCCACCTTGTTTTACTAATTATACTTCCAAAAATCTCTCCCCACTGGATATAAGGTGATGAGATTAGGTACCCTTGTATTCCTTTAGCCCCTGGATAGACATTTCTCCAAGCCAGGCCAGCGGAGTCTCTTGCTAAAAGTTTGAATATTTGCAGATTGCTAGAAAGGAGTGAAACAGTTGTAGTTTATTCATATCATTGCAGATACCTGAACAGGACTCTTGAGCAGTTTCTGCTAATAAGGTTTGCCAGGACTGCCTGGCTCATATCATGGCTCAAATCCCACTGAGGTACACTGTTCTGCCTTTTTGGTTGTCAAAATGTGTAATTACTTCTATATTAATTCATAAATAGCCACTACCCCCAAGAGCCCTTCATTGACCCAGCTAACTCAGCCTTTCCTCTAGGACCCTGCTGGTGGCCTAACCAGTCAAGCAAATGAAGAGGCGATACTCAGCAACTTCACAGCTAACATTGATTCTGAAAGATAGAGTGTCCCACACCATTCAGGTTTTTGAATATTTTGAATACCACCCTTTCTTCCTATCCTTACTGAGTCCCTTTGCCCCTATATGCTCACTCATATTTTCCCTTTGAATATGTTTGCTATGTTAGCTCACTTCTTCTCTACCTTGTATATCTATATCATACACAAGTTTCACAATATGTAATTTTTGCTGTTGACAAGCTGCATGTTAATTTATGGTCTTATAGGATGATAAATTATACATGGTTACCCAGTTTCTAGAAGTTGTGCCCATTCTCAACTTACACAGCTGCTCAGAAGAACATTAGTTTTCTGGCTACCATTGGTCTTGAGTGTACCTGGGAAGAATTTATACCTAGGGAGCATGGTAAAACAAATGCATTCGCTTTTTAAAGGCAAAATTTGGACCAGTATTACACTTATGTTAACTAAGCAGACTTTAGGTAAAAGTTTGAAGAAAAAAAAATAAAGGCAAAATTTGGGAAACATGGTGATAGTGTCATAGACAAAGTTTTCAGCTAGGTTTCTTTTGGGTGAATGCTTTGAAAAATACCACATTTCCATAATATTCTGGAAAAAAAGATCTCACTTCAAAATACTGAATAATGTTTATAAACCAGAAGACAGAAAGTGCTATGTTCACTAGCCAAACCTCCCGGTGACCCATGGCTCTAGACGAGGGCTACACATTTAACACCAGGAAGAAATGCCGCTTTGAATGCTGACTCCCCAACGTGGAATGTTAGTGAGGTTCATCTACCAGATGTGTGGATTAAATGCTACATTGAAACATTATTGAAAGTTTATAATAAAACTTTCTTGAACTTTTTTTCCAGATGAAAAACGCATGCTTCAGTTATTGTAAGTAAATATATTTTAGAGTATATTGCAGTTACATTAGAAATTAATAGTCTTGTCAAGTTCATAGTTTGATAATAGGTACAGATTAATTGGGGCCACATGTCTACTTCTGGCCAACTGAATATATTTCTCATTGTAGATAGACCCTGAAATTATCCTTGAAACTCTTTGCTGGCCATCTCTCTCTCTGCATCTTCTGGACAGACTCAGAGGAGCTGATAGAGAAGTCTAGATCCCTGAATCATCTGGTTGGCTACATGCCCAGTAATTAATTGATATAAATGAGAAATAAACTAGATTGTGTTAAAGAATAAACACACATTTTAGAATTGTTAACACACACATATATAAATAAGCATATCCATAATACATAAAAATATACCCATATCACAATAAAATACAAAACTCTACAAATGCCATAAGATAAAGAAATGCCTTGCTGGATTTAATGAAGAATACCCATCTAGAGTAGATATAAATCAAGAGAGGCTTATTTTTTTCTGGAAGAAATAAAACTGTCTTTCTTCAAGACATTTCATTTGAGATTTGCTCTGTTTGGAATACTCTAGCCCTATTTCTTCTATGACTTACTGCCATACTTCATTCAAGGTTTGCTCAGATGTCACCTCCCTGACCACCTCATCTAAAATGGTAGCACCACTACCTTACAACGATTTCATTTTTTTCATACTGCTTATTATATTATATATATATCACTATTTAATAATGTGTATGTCAATATATTTTTAAGATCTCAATCAACACAATATTATCCAATATATTGTATACAACACAGCATAAAATGAAAATGTATAACACTTGGAATATAATATATTATAATATAATATAATAAATATAAATCACTAGAAGGTAAGCTCCTTAAGAACAGAAAAACAGAAAATTTCCTTCTGTAGTTCTACAGACCATGCTTGATATATATTAACAACTTAAAATATGCTTTTTGAATGACTGAAAAACATTGCCTAAAAATCAAGAATCCTCCTCTACTCTTCTTATGTAGTTACTCTTTTTACTTCTTCCCTTCCACTTTTTTCCATTGAAAACATAATGCTCACCTCCAGGTGTTAGACGAGTGATTTATGGGGGCCAAGATTCAAATCCAGATCTTTTCATTATTTTATCTTTACTTCAAATACATTTTTTTTCAATTATGATGCCACGAGGAAGTTGGTTCATTTATAATATAGTTTCCCACTGGCAGTTTCTGGCCACAGGAAGATATATTAAATACTTACTATGAGCTAGCCACTCTATTGGTGCTTGCGATACAGAGACAAAACACTTCTTATATCCAAGGAGCTCTCCGTCTTCCACAAGTAAATTTGCACAAAAATATTGCAATAATTTCTGGCAAAATTGTGTATGGCCTGCACAGCAAAAACCTTATATTTTAATTTTAAAAATTCTAGCTGCAGGGTGAATTTCTATACATACACATGCAAACACACACACAAACATACTCCATCACAAGCTTGGGTGTATACCCATACCTGATATTCAGTTTTCTATTTTGAGTAAACATCAAAGCAAATGTGACCACAGAAACATCTGCTATCAACAGAAAAAACCTCTCATCTGCTTATATGTCAAACTTGAGCATCAAAATCAGATGGTAGCCTAGGTAAAAATAGCCTAATTTGGAGGTATCGCTGCGCAGTGCCTGCCTACAAAACAGGATCAGTGTGAATGAAAAGGCAAAGACCTTTTAATTATTCACTTTTTCCAATTTGGAAAAAAAAAGTTAGTTTTTTTTTTTTTGTTTTTTGGGGGTTTTTTTAGTTAGAACAGGATATCAACTGTTCCCTTCACTGACTTGTATTATCTTTCCATATACACATTTTTTTTTCCAGGATCATACTTGGCCTGCAAATGACCTCACAGGTAATTTATTTTGCAAGCAGTTCATGTTTAATCTATGTGGCATGACAAATAGCTTTCATATTATTTAGCTGACTGAGATGGAAGTTTGCAAAGGAAATTCTATTCCACAGTCCTTGTCAGTGAGCCGCTAGTGCATTTTATGTGTCAAAGTGCTAAGAGCAGAAACTGTCTGCATAAGTAACACAACTGGCAATCTAGATTTTTTTTAAAGGCTACTAAATTCTTTCATCCTCTGATGCGGCTAACTATATCTTAATAAGTATGGTGTTGTCCTTAAATATTTCAATATGTGTGTGCCGATTAAATAATCTCAAGCATTCAGTATTGCTTTGTAAGAATTTACTTCAAAAGAATCATAGACTTGAAATCATTTTCATCCAAAACCATTAAACGTTTTATTATGAAATTTAAAGGGCACCTGGATGGTTCAGTCGGTTAAGTCTCTGACTTCAGCTCCGGTCATGATCTTGTGGTTCATGGGCTCAAGCCCCATGTCGGGCTCCATGCTCATAGCTCAAAGCCTGGAACCTGCTTCGGATTCTATGTCTCCTTCTCTCTCTCTGCCCCTCCCTGACTCAGGCTCTCTCATGCTCTCACTCTCTCAAACTCTCGCTCTTGTTCTCTCTCTCTGTCAAAAATAAATAACATTTAAACATTTAAAAAGAACTTAATATTTAGCTGCTAAAGTCTATGTTATAGTGATTTTCTTTCTTTCTTTCTTTTTTGGCTAACATTCTGAAAACAAGAACTACATCAAGGATTGAAGATTTAAGATACTCTCTTCATTTAAAAATGCAAGAAGAATCCAGAAATAGTAATAATGATAATATATTTATACTTGTGTCAGGTACTCTTTTGCAATGTAAATTGTCTAAAAGCTTTAAGAAGTCCTTTGGCGAGAGATGTATTAGATAATACAAAATTTAACATAAATAACCAAAATTTCTTGTTACACCAGCCTCTAAATTAAAAAAAAAAAGAATCATAATTAGTAGTTTTCTGTGGAATTCTGTGAAGTTCTCTTTGGAAACAAAAAACACTCTCACATTTACTCCCGGTGGTTTGGAAAATCTACCATGTACTCTACAGACATGCTATATGATAGTGTTCTTGGCCACTAGTTAGCACCCCCATTTCCCTGCCTGCTGATTTCTGCTTGCTGTGGTGAAATTTCCTGTTGCTGCTGATGCTAGAGCAAAGTGTGTCATCAAGTCTCATATCTGCAGGGAAAGAGAGAACCCCAATCTCTAATTGCAAAAGAAAACTGATGACATCAAGGCCACTCACAGTGCACGCTCTCAAAGACCCACAGAGATTTTTACTCATACACCATCAATTTTTATGTGCTTGTTTTTGCAGCACAAGAACTGGACCATCCTCAGAACCAACTTCCTCCTACAACCTCTCTTATCTCACAATGAAACAAACCTGTGCCCTTAAAATCTGGAAAGGGGAAGGCCATCCTAACATTGTTAGATATTATGGTTTTCTAAGAAAACAATAAATCAATCTACTGATATTAAAGTTTTGATGGCTAATGTAAATTTAACAAATAATATTTTTACTGTAATGTAGAAAAATACCTAGGATATTATGATTTATAATAAGATATATATATATATATATATATATATATATATATATATTGGTCTTCATCCACAGTTCCTGGCACACAACTCCTTGTAACTTCCTAAGTGATGGAAGGCACCGAGGCATCTTTTGTTATAATATTTAATCTTTGTTCCCACTTCCTGAAATAGCACAGAGAGAGACAGAAGTGAAATGGATATCTCTTGTTATTCATAATGAACCTCTTTCAACCACATCTGTGTTTATATTAATGTGGTGATTATTGGAAAGCTGCTAGATAACCACAGGATGGGGACTTGTTGCCAAAGAAACCAACTGTGCAATTAGAGAGTTAGAACTTTCAACTCCACCCTCTGACCTCTGGGGAAGGGAGAGAGGCTCAGAGTCTAATCTACGACCAATGACCAATGATTTAATCAACCGTGACTAAATAATGGGGTTTGGAGAGCTTCTGGGTTGGTGAGCACATGGGTTGCTAGGAAGGTGGCACCCAGAGAGAACATGGAAACTCTTGGCCCCTTCTCACACACCATGCCCTACCCTTATCTTCCATCTTGCTATTTCTGAGTTATAGTTTTTTATAACAAATCAGTAATCTAGTAGGGGAACTGTTTTCCTGTATTCTGTGAGCTGCTCTAGCAAATTAATGCAACCCAAGGAGGGGATAGGGGGAATCCTGATCTATAGCCAGTGGATCTGAACAGCTTGGACTTGCCATTGGTGTCTGAAGCGAAGGAAGGGGCAATCTTGTGAGGCTGGGATCCTGTGGGATGTGATAGAGCTCCAGGTACATAGTGTCAGACGGAATTGAATTGTAAGACTTAGTTGGTGTCATGGAGTTACTTGATATGGGATAAAGAAGAAAAAAAACCACACAACTGGTAACCAGAATTCTGAGTGGAGTATTGTAATAGAGAAAAAGAATATCTTAAATACGGTGCACTCCAGGTGGAAAGGAGAGATAAGATGTCTACAGAGAAGACTGCTTTTAAACTATTTCAGTTCCAGAATATTATTTTATAGTCACCAGAAAATCTAGAAAAGGGTTACAATAAAAACACATCAAATTCTCAACCCTATTTAACTGATCTACAGGCTATACCTCCCCTCCATTTTCAGTAAATATTCCTGAGGACTGTTGTGTGGTCAGCTTTTAACTGGATAACTGCTGTGCACATCTTTAGGAGAGACAGGTTTCCAGAAAAACTTCTATGTGGGATAGAATTTCCTCTATCCTCTCTTTTACCCTAAAGTACAGAAAGCAAGGAGCATATAGAAAAATGTCAACACTTCCTATGTGATGTGCATACATAATATGGCCTGTGCGTTAGAAGACTGTAGGTAGTATATGGACTTTGGGGAATTGAGGAAGCTCAAAGCACAATGGTGAAGACAATGGGTAGCTTGAGGGCCCACAGATACCCCATGATCTCCTTTGGCCCTAACAAGCCACCTCAAAGAAATGTACCAAAGAAAACAGATTTAGTTGCTCTGCAAGTATGGCTTAGAGACAAACCCACAATTTGATGCTAAAAACAAACAAAAAACACTTGTTGCCTATAGAGTCCTCCTTTAAGTTAAGTTTTGTGCTTAAAGGGAGGGGATAGGCAGTGTACTATAGTACAGGTGTTATTGTTCAAATCATTATATTCTAGAAGCTATTATTAAAAGGGGTCTCCTTTTAGTTTATTGTGTCTGACATGTTTGCCCAAAGGAAAGTAAGAAAGCTACCCCAGGCTCTTGGAGTCTTGAGCAAATATAAAAGTAATACAAAGAAAACTAATGAAACTTTGAATCACATAAAGCAGAGAAAAGGAGATCTGATAAGCAAATTAAGTTTCCAAGTGAGCAACTCAGTTTATGTTTAATCACAGGGAATATTTCAGGGAACATTTTCCTTTTCTTGCTTGATGTGAGAATAGCTTTCTGCCAGAAAACTCAGTAATTCAGGGCTCAATCAGATTCCACTCTGGAACAGAGAAGCCAAGTAGTTTCCCTAAAATACGCAAGTCCTCGAGGACTCCATGGTATAGGTCTCATTCTAAGAAGTTTATATTTGAATATGAGTCATCAGTTTAATACAATTGTGAATTTACATTGGTCAATTATGAATCATAGCAATTTTATTTTTATTTATTTATTTTTAAACTTTACTTAGCCTTTTTGGCTGACTATATATATGAAATTAATTTTGAATTTTCTTTCAATTGAACTTTTTTCCTCCAAGATTGGAATGAATTCTGTATGACCACATCAAATTATAAATGATAGCACAAAAACTTCCCAAAGCAATGAAAGGTGAAGTGATTACCAAAAAGTAGAGCTGAGTTGTTAAAAATATTTGTGTGCAACTCAGAAGATTAATAGAACTTTTTAAATTGCACTATATCATTCAAATATCTCAGGCTTTCATGTATTCAACCAGGGTGGGCTCTGCCAAATTTTACATTTAGTAAGAAAGCTTCAAATCCCCAAAGGCTCCCTTAATTGGAAAATTTGTGTGGCATTTCAATAGTGGATTTCGGTTTGCTCTGAAACAACAATGTAAACTGATCTTCCAAATCCCAGATTTTCCTGATACAAACTAGCATGTGATTTGAACTAGTGATTCCATTTGCAATTTAGTCAGCAAAAGTGATTAACAGTTATAAAGTGGTAAATGCCATCCCACACAAAGGATGACCTGTGAGTTAAAGTGATTTACCTACCAAACCAGACATTTGGAAATTACCTATGGAGATCAATATACTATGCACTTTAACTCTAGATATAATTCATTTGAAGACTGTTAGACACATAATTATAGTATTATTTTCTTAAAATTAATCTATTTGCCACTTTATGCCAGGGGTGGGCAAACTATACCCATGGGCCAAATCTGGTGTATTTAACCATTTTTGTAAATAAAGTTTAATTGGCAAAAAGCCACACATTCATTTTTTTAAAAATCTATGGTATTTTTGTGCTACAACAAAGTTGAGTAGTTATGGCAGAAACTGTATGATCTAAACCTAAAATACTTACTATCTTTCCCTTTAAAGAAAAGGCTTGTTGATCTCAGTTTTTGTCTTTATTTTGTTATACAGATTTAGAATTTATCACAATAAGAGTTACGTACCATTTATTATCTGCCAGGCACCGTGCTGAATCCTTTCTATACTCCTTTGATCTCACTACAATTCTATGTAGAATTGTTATTTCCATTAAATATACGAGAAAGGAGAAGCTTTGGAAGTTTAAGTGCCTTTCCCGTGTAAACAGTGGAGTCAAAGTCCAGCTTCAAGTCTGACTCAAAACCAACGCTATTCCCCTGTAATCCATCTCTTCTCTGATAAGTCCATGGTCCTCCTCTTCGAGGCAATGTGCATGATTTGAACCTGTAAGAAATAGTGCCAGTGGATTTAAGTAAGCCTATTAGCCACCTGGATATGAAGTTAAGTTTAATATAGTGCTCTAGAGGGGAAACATGGCTTTAAATTTTTCCTTGAAGTGTAGAGTTCAATTTAAGTACTCAGATTAATCCTGCCACAGTCTGCTTCAAAGCTTTCAAACCAGCCTATGTCTGGGGGTCACAATTTGGTCATTAATTAGTAAGCGTCTTTTGACAAACCATTGATGTGACTTCCCTGAGTTGCTCCCTTTTCATCTTTTAAGAAGGAATGAGAACTACAGGGATGTAGAGTTATCGCTAGAATGCCTGCATGGGGGCCTCACCTTATCTTCTCAACAGTTGCCTCTCTGGGGCATACGCAGCATCCAGAGTGCTTGAAGGCTGTGGTTCCCTTCCATGGCTGAAATATATGCCAACACATGAAGGTCTGGGTTATTTTTCTGGTGGTAGCATATTTCATTTAACTGCAGCCTCTGGCCAGTTTGACTCCCTATCTACATGTTCTGAAAACAAAACAAAAAATTTTTACTAAAAGCAGACAGCAAAGCAAGGTCAGCTGTGGCTTTTGGCAGAAGATACTAGTTTCAGTGTGTCCATACTCTGCTGCAAAATGATCCCAAAAGACTGATCACAAACAACCTGGCAAGTATGCCCCTGTGAGTTGTTTATTGTTTTCTCTTGAAACAGGTATTTTTCACCTGTTTTCCAAGTGATTTCATATATTGCCTTGAAATTATCAGTGAACTATCTAGATCTGATCTTACTCTTCCACTTGAAAATTATAGCTTTAATCCAGGCTTTGTATACTCACAGGAAACTGGCAAAGTAGATGTCTTAATTGTTTATATTTATTCCTAAAGAACTTGCGATAGTTACAAGGATATACACATATATAAGAATATACTTACGCAATAAGAGGCTGTACTGTCTAAGGATAGAAACCTGATTCTATTCTAGGAACTTCCAGAAGCTAGATATTTTCACATAGAAGGATACATCCCTTGGCAAGAAAGTGGAAAGAAGGAGGAAGAGTAAGGACATAGGTTATCATAGTTTCATAAAACCACAGGATTTCAAAGGAAGAGTGATCTTGGAAGACTTTTAGTCCAACTCCCTAATTTTGTAAATAAGTAAATGGAAAACAACACACTCTAAGGTAGGATGTAAGTTAGAATGTCCCTGACTCCACATTCACTCACATGGAATGGATATCTCTTGGAAAGAATCAAGTTATCCTGCGATCTACAAATTATTCCAGGATTTTCCTACAAATTATTCCAGGATTTTCTTTCAGGGCTTTGACACTATGAAGATTAAGACAACATTTCACAAAAGATAAAGTAACATCACCAGTAGTAAAACCACTTTGAAAAGTTATACAATCTGTGGTGATATTATTAGTAATAATTCATTCCTTCCTCCTTTCAAAAGTATAATCTTAGTACTTATGACAAAGGGCAATTAAGTTGTAGAATTTTGACATAACTAATCATTCATTGTTTTTCTCCAGACATGAAATCAACTCCAGTATATAGCAAAAATTAAGTAAAATAAAATAAAACTCAGTTCCTAGTAATTTTGTACTTCTTAGTTGAAAAGCCTACTAAAAACAAGGTCTGTTTATGGAAACTCTTATTTTCTTCATCTTTTCATCTTTCTTCACCCCTCCCTCCAACTCCAACCCTTGCTGTTTTTCCCTGTTCCTGGACCCTTTTGTGTCTCCACCCAAGAGGGAAATGTTTTTGAGCATGAAAACGGGGAGACTGAGATCAAGGGATTTCTGGAATTGATGAGTTTCCGTGCTTGAGGATTCTTTGCAACAGTGGCAAAAGTTCAAATACTAAATGATACATTTACAAGTACATTGACAGAATTCAAGAGCATATTTTCACTAAATGAAAAGCACAGATCTCTTAAGTACATATTTGTTCATTTGGTTCCATTCCTTAGACCAAATTCACATTGTTTTTTCAGTGTCTAAATGTGCACAGAGCTGCTAGCCAGACTGTGACACCCCACTTCCATGTTCCTTCCACAAATTAAACCATTAAGGACATTTTCATGCTCGTAGTCATCATTTATGTGTCCTCATGGTATTGCGTTTGATAGTGGAAAATATTATCAGCATATTATTCTGGTTACTTTGGCAAAGTGAATTCTCCTTAATAGTATTCTATTACATACACCATGTGAGACCAAGAGACTTGAAAACTTTTTTCCCCTTTTCTCCCTGAGTCATCTTGTCTGGCATTTCACAGTACATTCCAAAAGGCAAGACGGGGAGAGTAAACCGCAACAGTAGCAGAGGCAGTTCTTTGGGAGGAAACGCCTTTGTTTGAGGGAGGGAGAAGGGGGGGAGAGGGAGACAGTACTGTCAGGGAGTAAGAAAATAAGGAATATAGATCACTCATTATTCACCTCCTTGAAGGGTTGTTCTAACCACTCAACAAATGAAACAGAAAAAGTGAAGAGAGTCAAGGAAAAGAAAGGAGAAAGAAAAACTAAAGTCTTGATCTTGATCTTGGTCTGTCTTGTACCCCATTATACTGGGCTTCTACTTTGGGGCAGGCCAAGAAAATTTAAAACGCATACCAGATTGGTCTAATGGGTGTGTGTGTGTGTGTGTGTGTGTGTGTGTGTGTGTGTGTGTCTGTGTCTGTGTGTGCATGCACGTGTGCACAACTTCCAAGTTTTGATGTTATAGTAATATTCAGTTTCCGGATTTTCCTAGTCTTTTAACAGGCATTATAAAAAACATGTCATTTTCCGTCCCAAAACAGTCTCCAAATAAGGATGGTAGCCTCAAATTTTCTATCAAACTGGGAGCTATTAATCCAGTTTTTAAAGAGAAATCAGGATAACTCCTTTTCTCACCTATCACATGAAGTTACCATTACTTGATAGCAGAAAGTCTATCAAGAAACAAATGTATACAGTGTGCAAGTATATTTAAGCGAATTAATGGGAGTTAGGTGTATGGCAGCGTGGACAGGAAAGGTAAAGGATGGTATAAGGAGAATGGAGCAGATAGTCTCCAGCTGTTTCGTGCTCCCCAAAAGATGGCCAAGAATTGCACATACTGGCCAAGAAGTTTTTGACACCTTTCTGGCCTTATATTTCTATATCATGAATTTCACAGAGACAGCATCGTAAGAATTTCACCTACTTTATATTAGATACATGTTGTATAAAGATAGCACTTACCTTGTAGCAAGCATTGGAAAAACCTGGAACCAGAGCAGCTCCAAGGCAATTACTTAAATAGTTGCATTGCCTTAAACACTTTAGATTTGGGTCAGGGGACGGGAGGCAACTTTACCCATCTTCTTCGTAGCCTCGCAAAGTGGAGCATTCTGTGATTGTGGCTACCCTACACCCAGCCATAGTATAAAGGGTTAGTTATTTGCTAGTAATTTCCCAGACATAGGGAGCTTGAGGGCAGCAGGACCCAAGGGCAATTGAATACACTCACATAGATGGCATGTGGGGGGCAGAAATGCAGGCAGTGCTTTCTTATTCATTTGCTTAGCCTGCAGAGTGTGAGGCTAAAAAAAGGCTGGTTAATGACCTTTCAGCAGGAGGATTTGTGCCATGCTCTGTTATCCCACTAAAAGAGAGTTGTCAAAGCATTTGAATTGAATTTTTAAGTAGAAAGCTCAAACTACATAGAATTAAGGAGTGGCAGAAATATATGGTCTGCAAATGGCCATTAGGTTGATCTAATTCTCCCACCAACCTTCAAGGGGCAAAGGGGACAAGGGGCGCTTGAGTGGCTCAGTTGGTTAAACATCCGACTTTGGCTCAGGTCATGATCCCACAGTTTGTGGGTTCGAGCCCCACGTTGGGCTCTGTGTGACAGCTTAGAGTCTAGAGCCTGCTTCAGATTCTGTGCCTCCCTCTCTCTCTAACCCTCCCCTGCTTGCACTCTGTCTCTCTCTCTCTCAATAATAAATAATAAACATTAAAAAAATTATAGAAAAAGGGGGGCCAAATGTTGTAGTATCAGGGAAGCATTTCTGAGTAAAGTTCCTTTTCTCTCTATGACAGAGCACAGCTGGGAGGTTTTCATGGAAACGTAAGTAATTCAACAAGAAGCAGGGATAGCTTCGGCAGATAAATGATAAAATGCTCAACTTGGATAGAGCTTACAAGCTATTTGTAGCCAAAACGAAGTTAGGTAACAAACTTCCAAAAAACTCGGTGGCTTAAAATAATAAGCATTTATCATCCAGTTAATGCCTGCAACATTTCAAATGTTTTGGTATAATGATCTCTATTTTCTAAATTAAGATAATGAATATGGGTTCATTTCTTGAAATAACAGTGGAAGCAAGTGATGGAGTCACCTCTTTCTGACTTTAGAGCTCATAGCCTCTGCACCATCTTCTCCCCCTTTGACCTGCCTCTTTTTTACCTGTCATTTTCTGTCTCACTCTTTTTCATCTTCAGTATTTGAAAGAGGTACCTGTACTTACTGTCTTCACTTGCTTATTGTCATTCACCAGAGAAGATTAGAGCATGGTAGTTAAGATGGGTTCTGAACACAAGTGGCCTGGTTCAAATCCTGATTCTGCTATTTTTCCTAAGCTGTGTGATGTTCAAATGTTACTATCTTCACTGTGCTTCATTTTCCTTGTCAGAGAAATGGAAATGATGATAGCATCGCTCGCCTCATAGAGCAGATGTGGAGATCAATGCATTTGTATGCAAAGAAGATGGAGTCAAGTCTTGCCACCCAGTAAATATGCAGAAAATGTAACTATTACTATTATGGTTATGGTTACAGTTACAGTTAGGGTTACTATTTATTACTATCCTTCACCCAAGTGGAATCTAGCTTCTGTCCTTGTCCTACTGAAATGTTTTTGTCCCATGTCCTCAGTGTTCTTAGGGTTGTCAAATGCAGTAGTATCTTTCCAGGATCCATCCTGCTTGACTTCTGTGTAGCGCTTTGTCCAGCCTCCCAGATTCATTGTATGAAAGTCTTCTATTAGCCTCTCAGCAATTCTTTTGTTCCTACACACCCATTGGGATGTAGTTGCAGCTTCTTGGTGAGACATAGATCGACATATCCAACTGCCTATACATATCTGTACAGATGCCTCAAACCCAGCATGTCCGAAACTGAGCCCACTGTGTTCAGTTTCCAGAACTGCACTTTCTCTTTCCACCTGTCCTTTCTTGATGAACTGTCTGGCTAGGTCTGTAGGATTCCCAAGCTGGAGTCCCCCCTTTCATATTCCTCATCTATTCTTACATTAAATCCTTTACAGGTTCCCTTGCAATCAGGTCTCTGTCAACATCGTTGACCCAATTCCAGATGTCAGTTATTTAGCTGAGATCCTAATAATCTCCCTCTTGTATTGTTGCAATAGCCTCCTTGCGGGCCTCCTTTCTTACTCTGTTATCCAGTCAAAATCTATTCTCTACACTGAAGGGAACATTATCTTTCAAAAATGTGAGTTGATAAAAATCACTCTCTTACTGAAAATGCTAAAGCATGAAACCCGGACAGTTTTATGCAGCCACAGGACACTACTTTGGGACCTACCTACTCCTTTGGCCTGATACCCATCACCCCCTACAATCTGCTCAGAAGGAAAGGATTAAAGAAGAGTTGGTTACATTCAGAAAGGGAGGGGAGAGAAGCAAGTTAAAGCAATTGATGTGTCTTTATGATGGATACAAAAACCTAGATAATCTGGCTTATCGTTATTCATTCATGTACTTTGTCAACAAATATTTTCTATGAGCCTCCTGGTAAGAGTTGGCATGCTAGGGATCTATGCGTGAAGCTGTTTATCTAGGTGCTAGGGCTATATTGTGAAACAAAACAGACAAATCCCTGCTCTCACAGGGAAAGAATGACAATAAATATGTAAATTTACAGCATGTAGGATAGAGACACAGGTTGTAGCAAATAATAATAACAATAATAATAATAATAGGTTAAAGGGGATAGGGAGGAGCTGGGAGAGCAGATTAGGAGTTGCTCTTTTACACAGAGTGGCCAGGAACAGCTTCCCTGAGAAGGTGATATTTCAGAAGAGATCTGAGGAAAGCAGGAGAGAATAAGCCATGTGAGTATGTGTGGAGAACATATTCAGGTTCAGAGAACAGCAAGTGAAAAGGCCCTGAGTCAGGATTAAGCAAAGGATGTTTGAAGAACAGAAATTAGGCCATTATGGCTACAGAAGAAAGATTGGGAGGAAAATAGAAAGAAGTAGAAGCAGGAGTCATAGCAGGGTCTAGAGCCAGACCACGAAATATTCAAAGTCATTCTAAGGATTTTAGCTTCTATTAAGAGGGAAATAGGGAAGTTCTTGCAGGGATTCAAACAGAAGAACGAAACGATGTCTCTGGATTTGACTGTTCATCTCCTTTTCTCCCTGACACACTAATTACTTGAAGTTTCCCTTCTTCCAAGTTTCTCCGTGCGCACCTACCTCTGTCTGGAATCTCCTTCCCACTCAGACCTCTCCCTCCATCGAATATCAAGATGCAGGTTTCATGATAGATGTTACTTCTCCATGAAGGTGGGAGTAAGTGCCCTTTCTAAACTCCCCCATGGAATCTTTTCCATCAAGATGCTTCTTCCAGAGGCAAATAACAGAAAACCTATGAGTGGAGTAGATCGCAAGAACATTAAATGTCTATCTGTCAGATGCCTGGAGGTAGACAGTATCATCATTAGTTCCTTGACTTCAGTGTACTCACAAGGACCCAGGTTCTTTCCATTCTTCTGCTTCGCCACCATCAGAAAATTGGTTTTCATCTTCCATCTTGTCCCTGCTGGTTCCAAAATGGTCCCATCTTATCCTCACAGGCATCAGAATCCAAAGCAGGGACAAAGAGAAGGGATTAAAAGAGTTTTCCCTTTTCAGTGTCCCTGCCTTTTGTCAAGGGAGATCATCTTTTCTAGAAAGCCCATTAGAAGTTCCTTTATGTCCAATTAGCTGAGACTGGGCCATATTTATCATAGCTATAATTTAACTGTATGTCCCAACCATTGCACCATAACACCTAGGAGATTGTGACACATATTGGGTTCTCAGTGACAACTTGTTGACCAAAATAAATGTTTAATGGCTTTCATTCTCTTTGTAAAATAGAATGTGAAGCTGGGGGTAGAAAGTTCATGAAAATAACACACTTCCCAGATAAGAATTGATGACTAGAAATGAGTAAAGGAATAGCTAAATCATGTTGTGGTCTCACCTATGTTAGAAAGTAGAAAATATAAGGTTCCAATTTGTATGCTCGAGTTTCCAAATAAAAATTCACAAATCCCCAAAGGATTGAAATTAAGTTCGTGTTATCTAAACCATGGAATTTAAATATGCTTTGAAGATTTTCTCCACCTTGGCTTCTGTCCTTGATAATGATCTTCAAAAAGTCTTTCCCAGTTCTGGTGAACTGTATCTGAACCTCAGTGGTCAATTGTAAGCCATAGTCCCTGAGATATGGGTCAAGCACAAACACATAGTAACAGCCAGAAAGAGAACCCTGGAGAGCCAGTTGTTGATGGTGCAGTGTGGAATTTCTAAACTGGTACAAGAATGAAAGATGTTTGATAGTTCAACAAAGGAAATGACATAGGGTCAGTGACTTTGGCTCAACGGAAACGTATTTTTGCAAGTATCCTTCTCATAAAGCTGATGTCCAATCATGCTCTGTCCCCTTCTTGCCTCCTTCCCATCCACAAGCAGGCCAGAAGGTATCCTTTGGAAGGGCCTAGTAGCTACAGCCCCCATACAGGCAATCTCCAGGCTCCACCTTCCGTTTTCTACTCCAACCCCATTCCCATTTACTGTCTTGTTCTGTTTTTCTTCTCAATCCCTTCATGCTTCAGCAGAAAAAGCGATTCAGCCGGATCCAGGCTTTAGCTCAAGATCTCCCAGAGTTCTATGCTCTGGGTTCTTAGCCAGAGCAGCTCCATTCTGAGACCAACTCAGGCTTTAAAACATGAAATCCAGAGATAATACTATACTCATTTGTCATTTTAGAGTTTGGGTCCTGCAGAAATGACCACAAAAGACCTTAGACCAAGAAAGAGAGAGACAGAGGCCAGGAATGATTGCTGGACTGAGCTGGACAGCTAAGTTTGGTCATGTATCATCCAATAATGTAAAGAAAGTAGGAAACCTGCTTACATGCCAGGATTTTAAGGATATGTGTAGTAGCAAAACAGAAAGAACACCAACTAGAACTACCAAAAATAAAAAGTGATGGAGAATCTTAGACTTATGAACATTGTATAATTATGAACAAACATAGAAATATGTACAAGGAGTTTCTTAGCTCTGTTATAAGTGCTTCTAATATAGATATGAACCAGTGTCAAGACAGATAAGTACCAACAAACCACAGAGTCAAGTTCTGGACAGATAGGGGATGAAAATATGTTTCCTAATCCAATAATAAGGACTTCATCAAGTTTTCTAGTTGCAAAAATTTGGATTTAGCACTGGGATTATACGGCTTATTATTTGAGCTTTGCGATTATACTGAGAACATGTCTGTATGCACTTAGTATTTAATGACTTATGTTTATTCTCTAGTAATCCTTTCATTGACTCCTGAGTTAAAAATCATCTCCCTACACCGAGCACATACGCTTGTCTTCAGGTATTGTTGAAGAGTGATGTCTGAGTCCATCGAGACTCAAACAACCATTGAGTGAAATTTCCACAGACCAGAGTGGGCTGCCATAAAAACAGACACCATGAAAGAATTCTGCCTTACCAGACTCTTTTCCACTTCAAGTGGGCCATCCCTACGTTACTACCAAAAAGTAACATACCTCATGTTTTAAAATGTAATGTGTGATTGCTCAAGATATTTTATAAGGTCTCTCCCGATTTGTAAATTGGGCTGGCAATTCTGTAACCATCAGGTAGGTAGTTCCTGCTCTGGGCTAATTTATACCTCTTTTAAAAAGCTAAAAATGGTTTCTCATTGCCATGTAGTACTACATGGCAATGAGAAACAATGAAATCTGGCCATGTGTAGCAACATGGATGGACCTTGAGGGTGTTATGCTGAGCGAAATAAGTCAGGCAGAGAAAGACAAATATCATATGTGTGCACGTATAGGAGGATTAGGAGGAACTTAACAGAGGACCAAGAGGGAGAAGAAGGGCGGAAATGGTGGGGGAAAGGGGGAGAGGCAAACCATGAGAGACTCTTGAATGCTGACAAAAACTGAGGACTGGTGGATGTGGGGGAGGAGGGGTGGGCATGGAGGAGGGCACTTGTGGGGATGAGCACTGGGTGTTATGTGGAAACTAATTTGACAATAAACTATTTGTAAAAAAAAAAAAAAAAATGAAAAAAAAAGCTAAAAATGGTGTTTAAAATTATGAATCATTTTGCTTGAATTATTGTTCGACACATGCCATTTATATATTTCTTCGATAAGGGAAGTCTTGTCATCTAGTGAGATCTTATTGAAATGGAAAGATTGTGTACTATCTTTAAAGGATTCCTCTTTGGATGTTGATGGAAGATTAACTTAATGGAAAGAGTGCATATAATATACACTATGTATCAGAAAAATATATATTATTCAGTCTGATTTATTTAGCTATTTGGCTTTCTTTGATCTATTAAACACACCACTGTAAAAAGTTTTCATGGTCAGAGACTCTAGGAAGTTTTATGACAGCCATTTAAAAAAATGATACATGATAGTTTCTCCCCTTACCTGCTTTTATGCTGTGAAACCCCTGTTTTAAGAAGGAACTATTATAAAATATTTTATTGCAGTCATTTATCAAAGTACTACCCAAATATGTTCCACATAGTTCAAAAAAAGTCATTTAGCTTCTAAAATTTTATGTTTTTCAATACTATGGTTTTTGTATCATATTCTTTTCATACAGATATCTGTTTTAGCATGCTAACACTAGACTCTATCATGTGAAACTTCTGATGTACCCCATATCCTCCAAATAAAATATTTTTTGATTATCATCCCAAATTCTATAAAATATTCCACCATGAAAAATGAACTTGGCAATTTAAATTACTATGATCAAGTTAAATTTTATTCAAGCATTACCATCATCTGATTTTTAAAATTTTTTAAAAATTTTTGTTTATTTTTGAGAGAGAGTGAGAGTGCAGGCAAGCACATGTGAGTGGGGGAGGGGCACAGAGAGAGAAAGAGAGAGAGCATCTCACGCAGTCTCTGCACTGTTAGTGCAGAGTCCGATGCAGGGCTCGAACTCACAAACTGTGGGATCAATCATCACCTGAGCTGAAATCAAGAGTCAGATGTTTAACCAACTGAGCTACCCAGGTGTTCCACCATAATCTGATTTAAAGCATTTGCAATAAAATAAAAACAAAACTTACAAACAACTGGGATGTGAAGCACACATTGAAAGAACCAATACAAAGCAAAACCGTGAAACTGGCAGCACTCAGTTCAGAGATGGCTCGTAGTTGTCAATTTTATAATGATACATAAATTGACCTAATTTCCTTGACAATCAAACATTGATCTACAATTAGGGAAATTTATTTAGCTTTCCAGGTAAGCAGTATACCAATATGTCCTAATTAGTTTTCAGTGAATTCTCCTAGTAATTTTGTGAAGGTGAGTTAGCAGACCTTATCATTATTTTAGATATTGCAGAACTTGAAGAATAATAATAAATCTCCAACTGCACAGCGAAATTTTTAAAAATGGGCCAAAACATTGATCCTCTGATATTTTTTAATCAAGTTATTTGAGTGTTCTTAGTTAAGTTGCATGTAGTTTAGGAAAGAAGTAGACTAATTTTTATCTTACTCTATGAAACACATACTATTTCCTTTTACTAAGTGATATAGTTTCAAATTTAACTGTTAGTATAAAAGACCAAGGAATTATTTTTGCTTAAAATCTACATGACAGAGTTTAGGGATGTGATTAAAATAAAGTAAATGATATACTTTTATATTCTCTATATAAGCTAGTCCATATCTGAGAAACTATAGGTACAAACATAAATTTAGTCATTTTATAAACTGAAAAAGTAATAGCACTTGGTTTTCTGATTCAATAAATTAATTCTTTTTTAGATATTTTAGAATGAAAAGCTACTTACATGATTTCATACCCATGATGATATAATTTCTACATCAGATTTATGGTTTTTCCAGTTGTGTAAAAATTATCCAGTTATGAGTCCATGTTTTTCCTACTACATGTGATTTTAAAAATTTCCCAGAAAAAGCAGTCTATATTCTATCTATTCTTTACAAAAAATATAGCATAAATTATGCCATAAAATAAGAGATTTGAATGCATGTGTCTAATAATAAGAACTGTATTTAATCTTGTTAAGTTCAGCCATGATTTTTGACCATATAATTTTGCAGTATATATCTTATATCCCTTTGGTTACAATTAAAAACAAATTTAGGGGCACCTGGGTGGCTCAGTCAGTTAAGCGTCTGACTTTGGCTGAGGTCATGATCTCATAGCTTGTGAGTTCAAGCCCCCATCGGGTTTTGTGCTGACAGCTCAAGGCCTGGAGCCTGACTCGGATTCTGTGTCTCCCTCTCTCTCCACTTCTACCCTGCTCACAGTCTGTTTCTGTCTCTGTCTTTATCTCTCTCTGTCTCTCAAAAATAAATAAACATTTAAAAAATTGTTTATTTTTTATAAAAATTTTTTAATGTTTATTTATTTTTGAGAGACAGAGACAGAGACAGAGCATGTGAACAGGAGGGGCAGAGAAAGAGGGAGACATGGAATAGGAAGCAGGCTCCAGGCTCTGAGAACCTGACCCAAGTGGAAGTCAGGCTGAGCCACCTAGGCACCCCCTGCTTTGGTTTTAATTTAGAAGGACATTTCATTCAGTATTCTTTCTTATAATATACACTTCTTAATTTCAAAAACCGTAATTTTTCTCTATATTTTTGAAAAAAAAGTAACCCCTTTGAATAATTCTAAGTGGTAGTTACTTTGGTATGTAATAGTTAATTCTCTATACATTTGGAAACAAACTAACAAAGCCTTGTTAATTCTCCTGGTTAGGGATAAGATGTGTTTTGAGTAATTTTATTTTCTGGTAAATACAGTATTAATCAAGGAATTTTTTTATTTCAAAGCAGTGACAAATATACAATATACTTTGCTATCTTTATGAGGTTATTTCAAGTGCACATATTGATAATTGGAATTTTGTTTTCACAGTGTTTTATGAACACCTTCCATATCTTTATAGTGAAGGAGTTATAGGAAATTGTTTTAAAAGAAATATTTGTTTTTTTCTAAATAAGATGTTTTTTATTTATCACGGTCTTTTAAATTTGAACTTCAACAAATAATTCTACGGATGTGAGAGACTTGGGAGATGGGTTCCACTTCATCAATATTTTCCTATAGAATGAATAATTAGAAGGGATTTCATTTTCACAAAAGTATTAAATCCAGATGCTTTGTGTTTAGATGTTGCTAAACATAGCAACCACTCATTGATTATGAAGCCACCTCCTAATTAGATTTCATTGATTAAAGAAAGGAGTAATATTCAATTATTGAGCCACCTCTCTCACTGTACATATCCTTTTTTTGCCAAACATAAATACTCAGAGCTTTTTAGAAACAAGAATCAATGTTGGGAGAGGTGTAGAAGAGTAAGGAAATTAAACCAAGTTTTAAGTAGTGTTGCTGACAGAATTCTAGCAAAACTATTTCAATAAATGAGGCGGAAAGAATGATTTTGTTTAAGGAAGAGGAGATAGAGCCCCTTAAGTTTGAGATACCAATGCCAGCACGCTGTTGGCAGTGAGGCATCACAGTACAGGACAAAGGCTGGTGCCACCATCATTTATGTTTAGGACCCATCTACAGAGAGGTCAGAATGAAATAGTAAAGGAAATAGATTATTTTGACAGTGACTGTGAAATGATAGTGGGAGAAGCCTGAGGAAAGAGGCTTATATTCATGATTTAGGAATTATACAGGGAAGAGAAGTAAGTAAATAGGAAAATAAAGTTCAGAGATGTTGGGAGACAGATGATGCAACATCAGAGAACCCAAGAAAGGAAAAGTTTTTATGAAAACATAGAGGAGATCTGGGCCAGTGCTATGGTGTCTGCAAATATTTGCTGAAATTATTCCTAAATAATTTTGAAAAACTGTGCCCTCTCTCATGTTTAATATTGAAAATTTTCCAACATAAGTATAAATAATTGGATGTAGTATAATGTACAGCAACTATAAATATTGTCATAAAATAGTGTTCTATAACTCTTCCAGATGTACGCAATGGAATATAAAAAACAGAGCAATCTGATAGCCATCATTGTCTATTATAAAAACATATGAAATAGCTCTTCTTTAACTGTTAGAAATTGTCTCTTTTTCTTTCTTTACTCTCTGAGTTTCCATTTCCATTCCATTTTCCACAGAATTTAATGCTAATGAATATGATTTTATAACTTCATAATCCTTTTATTGATGATCTTTCTTGCCTTTCATAACAGAGACATATACATAAACTGAAATATTATTTTTAATTACCTTAAACATACATGTTTTCAGATTAACTTAACCCTACAATTATCATTATTATTAAATTAATCAAAGCTACCAATGTATTTATAAGTTTTTATAATTATTAAATATAAATAGTAAAATTTAGAGTGAAGTTTTAATGAGATGAATTAAGCTATTTTTAAGCTAGTTCATGTATCTATGAAGAAGTATTATTTTAGCATAAAATAAGATTCAACATAACTCTGTCCTTTTTTAAATTTTTATAGATATAAGAAGATGATGGATTTTATACATCAGATAGATGACAGGTAGATAGATATACATAGATAGATATGTATGAAACATTGTTCACATCAACAACTAAATAGAAATAGAGTTTGGTATGGCAATGTGAGTCAATTCTTTGCCCTACTTCTGAGTTATATGCCAAAAAATAGCATCAAAATGTATATATTAATACTTTATTCATTTTTCATTTAAATTCCAATTAGTTAACATACAGTGCAGTATTAATTTCAGGTATACAATTTAGTGATTCAACACTTCCATACTTTATCAAACTGCTGTTCAATTAGATTTTCTTCAAATATGTTTGAAAGTTGGAAAACACCTTATCTGCAAAAGTTTTGTTACACAGCAAAGGTGTTCCTCTCCTGGGAAGTATACGAACAAGGTCATTAATAAGACTTCAGAAATGACTATTAATTAGGACTGTCCTCTTCACTTAGAGGCATCTCATTTAACACAACGTGTTCAGCAATCATTGTGACAATGTAAATGTTATTCATTTAAGTTATTTTTGCCAAAATAATATTTTTAAGAAATTTTTGTATGTATATGTGAAACCATCTGAGTGAGGCCTATAACCTTGTTAAATATTCCAACTCCCTCTCAACTTGCACTCTGAATTCACCTTTATTCTACTTTACCTTTTATTTTTTTTGTTTTTCAATCACTTACCACTTTCTAACAGACAAGATAATGTACTTATTTAGTCTGTCTTCCCCAAAATGTGAGGGCTGTAACCTTGGTCTTTTTTTTTTTTTTTTTTGTCCTGATTATTAATGTATTTCAAACTCTTCGAATAATGTCTGGCATTTAATACCTGCTCAATAATTGATTTTTAGTAAAAAGCACTGGACCTGAAGGTACATTTCATTCAATTATGGGAAACGTCCCTGTAATACCTAGCTGCTGTTCAAACACATAGAATGTAAAATATCAAAAGTGAACTCTAATGCAAATGATGGACTTTGAATGACAATGATGTGTCCGTGTAGGCTCATCAGTTGTCACAAATGTGCCACTCTGGTGGGGGGTGTTGATAGCCAGGGGAAGCTGTGCGTGTGTGGCAGCAGGGGGTCACACTCAGCTTTGCTGTGAACATTAAACTGCTCTAAAAATAAAAAAAGATAAAGTCTACTGAAAAAAAAAAGTCATACAAATCTAAATAGCAGGGCATGTGACCAAATACTCGAGTATTCCCCAATACTGCCCAGATAATCAAAAGTAAGGAAAGTTTGAAAAACTGTTATAGTCAAAAGGAGCCTAAAGAGAAGTTATGACTAAATGTAATGTGATATCCTGGATGAGATGAACAGAAAAAGAACACGAAGTAAAAACTAAGGAAATCTAAATAAAATATGGACTTTAGTTAATAAGAATGTATCAATATTAGTTCTTAATTATAAAAAATGTAATACTAATTAATGTAAGATGTTAATAGGAAAATTAACAATAGAAAACTCATGAGGAGTCTTTTGGAATTCTCTTCAATTTTCTGTAAATCTAAAACTATTCGAAAAAGAAAAGTTCATTTAAAAAAATCTAATTTTCCAATCCAGTCCCAGTTATGAACCAATCAACTAAATTTGAGTTAACTTCTGTCTGAAAATGTCTACTTTTATCTTTCCTTTTAAATAATAGTGTTAGTTTTCAACCTCAAGGCAAGTGTCTTAACTGTGAATTTGAATTCCAGAACAGCTGGGTAAGAAGGTTAGGTGTGGGCAGGTCCATGGGGGGCTGGAGTGGTGGATGGAAAAGGCTCACAGCCTTGCCTGGGACCGGTGACCTAGATGGAATTGGGTGCTGCCACTTTAGCATTTCTTACTGTTTGCTTGGCTTTGCCCATGTGGGACCCTCCCTCCAGAGCACTGCATTTTTTGGAGGCAGTCCAAGGATAAAATGAGGTCAAGAATAAAAATTCTCATTACTCTAGCAGTCAGAACATTTACACAAATGACAAGATGCCGAATTTTTAACATCAAAATTTAATCCTAAGGAGATATGTGTAAAACAGAGAACAACAGGATGTCCTACTAAGGCTTTCATCAATATTTCAAAGTGTCCCTTTATTTGCTGCCAGAGGGTTTTTACATCCTCCACCTCCTCGCTTCTACAGGACAATGTAATAGTAAGACTGGTAAGTGAAGGTACAGCTTTCCTAAAGTGGAAGAAATGCTTTGGGGAAAGGAGTGGCCATAAAGTAGAGCAAGAGTGGTGACAGAATGCGAGATGAGCTACAGGGTTTGTGGGGTCTACTGCAAAATAAAAAATGCAGGGCTCTTCTTAAAAAATGATTAAGAATTTTAAGGTCATCATAGCAGAACACTAAGCCCAGGGCAGGGCCCCATGCCCCTGCAGGGATCACACACACTCATGACGCCAGCCATGCCTGAATGCTTTCAACCAAGTTCAGAGACAAGTGAGTTTTAGGGAAGCCTGCCTAAGGGGAAGACTTGGAAATTGATTCCCTTACTATTTTGAGTATTTGTTCCTCCCACAGACGGCTGTGTATCCCCTAGAGGTCTATGAATCCCAGCTTGCAAACATGGTTTTAAACAGTTTTTAAAACCAGTTTTAACCAGTCCAAGGTTTCCTACTAACTAAATCCTGTTAGGTTCATGCTTGAATGACACATTGAGAGTGTTTGTCCAGTAGACATTTTTGAAATCAAGATTATTTTGAGAAAATATGCTTTTAGTTCATTATGTCATAGTTACTTCCTAACATCAAAAAACTGAAGAAAGATGGTTTCAGTTTATTTTGCCACTGGGGGGAAACACTATGGAGATTCCTCAAAAACTTACAAATAGAAATACCATATGATCCAGTAATTACATTATTGCATATTTACCCTTACCCAGAGAAAACAAAAACACTAATTTGAGAAGATCTATGCTCCTCTATGTTTATTGCAGCATTATCTACAATAGCTAAGATATGGAAACAATTGAAATATCCACTGATAGAGGAATAGATGAAGAAAATGTGGTGTGTGTGTTTGTGTGTGTGTGTGTGTGTGTGTGTGTGTGTGTGTGTGTAATATATATAGTGTAATATCACTCAGCCATAAATGAATAAGATCCTGCCATTTCTAACAACATGGATGTATCTAGAGAATATGAGGCTGAGTGAAACAAGTCAGACAGAGAAAGACAAATACCATGTGATTTCATTTATAAGTGGAATCTACAAAAACCAACCAACCAACCAAAAAAAGAAAGGACTCATAAATACCAAGAACAACTGGTGGCTGCCAGAGGGAAGGGTGTTGGGGAGATGGGCAAAATGGGTGAAGGGGAGGGAGAGGTACAGACTTCCAGTTATGGAATGGATAAGCCATGGGATGAAAGGTTCAGCATAGGGAATATAGTCAATGTGTTTTAACAGCAGTGTATTGTGACAATAGCTACACCTGTGGTGAACAGAGCATAACTTAGAGAGTTGTTGAGTCACTTTGTCATACACCTGAAACTAATGTAAGCTGTATGTCAATTATACTTCAGTTTTTAGAAAAAGATTATTTAGTTTGCCTTTTGAGTTATTTCTGTTGACTATGTGGAAAAGTTATAGCTCTGGGCAGCCCAGAACGCATTCCTTACTTTATATCTATGAAATCTACAAGATAGGAAGGCCAACTAAATCCTAACAGATAACAAAGAAAATGAAAAAGAAATAGACCTTGAGAAATCCTATAAATATGGTACATATGTGATTAAAGCCTTTAAATTTATGACCCTTATTAAAAACTTCCAACATTAAAAATTGATTTAAAAGCTGTGTGTTTGAAATCTAAAAGAAAAAAAAAAGTAAAACTAAACAACTAAATAAAAATAGGGCTATATGAGAGTGAGATCATGGAATAAAACTGCAATTCTAAATGGTCACTTTGACTGTGACCCAGGTCTGTTAAAAGAGGGGCAGATGGGTCCTGAAGATTTACAGGACCCCGTTGTACAAGCTGCTATCTAAGAAGATGTGTCTGGGATACATTAACCAACAGACCCTGGGTGTCTAGGGTTGTACATTGAGTAGGTGCTGCCCGCCGGTCTCCGGGGCTTCCTATAGTTTGTGCAAATTAATTTTTTTCTGTTGGTCTTAATAAATATTCCATTAAGATCATTTAAATAAAAGAAACATAGGTTGGAGGCTTTATGTGTTTAGTGCTTCAAATCTTAGAACCTCAAAGGATCATGCCCTGAACATTGTATCAGAGCTCTTTTAAAATGGGCTTCTTCTTGGGGCTCCTGGGTGACTCAGTCAGTTAAACATCAGACTTCAGCTCAGGTCATGATGAGTTCAGCTCAGGTTTGTGAGTTTGAGCCCTGCATGGGCTTTGTGCTGACAGCTTATAGCCTGGAGCCTGTCTCCTTCTCTCTCTCTCCCTGCCCTGCTCATGCTCTGTCTCTCTCTCTCAAAAATAAACATTAAAAATTTTTTAAAAATAAAATGGGCTTCTCTTTTTCATTATTATCATGAACTTTTTTTGGCCTTAGAACATATATTTTGTCTGAATAATATTGAATCTGGCCTAATGGTATCCTACATTGCTTAGTCAAGCTATTTTGACTCAACGAGTTCAGAAGGCATCATATAGATAGGAAATATGCCAACTTTTCTTTCTTCCTATTTTACTAATGAGTATATTTAGGCTCAAAGAACTTATATAATTTATAAATAGGTAGTCAATACAATGAACATTTATTTAACATAAAAACAATGGATTAAAGCAGAACCTGGAAATTCCATTTTGGACTTTGTTCTGCTGTCAATGGTAACTTTCTAGCAGGAGAATAGGGTCAAAGCTTTATATTTGTTTTATATAAATGTTAGCATTTAGGATGATTTGAAAAGATATAGCAGTGGGGTTATTAAAGTCCTCTTATTCTCTTAGCTGCTTCTGCCTAGAATACTCCACATTTCCCCATTCCTTGCTAATTTTTTTTTTCCTTTGGCCTTTAGAAGTTCCCATGGGCTCCCAGGGTGGAGGCTGAAGGCAGCTGAGATGAGAGCCAAAGGACCAGAGTGGAAGCTACCAAGCCAGATGATTAGTTATAGAAAGTATAGTTGACCCAAATTCCTCACACTCCAAAAGTTATAACAAATTTATTCCTCAGATATTGGCAACTTATCAACGTCACCAGCAAAGCTAATAAACCTCAGAAATGGTTGTCAGTTATGCTGGACTTCATCAGAAGAATCTGTAACTGAAAGTTTCCCTTCCTTCTTAAATGTATTCTTGAGTTAAAAATTTTCTTTTCTTAACCTCTTTCTTTCACAAACAAATTGTAAGTAACCCAGACAGTTGAATGAACTTGTGTATCAAAAGCAAAATATTGATCCCAAACATCATTTTGGTTTTTGTAAATATTTTTCACATCTTAAATCCACTGATAAATGCAAGAGAGAGAGAGAGAGCCCACGACTGACCACATAGCAAAGAGACCTCGAATCTCTCAGTCCCTTCTTGGCCAACCAGATCTGCTCCCAGCGACGCTTTCTTTCCCTGTTGACTCTACTCTTGGTTACTGATGGGAGGGTTTCGTGCCACTTTCCTTTTAATCTGCTGACTGTTTCTCACTCAGATTTGGCAGTCAGGATTTGGCTTGCTTGGATGCCAAGGGCAGAGGCAAGCCCATCATTTGGAACACAAGTAGGAATGTGAAAAGAAAGGCTTGAGTTAACCTTGGGTCCCTCTACTGTATTCCTTTCAGACATAAGAAGGCCCCTTGTTGGGGAGAAAAGGAATCAATTAGAGCATAATGATGTCCTCTAAAATGTAACAGTGTACTGGAAAGTGATCTTATAAACGACCTACCTTTCACTGCAAACAGAACTCCCTCTTTGACATCCCTCTTTGACCATCCCATCGAGGTCAGAAAGAATTCTTGCTTCTTGACATAAACATAATAACATTTTATTTGCACTGTGTTCTTTTTCAAATGAGTGTATATAAAACTTCCCAGGATATTTTTTAAAAAGCCCATTTTCTGTATTTCCCCCATCATTACAATAGTATAAAACTGGTTTTCATTCAAACAACTTTAATTATTTCTTTGACTTAAGAAGTTATTCATTTGGAACAAGTTTTCATTTAAAAACTTTTGTCTCAAGGGAGCTATACTACCAGAGTAAACAAAGAGAAGTAAAAAGCTCTGCCTTGGAATTTCTTAGTTTATTTCTTCTCAGATTATTTCTCTTTGTCCTACTCAAATTTATGGGCTTCCTGAAACTAAAACACAGGCTTGTTTTGAAAGGAAATTAACACACAGGGAAGAAATCCTAAAGAATTGAAAAGAACTTTACTCAGGTATTTCTTTTTTGTGTCAAACTACCAACCATACATCAGAAATATTCACAGGTATCAACCATTAATGGGTGAGCAAATAAAAGTGTCATTGTGTTTGCTATAGAAGTACAAAGGTTTCTGTGTATTTGTTTTATCATAATAACACAGTTAACATCTATATAGTTCTCTGCAGTTTATAAAGAGTTTTCAGATCCCACATCTCATCTGAGCCTTGTAGCAAATGCGTCTTTTGGGCTAGTGTTTCTCTTAAGATACATATTTCTTTTCTGGTTAACACCTTTTTTGTTATTAAGCCTAAACAGAACAAAATAGCAACAAAAAGACATTTTAACCAATATTGTGCGCTCACTCAAAAAGCCAGAACTATTTTTTGTTTGTTTTTAAGTTCATTTATTTATTTTGAGAAAGAGAGAGTGCGAGAGAGCATGCACGTGCACATGATTGGGTGAGGGGCAGAGAGAGTGCAGTCAGTACAGAGCCCCACGTGGGGCTTGAACTCAGAAACCGCAAGATCATGACCTGAGCCAAAACCAAGAGTCAGGTGCTTAACCAACTGAGCCACCCAGGTGCCTCTTGTTTGTTTGTTTTCTGAAGAAATGTACAATTGTGTAAGAAAACTTTTGGGAACTATGACCATGCCTAACTAAACCTTTCAGCAAAAATCCTCTTAACTTTCAATACTTAAAAAAGAATCAGATTTCTAGATTCTGATAATATGAAGCCAATTATGTATCTGCATCCATTTGCAGGGTATTTTACTCTGTCCTTTTGGGATTATCTTGCTAAAAGCAAAGTTCTGTGAGTGTTAAGCAAATGATATTTAATAAGATGATAATTGTTGAAGCTTTAAAGCCAAATAGTTTGTCTTAAACCTGGTGCTTATTAAGCAATAGTTACTTTAATAATTTTTCTAGATCTGCTCCATTGAAGTAAGTGCTTAGCAGATGGGTTAGGACTTCTCTGTCGTCCATGCTTTCACTCTTTGCATTTTGTCCAACTTTCTGAGAAATTCTTAACTAGGTAAGAAATTCATTCACATTTTCAACTCTGCCTTCCATGAGCCTCCTGTGTCTCTTTCATCTGTATGTCATGTTAATCTACTGTAGACATGAGTAAATCTGTATTAATCATTAAAATCCCTAAAATTTTATGAACAATTATAATATTTTAAATAACCTACAATGCATGTTATTTCATTAATGTCCACCTTATGAGTATTTGTATCTTTATTTATTTATTTATTTATTTATTTTTTTACAAATAGTTTATTGTCAAATTAGTTTCCACATAACACCCAGTGCTCATCCCCGCAAGTGTCCTCCTCCATGCCCATCCCGCCTCCCCCCCACATCCATCAGTCCTCAGTTTTTGTCAGCATTCAAGAGTCTCTCCCGGTTTGCCTCTCTCCCTTTCCCCCACCATTTCCACCCTTCTTCTCCCCCTTGGTCCTCTGTTAAGTTCCTCCTAATCCTCCTATACGTGCACACATATGATATTTGTCCTTCTCTGCCTGACTTATTTCGCTCAGCATAACACCCTCAAGGTCCATCCATGTTGCTACACATGGCCAGATTTCATTCTTTCTCATTGCCATGTAGTATTCCATCGTATTGTATTTTTATTTTTTCCATTTTATAATTTATTTATTTATTTATTTGAGAGCACGGAACACAAGTAGGGGAGGTACAGAGACAGAGAAAGAACTTCAAGCAGGCTCCACACTCAGTGTGGAGCCTGACATGGGGCTCAGTCTCTTGACCCTGGGATCACCACCTGAGCCAAAAGCAAGAGTCACACATTCAACTGACTGAGTGACTCAGGTGCTCTATTTTACTTTTTTCATCATAATAAGTGTACTCTTTAATCCCTGTCCCCTATTTCCCTCATCTCTCCACCCACCTCCTCTCTGGTAATCATCAGTTTGTTCTTTATAGTTAGTTAAGAGTCTGTTTCTTGATTTGTCTCTTTTTTTTCTTCCTCATTTGTTTTGTTTCATAAATTCCACATATGAGATAACATGATATTTACCTTTCTCTGACTGGCTTTGCTTAGTATTATACTCTCTAGCTCTATCCATGTTATTGAAAATGGCAAGATTTCATTCTTTTTATGGCTGAATAATATTTCTCAAGACATTTTTATTGACAATTTTCTATTATTCCATTTAGATATTACCCCTTTAATACTTGGCTATGATAACTTAATTTTCACTTTCTTTTAAAAATTTAATTAGCTTATCAACCAAATGATCACTTATTAAACAGTTTTATGTATAAATTACTTTGTTGATTCTGAACTAAAAATGTACATGATATAGTCCCAATCTAAAGAAATCTGTGTTCTATTTGTATAAAGAACAAAAAGTATTATCAAACTATGACCTATTTAAATAAAACCTCTGATGCTCATATAGTGAATGTAAAATACTCAGAGTATCACATATAAATGAATTTATCAAATGAATGTTTAGAAAGAGATTCCAATCTGGTTGCCCTCAGGCCAAGAATGTGCCCTACACATATTTGATAATTTACATTTATAAGGTCCAACACCTACAAATTAGAAATTTTCACATTGACCTCATGGCAACATTGGACCCATAGTCCCATGTTGGCACACATGAGTGGGTCAAAAAAGAAGCACCTCTATTTAGATGAGACACATTTGTGCGACATTGAGGCTCCATGTAAGGGGACACTTTGTTACACCCAGCCCAGCTCATTCATTATGATCTTGGCCTCTGGATGCAGCTAAGTTGGTAACCTCTGTGTTAAACTGATAACTGCTGTGGACTGAGATACCACAGACTTGGCTGCTGGGGTCCCAATGAAGGCAAGGAGTCATTGGTTTTAGGGAATAGACAAGAGCATGACATGAATAAAAGCCTGAAGACAAGAAAGCAGAAGGCATGTGTCCAGAAGAAAAAGGTAATCCAGTTGGCTGGGTCACTGCATTAAGTGTAGCGCCTAAAGATTGTTGAGGACAGTGACACTGGTATTCTCTTATATCTAACTAACTTGTCCCCTAAATCATTACACTCTGACTACTTCATGCTCAGGACTTGCTTTTCCTGCTAATCTGTTTAATATGGAAAGCAGTAATCTTCAGCGATTTTCACTCAGTGTGATTAATCCGCAGCAGACATGATCTCCCTGGCATGGCTGATGGCTGGTGGTTAGAGCCACTACTAGAGTAAGTGAGTGGGGACCTCAGGGAACAAATAAGGAAGAATACCTTTTCATGTGGCTGCTCCCCTCTGATAAATAGCTGTCAAACACTGTGTTTTAAAGTTCAAAAAGTCTATTTCAGGATTGTATTGAAGTTGAGAGAATTATCACCTAAATATCTGAGTTTTTATTTGTTTAAATAATGTGTCAGGATTATATAGCAGGAAAAATAGAATATATGACAGAAAATTTTAGGTCAGCTTAACTGTTTATATTTTTCAGAAAGTTTTTGCATTTTTGTTTTGTTTTGTTTGCTGGCTTTGTTCATTTTTCCTGAAACTAATGGATTACTATAAGTAAAGAAAACCAAAATATAAAAGGACTATTCCTTTTACAAGGAGTGGTTCTCGTAAAATGAAACATGTGAAAACACAACAAAAAATACCTATGAAGTTACCGATTGCTATTAATTTTTTCCCCAAATACTTAATGATGTCAATCTGTAAAAATGAATTGCTTCACTTTCGAGGTAATTCAGTTGCAGCGTGTGTAAGTTCAGTGAATACGATGTCTGTATTATTAACATTAGTCTTTGTGGAAAAAAGTTTAGTGTGCTCTTTGGAATGTCCTGCATCTCTTCCCTTTGAAATTTCATCTGGTCCCAATTACCATCTGCTCCTGATTTGATTCAGGGGTGGAGAACGGGCTGAGCTTCTGTGCTCCAGCTGAAGCAGACACATTTCATTAGGCCTCATTCTGGTGCTGTTCTTTATATATCAGCTAAAGTTTACGGAAAACTTTATATAGACTCAGCAACTTTATGAAGTTCCATTAAAAATACATAGAGCTGCATTTACATAACGTATCATTGCCTTCTTAGTTAGCTGTCAAAGTCACTCAAAGCTGTCGTGTGACATTTTCACTAGTGAAGTAAATAAGTAGAAGTGTCTGCCATATCTCTTTGTAGTATTTTATTTTTTTCTTTCCACGTCAGAATCCTTATCATGAAGCAGCAGATCTGATTCATTTGGAATAGATTGGACCCTCCTAGGGTCCCTGTGAAATCTCTATTCAGTTCAGTTCATCTAATATGTAAGGATTGTTGCTCTGTGCCAGGCATGGGGATGAGCACTGGCGAGAGCAGGAAATGGGACTGACAGAGCCCTTGCTTTCCCTGAGTCTCCAGGCTTTTGGAGAAGACAGACATGGACTATGAAGACCTACACACCAAACTGGTCTTTATAGTTCAAAAGAGCTGTTTTTTCACTGTTTGCCACTGCCCTGTACTCACAGTGTCCTTGAGTGCTGGTCAAAACAGAACTGGGTGTGACCTGCCCTGGCTGTATTCACCACAAGCATCGAGATGTGGCATGTGGAGGCTCCCCAGGCAACAACTTTGCTTCCAAGTCTTCTTTTTCCATCCAGGCAAAAAACCATCCATTCATCTAAGGCAACCACGGTTGGCAACCATGGCCTGTAGGCCAAAACTGGCTTACTGCCTGTTTTTGCATGGTCCACCAACTGACAATGATTTTACTTCTTTAAATAGTTGAAAGCAACTCAAGAGAATACTTCATGGCACACAAAAATGAAATTTCAGTGCCCATAAATAGAGTTATATTAGAATAAAGTAGTGTTTATTCATTTCCATATTGTCTATGCTACATAACAGAGTGGAGTAGTTACATCAGAAACTGTAATGGTCTATAAAATCAAAGATATTTACTATGTGACCCTGTACAGGGGAGGTTGCTGACTCCTGATCAAAGGGGCCATATAATGTCTCTTCTGATTTTTCCCACCCATCTATTCACTATATAATGCAGACCATGTGATATGTCATACCCTTTTCTATCCTTCTAGTTCCTGAATCTTCCATCCAACAACTGCATGCAACCCAACCTTACAAAAACTCTATAAGTCATTTTTCCAAATAGGGAGATGATTGGCCCCTAGCAAGCCAGCCCCCCACGCCCCTGTGAATTTGACCTAAGTTTTTTGAGCCTCATAGCATGATACAATTCATACATCTACACTTAGGGTGTTTCAATTTTAAGGACAAAAACTGCATTCTTCTAAGTAGCTTTTCCATGCTATATTTTGAATAGGTTGACCCCAAAATATAGTTTAATAAGACATTTTGTCTTCTTAATTTTCTAAAATCACCAGGGGTTAAGTTACATCATTTTAAATATATTTAGATACCAGCTTCGCTTTATAATAATTCTCTTCTAAAATTTCTAAGAATTTCTCCGATCAGGGATTATTGGATAGGTGCTATATTCTCCAAATGGCAAAGTCTGACCAGTATAGCTGGTTATTAATATGTAGTTACTGAAAGTGCCAATATATGACAGTGATAATTGATCCAAGGGAGTGAATTCTATTATTTAAAATAAATCTCTTAATTTTTCATATTTATCTCCATAAAATATGCATGACTTATTATAACTATCTGGTATTTTCCATTTTAATATTTTCCTCATACAGATAACCATGGCAACATTGTTTCTTATACTCTTACATGCCACTAAAATGCTTACTTTAACATATAAAATATAAAAATATAAAATAAAAAATGAATACAAAATACATCCATTTTGTTCTCTTAATCTTAAATAATATTGCAGCAAGTTAAATGCATTTAAAACATTTGTATTAGGTTTTTATTTCTGACAAATAATGTTTGGTCATGAAATAATACAGTTTGGGGCCAAGAAAAAATTATTATATTTAACTTAATTCTTTGAGGACTATCCAAGCGCTTTCACTACCTTTCAAAGACACTTTTCCAATTGTTAATATTAAATGCAATTTGTGTTTTTATTTAAATAATACGTGTGAGCAACAGTCATCTAATATTTGGCTTACGAGGAAAGGGGAAAAAAACTATAGAAATTGTTCCTGAAAAGATGAAAGAAGCGAAGTTACAGGTCTTGATAACTTTCAGAGTTATATAGACGGTCAGCAGAGGCTCGGTGAAACAGAAGCAGAACCTGTCCTGCAAATATTGCTCATTCGTAAAAAAACAGAAATGATTGGCCTCATTTCTGACAAGGATCTTAAAGAACCAATAATTCACTAATTGACTAAAATCGGTCACAAAAGTGGCAGTCTGGCCTCACTCTGTGGGATAGACAACCTCTTCTCCACTGGGCTACATTGATGTTGACACGTCACAGAGATGGAAACTGAAATCCAGGCACTTACGTGCTTTACCCAGAGCCTGTGGTTAATCAGTATCTGAACCTGGATCTCAGGGATCCTCTACTCAGCCTGAGACCAGACCAAGAGGGTATATGGCACAGTGCTTTTGACCATCTTGACCAGAACCACAGAGTACTGGAAATTTCTCAGGAATGGATGTTCTCTACTGATTTCCAAACCTTAGGTATGTCCTTTTAGGTAAGTGTTAGGAAAAATACGATGCCTCTAACAGAAGTTTCCAAGCCACAAAAACTACATAGAACTGAAACAATGTTTGACCTTGTGCCCACCTAATTTGTGAAACAGTATTATTGCCTACTTTTTTATTATGCAGCTTTCAAGAGGAATATGTCTCCTTTACCCTCGTACCTCTAAGGAACTTCAGTGTACGAGTTCTCTAGGATAGAATGAGAGGCAGAAACACCAAAAGTTTAACTAGTTTCTTGAAATATTAGTACCAAGTAAGTGACAATGCTGCCCATGTGCAGTATTCAACATCTATTCACCTTTTCCTAGTATTGACCATTACTTTTCTAGAGCAATACATTGAGTCTACAGTTAATTTTAGGTGACTATAGGTTGATTCCTCAGACATTTATTTATTTATTTATTTATTTATTTTTAATATTTTTTATTTATTTCTAGGAGAGAGAGAGACAGCGTGAGCAGGGGAGGGTCAGAGAGAGAGGGAGACACAGACTCTGAAACAGGCTCCAGGCTCTGAGCTGGCAGTCAGCACAGAGCCCGACGCGGGGCTCGAACCCACGAACCGCGAGATCATGACCTAAGCAAAAGTCGGACGCTTAACCGACTAAGCCACCCAGGCGCCCCTGATTCCTCAGACATTTATTGAGCACCTGTTCTACCTCAGCTCCATGCTAAGCATCAGTGTGAATGAATTATGAATTACTCACAACCTGTGTTTCCAACAGCTTGTAATCTAGTGGAAGAAATAAATTTCTAAGTAAATTAACTCAGTATTATATAATACTGGCTAACTGAGAAGCACCAGCAGTTATGGGAGAGATACTTAGTTAACTTAGTCCCGATAAGAATGCTCCAGGAAGGGAAAGCTACCATAATTGTAAGTTACACTGGGAATAAGCTTTATTCAGGACATGTTAGCCTGAGAAAACCCTTAAAGTATGAAATTGCATAATATATATATTCTACAGTTTACAGCAAAGTATGGGGCGAGAAGAATGAGGCTGAGTAGGGAGATCAGGGTTAGGCCACAGAGGGATTATTCTCTACCTCACTAAGAAACGTGATTCTAGAGACATTAGGAATCAAGTGTTATAGTAGAGGAGAGTTGTGTGCTCATAACTTCACTTGAAGTCGATTTGTTAGACTATATTATGGAGAGTATCTGGAGGAGACAAGCCTAGCAGGAGGAAGACAAGGGGGGAGGCTGTGCAACAGAAAAAGAGGTGTCAAGGATCTGATTTAGGAGAGTGTTAGCAAGGATGCAGAGTGGAAGAAAAGTTAGAAGCAATATTTAGAAAGAGTTCTTGGGGGAGAGTGATTGGGTCTGACATGACTGAGGAAGAGAAGAAGTCTAGGCACCCTTCTGACTGGATAGTTAGGCCGTGGACAAAAACTAGTAAGAGAGGAAGAGGAGAAGGTTTGAGGATGTGTGGATAAAAAGATAAAAGAAGTTGTCATAGTTCCACATGCATAGCAATCAATATTCATATTTTGAAATATTTCCTTTCTGTCTTTATTTTTCATATAGTTTATACATAAGTTAATACTGCATCGAAATGATTTATCTTGCTTATTATTTGACTAAAGCATCTTGTAAAAAGCATCACTTCATAATTATTAAAAATTATTTTTAAACAAACTTTTCAGTAATTGCATAAGTACAGTTACTGAATAGTAACTGCATAGGATGGATTTAACATAGTTATCCTAGTATTGCGTACCTATGCAATAAAACACTCTTCTGGAAATTGATGAGAACTGCTTGAAAATGCAGTGTCTATAAACTACATTTGATGCCTGAATAAATGTTACCTAAATATTTGGTTAGATTGAAGTACTTATAACATGTTCTACAAGGAATGATATCAGTATTTCTTAGAAACAAGTAGTCAGAGGCACCTGGGTGGTTTGGTGGGTTAAGCATCCCACTCTTGATTTTGGTGCAGGTCATGATCTCGTAGTCTGTGAGATCGAGCTCTGAGTCCAGCTCACTGCAGTGCTCAGAGTCCACTTGGGATTCTCTCTCTGCTCCTATCCCAGTCATTCTCCCTCCCTCTCTCTTTCTCTCTCTCTCTCTCTCAATCTCTCTCTCTCTCTCTCTCTCTTTCTTTAAATATGTAAATAAAAAAACAATAACAAAAAGTTGTTGACAAGAGCCAACCAACTACATCTTTTTTATAATTTATTATTTATTTTTAATTTTTTTTTGATTTTTGTTTTAGAGAGAGAGAAAGTGTGCAAGTGGGGGAGAGGACCAAAGAGAAACAGAGAGAATCTTAAGCAGACTCCACCCTTAGCCCAGAGCCCCACCCTGGGATCATGACTTGAACCAAAATCAAGAGTCAGACACACAACTGACTGAACAACCCAGGCACTCCTCAATCAACTACATCTTTGGATAAAAAGTCTTCCTCATGTTTTACTTAAAAGATCTAATTTTGGGGGCGCCTGGGTGGCTTAGTCGGTTAAGCATCCGACTTTCGCTTAGGTCATGATCTCGCAGTTCGTGGGTTCGAGCCCCGCGTCGGTCTGTGTGCTGACTGCCAGCTCGGAGCCTGGAGCCTGTTTCAGTCTGTGACTCCCTCTCTCTCTGACCCTCCCCTGCTCACGCTGTCTCTCTCTGTCTCCTAGAAATAAAAAAAAAAAAAAGATCTAATTTTGGAGACACTTCAGTGGCTGAGTCAGTTAAACATCCGACTCTTGATTTCAGCTCTGGATAAGGGTCCTGGGTTCAAACCCCATGCTGGGTGTGATACCTGCTTAGGATTCTCTCTCTCCCTCTGCCCCTCCCCTGCTCATACTCTCTTTTGCCTTTCTGTCTTTAAAAAAAAGGGGGGGTGCACCTGGTTGGCTCAGTTGGTTAAGCGTTGGACTTCAGCTCAGGTCATGATCTCAGGGCTTGTGGGTTGGAGTCCTATGTAAGGCTCTGTGCTCACAAGGCAGAGTCTGGAGTTTGCTTCAGGTTCTGTCTCCCTTTTTCTTTGCTCACCCCCCGCCCCTGGCTGACATTCTGTATCCCTCTGTCTCAAAAATAAACAAACATTAAAAATAATTAAAGAAAAAAGATCTAACTATGTCATTTGTACTAACATAGTAAAATTATATTCTATTCTATTTAGAATATGACCTTGGAGTTAAAAGAGATATATATTCAAGAACAAAAATGGTGAGATTTGGCATTAACCTTTTTCCTTTTTTCTCAAGTGATATGGTTCAGAGGAATAAAATCTGCAGATAAAAAGAAAAAAAAACTTCATTTCACTGGAGCTCCACTTGAGCATATCCACACTGTCAATCACATGGATAAAATGTAGGCCAGGGTGCCTAGTGTTTTTCAAAATAGACAATATATGATATACAAGAAGTGAATATGACCAAGTATTTATAATTCTCATTTCTCAGTTGACATAGTCAAGAATTATTAAATATGCAGACAATATTTCCATTATTTTGGGGTTTCTTCTCTTATTTTTCCATCTTCTCAACAGGGAATTTCAGTGTACATTTTTGCCCTTTGGCTTCATCTCTTGGTAGCTCATGAAAAATGATACGTAGGTGGTTTACACTCAGTGCCAGAATCAACACTCTTTCTGTTCTGAAGAGCTGAGAATTTGAAAGCATTTTTCCTTCTCATAAGGATTTATTCAAGTATTTCTATATCCTATAATAGTTGGCATTGGTAATCTTATTCCTTCATATTTTTGGATACTTTTATTTAGAATAACATGCTTCACAACCAAAGAAGCAAACTCCCAATGAATACAACTTTATTTTCAATTATTTTTCTTCACATCACTGTGGAAGTTGCATTTGAATATATTTATTTCATGCATATGTCCTATTTTCCGCAAATGGAAATTCCAGTAGTTCAAGAGGAATATGATGATATATTTAGAACTGCTTAATATTTCACTGACTGATGAAGACCCAGTGCAAACGACCCAGTGCAAACAAAGAACATTCTCTGTATTCAAAATATTAGTTCACTTTATTTTTGGACTTAGTAACTTAGACCTTTAAGATTTGGGGGAGGGGAGTTGAATCAGCTCTTCCAAGCAGACACTTTGCATATGTATTATGCAAAAAGGACAGAAGAAAATTTTAGCTCCTCAAGGGCATAGGAATAGAACTATGCTATAAACCTAGTGTTTCTACAGATGTCACTCCGTTTTAAGAGTTACGTGATAATAGAGTTTTCTAAGAAATAAAAGAAGCTAAGATTTTTAATAATTCCTTTTTTTGTTAAGCAATATTTTCTGAGCACAAAATTGGCACACATACCATAACAAAAATTAAAATGTATTTGTGGGGGAACAGGAGAAAGTATTTGAAATGATACGCTTGTAGGTAACTTGAATATAAACGCTCCACAGGACCAGAACATATCTAGTATAGATAAGAAACAACTTGTCTTCTTAGCTGAAAAATGGCAAAAGGTACTGGAAAGGAGCCATAGGCTTTAGTATCTGTGAATAAAGCATCTGAGGAAGACCAACTCAAAATTCTACAACACAGCACTTAAATTTAACACAAATTGTATTGTTATTCATTAGATTATCTACTGCCAACATGGATAGTCCTCAAAACCTGGGAACATACATTAGCCATCTACACTGATCTACCCCATATGTCTATGGCTCATAGAAAGAAATTCTATGAGCCATAGACACACCTAAAGTCAGAAAATGGGGATATTTTTGGGAAAGTACCATTTGGTTGAGTCTTTGGCATAAGGCGGTTCTCTGATGCTTCTGGTTACCTAGCGCTAGTAATATATAAAGCACAAACATTAAGTGTTCATTATTATTTAATCCTCCTTTGTGTTAACATGGTTATGTTGAAAGCTACAGTGCTTACAGCATTGTACGCTTGTTTACAAGAGCCATCATTAGACTATGGCCTGGGCTCAGTGCCACTGGCTCCTCCATTCTGGCACAAAAAACAAACGAACAAACAAACAAAAAAACCACACAAATCACATTGAACCCTGTGTAAGGAGGATTTCAGTTTTTTGCTTGACTAAGTTAGCTTCTCATTCATAATCTGAGTGTTCTGTTCTTTTCAGGATTAAAGCATACATCCCTCTTTCAGTCAATATTATATAAACATCATCATGAAGACATATTTATTTTTTTTTATTTTTTTCTGACTTTTCTTTTTTTTTTCTTTTTTTAAAAAATAGTTTATTGTCAAATTAGTTTCCACATAACACTCAGTGCTCATCCCCACAAGTGCCCTCCTCCATGCCCATCCCTCCCTCCCCCCCCCCACATCCATCAGTCCTCAGTTTTTGTCAGCATTCAAGAGTCTCTCATGGTTTGCCATGAAGACATATTTATTAAAGGAAAAAGTTAATTAGTTTTTTAAAAGACCTGGCAGATCTACCCTAATAAAATTCGTGTTGGATCACAAATGTCAACACTATCTAATGTTTCCTTGATGAATAATGAAATGTGTGATGAGACCCCCATGGAGGCATAGTTGGCTTTAAAGTGCCAAGAAAAGTGGAGTTTCACTCTCAGACCTAAGTCCAATGTAAACAAGTGACTTTTCCTTTTAGCCTATGAGAGCATGATGGGAAATTGCCTCCAAACCATCAGTCGAAGCACAATCAGCTGTGGTGTCTCAGTCAGAGGGCAGCACTGCTCTGCTTTCTCGGACTGTTGGTTATGGAGCTAACCTATGCTCCAAAATCTGTTTTCAATTATTTTGGGTTTCAAGAAAAACAAAGTGCCCTTCATCCGAACCAAAGGGAAGTCACAAGCCTGGGGCAATTGAATTGAAAATGGCCAATTGAATTAACATGGCTTTTGTACATGTGAGTAGAAATATCCTGACAGGTTGCTACATAAATATGGGGGCCATTTAAGATGGTATTTTAACATTATTAGGAAAAGCAAAATACTCCATATCGTGGGCAGGGACCTGTGGACAAAAGCACCTTTGAATACCAGTGACATGTACAGCTTTTGAGAAAGGAAATAATAAACTTGCATGGTGTTTGCACCGTAAAAACACTCAATAAATAGCTACAGAACAAATTATTGTATAAGGGAATATGAAATATTAATGTGTACAATACTACAGAAGTCATTTTTTAAATGTTTTATTTTATTTATTTATTTATTTTTAATATTTTTATTTATTTCTAGGAGAGAGAGAGAGAGACAGCATGAGCAGGGGAGGGTCAGAGAGAGAGGGAGTCACAGACTGAAACAGGCTCCAGGCTCTGAGCTGGCAGTCAGCACAGAGCCCGACGCCAGGCTCGAACCCACGAACCGCAAGATCACGACCTAAGCAAAAGTCGTACACTTAACTGACTAGGCCACCCAGGCGCCCCTTATTTTATTTATTTTTGAGAGAGAGAGGGAGGAGGGAGGGATAGAGAGAGAAGGAGAAACAGAATCTGAAGCAGGCTCAGATTCTGTGCTGACAGCTCAGAGCCTGACACGGGGCTCGAACTCATGGACCACGAGAGCATGATATAAGCCAAAGTCCGACACTTAACCGACAGAACCACCCAGGTGCCCTGGAACTCGTTTGTTTACATTTGTGTGTATGTATTTCTTTTTAAAAACAGACTGTTTTGTATTATAACAGTAATGACTATACGTGGTAAAGATTCTCATAGAAAGATGCAAAGATTTCTCCCCCTACTTGCCTCCCATTCCCATCTCTCATTCTCTAGGGTTGCTACAAAAAATTTTTTTAACAAACTAGATCATATGCTATGTACTATTTTGCATGCTTCTCCCCACCCCCCACCTAATAGTGTTTTTTAAATTTTTAAATTTTTTAAAATTTGTTTTTGAGAGAGAGCGAGCACAAATGGGAAAGGAGCAGAGAGAGAGAGGTCACAGAACCCAAAGCAAGCTTCAGGCTCTGAACTGTCAGCACAGAACCTAATGCAGGGCTCAAACCCACAAACCATGAGATCATGACCTGAGCAGAAGTCAGTTAACCAACTGAGCCACTCAGGTGCCCCCCACTTAATAGTTTTTGAAGATCTTTCTACATTTATGCACACTGCCCCTTTACATGTATATACCTATTACATTCTTTTAAATTTGACTCTAAATATTAAGCATGACTAAAGAACAATTAATTTCCAGTTCCCAGCTGATGGGCATTAGTATTGCTTCCAATTCTTTTTAAAAATCATTACAAATAATGATGCAATGATCATCTCTGTGCATATATTTTTGTGCAATTATTTCAGACTATACATGGAACAAATTACTAGATTGAAATAGATGAGTCAAAGAAATATACATTTTTAAAATTCCAATGGGCACTGCTACACTGCAATTCCACCATAGGTTTATGAAAAGAATTTGCTTTTCCACATTTTTTTTCAAACTGGCCCGCAACAAACTTTAATCTTAACTAACTGGATAAATGTAAAATACTAACTAATTGTTACACCAATTTGAATTTCTATGATAATTATTCAGGTCGAGGATTTTATATTTATTGACAAACTGTTTTACTTTTTCAGTGAATTGCCTAGCAATGATTTTTTAAAAGATATCAGACTACAATCTGTGCTATATGCGTGATAAGACGCTATAAGTGAGGGAAAAAACACCTTCAAAACCAAGATGGACCAACTCCCTTCTTTCCTTCGTACAAATATTATGCGTTATTAAAGCCAATTGTAGGGAGTTGTCTCTGAAAGCTACCAAGAAGTCGAATGTGGATTTTATCCCGAACCAGCTCCAATAGACTACAGAAAAAAGAACCTTCTACTCACTGGATAGATCTTTGCTCTTTATTATCCCGAAAGGATGAAATTCCAGAAATAACATTATACATTCAACGTGGTGTGTGTTTTTATTTTCTTTATTCATTAACTTTTGGTTACTGACAGTTTATCATGCACAACACCATCAGTATAGGGTCTAAAAATGCAAGTAACCAAATAATACAATAAATTAGACATAATCCTTCCTCTTAAAGCAAGTACAGTGTTTTTCAGAACAAAGAGGAAAAGAAAATAAATACAGTAATAGGATAGGGATGTTACTTGTATACTAAGGACCTTGAACTTCACTTGGGACAACAGGAAATGACTGCTGTTGAGTGACAGTATTCAAACTGCTTTTTAAGCAAACTATTTTGAAAGCAGTGTAGATGAAAAGAGGGAATCAAGGTAGAAAAACTAATTAGGAGGCTGTACCTTTTATAGGTGACAGATAATAAAGATCAAGACTACCACAGTGGCAATGGGAATGGCAAAGTGGGAACTACCAGAGGGAATGCTAAGAGGCAGCCTAATTCTCAGAAGCAGAGTCTGAATGGGATAGAATCATCAAAGCCAAAGAAGGATGAAGCCCAAGAAGGAGAGCTCATCAAGAATGAAAAATGCTCCTGTCTATGGCCATACCATTCTGAGCCCCATCTCATCTGATCTCATCTGGTCGACCCTTGTTAGTACTTGAATGGAAGAATGTAAAATGTTGGGGCGCCTGGGTGGTTTAGTCAGTTAAGCGTCCGATTTTAGCTTAGGTCATGATCTCGCGGTTCGTGAGTTCGAGCCCGGCGTCGGGCTCTGTGCTGACAGCCAGCTCAGAGCCTGGAGCCTGTTTCAGTCTGTGACTCCCTCTCTCTCTGACCCTCCCCTGCTCACGCTGTCTCTCTAAAAAAAAAAAGAAAAGAAAAAAAAATAATGTAAAATGTTACAGCCTAATGGAATCCTCACCATAGCCCATCTTTATTCATCCTAGTGTAAATTAGAACATACCATTATTATCTTCATGTAATTAATAAACATTTATTACACTTCTGCTATATCAGACACAGTACTATGTACTAAATAAATGATAAACCGATAAATAATCAATAAAAGGGTGAGCAAAATCAATAAGGTCCTTACTTTAAAAAAATATTTTTTAATGTTTGTTCATTTTTGAGAGACAGACAGAGAGAGAGTCAGAGTGCAAGCAGGGGAAGGGCAGAGAAACAGGGAGACACAGAAACCTAAGCAGGCTCCAGGCTCTGAGCTGTCAGCACAGAGCCTAGTGTGGGTGCTTGAACTCTCAAACTGTGAGATCATGACCTGAGCCGAAGTCAGACGCTCAACTGACTGAGCCACCAAGGCGCCCCAATAAGGCTCTTACTTTTATATAGCTTACAACTTACCCAGAAAGAGCAGTAAATCAAAAGCAGTAACACTACCCCCATTTTGCTCTAGGAGAGCCACCTCTCTGCCATTGTTAGACCTTATGCTTCAGGTAAATCTACCTCTTCCCCACCTCCCCAAAATGGTGCATCTGATTCAAGACCAGACCCGTGGGAAGGTATACCTTCTCTCTCTGGTCACAGTGATCCCTGGTGGCCAATCCTAGCTGCTAAGACTTCACTCCAGGTGTTTTAGTTCAGCTCTCAGAGAAGCAGACTCTCTGCCCTGCATGGTGGAACCTGAAGCTTGAGGTACCGGAGCCGTGGCAACCAACTTACAACCATGAGGTCAACCTTGTCTGTGATTTGAACAATAATTTTCTACAACAAGTAGAGGGCAGAGCCAAGAGTTACAGAGAAAAACCGTGTCTGATGATATCATCTTTGAGTCTCGTCAAGCTCTGACCGAAGCTAGATTTATTCCTGAACTTTTGGGTTAGGTGAGGCAATAAATTCTATTTTGGTACAAACCAGTTTGGTTTGGATTTTCATTCACTTATAATCAAAAGAAGTCTAACCATTACAATTCAGCTCTTTAAAAAAATGTCCTGTTCTTTTTTTCTCCAGACAGCAAAAAATTTTGAAATTACTTTTCTCTAAACATTTTATTGCAAAACTATGGTATATTACAAAATTTTAAGCATTTGAAATTTAAGAAGAATGGTATTTCCTTGGAAATAATTAAATGACTATCTATGGAAAGTTATAGTATCCTCCAGTCTGTTTTAAATTATGGTATAAAGTTCACAGTTGTATGTTCTTCAGTTACCAGAACTCAGAGAAGTCTGCTATTTAGGCCATTGCAAACCTGTCTGTCTGTCTTTTCTTTCTTTCTTTCTTTCTTTCTTTCTTTCTTTCTTTCTTTCTTTCTTTCTTTCTTTCTTTCTTTCTTTCTTTCTTTCAGATTGCAAGAATGTTACTGAGAAATCCTTTTATTGAAAAATAAGTGAAGTTTACTATTTATTTCTAGGTAAAAAGATTTTTAAAAGTTAAACAACTCAGGGCACCTGACTTCGGCTCAGGTCATGAGCTTACAATTTGTGACTTAGAGCCCCATGTTGGGTTCTGTGCTGACAGCTGGGGGCCTGGAGCCTGCTTTGGATTCTGTGTTTCCCTCTTTCTCTGCCCCTCCCCTGCTCATACTCTCTCTCTAAATCTCTCTCTCTCTCTCTTAAAAATAAGCAACAAAAATTTTTTTAAAAAGTTAAACAGCTCTTGTTTTGAGAACTTCTTATTTTAATGGAGGAGGTAAACATATAAACCACTAAATGCACTAAAAACAGTGCATATGTTGCCTTGATCTTGACCTTTATATCTTTTTTTTTTTTTTTTTTTTTTAGGAGAGAGAGAGACAGCGTGAGCAGGGGAGGGTCAGAGAGAGAGGGAGTCACAGACTGAAACAGGCTCCAGGCTCCGAGCTGGCAGTCAGCACAGAGCCCGACGCGGGGCTCGAACCCACGAACCGCGAGATCATGACCTGAGCGAAAGTCGGACGCTTAACCGACTAAGCCACCCGGGCGCCCCTCTTGACCTTTATATCTTAAGCATTGTTCATTGGAATGCCCTCGGAAACAATTCAGTATTTTGAGGAATTTTTTCACACTACATATGGTCATGATCGAAAATCAGCTTGGAATAGCGTCTAGGGAAGTGGGATTAATGTAACATTTTGTGTCAACTACACTAAGACAAAAAAAACACGTAAAATACAAAAATGAATAAAAGTATATTGCATTGATAACAAAGAGAAGTTTGAATTCACCAATTCATAAAGAAGAACACTTAGAACTGGAAATGTGCCATATGCTTTCCTTACCTAAATTCAGAATCTCTCTCTGTTGCTAAAATGAAACAGAAAAGGACGAGGGATATTTTGGTGGTTGAAACTCAAACACTTATGAAATACGTGTGTGTATATGCATTTATTTTCTCGTTAACATTAAATTTCCCTGACGGGCTTTGGGTTTTCTAACAAAAGCTCATGGTAATGGAAATGCTTGGCAAATGAAATTCAGCTATTTTACAGTGGTTTAACATTTTCCAAATGCCAAATGTAAGAGGTGTTTGATGTTGAACATAATTCATGGGATCTTTATTTCATTTTCACTACAAATTTATGGATTAAGCTTCAGGGTAAATGGCTTCAACACACAGCAGTAACTATCCTAAGACTGCAAGAGAAACCTCTCCAATGCTCTCATTAATTTGAAAGTCAATACGTAGGCCTCAAGTGGCAACTCCTCCTGGGCAACAGTGTCTTAATCTTAATCATCCTGACTGTGGGCAGAGCCAAGGATCATTAGGATCTGGGTAGAAGTAGCAAAAAAAGGAAAGGGGCTATTGGAGCTGGAAAATGTGGTAGGAAGGAAAGAAGTGAGTCACAGAGAGCAGCTGTTGAAAGATGCTAACACCCATGGTGCCTTAGGGTTGAACAGAGCAAACGATGAGCGCATGACCAATGTGGATCCATATTTTGTAATACATTTCTTTTGAGACCTAGAGGACAAGGATGCTTTTGCAATCCCTGCCAACTTTGATGTATTATTCTGGAGGGAGACCCCCCCCAGCGGAATTCATTGTCTTCTGTGTATTCCCACTCTTCAGGGTTTTGCTAAACTTTAATTTTTGTAGATTATATTATGAAAACAACCTTCCCCCCAAATTAAAAACTAGAGTATCACATTGAATATGATTTCAACATATGCTCTTTCTACAACTCTGAGATTACAATATACTCCTTAAGGGGGATGTGGCTCTCTAATTTAGAATCATAGATTTGTTGGGTGTTGAAGAAGCAACATGCACTATAGAGAATGACAACCAAAAAAGGAAATACAACGGAGCTCCCTATGATTTAGAATTATTTCTTTTGAATCATTGAGAAGTTCATCCCCTATGAAGCACACGGTGGTCACACATGCTTGGAGAGCTGAATGCTGAACTAAAAGTATCAGTTGTTTTATATGTGACAGCAGCAGTCATAAGATCATATGCTTTAGTGCAGAGAAAAGAACATATTTTATTGCCATGTCACCCTTTATAGAATCACACAAGCAAGCACCTGCCTTATATTTCAGTTCAATAAATCAGTGTTTTTTAAAGACCTGTCAGTGAAGCGGTGCCAGACTGACTAGAGAAGAATCACCCAAGGAGCTTGTTATAAATAAATCCACCTACACCTCTCTCCAATCCTCCTGAACTCAAATCTTTCTAGGGTGAGGGAGTCCAGGAATATTTACTTTAAAACAGCTTTGCTGGTAATTCATATGACCAGGTTTTGAAACCGCAAGATGAAATCATATTTCATATGTTTGTAGCTGTGCAACCAACTCTCTCGTCACCATGATATTGTGTGTAAGCAATACTCTTTTCTGGAAAAAGAACTGAAAAGTTTGATAGTGGCAATTCTCTGAAGAAAGTAAGCATTAATGGATGATGAAGCACAGTATCCTCAACCATCTATCCTTGGCAGATTAAGCACTTTTTACCTCTGGAATCTTAATTGCCCCCTTGGCTGAGTCATGAAATTGGAATCTTCCCGAAGTAGAGGTACATTAGTAGACTTTTACTCATTTTCTGGAATGGAATGGACAAGTCTGTATCTATTCACACCAGAAAAAAGAAGTGTTCTCTTTCAGTCAACATGTCTTAACACTTCAAAATAGGCCACATGTTACTACTGCATGACAAGAAGCATATTCTAAAGGAAGTTGCATGACTTATGATAGCTCATAGGTTGTCAATGGTTCACCCAAGTACCCATGGTTTGGGGAATACAGCCCAAATCAATTGTAGCAAATACAAGAAGTGGGGATTTGAAGGTGACACTGTTATTGACTTTCTTGAAATCAGGATCGTGGGATTTAGAGAGAAGTTGAAATGCCCAACTCTTACTCTGTGTCAGAAAAACACTCTTACCCTGGAAGTTTTATAAATGTATGTGGAAAATTACTGGAAACAATCTTTAGCAAGAGTTACCTTTTCTTCACTTCATGAGACTGTGAATCTTACCAGAAAGATCATTCATTCACCCAGCCAACAAACGCATACTGGGTGTCAACTGTGGACCAAGTGTCCTCATTAGCCTGAGTAACACAACTAGAATAGTTCACATCCAATTAGGTCGGGCCTTCCCATTAAAATATTTATTTATAAAATCTGAATAGAACTAAAGCACATATTTAATTATTAATTGCCTTAAATAATTTTTTCTAGATTACCGTGTGAAGCACTTGGCTACGCTCTATGAAGGATTTTTTAAATTACATACAGAACCGCAAACAGACTAAAATCTATAATATCGCATCAAAAATGACTGCATAATGTGCTCCTCAAGTAATAGAAAATAAATATTGTACTTTACACTTCTTTACTTTCTTAAAAAATAATAAAATGGTTATGAGGTGAGCCAAAAAAATACAGGTAGAAATTCTTTCCCAGTAGAGTTCAATATGGATTGACAAAGTTTGTTATTTCTTTTATTTCTTTTTTATTTCTTTAAAGTTTATGTATTTACTTTGAGAGAGAGAGAGAGCAGGAGAAGGGCAGAGAAAGGGAGGGAGAGAATCCCAAGCAGATTCCACACTGTCAGTGCAGAACCCTATGCAAGGCTGAATCTCATGAACTGTGAGATCATGACCCGAGATGAAGTCAAGAGCCCATGCTGAACCAACTAAGCCACCCAGGTTCCCCACTGTGTTACTTCTTTTAAATCAGCACAGAAGTAGTGAAAACATAGGATTTATTTGCCTATGAGATGGAACCCCATGGCCATTCATTATAATCCCTCTCGTGCATACCGTCAGCATCCCTCCATGTGCTTCCCCATACTCACTTGGCACAAACCCGTTCTGCTCAAATCCAGCCCTCCGCACGTCCAAGTCTACACCAGTGTAGCTGAATATGGCTGGAGAAAAACAGACACACCGATTGTTCTCCCTTCAAATTCACCTTTGTGTTTCCTAGCGACCGTGCTATTTCTTCCCTAAATCTCCTCCTGTGACCTTTTCATATCTTTTCCTCTCCCCTTAAACTCCTAACACTTTCTGCATCCCCATCTCAAGTAAAAAATATTTTAATTTCACTGCTTTTTCAATAAATTATTTCTGCCTAACAAAGCTTCCCAAAATTAATGGCGTATCACAAAAAAAAAAAAAAAAATTAGAAATTTAGGCAGAGTTTGGTTGGGAAGTTCTTCCACACAATGTGCAGCATTTAGGGTTGTTTAGGTGGGAGACACGCTGGCCTAGATCTCCAAAATGGCCTCTCATCCCCCACGGCTTTGCATGAATCCCCTAAGTATTCAATAGCCTGGATTTCCTTAAAGCATGGCAGTTGAGATCTAAGAAGGCGGAAGTAGGATATCCCAGCTCCTTAAGGCCCAGGCTTGGAAATTCCAGAACGTGACTCCCACCTTACTCTATTGGTCAAAGCAAGGCACAAGACCTGGTGGATTCAAGAGGAAGAAAATAGAGTCAACCCCTTGAAGTGAGAAACTGCGTGTGAATGGGTTGGGAGGAATTATTGGTAGACATAACTGAAAATTACCACAACCGATTAAATATTAGTTACCAGACTCTACCACCACATCAACCACGTCACCTATACCTGTGCCCACATGTCCATGTTCCTTCATGTTACTATTCATGAACTGCCCCTCACCTAACAAAGACCAACCGCTTTTACATCAGAATCCATTTGCACCTGCTCAAAGTCATTGTTTCCATACTTGTTTTTTCTTTGTCCTGAATCACCAGTTCTTTGTAATTCCCATTTGTGAACAAGTGTAATTTCTTTCCTCTTAAAAATAACCAAAGAAACCAAAATTACTCTCCCGAATACATTATTCCCTCCAGACATTTTTCTTTTCTGTTCCTCTTTAGGGCAACACTCTTCAAAAGATTATCTGTATTCACTGTCTTTGGTTCCTCTTAATACATCCTCACTTGACCACCAGGAGCATTTAGCTCTATTGGTACCTTCTTCTTGAAATGCTTTTTTCCCTCGTGGCTTCAAAGACCATATGCTCTCCTTATTTTCCTCCCACATCACTGGTAGCTCTTTTTGTCTTCTTTGTTGATTTCTCATCATTTCTTCAATGTTGGCTCCAAGCCCAGTCCTTGGTTTTCTCCTCATCTTTATTTACTCATATCTCATGATTTTAAATACTATCTATGTTCTGAAAACCCTAATACTTAAATTCTCCAAACCCAAACGCTTTTTCAAATTGCCAACTATATCTAATGGACCCTAATACTTAAATTCTCCAAACCCAAACGCTTTTTCAAATTGCAAACTGTATCTAATGGCTCACTTGAAAATTCCACTTGTAAATCACATCAGAATCTCAAACTAACATGTCCAAAAGCGAACTGCTAATCATGTCCCCAAATGGTCCTCCCACAGATTTCCCATCTCAGTAAATGGCATCTCCGTTTTTCCAGTTGCTCCAGCCAAATCTTAGAGACATCTTAGGATTTCTTTTTTTCCTCAAAATCCTCATTGAGTTTGTCTTACATTCCTTTAAACACATTCATAATCTGAATACTTTTCACCACCATCTCTCACCTAGATTTCTCTAAACAGAATTTAATTCTTGTTTCCTTATGGTCTATCTTCACTATAGTAGACAGGGATCTGTTTTATTTTTATTGTTTTTAAGTGTTTATTTATTTATTTTGAGAGAGAGAGGAAGTGCAAGCCATGCTTAGCGCAGAGCCAGATGCAGGGATCCATCCCATGACCGGGAGATCATGACATGAGCCAAAGTCAAGAGTCAGGTAGATGCTTAACTGACTAGGCCACCCACGCATCCCTGTAGACAGGGATCTTTTTAAGATATAGGTTGGACGATTTCACTCTTCTACTTAAAACTATTCTGCGAGTTTCTATTTCACTACAGTGGCCTCCGATGCCCTGGCCCAATGCCGTGTCATTCTGTGCCTGTGACCTCATCTCCCACCACCCTGACCCTCACTAATTCACTCCAGCCACACTGAAGAACATTACGTTCCCAGCCCATCAGGGATGCTGTCATCATGGGGACTTTGCACTTGCCATGCTCTCTTCCTAAATGCTCTTTTACCCTTGCCACCCTGGACGTAGCTTTGATTTTACTTGTCGGTCTGTATATTGCACACTTCCCCCCACCAACATGTAAGTTCCATGAAGGCAGAGACTTTTATCAGTGTTGTTTGCTGTTGTATCCCCAGAACCAGGAGTAGCACCAGGTACATGGTAGGCGCTCCATAAACAGGCATTGAATTCGTGAATTTTCATTTCCTTTTTTATTTGTTTCTTTTGTTTTTAAACATAGTTAATTCTTTGTGCTCTTGCAAATGTATTTAATTTTATGCTGAAATGTGAGATAGAAACTGCTAACTGGTTCTTTCAAAAACACCTTAGGTGACACTACATTGTGGTGCTTTCTCTGTTCTATATTTATCATTACTAGACCCTGTCTGTTCCCTGCACTTGTTTCATGCTGCTTGAATTAACATGGGTTTGGTAATGTGCTTTAGCAAACAATGAAGGTAGTCACCCCCTTTCTTCTCAGTCCAAAATTTCTCTTTCTGCCCTGCTTATTCTTAGACATCTGTACCAAATCACTCACATATTGCCTCCTGGTTAGCCAAGTGACAAGAAGCAGGCTTGCTTTCATTTCTTCAGATCCTTTTAAATGTACTAGTTCTCACTTACATTTTTTTTAAACTTCTAGGATTTGGAGATTTCTGGCACACTACTTGGGTCTTGATATCTCCTTCCTTTTACTTTGCCATCAATTTTGCCTGCCTCCCTGGTACTGAACTTTGTTTTATCACAATTTCTAATTCTGTTTGATCATCTGTCTTTGGAGCCTGCCGCTGCCTGAGGTGCGACATTTTCCTATGTGTGTGTTGGGGGGGGGAGGGGGGCGGAATGCTACACTCTTCCCCATCTCACAGCCCGAAAGATGAGCAATGGTGCCAGCTCCTGGACATACACTTGACGAATGGGAGCAAATCTGGTCATTCTAGATGATTTTTATACAGTTTTGTCATTTTTGTTTAAGTGTTTCATTGGGATTTTGTTAGTATTATATGATGTTATAAGTTGAAAACTATTGACACCTTTTCAAATAAGAACATTTTATTTCCTATCATTCAAATTTTGTTGTGAGTGCTCTACTAACATGTAATTGTCTTTAACGTGGTAAAATTTTTCTCATTAAGGGTAAGATTGGTTGTTTGTATATTCATTGTCATTGTTAGTAAAAGGTTTTTTATTGTATTTATGGGTAATGTATGAGATAATATGTTCTGTGTTTGGGGGATATTTTGTGAGGGTAAATTTATTTGGCATCTGGGCATCCTTAAAATTCATTATAAAAATTTTAAACTAATTTTCAGAATTATAATGTATGCAATAATTTTGTCTCCATTTATGCTTTGTTTATCTTGTCTATATAAGGGCTCCTTTATAACAAATGTATAACAAACAACTCTATATAACAAGAATAATATAGAATCTCATTAAGGTTTCATAGGAACACGAAACTTGATCTTAATGAAATATATTCTAAGATTTCACATGTTCTGTATGCATATGTCAGTTGGTCTAAATTAGTACATACAGGGGCACCTGGATGGCTCAGTCCATTAAATACTGACTCTTGGTTTCAGCTCAGGTCATGATCTCATGGTTTGTGAATCTCAGCTGACAGCCAAAAGCCTGTTTGGGATTCTCTCTCTCCCTCTCTCTCTCTTCCCCTCCCTGGCGTTTGCATGTTCTCTCTCTCAAAGTAAATAAAAATAAACTTTAAAAAGACAAATTAGAATGTACATGCATTACCCATATTAATCCATAACTTCCTCAAACACTACATACTTCCCTATAAACAGTGCGTACTTTAAATTAGAAATTAAAAAATTAAATTATTTAATGGAAACAGGACGTGGAATAATGACCTTTTTTTCCACATCATTGTTGCATTTTCTCCTATCACTATATTAAGATCTACAGGTGGAAATAGTCCAGGTGCAGCTTTTTCATGGAGCACTTGGCTGCATGTTCTGAGTGAGAGAAGCTTCCAGAAGAAAGCTACTTTGAGAGAGCTCTGAAGAGGTGAAGCTAGCATGAATGTGCCACTCCAAAGTAGAGAAATTTTATATCCTTTTGTGACACTCAAAATGGAAACGATAAAGGTTGATGGCAGAAAAATAGACAATCTCACAAGTTTATACCTTTCCACTTAATCCAAGATTATAGGAGAAAGGTTGGTGCTTCCATATATAACCTTATAACTGGAGTACCCCAAAGAGGAGACCTACCTAAGAGCACGCCCACCAGAAAAACACTGTTTCCTCCTTAAATAGCTAATATAATTCTAAGAATATAGTTTGCTAAGTAAGAGGAAAGGGATTGAAATAAGGATCTATTAGGATGCTTTCACAGGTAACATCCCTCGCTCACACGTGCACACACACACAGACACACACACACACACACACACACCTCTTGGTGATTCTGCTTTTCTCAACATAGGAAAACTGCATTATTTAAACCTGCAACACTTGATGATGGGGTCAGATGTCAAAAAGCATGTGGACTTGGAGAAGAATACAGCCCTAAGATTGAAGGTTTGCCATGGAAAATCCAAACACAGATCAAGGAGTTTTTTTAAGTGAAACTTTTAACAGTCTATTGTTTGTAGTCCATTTTAGGAGACAATACACCCTATATACTGTGAAAAAGTCACTGATGTGAAGGAAGATTAATGATAAAATTCATTTCTTCCTCATCACCACCTATGCTAACAATCATCAATTGACGGTACTGGCATCCATGTTGTCATATGGACTTTTGTCATATTGACTTTGTCAATAGACAAACCCTTCCCCCGGTTCTGATAATGTTACTAAGTCCACTTTCTCCAAAGTCTAACATTACACACTGAGGCTGAAACATTTGTCTGTCTACTTTAGGTACTTTGTTGGTGTAAATTTTTTTTATTTTACATCTCTGAGTACAACTTTGGTTTGGGAAAAACATGGAGACTTTTATAGGTGGTGTGTAAGGGAAGGAGCTCATTAATAGACACAATTCATTTTAAAATTTATGAAAAACTATCCAAAAATTATGGCACAATAAGCTGACACATTGTTTTGTCTAAATAAACCCATGTGTTGGAGTGCTGATTCTAGGCGATCTTCCAAACCTACAGACCTTCTTTAGTGTTGCCCTTGTTACGTGCATGCGCATCAGCTGAGCCAGCATGCTATGCTGCTTTGACTCAAAAGAGCTGTCTATATCCAGGCATTAAGTCACTATACCGGACACGTACCACTGGAATGCTGTGACCTACATACGGTGTATGTGGTTTACATTTTCAGTAACTGGGAGGCAATTTAATTGTCTGACTCAATTACAGTAAGTGAGAGCCAGACTGCCAACTCTTCATTCACCTCCCTGAAAACGGACACCTCAAAGTCAAGCCAAATTCTTGAAGGAGAAGCTGGGTCGGCAAAGCTACTCCTGACACACGTGTGTTCCAGTCTGTATCTTGAGAAAGCCGTTAGTTTTCCTTGATCCTTTATTTCCAGCTCTCGCTCTCTGAAACTGGTCAAACTCTAAGAGCAACAGTACAATTGAGTTTGACTCTAGCAGAAAGGAGATCCTATTTTGGGCAACCGTTTCTTAGATTAAGGCCAAAAGAAATATTGCCCAGTAGGAGGAACCATAATAAACTTGGGTTTTGATTAATTTGGAAAGTGTACATTTTCCAAGCAGCTCTGATATGCTTGGAATTCTACATGAGTCCTAATCTCCACTAGAAAGAGGTAGTCTGGGCTCTTGGGACTAGACTACCTCATGTCCTCATGTGGCCAACTGCCTGAAGATTGGTTCATCGAGTGACTCCTTTTTGACCTGCCAACACTAGCTTCTGACAAGAAGGCCCATGGTATGCTTAGCCAGAGAAGTGCCACTTAGTGAGAAACAACCCAAGTGGCCACTGAGAAACAATTGGTCTAACTCTCAGATCCTAATGAAGCAAAGGAAATCTGTGCAGGTCTCTTTCTTTGTAATGTGCCAAGCAGTGGGCATTAGATTTGAAGTCTTCCCCTCTTAAAGGGTAACTGTTAAAAGATGATGAAGCTAATTCTCAGTGAGGGTTATGATCAAGCCTGACATGGACTATGAGAAGTCCCGAGAAAGACCGGTATAATTCTAGTAAGAAAAGTGAAACCAGAGTGAGAGGAGAACCATTTTATACATCAGCTCTGAAAGCAAATAATTCTGCACTATTTACAGTAACTGTGAAAATCTCCACAACCTGATAATAAGCGGGTGAGGTACTGATATTTCTTAGAAATACTAATAATTATGATGGAACTTTGCCCTTTCTCCCACAAACTGAGTTTATGACGTGAAAAGAAGGCCCAGAGTGGAGCAAAAGAGAGGGTCATGAGAGAACAGTCTAACCTGAGGCCGATGCTTTTCTTTTTGTTTATGTATTATCAACATCTTTAGGATCACATAGCTATGTTTGAAAGACCAGCAGGCCAAGAATGATCACAGCTTAGATTTTATGACATTATGCCTATTTCAAATATGATACAGAAAAGATGTAATAAAATGCAATAAACTTGTGAAACAAATATGCCATTACCTATCACCACCAATGTTTGACAGTTGCAATACCTTATGAATAAAGTATTAATCAATGCCAGTTGGCTCTTCAGAGTCTTCATTTGCCTTTCTATAGAGTACATTATTGAATAATGTCTCATAACTTAACAATTCATTACTGTTCATAATTTGGGGAGGAACATTATATGCCTTGAAAGATATTCTTAAAATAAATAGGTCCGCAGAGTTGTTGGGAGAGGGAAGGGAGTGGGGAATGTGGTTGAGAGTAATGACCCTGGTACCAACTGAACCTAGGTTTGCTTTCAACCTCTGTCATTTTGTGACCATTGGTTATATCTGTTTTTTTTTCCTACTTCTTTCCTACTCCTTCTTTTTCTATCTATAAAATGAGAGAAAGAAGATTAATGATATAATGCATGTAAAGCTGTTAGCATAGTTCATGGTGTATAGAAAACCATTAACAAAAATTATTGATTATTATCTTAAAGATAAGCAAATCAACACACACACACACACACACACACACACACACAAACTGTCTTTTATTCATCCATTGGTACTAGGATGTCCATGCACTCTTTAGCAGAAGGATTTGTAATATTTCTGTTCTTAGATACAATTTAGAAAATACTGAGCAGGGGAAGTAAGGAACTATCTATAGAACATGATTTCAGGGTTTCTGGAAGACCCCATCTTCACATACTGAGAACTGATGTTCCAAATATTATCCTCTTATTCCATCTCATTTAATGCATGGTGAAACTTAAGTTTAAACTTCCTTTCTTTTTCTTTTTTCTCTTTCTCCTCTTTTCTCTTTCCCTCATCCATTCTCTTCCTCTATTTGGGATGTCTTGGTGGGCTTCCCAAAGTCCCTACAGATGGTAGGAAGCTGGCATAAGCCACCTAGGGTACAGATTCACTGAGAAGTTCTGCAAAGTCAGCACTACCATCTGCCAATTATTCTTTAGTTTAATATTAAGATGAAAATGTTTTTGGAGGAATATATTTTAAGCTCTAGATGGTAACAATGCGTTTTTTGTTTTCATCATTATTTGTATTTTTCTGATTTTTTTTTTGGCAGTTAACATATATGACTTTCACAATCAGAACTAAAAAGCATATAAGGAAAGTAAAGAAAGAAATTGATAGCACAATTCAGCGAGTGTTAAGTCAGGGTGGGATTAATTCGTCCCCTTTCTGTTTCTTCTGTCATAATTTCTAAGGATCTTGGGTATGTGGAGAAAGAATGATTTAGGTATCTGGATTATGTATTTTTTATCTGCCTTTTTGCCTCAGAAGTTTCCTACTTACTTTTTCCTTCTTTGCTTATGACATTCTAGAATGTTACATGCTTTAACTTTTCTTCATCTTCTATGGAAGGCTTCAGCATGTCAGACCAATTTCTCATGTTCAGATGGAAGTATATTTCAGTAGAATGGTATATCAACTTGTACAATGAATAGAGTAAATACTAAAAATATCTTCTGAAAGTAAAATAAAATAAAATCTACAAATGCATCTTGAGAAATAAATTTAAAGTAGCAATTTCTCTGGTACATGAATACATTTTACTTCCATGAAAGGTTTCTAAATTCGCGTCTATTCATTTGAAGAAACTGACAGAACAGTTATGACATTTCCTAGTGAGAAAAAAAAGAAATCACATACATCAGATGTTCCATATGCCTGTGTCATGTCAAAGTCTTTAACATTTTATTGACTCTGTCTGCTCAGATGTCTCAGGGAACACATCAACTTATGACACGCAAGTTCAGTCCTTGAATCCATTTTCTTACTTTGAATTGGCTTTTTCTTTGTGAGGCAAGACCATTAGCTTCAATTAGCCTGATATTAAAGACAATGAGGTCATAAGTATGTGGGCCACCTATCACACAGGCTTAGAAAAAGCACCATAGCTTTTAAACTCACAACACTCTTTGAAGGCAGCACTTTCCTGACTTGTGAGTCACTGTGGGATTTTTAGGTAAAAAAGTTTTCACCATCACTTCTCCAGAGATGCTGGAAGCATAGAGTATCTCCCTGAACTCCTGGCCAGCTCCAGTAGAGTACTGGCTTCCTTCACCACATCCTGCCCAAAGATTCCTTCCTTGAGACTCGTGCTGCTTGAAGAAGACAAACCTGTTACCACAGTGCTTGCTGGAGTCCCTCTTCCCATGTGGAAAATTTATCTCCAAGCTATTTACAAAAAAAAAATGAAACAAACAAAATGAATGAATACCATTACTCATAAATCTGAGTAGCAGCTTTCATACTCAATTTCTAGAAATTTGGAAAAGAAATGAAATGGAATGGAAGAGATTTGCAGTAGGAAAACTTTGATGTGTGGCTCTTGAAGTAAGTAGGAAAGAGTCTGCCCTCTCTCTACAGAGACTTTCCAAATCCACAGAAGCACATGTTGAATATATTATGGGCCATATTCTCATTCTTTTCCTCTCTTTTGACATGTAAGATAATACTTCTCCTTCCTTCCTTTGATTCTCTGAATCTTTTAATGTACTAACGGTTCATTCTTTGATGCACATGTGCACAAAAGTGGCCCTCCTCATGCTTCTTTTCCAGAACAAGCCTCTTTAATCTCACCTTGTATATGACATGTGTCATTGTGTTGATCGTCCCCTGTAGCGTGTTAATAAATGAATCACCACACACACTTTTACAATCTATTTGGAGAACTTCAGAAAAGAACAATGACTTTTTAAAGATTTTAAAAAGTGTAAAATTAAAATAATGACAATTTTCATTGTTCAGATTTATATCTATGATTTGACATGATGAAATGCTGTGATGATTTATCTCATTTTACTAATTTATATGTTATAGCAATATTTAATTACTCTTTTCTCTATGTCAGTTTCTTATGATTCTTTTACAGGATTTATCATAACACTTTTGACATATCTCACTGAGTAAATTGAGATTATCTCCAAAGCAATAAGTAGGTCTTATTCTTCCTTGGGGTTAGAATATTTTGATTCTTAGCACAGGGTAAACATTTAAATGCACATTAGTTGAGTGAATTAAAAAAAAAAACAGACATGAATAAGTGGAGGGACAATCAGGTGCATATTACTTAATACTATAATCTTATCTATAGGACAGATGCAAGTAGATTTACTAAATTCTTCCTAGGAGAGCTTTTTAGGATTAGGCATGATATAAATAGAATGATGATAAAATAGTATACACAAGGTTTCTCAATGGTGGCCATGTGGATGTTTGGAGTGGGATAATTCTCTGCTGCGGAGGCTGCCCTATGAATTCTAAGATGTTTAAGCAGCATCCCTATACTCTACCCAGTAGATGTCAGCAGCAATGCCTCCCTCCCCAACTCAGACAAGAAGATCCCTCCAGACATTATCGTATGTTTCTGGGAGAGGGAGGAGCACAGCCGCCTTCAGTGGAGAACCATTGACAATTAGTGTCTGATTTCAGGATGGTATTACATATTTATACTGCATTTTTTTTCTTCACTAGAAAATGAATACATAATTGGAGTGGGAAATAGAGGGAATAGTAATACCATTTTCCTACTCAGATTGGAAGAGATGAGACACAATCTTTGTCTTCCAGAAAAATCATTTCAGAGATGTCATGTTTTTGGTAAACTACATATTTTCAAACCATACAGTGAAAATAAGCCTCTGGAGGCCCGTACCCTAGTGTTTCTAATGCATGGGCTCTCCCTGTAGTTTCCACATGTAAGGTACACATTCCTACATATGCTGGGAGAAACTTACTCTACCTTTTTGTCTGCTCTATGCTTGGTTTGTTTTTAGTACACAGTTGGCAATTTTCCTAATTATATACCCCCCTCTTCCAAATCCTGCAGAATTTGCTTCCACTTTGTTTCATTTTAGAAACTGAACAAAATATAACTAAGTTCTTGGATTTCTTGGTTTATCCATAGTTATACGATTGGCAGAGCCAGGAGTAATCTGATGTCTTGAGTTGCAATCTGAAATTGAGTCCCAATCCCAAGATACACAAAATTTTAATTAGTACTTTCAGAATGCTCTTAGGACAGAATGTATTCGTTTATACTCCTATAGTGGTACACATCAGCTTTCATCCCTTACCCCTCATATTCTCACCAGATTTTGTCTGTATCTTTAATTTTTGCCAGCATCATTACTGTAATGTATTATTCTGTGATCACTCTAAGATTGAGCATCTTTCCCTATATTTCTTGAATACTTATATTTGCATTTCTACTAATGATTGTAAGTCAAAAAATCTCTGCCAGTTTTAGGTTCCTGACAGAGTGTCACCAAGATGTTAATCTGTACATGAAGAAAACTTCTTAATTTTAATGACATGATATCTACTGATTCATTCAGGTCTCTATCTGGTGTTCAGCTTTGTGTACATTATAATTTGGAGGCTCAACTCTATTCTTTCTCTTAAAGTTTGCTGGTTTGTGGTGTTCTTTGTGTGATAAAGTTTCCATATATTCATAAATGCCATCTCTGAGCTCTATTCCATTCCATTGTCCTATTGATCTGTTCCTGTGCTGTAACCCACAAAGACTTTCTCTCTCTCTCATCCTTTTTTCTTTTCTTTTTTTTTCAGTTTTAAAAATTATTTATTATAGTCTTATGGCATATCTAGTGTACCAGTATATCAGTCAGAATTCTCCAAAGAAATGGATGTATATATATCCCCACTAATGAAAGAGAAATCAAGACATGTTTCAGTAAAAGAAGACTAATATAATTTATTACTCTAATAAAATGACTAACAGAAATTTGCTACATGTAAAGAAATAATAAGAGAAAGAATCTTGGAACATTAGGAGGGAAGGAAGAACAACCAAAAAAGTAAAAATATGAGTAAAGACAGTAGACTGTCCTTTCTTCTTGAGTTTTCTACATTATATTTTACAATTTGGAGCCAAAATTATAACACCTTCTGATGTGATTCTAACATATGTAGAGGAAGTATTTAAAAACAATTATATTATAAGCAGGGGAAGGTAAAAGGATATAATAGTAGTAAGGTTTCTACATTGCACTTCTACTGATAAAGTGTTAACAATTGATAAGTTATATATGAACAGTCTAATGATGTAATAATGGTATGTACTATTCTATTTCTATAATATTCTTGAAATAACAAAATTATAGAGATGGAGAACAAATTAGTGGTTGACAGGCATTAGGGAAATTGTGGGGAAGGAGTGGGTGACTATAATAGGTTATTAAGAGGGAGATTTTTGTGTTAATGGAATAACTGCATCTTGATCGCATTACTGGTTACACCACTAAATCTACACTCGATAAAATGGCACAGAATTACACATTCACTGTCCTAATGTTAACTTCTTGGTTTTGATGCTATACTAGTGTTATGTAAGATGTAACCATTTGGGGAAGCTTGGTGAACAGGTGCACAGGATCTCTCTCTACTACCTTTACAACTTCTGTGAATCTCTATTTGGTTCAATATAACAAAATTTAAACAAACACTTGCATCATCTGTTGGAAAAGTAATAAATTACCTTCTGGGAATAAGCTCAGACTGAAGAGATTAAGTTTTTTGTTTTTTTGTTTTTTTTTTCCCTTCTGGAGTTTAGGAAGTCTTAAGCTCAGAAAGATAGAGTCATTCCAGGAAACGGGATTCCCATGTGGAACTCAGTCTAATGTTTGAAGTTGCATTCAAAGAAATAATTTGCCTGTTTTTTGATAAACATGATGCTGAGTGGCAGGGTGAAAATCAAATAAAACATGGTACTCATCCCCTACAGACCTGGGAAAGATAGGCATGGAAGCAAAGTTGCCGCCTAAAGTGCTGTGGGTTATATACCAGCTATCTGTGTGGAATCTATTAAGCATTCAAGGCAATTGTATGACTCTCAGTGCCACTTAGGGATCCCAGAGAATGCTTCTTGAGGGAAGGAATCCTCCAGCTAAGGCTTGTACAGTACACCAGGTAGAAGGGGATGGGAAAGATGGCAAAGATGATTTTTCTTTGTAAATCCAGCTCCTAGAAACAATGTCCACTCTTCAAGAGGTACTCCATACATGTGTAAAAGTCTGAGCAATCAGACTGTATAAAAAAGAGGAAAATGGACTTGAAATATGAAAGGTAGAAAAAGAACAAATTTCCATTAGGAAGGTTCTGCAGCGATATGACAATTTATAGAATGGAAATAGCCAGAACCAGATGGAAATAGCCTAAACTTTAGATATTCCATGTTTTTCATTCACACACACATATATGAGGAATTCTTGAAGATGACTGTATGTTATGTATCCTTCTGGGGCCTTAATACCACCTGTTAGCATGGAAGCCTGGAATTACCACAATCCCTTTTTAGAAATACAATTAATTTGTGTATATATTTAGTAAGTGTGTTATTTTTTAATGCAAATCAAAGTTTATAAACCAAGCCCCTAAGGCATATCCAATGTTTAACTTTTGCCTTCTCACCTTAAAACAAAAAAGTTATTTGACCAATATTGTCAAATATTTAATATAAATATTATGCTCTAACATAAACACATGAAATTTGCTACACTTAAATTTTCCATTGTGTTTTATCATTTAAAATGTTTCCTACTCTTTCTCAACTTTTCAAGTGTCTTTCTTGTTATTATTCCCAATCCAATTACATTTTTTATTTTTTTCTTCATATTGGTTTTTATTTTATCTTCTGCTTCCAATTGTTTTACATTTGTTTAATATAGTTTATTATCAAGTTGGTTTCCATATAACACCTAATTACATTTTTTACAAGTTCCCCTCTAATTCTATGTAGATTCAACTTATTCCCTTTTTCATTCAGAGGCAAACCCAACACTAGTAGAGAAGAAGGAAAATAAATAATATCTATGCGGATTGACCCGGAAAGAAATCTACTCCTCTTCTATGATATAAACGTAAGTTAGAGACAAGTTAAAAAATTGAATTATTTAAAAAATGAAACAAAATTTCAGTATTAAAAACTATAAAGCAAAGTTTAACAAATTTTAGTAAGTTATTTGAATTTGTATATTCAAAAGTTTTATATCATATTTAGTGTATGTTCTTAAAAATTTAAACATTAAAAATAAAACTGAACAGAGCTGTTAAGCTGCCAGTTTGAAACTGTAATCAACATGAGACCTAGATCTTGAGTTCTTTTTTTTTTTAATGTTTGTTTATTTATTTTGTAGAGAGAGAGAGTGAAGGGGAGACAGAGAAAGAGAGAGAGAATCCCAAGCAGGCTCCACACTGTCAGAGCAGACAGTGATGGCTTCAATTTCACAAAGTGTGAGATCATGACTTGAGCCAAAATCAAGAGTCAGATGCTTAACCAGCTGAGCCACTCAGGCACCTCTAGATCTTGAATTCATTAGACAATAGCTGTGGAAATTTATACAAGGGCTTTTACAATTGAGTTGTTATTAAAAGAACAATTATATAACATATGATATATATCATATATAGATATAGCTCTCCAGTTATAAAATAAACAAGTCATGGAGATGAAATGTACAGCATAAGGAATATACCCAATAATATGTAATGATTTTACATGCTGACAGATAGTAAGTTCACTTACCGTAGTGAGCACTGTATAATACATAGAATTGTTGCCTCACTATGCTGTACACCTGAAATTAATATAACATTTTAAGTCAACTATACATCAATTAAAAAAGCATAATTATAGACCTCTACTATGTGTGAATTTAAGACTTGGAAGTGAACACATACTCACATCGTTTATAAAAACTATAACAGAAAATTACTAATGGAAAATTAGTTAAATATAGCCTTTGGATTTCCACAAGCTAAGTGGGTTAAATGATTATATAAACCTCTTGTTTCTCAATAAATAACATTGTCTCAGAAGACAATTTTTTCCTTCTCTAATAACAGAATGATATTTTAATGAGGAAAAAATCTTAGCTTTTTACTTTTTAAAGATTCAATGAAAAAATATTTTCTGCGGGTGTGGACAGAACATTCTAGAATATCATTCCTTTTTATATTTGCCATGATCCTTGGGACTTCCAGTCAGGCATCATATGGACACACAATGTTTTAAGCTGATTTATATTCTATTTCCTCAGAGTAGACCATGAAGTGTTTAATTTGGAACTTATCCAGTTATCAATAATCCATTTAGATGAAGAATTTGGATAACTTACATTACAAACTATGGATCATCTTTGCCTTATAATGATGTTGTTTCCTGATAAACTTATCACAAGTTGAAAATATGGTAACTCAAAAATGCATTTATTTTTTTTTCAACAGTACATTTAACATATATAACCTACCAAACATCACAGCTTAGCCTAGTCAGCCTTAAATGTGTTCAGAACATTTACCTAACATAAAGGTAAGTTGAGCAAAGTTACCTAACATAAAGTCTCCTTTATAATAAAGTATGGAGTATCTCATGTAGTTTATTGAAAACTGTACTGAAAGTACAAAGCAGAACAGCTGTCTGGGTTCAGAAGGATTATAAGAGTGTCGGTTGTTGGGCCGCAGGAATCGCAGGGCTGCCTGGGAACTGCTGCTCGCTGCCCCTGCCCAGCATCACAAGACAGGACCCCACTGCATATCACTACGACGGAAAATATCAAAATTCATAGTTTGCAGCACAGTTTCTCCTGAACGCGTATCGCTTTTGTACCATCATAAAGTTGAGAATTTTGAAGTTCAACTATTGTAAATTGGGGACTGTCTGTATAAAATAAGTGACTCCTGAAATTTTCACTTTTTTTAGAATTGCATGCAGGAAATAATGAGAAATACAAGAAAATACATTCAATGTTCATAACTAGAGATGTTAAAATGTGTGCATGCATGACAAACGTGATATGTGCATACACATATATACAAGGATAATTAATATACATGTGTATATCATAATTGGGTGTCTTCCTTATGTGTGCTAGTGAATAATCCCTCATGTCAGGAAATGTTCTCAAAATTTTATGTTTATTCTCTCATTTCATTTTCATAAGAACCTTATGAGACGTATAATCTTGTTATCACCATTTTGTAGAAAAGTCCAGTGAAGTTGAGAAAACTTCAGTGACTTGCCCAACTTTAGGGCTCGTACACTCAGATTCTAGGTACCCCTGCACAGACCCATTAAACCTAATGCTGGTCCTCTAAGCAAGAGGCATGGGAATATGTATTTCTTAAGTTTGCTTACTCACTTTTTAAAATATATGGTCTATATTTCTTAAAGGGGGTGTTTAAATTAATTCATTCTTGATCATTCTCCTTAAAAGTCCTTTTCCAGCAATTGTCCAAAATGGAAATGAAAAAGTGACATTTTCAGGAATAGAAATTAAGCAATCCGTATGGCCAGGTTTCCCCTGAAAACGACATGTTTTGGCTCAGTGCTGGACCATGCTTCAGAGCTAGACAGGCTCTAGCACATGTCCCAGAGCCACCTGATGATTGTTTTAGCAGGAGACACCAACATGTGAAAGGAGGTAAACTGGGCACTTGTGCGAATGAGTCCTGGCTCCATCTCTGTGAACAGTTGACAGAAGACAGACTTCATGTGTTCCAGTGTGGGAGAACTTCAGGACATGTTATGGTCTTCTGAGTCACATGCTTCCATATGAGCTGTTTCACAGAGTGATAGAACTGGAGAAAAGCAGAGAAAATGTCTCATTTAACTCCCACTTTTCGCAGCCAGGTCAAGTGAATAAAGTGAAGAGGTCAAAGATAATCAAAGGCAGAGTCAGGATGGGAACTGAAGTCTCCTGACTCCCATTCAGTCAGTCCAGCCCCTTTAACAGCAGCTGAGAAATATTCTTTTCATTCCAAGTGTGAAACTGTCTAATTCAAAGTGGATGGAGTTTAAAGGAGGTATTGTTGGTTCATGTACTCGAAGCAGCCACAAAAATAACATCAGGAATCAGCTTTTCTCTCCATATTCCACCCACCCTTCCCCCTATGTTGATTCCATTCTCAAGCTTCTGTTTGTAGAAAGATGGCCATAGCAGCTCTAGCAGCATCCTCTCAAGTTCAAGTTCAGAGGAAGTGAGAATTCTTTCTTCAACAGTTTGAAACTAAAATCTTGGAGTTGACTTTCTTGGCCAGAATTGGATGTATTCCTATTCCTGAAAAATCACTAATGCCGGATGATGGAATTCACCAGTTAAGTGATGAGGGGTCTAGGTCACATGCCCATCCCCAGAGCCCTTTTAAAGCCACATGACTGTGAGTGGGGCTGAGATATTTGGGATATTTTCAGCATGAGAAGATTAAATGAATAGAGAGTGCCAGAACAATGTAAGTTCATTATATGAATGTAAACAAACCTGTTATAAAGTATGGAAGTGGCTACTGACCTTAAAGAAGAGAATAAAAGTCTAAATCACTGAGAAGACATATGAAGATTTGAGACTCAAATATTCTTTAGGTTAGTTACACTTTATTAAGTTATGAATCAATTCAAACAAAGAGGGATAAGAAAATATTTTTAACAACAATGACTAAAAAGCCAAAAGTCCATTGGCACAAATTATTGTGAGGAAGAGCAAAAATGTTGTCTCACCTGTAGGCAGTGGAAATGCTGGTAACACAAAATCAATAATTTTTGTCTGTACTAATAGAGAAAAGGAATTCTTCTGCTGGACATCTGACAGATTTTATCTACTTTCCACATCCAATACTCTCAGATCAATAAAAGATATCATTGGCTGAAATAGGCAAAATAATAAAATCAATAACAGCTAAAGACAGTTTTTAATTTAGCCAGATCTTTTATGTCTGAAAGGCTTAAAACAAAAAGAGTCTACAGCAATCTAGAAGCCACCCATAACGTAACCTAGGAACATAGGCTAAAAATTCGAAGAAAATTCTCCATGTAGGTTTACTAACAGAAAACATAATAATCACATGAATATAATAATTCAAGAAGACATCATAAAACCACAGAATGAGATGATCCAGGATTACAGAGGAAAAACTTTGAAGACCAAGACATTGCTCAAATTAGAAATAACAAATAGGGCTTAATTGGAGTTTTTTAATAGAGGAAGACCAAGATAACCACAGTGAAGATGCAGAGAGAAAAAAAATAATATATATGAAGAAAAGATCCCTGACATGAAGGAAGAACTGCATCTACAGAGTGAAGAAAAATACCCTCTTCCAGGAAAAAATTAATATGGAGCCATCAACCTTTTAGCATATCCTGGATGGGTTATGTTACCTGCAAGATAATTCTGCATGCATCCAAGTAGAAAAACAATGTACTTATTAGAAAAAATGGGAGCAAAAGAGGCTAGCTTCAGACTTCATCCTAGCCACATTTAATGACAGAACCCAGAGGAGTGATATCCAAAAGTGTGCAGAAGTGCCTCCCAACAATACCTGCTGTTGTCATGCTATTATTCAAGTATGAAAACAAAAGACAGACACCTTCAAATGTAAAAGGACTCAGGGACCACAGCACTTTTGAGTCCTTCTTGGGGAAAAATGTACCATTCAATTAAATCAAACCAATGAAGTCATGAATGAAGAAGCCTCAGTGATAGACATTAAGTATCATGAGACCATAGAGAAATGTCTCCAACGTGCCAAGAGAAAGCAGTGTGAACAAATTCTGTACTTGCATGTATTATTCTGTTATGAAAGCAAATGAAGGCAATAGACATTCTCAAGCTTGTAAGTACTCAGGGAAAGTAAAAGTTCAGAAGCCTTCTTCAGACAAATGATGGTGAAATTCACTCAATCAAAAGACCATTTAAATTGAGGTCAGAAGTAGAAACCCACAGAAAGGCTAAATACAATGGAAAAACATCAGTATACAATAGAATGGACACATTACTGTGTCCTTTCTCATCTTAAAAAATATCTAAGTAACAGAATTTAGGCTTAGGGGGTATAGTACGGATCAGAGTGGAAGTACACTAATTACCTCATTTTTTTTCTTAAATTTTTTAATGTTTTTATTTATTTCTAGGAGAGAGAGAGAGAGACAGCGTGAGCAGGGGAAGGCCAGAGAGAGAGGGAGTCACAGACTGAAACAGGCTCCGGGCTTTGAGCTGGCAGTCAGCACAGAGCCCGACGCGGGGCTCAAACTCACGAACCGCGAGATCATGACCCAAGCGAAAGTCGGATGCCCAACCGACTAAGCCACCCAGGCGCCCCATTAATTACCTCATTTTGATGGCTGGGGAGCCTATTGGTACTATCTAAAGTAAAACATGTAATTAAAAATATAACTAATTTTTGCATTTTTCATAATTTCTTTAAATTAGAAGGGCTTTTACAAATTAAATATCTCTTATGCAGAAATATTTATCTTAATCAGAAAATTAAATGTGACCATTTCAATTTTTAAAATAGCATGCAGAGTGTGATAACTTTTTATAAATGTATTTATTCTGTCTATAGATATGCATACATAAATATTTCTGGAGTTATGTTAATCTAGTGCTTTTTTGTGTTAATCTAATATTAATAATATCTCTTTCTAGGTGGTATGATTTTACATTTTTGTCTTTTTTCCTTTTTAAATTCATTAAATTAATTATTAAATTCATTACATTCATTATTCATTAAAATAATATCAATTCATTATTAAATTGATAATAATTCATTAATTATTATTCATAATTATTATAAAAATAATATTATTTTAAAAGAATATTTCTAAGGAAATGAGGGAAGGGAAAGACCTGAGGGAGGTGAGTGAAAGTGATGAAGTGTTGGGGTGATTGGAAGGAGTGGTCCGGAGTCAATGGCCAAGAAAGAATTCTTGAAGACATCTTTGATTCAAAAAGGGTGGTTTTATTAAAGCACGGGGACAGGACCCTTGGGCAGGAAGAGCTACACTGGGGTCATGATATACCCTCATGATACTCATTATATACCCTCAGGTTGGGAGGGGGTCAGGGATAGAGTAAGTCTCTAAGGAATTTTGGAAGAAAGGTTTCCAGGACCTTGAAGGGCTAGCTGTGCTAGGGAAACACCATTTATTACTGTTTTTTTTTTTTAATGTTTTTATTTATTTCTAGGAGAGAGAGAGAGACAGCGTGAGCAGGGGAGGGTCAGAGAGAGAGGGAGTCACAGACTGAAACAGGCTCCAGGCTCTGAGCTGGCAGTCAGCACAGAGCCCGACGCGGGGCTCGAACCCACGAACCGCGAGATCATGACCTAAGCGAAAGTCGGACGCTTAACCGACTAAGCCACCCAGGCGCCCCTATTACTGTTTAATAAAGCCTCAGTTCACAAGACTCTTCCAATGTATATGGAGGGGGCGGGGCATAAACTTGGAGTAAGAGTGCCAGCATATATCCTGGGGCAGTTGAGATAAAGGGAGTAGACTTACAGGATCCTCGAAGTTGGGATAATGTTAAACCAAGATTCCTTTTGCCCCCAGCAAAGTGTCATCACTGAGGCAGCTGAGCTCCTAGAGGGAGGTAACTGTTTTTTTCAGGGACTTGTCAACGGACTATAGGCAGTAAGGGAATTTAATTTTTCATTTGCCTTAGTTTCCCACATTACCATGGCAAGCACTTAAACCCCTTTCCTTTGCTCTTGCTTGGGTAGCCAGGAGTGTCTGAGGAATATCATACATATTCCACCTGGGGGGGGCGGGGGGGCGCCGGTACCAGCCTATATTTTGCCCTCAGCTTGCCCCATGCTCCCTCATCAACAGTATCAAACTGATGGCCTCAGGTCTGAAAGTGTCATTTCAGGTTAATCATTTCATTTGCTTAAGATTTCATTTCTCAGACTACAAAGCCACCAGGTCACAGGCCCAAATGCTGCCACACCCTCAAGACCTCAGGAAGGGGGAAGTGAGTCACTGAGGAAGCAGGTCAGGGTGGTCTTCAACACTGAAGAGGCAGGAGAAAATGAAAGTAACTGGAGCGAGAGTGTAACCTTTGCTCTTTAAGCATCCTGTCCAAATTAGCAAGGGAGGGAAGGGATAGAAATAACATGGTCTATGCACACATTTGCCTTTCTTAGCCCACCATATATCTACACATGATATAGTTTCCAGGTCTTTGTTTTGGATTTTACTTAAGAAAAGGCAGCTTTCTGGATTCTGTTTGGGGGAGGGAGGGCTTCCCCCTTTTTAAAGGTTCATTGTAGTCTCACTGGCATTTAAAAGAGTTTAAGGAAAGTGTGTGAGAGCCAAATTCCTAAGTTTCCGATCAGGACACACTGCTGCTTTTACACATATTGCTTTTAGTACGAGAAACAAATAAAGTTAATAAACACAGCTGTGAGGCCTCGTTCCTTCTATCTTCTTTGAATGCCTTCCTGTCCATCCCATCCTCTGCATATCTCATGGATATCTAACTTTTGTACTTTCTTGAGATTTTATTTTTGTCATAACATTTTGTCAATCTAGTACATCTAGGAATAAGCTGATTCATATAGTGATGTTCCATGTAACTGAAGATTTCTGCTTTAAGTACCTAAACATTCAAAATTTATGTGTTTTTCATACCCAAAACTTCCTGTTACCCACCTCATTTCTGACCTAAGTTTCAGTACTAGCCACAGTTAATACCAGCTGAGGAAAAAAACAAAACAAACAAAACAAAACTTCAGAGTAGAGTCATTCGCTATTCACCTCCATACTCCCATTCTAAGGAAAATAAACGAAGTTCAGGTTTTCTCTCTGGCACCCCGAGAAATGTGCACAAGGGCTTTAATACCAGCTCTGTGCTGTTCGTCACATGTATCTGATGGTGTGTCTTTAACAGTTTAGCATTGTTAATATTTTATTTGATACTTTGCACCTGAAGAAAATTAATTCATTCTTTTAGCAAACATCTACTGGGTGCTTACAAATATGAGGTACTACATAGTGAATGATATTCTCTTAAGCTTATGGTCTTATCAGAAATACAAACATCAATGGGCCATGAGCATCTTTCATGATTTCCCAGGCAACTGAGAAATCACTGACTTTCTCAGCTTGTGCTGCCATATTCATAGTCCCAGAAGTTTCCCTTCAATAACATTAAGTTCAGTGCCAGCTGGATGTGATTTTTTAAGAAAATGTATTTTGAATGTTTCTATTTAGAAATGTGTGGGGACCATGAATAAGTTTTACATTAGGCATTATTTATATTCTTCTTTGACAAAACAAAATTAACTTTTAAAAATAATAAATGCTGCAGTTTACCAGATGGCCTTTTAGAGCCCTTGTTACCATTTGTGTTCAATGCCATTCAGTTTATTTTTAAGTGGATTTTCCATTGAAAGCTTAAGCTGAGGTCTAATGAAATTAATGCATGATGTCAGGGTCAGATGGCATGAATTATTCATTGGGTTCTCACACTTGCCTTTATGGTTAAGTCATCATAATATATCACAGTTACCATGAGAAGCACTAACTTTCTAAAACCAAAAATTACTCTCTTTTTAAAGTGCTTTTTATATTTCATACAAATATGTGTGGTCTAAGACCCATTCTGAGGGACTAAGGATTATAACTTAAGAGATTTTTGTTTCATAACTTAAAATAAAACATTATCTTTAATGAACTCAGACTTGGGCACATATAGTTTCCTAAAAAGTAAAATACTTTTAAAGTCATTATTGTCTTAAATTCCAGATTTGAATTAAATATATGTATTTAAGTACATTAGTCTATGATTAATATTGAATTTTATATCCCCTAAGATTATGCAAGAACACAAAGTGAAGAAAAATATTCAACTTGATCTATAAGACAAATACTACTATTGATTTTTAGGTATTTCTCTTCCTTTTTAAACTTAATCATTAAAATTTTTAATGTTTATTTGTTTTTGAGAGAATGTGAGTGGGGGAAGGGCATAGAGAGAAGGAGGCTCCAGGCTCTGAGCTGTCAACACAGAGCCCAACACGGGGTTCAAACTTACGAACTGCCAGATCATGACCTGAGCCAAAGTAGGACGCTAACCGACTGAGCCACCCAGGCACCCCTTTCTTTTCTTTTCTTTCTTTTGTTTTATTTTGTGTTCGTTTGTTTTCTTTGTTTTTTTTTTTGTTTTCTTTTAGTTTTTTTGTTTTGTTTTCGTTTCCTTTCCCTTCCCTTCCTTTCTTTTCTTTTCCTTTCTTTTCTTTTCATCCTCCCTTCTTTTCTTTTCTTTCTCACTTCTTTTCTTTTCTTCCTCCCTTTAAAAGTGTCAAAACCGGGGCGCCTGGTGGCTTAGTCGGTTAAGTGTCCGACTTTCGCTTAGGTCATGATCTCGCAGTTCGTGGGTTCGAGCCCCCCGTCGGCTCTGTGCTGACTGCCAGCTCAGAGCCTGGAGTCTATTTCAGTCTGTGACTCCCTCTCTCTCTGACCCTCCCCTGCTCACACTGTCTCTCTCTCTCTCTCTCTCTCCTAGAAATAAATAAAACATTAAAAATAAATAAATAAACAAATGTGTCAAAACTACTCTTATTCAGACCTTACAGAGAGGGCAAGAGACAGATTATGCCCATTGGCTGGATTTAGCCTGTGGGTCATAGGCCATGCTTTCCTGACTCTTGATCAAGGAGGCTTGTTATGCAGGTGATTGTACCTGGAGACCCCTGAATCAGAGTCTGTGGAAGAGGAACCCAGGAATCTACATTTTCTCCAAGGATTTCAATTACTTAGCCATTAATACATTTGAGAATTAGGGGATTGAAGTAGGGAAAATAAGTTGAGTAAGAGTCCTAGGAAGGAAAATAACAAAATTCTACTAAGCAGTAAGTCCTTTTCTTGGTAAAATGTTAAAAAAACAGCTTTATTTCTGTAAAAATTACTACACTATTTTACCTTCAGTATCCATATCCAGTGAGGAACAGTATTTTGTCTACTTTTCTTAGATGCTAAGGGTGGAATTTGTCTATTCTGGTCTAGAACAGAAGTGGCTAAAAAAAAAAAACCCTTTAAATGTAAGTGAACAGAAGCCCTATGTTTTGGTCTGCATCCATATTCAGACTCTATGGTAGACACCAGTACTGCGTACAAAGTTAAATTCTTTGTTTATTAGAAACCTGACTTGGAATTAGGTCACTGAGAAGGAAAAGGAAGGAACAGACTTTAACAGGACTTTCTTCAAAAGACCGTCACATTCTGTTTTAGTCGATTGGAATAGTAGCATCAGTGAAATGGGAAGCACATCTGTGACTATTCTCACTTTCATCACAGACTTGAAAACATTGTTTCTTCTATAAATTTTGGTGTTAAATTCAGTTATCATTGACTACCTGCTGGGAGCAAAGTAAAACATAGAACGAAAAATAACAAAAAGTAACAACCATAATCTGTTTTCAGTCATTCAGTTGTTTTCTGTTACATCGGTTTACTGTTATATTCAAGCCTGGACTATGTTTTCTCATGATCTGACTTCACACATGTCTCATCCAAAGCTTTCTGATTAATATCATATATCATTTTATTATCCAGTTTTATGCTTTTATTAGTAGTATTCATATGCTTTATTACTTATTTATAATAGGTTATTATACATGCTAATTATGCTCCAGGCACGGCACTGAGCAATGCCTGTACATGACCTGCTTTAATCCTCTGTCCCTGTTTACTGCCATGCTCATTTTGTGGATGAAGAAGCCAAAGCTGAGAGAGGAGTAGGCAGTCAACCTACACCACACACCTGGAAAGCAATGGAGCTGGGAGGGCCATTGGGGGGCCGCAAATATGACTGTAGGAGAAGAAAAGGAGCGAAAAAAAGGATCTGGGAAAATGCAAACGAGGAAAAAGGATAAACAAGGTAGGGAAGGAGTAGTAGAGAACAAAAGTTAACCTGGGTTTCTGTCACTTGGTACCATTTCTCAAGACAGTGATAAGCAATGGAGAACAGCACTTTTCACCAGTATCTTCCTTGTCAAGGGGGTTTAACTTCTCTGTGAGAAGTAAGTGTTATGGTGCTGCCTAGTATCAGGTACATCTTGCCATTTTCCCTTACGTTGTATATTTTCAAGAAAAAGACTGTCCAAACCAAAAAGGAAATCATGCTTGCTCAGATCACATCTACTAAGCTTCTATCCATTTATGAAATTCCTAGAAAATTGCCCACTGAAGGTTGGATAGATAATAACCAATCCAGGGAAAAGTTTATACTTGTTTGTGAAAGACCTAGATTGAACATTCTTTATTCCACGGAAAGTTTTCTCAAAAAACAAGTCACTTCGTAATAGATTCCAAAATATGAGGTCATGACATGCTAACAGGCCAGAATACAATGTGGGAAGCTGGTTAAAATATGGAGAGTCACGTACATACACATGGCTTTGCATGCACATGCACACATACACAAACACACCCAACTTTCTCTCCAGCAATTGTTTTAAGTGTTTATTGTTACCATATAAACACATAGAAGCATATTTCTTTAGTTATGTCAATTGTTTAAAAGCTATTATTTTATATTCAATGCCAACTTTTTTAAAACCATAAGGTACTTATTATAAGATATGAATTATCTTAAAAAATTTAAATTCTACACCTCTGAAATTTGTTTACTTCAATTAAGAAGGGCTTTCATATGATAAAGTGGTGATGACCATGAACTACAATGATCAAGTTAAGGCATTCTGGCATGGAATAACCTCAAAAGCAAAGGTACATATGGACACATCAGACATCCTTAAAAGCCATACACATTGAACTTTTTCCTCAGACTCTTTCTGCGTCCGTTTGCAAAACATAATGTAATATCATGACGGTTTTCTTTCATGTGCTTCTGATGGTTCCTGGGTACCCAAGCTTGGTCTGATCAAAATGCTATGTAACAACCAAGGATCAGAGAGTGATCTCAATCATGATGTGGCCATGCTATCAATAGATGGAAATAGAATTAATGACCATGCTTTTACTTTGTGGGGAAAGGGGGGTTACTAAGTAAAAAGGAAAATTAGAAAATTGAAAAATAATTTCACAGTAACAATTCTTTGATTTCCACAACAATTTTTATTATTATTTCTCTTATTTTTCCTAGAACTGTAAATTGTTTAAATTATTTAAAGCCTTTGTCAACAAATAAAAATCAATTGATGATTATAATTCTTAAGGATTTTAGAACATGAAGACTTGTATTTCTGATCATGTGTTTCTGATAGTGTAAAGACTATAAATCCTGAAACTTTTATCCCTACAGAATCTTAAAAATGTTAAAATATCTTTTCTAAACGGATAGCCCAGCTCCCAAGAAATTAAAGAGAATCTTCAGAAGGCAAAAGGAAGCGGCAATGCCAATCCACCGTGTTTAAAAAAATGTACAAAGCCAGAAGCTTGCCCTAGGGACTCGTGCCGATTCCCAGTGGAGCTGCAAGCCTTATTGGAGCTCGCAAGCAACAAGGGACAGGGACTTAAGAGTGGGGAGTTCAATTAGAGACCTTCGGCATAAAACCAGAGTCCACACAGGGCTGCTATCTTGGGAAAAGGAGAAAACTAGAGGGAAAATTATCCTACAGTGAGATTGACAGGGAAGATTGACAATGCTTGACACTCCCAGGTAAGTGCTGGAGTTGGGGAATGTATGAAATAAAAAGCTCTAGCCAGAAGCCAGCCTTCGTGTAGGACCTGGGTTAAAATTAAACTTCAGGGTACCAAAAAACTTTCACAACCTTTAGCTGATGAATTAGTTTATGTTCCTCTAGGTATCTAACAAAAGAAAAGTAAATGTTCTCTCTCAAAAGAAGCAAGCATCTTCAACTCAGATGCCACTGGTTTCTTACAGAAAAACTTCCAGTAAAAACATGTACAAAATGACACAAGATACCAAGGTTAAGAGTAAGCAGAAACACTAAAGAGAAGAATAAGGATTTCAGACTTAAAATGTTGGAATTATTCCTTAAATGTAAAGTTAGTATGCTTGGTATGCTAGTGAAAATAGTGGAGGGGACTAAAACATGACTAAGGAATAACAGCTTATCATAAATGGCTATACATTGCTTAAAAAAAAACAAACCCATACGGATCTCATATAAATGAAAAATATAACAGCTAAAATGTAAAAGAACTTACTGGAAGAGATAAACTGTAGATTGCAAACTAGTCAAGGTATGTAATACATTGAAGGACAATTCTGAAAAACGTATTCAGAGTCCATCAAGAAGAAAAAGAAAACTTTGAAAGAAATTATAAGCACAGAGTAAAAAACTCTAACATTGATTGTAATCAAAATGACTAAAGGAGAGTATACAGAGCATTATGGGAAGATTTACAAATGTAATGGCAGAGAATTTTCCAAAATTAATAAAAGGCATATCTTTCCCAATTTAAAAGTACAATGTCTTAAACAATATAAATAAAAGAAATGGACACAATCATCACTTTATGGTGAAATTGCAGAATCAAAGACAAATCGATGTTAAAACCATCAGGAGAGTAAAGACAAATTAACTACAAAGTAATGATAGCCAAATTCTCAAAATTAAAAAAAAATGGCAGCCAGAAGAGAATAAAATTACATGTTTTTTACAGATAATTGCATACCTAACAAATGAGAATGAAAAGGACACTTTTCAGACAATCCAAAAGGAGAGTTTACCACCAAAATATCTCTCCTAAAATAAATTTTAAAATATATCCTGCAAGAAGAAAAATGATTCAAATGAGAGTTCAGAAATCCAAGAAGAAGTAAATGAGGAATGAAAAAAACTAAACATGTAGATTATTCTAAATAAGCATTGACTGTATAAGATAACAATAACAGTGTCTAATTAGATGGTTACATTTGGAATTAAAATACTGTTCAACAATTAGCATGCCAGTTGGCATTGGAGGGTTGGGTATCATGAGGAGTTAAAGATATAAGGTCTTATTTATCAGGAGAGGAGTGAAAAGATCAAGTATAGACTTAAGCAAGCTAAATTTTCAAATCAATCACTAAAATAAAAAAATAATTTAAAAATAATTTCTAAAAATTCTGAACTAACAGAGCAGCAGAGGGAACATGATAGCATAATAAAGAAAAATTCTGATTGGAAAAGAAGGGATGCAAAGAGGAAAAAAGTAACCCAGAAGGAATGTGGTAAAAAGAAAAAAAAAGAGAAAGAATGGTATAATGGAAATAAATTCTAATATATTGATGGCCATAATAATCCTGAATGGATAAAATTCATCATGTAAAAGATAACACTAATCATATTATATTTAAAAAATGCAGTCAGATACTTTTAGGAAGAAACAAAAGAAACATCAAAAAAATAGAAAAAAAATAACCAGTAGAATACCAACTCTAAAGTTAACTGCCCTAAATGATAATTATCAAAGATTTTTAGGCAGAATGCATTATTACAGATAAGAGAGGCCTCAATAATGATAAGAGATTCATTCACCCATAACATACAACAATTATAAAGGTTTCATCTAATAATACAGGTTTCAGAGAAGGTTCATGAACCATATTTTGTTAATATAACACTAAAAAATATATGTTATGATTAATAATTGTGTTCAAAGACACAAAAAAGTTAAGACAAATTGCCAACTGGAAGGAGATATTCATGCATTGTATAACCAACAAAATATCAAGTCCTAAACCATATTAAAAATTCACAAAAAATATGAAAAAGAAACAATCAAAATGGGAACATAGCTAAAAGTAATGGAAGTCCATTTCCCTGAAGAGGAAATGCAGAAAAACCATAAGCATTTTAACACATATTCAGCCTCGTTAGTAATAAGAGAAATGCAAACTAAAGACATGACACACAATTTTTCACTCTCTGACAAAAATTTTAGTCTGACAATGACGTATTGAGAAAGTTTAGAGCAGCAGATTTTTCATAAACTGCTAGTGGAAGTGCAAACGCTTTAGAAAACAAACCAGCATTTGCTGAATTCTGGAGATATAGCCTGTAATCCAGCAATTCTTAGATATATACCCCAGGAATATACCAGGAGACATGTACACTTTCAAAGCTGATGGATAACACTGTGGTAGAAAAGCAATCACAAAGACAGATCTGGCAAAATTACTCGATTCAGACTTATAAAGAATTGTTCAAAGACCCTTAAAAGGGATAGAGTGGGGAAAAGGTGATCCTTCAGTTTTTAAATTTCCCTTCACTCAAGAAAAAATTTTTTTTCCTTTCACTCACTCAGAGTTTATGTTGATGATTCCATGCCCTCAGAAAGGCCATGTTCTATAGAGAAAAACAGACATTTTAACATATAATTACAAAATTACATAAATGTACTGAAGCAAAAGATCATGATGATTTGAAGACTAAAAGAGAGAGGCATGATTTAGACTGGGGAGTTCTTTGAGGAAGGACTCAGGAAATGACAACAAAGCTGTAACTTGAAAGACAAGCAGAGTGTAGCTGAGCTAAAAGTGAAAAGAGGAAGCCGTGGAGATAGAAAGAGACACGTGCAAATATTTGGGAATAGGAGAAATTCTGACACATGTAGAAACCAAGTGCTAGAGTAAAGTGGGAGTGCCTTTCCTGACTTTGTAGGTAAGACATGAGATTAGAGAGAAAGTGGGGATGTTGATCCTAAAGAATTGTGTAGGCTAGATAAGAATTTTGAATTTTATTGTAAAGGGACTGAGAATTAAATGCTTTTCAGCAGTGGAATAATGTGACCTTATAAGACAGATTTGGAGCTGGGACTGCAGCATGGAGCATATGAAGTTTGGCAGACTGTCAGGCAGCGATGTCAAGGAGGCACCTGGGGCTACGTATCTGAACTTAGAATACAAGGTCTAAGCTGGAGCTGTAGGTTTGGAAATTCTCAGCACATGTGAGACTTGTGAAAGCACATGGTCTCTCAGAGAAAGAAAAGTGAGCTTACGATTGAGCTGTAGTAAGTCACTCACTGTTAGAGAAGGTTCAGAAAGGACAGAGCTAACAGAAGAGTCTGAAGTATGCCAAAGAAACTGCAGGAAGACAGGGACGGGGTGTGTGTGCGCATATATTAACAGCTAACAGAACACACACATTTGTAAGTAAGTTTGTCTCTCAGTCTTTTTGGTCCATTTGCCAACTTTCTAAATTTCAATCAATAAGTTGGAGCACAGATGAAGGTATTAGAATATTTTCCCCTTCGTTTTGTCCAAAATATGTCTTTCATTTGATACAGAGCAGTGAAAATTCCCTGTTAAGTGGGAAAAAAAAAGTCTATACAATGGAGGAGATATCTGGGGAAAATTCACTCTCATTTGTAGCAATGACTGCTTCTTTCCTCCCAGAACCATTTTCTTCCTCTTCCTTAATAATGGAACCTCCAAAAGTTTAGTTGAATACATGAACCAAGAAGATTACGTTTCCAAGCTTCCCTTGAGTCTAAATTGACCTATCCTCCTTTGTATATAAATATAGCCATCTGGCTAATATTTGATCAAGGGAGTAGAGGAAATGTGTGAAATATCCAAAATATTTCTTTTGGTGGATGGGATTGGTGCTTTATTTTACATTTCCTCTGGCAAGAGGGCACAATGGTAGAATCAAGAGCCATCTTGTGTCATAAGATGGAAATCTAATTTTCAATGAGATAACAACAAGAAGGAGAAATAATTTTTAACACCAGTACATCATCAACAAACAGATCTTAACTAAGGATAAAGAAATTCCTGTATACTTTAAGACATGGTAATTTTGTTTCTCTTTGTAACACACCCTAATCTCTAGTCATTGCTCCTGTAGTTCTAGCCAATGAAATGTTCTTCCCTATCTTCATTACCTTAAAGAACTGCTACTTACCTCAAATGCTCCCCGTCCCCCTCAAAGGTCCATCTCAAAAACTTCCGATAAGCTCATCCAGTTTCCAGCACTATTAAAATGACTTCTAATTTGTTTAGGTTCCCATATAGCTGTATAAAGCTTTGCCATTAACCAGTTTATTGTTGTTAGTAGCCCATTATACCCTTTAAAAATATCCCTCAAAGGTTAGGGAGCTTTGTGGAATTTATCACCACATCCTCAATACCTAGTATGTGGATTAAATTAATGTACTGAATGAACAAATGAATACTTCTGACCTTCCCCATTCAAACTCTCCTCCCTCAAACACATTCCCACTTCCTCTTTCTGGAAAGAGAAATTGTTAATCCAATTGCTCAGAATATGAAACACTTGGGACATATTTGGTAGTTTATTGTACCCAACATTCTCTTTTTCAACTCTTCTTTCACTACCAAATGTATCAACCCCTGTCTCATTTCTGTTTCTGCCTGGACAGGGCTTCTTTTTGTTGGGTTAAGACTGTCCTTTTTGATTTCTGATCCAGTTTTTAGACCATAAGGCTGTTTCAGTAAATAGACTTGTATCTTCTGCACAATCATAGTAATATTTCTCCTTCCATAGGCATATGTGAGCGTGTGGGTTCCAATTCTCAGGTTCAAGATATTCAAGAAGAAGCCTCAATCTGGCATAACATCTCAGCTATCCACAAAAAAATTCAGTCTTTGCTATAGCTTTGCTTTGTCATATTAAGCACTTTCCAAGGGAGAGATAAAAGTGTTATGTTGTTCATACAGGACTTTTATTCTCTGCCATCTTCTAAAAATGATGGGATGTTCATGATGGTAGCATTTGGGTACTCCAACTTTATCCCAACCTTAACTGATGCTTCCTTATGTACCTCTCCACACCCAAAATAGTACTTTAATATTTTGTGTAGTATGTGCCCGTTCTTACAAAAATGTTTTCTTATTTGTAAGAATTTATTTAATAATTCATAGGTATACGAAAGCTGAAACAGTTGGTTTTAGAGTACAGCTAGGTAGTAGGTATGAGGACTGACCTTGCAGTGTAATCTGGGTAATGAAGGTAAAGGACAGCAACGAGGTAAAGAACAGTGAATGCTGAAAGAATGGAAGGATTATAGGTCCCAGTAGGGCTGCTGGTTTGTTGGAATTGGCGTTCTGGAGGGAATCAATTCAAAAGATTAAAAGTATTGCTTAGTGGGGCACCTGGGTGGCTTAGTCGGATAAGCGTCCAACTTTTGCTTAGGTCATGATCTCGCGGTTCGTGGGTTTGAGCCCTGCGTCGGGCTCTGTACTGACTGCCAGCTCGGAGCCTGGAGCCTGTTTCAGTCTGTGACTCTCTCTCTCTGACCCTCCCCTGCTCACGCTGCTCTCTCTCTCTCTCTCTCTCTCTCTCCTAGAAATAAATAAAAAAAACATTTAAAAATTTTTAAAAAAATAAATAAATAAAAAATAAAAGTATTGGTTAGTAATTGAAATGCAAGGTTAAAATATGCAGGGGTTCAGTTATCAATTATGGCAAGGTCTACAGAATTACCATGGGAATGAGTAACTAAGGAAGTGTAGAAAGCAAGAATGTTGGGTGTGCCTGGGTGGCTCAGTCGGTTAAGCATCAGACTCTTGATTTTGGCTCAGGCCATGATCTCACAGTTCGTGGGTTTGAGCCCTGAGTTGGGCTCTGAGTTGACATTCTGGAGCTTGCTTGAAATTTTCTTTCTCTCCTTCTCTTTCTCTCTGCCCCTCCCCTAATTGTGCTTTCTCTCTCTCTCAGTAAATAAATTAAAGCAAAACAAAACAGAAAAACAAAACAAAACAAGAGTATTGGAAGAGAGGAAAGGTTCTAGAATCATCTACTTACATACTAAGAACAAGAGTAGTATCAGAAAGAAAGAGTAAGGAACTAAGGTCATGAAGAAATGAGAGGCAATTACCTGAGAGTGAACGACAGTAGCAAGGTATTAATCTGATGACAAGATTCAAATAGAGGAGGTTTTAGAGAAGGTGAGGGATAACAGGATGGACAAAAAGATACTCAGCCAATATTGAAGACTGGTAATACAAGAGCTATAAGAGGAAAACCGAGACAAGCAAACAATAACAAGCAGTAATTTGAGAGATATAGAGATCACAAGGTCCTCTGGAGAGAACCAAGGCAAGAAGATGGGTAGTAAATTCAGAGAAAAGATTGAGCCAATTAAGGATTCTTGCTTCAGATGGATCAAGAAATCCAAAGGACACAAAGAATGACAATAGGGCAAAGAGCAGAATCAAGTCTGACTTAGTGGACTCAGGGTAGAGAGTGGAGGTCAGGCTCTGAGTGGTGAGAGGTAGGGAGGAGTGGGTTTCTGTGCTCCTCTCCTTACCCCCGCCTTCTAAATGTCTTGGTCCCAGTGTACAGTTCATCCTTTTTACTTCTGATGGGAGACAAGTGAACTGACCGGAAGTGTATGCTCGATTATGACCACTACTGACAGTGGTGTAACTTCTGGAGAAGTTGCAATCCAGCCCCCTTCTCCCATAATGATACAGCATCCATAGACAACAGGATCACTCTTTATCCTTTGGTAGTAATGTGATCCTGGGAAAGCTATTTAACTTCTGAGCCCCTGTTTCACTTTAAAATGTCAGTAATAGGGGCCCCTGGGTGGCTTAGTCGGTTAAGCGTCCGACTTTCGCTTAGGTCATGATCTCGCGGTTCGTGGGTTCGAGCCCCGCGTCGGGCTCTGTGCTGACTGCCAGCTCAGAGCCTGGAGCCTGTTTCCGTCTGTGACTCCCTCTCTCACTGACCCTCCCCTGCTCACGCTGTCTCTCTCTCTCTCTCCTAGAAATAAATAAAGCATTAAAAAATTTAAAAAAATAAATAAATAAAATGTCAGTAATAAATGTGATAACTAAATTAAGTAAGATAAAAATTGCTTGTTTTAGAGCATGACCCTTAGTGGATGCTTGGTATATGTTACCCGTTAATGTTTATTTCCCCAAAGCTTAAGTTAACCATTTAGGAAGGAAGATAAAAGCCTAGTGTTTTGTTCTGTGGTTAGAATTAATCCCTCTCCCATTCAGAAACTCACCCTCTGACTTCCAGAAGTTAGGTAACCTTTACCAAACAAGTCTTGAAGGTAAATCATCTCTTTTTAGTACCACTTCAGCATCTAAGATGGAGAAACTGACTGATAACATAGAGAAGGTATGCTGACTTGAAACTAGTTGGTATTCATTGCTACATGAATGGCATTCCTGAATATATTATGTGCTGTATCTAAACACAATTACTCTAACAAATGATACTGTACAGACTTACTGACCTGTGGCATTCACAGCAAAGCTAAAGACTATAATTCAGAAGTTGTAATTAAAACAAAATAAAACAAGGGCGCCTGGGTGGCTCAGTCTGTTAAGGGTCCAACTCTTGATTTTGGCACATGTCATAATCTCACGGTTCTTGGGATTGAGCCCCACATGGAATTCCACACTGACAGCAAGCCTGCTTGGGATTCTCTCTCTCCCTCTCTCTCTCTTCCCTTTCCTGTCTCATGCTCTCTCTCTCTCTCTCTCTCTTTCTCTCTCAAAAATAAGATAAATAAACTTAAAACAAAATAAAACAATTGCTGTTTATTCTTATTGAAATAAAATTTGGTAAAAAATGGAAAAGTTAATACAGACCACATTCACATCATGCTTTTCCCTGAGAGCATATTATATAGGAAAATCAAGAGGGAAATATTCAAGCCTTTGAAAGTATTTGCTTTTTCTAATAGCATTTCATGTTACTCAGTCTAGCCCATATATCTAAAGGAAAAAGAAATACTGATTTCAGGGGATCCTGTACTAGAGAAAGTTACTTTTTAAGAAAAATCATGTAAATACAGATATATAAAAAGTATGTGTTCTAATAAAATTTTACTTAAGGACACTGAAATTTGAATTTCATGTAATTTTTATCTGTTAAGAATCATTACTGTTTTAACCACTTAAACATATAAAAACATTCTTAATTTATGGGTTGTTCAAAACCAGATATTGGCAGATATGACTCATGGATTTGGCATGTGGGCCATGGCTTGGGCAGCAGATTGCAGACCCCTATTCTAGATAAAGATATATAATAAGGTATGAAAAACACTACAAAATTAAAGTACTTCTAAATGTGACCAGCAATTAAGGAATGAAATAAACTAGATATCCATGCATTTTTTAAAAAGGTAAATACAGTGGTATCTGGGTGGCTCAGTCTGTTAGGCTTCCATCTCATGCACCCATGCGCTTGCTCTCTCTCTCTCTCTCACATATTCTCAAATAAATAAAGGTAAATATAAAATGCAAAAAAGTAATAATAAAAAGCAAATACCTTGGAGAAACAATTTGTAACAGACATAACAGGAGAATGGTTAACATCCCACAAATGCATAAATTAGATATAAAGAATACAAGCTTAAAAATATATGTATATGTACATGCACACACACACACACACACACATATAACACAGGCAAAGACAAATACAAATAGGCATAAACAGTTTATAAAATAAAATAGATATAAATAATAAAATCCCCAAAGGAGGTGAGGGGATGGGAGAGTTCTTAACTGGCCAAGTGGCTGCACGGTCTCTGGTGGTGACGATGGCTAGATAACGGTCTCATCTTAAGAACTTATTTTATATGGTCTTTAAAATTCAGAAAATAAATCTGTTTTTAAATAGGTAATTCAGTCTGCTTTCCAGACTTTAAACATCTACCAAACAGAACTTACAGCATGGTTTGAGCTTTAGAAGTCTATTCTGTTATTAAATTGAATTATTTTATTATTGGGTGATACTAAATTTGCATATGATTAAATTTTTTTTTTTTTTACAAATAGTTTATTGTCAAATTAGTTTCCACATAACACCCAGTGCTCATCCCCACAAGTGTCCTCCTCCGTGCCCACCCCTCCTCCCCCCACATCCACCAGTCCTCAGTTTTTGTCAGCATTCAAGAGTCTCTCATGGTTTGCCTCTCTCCCTTTCCCCCACCATTTCTGCCCTTCTTCTCCCCCTTAGTTAAGCTCCTCCTAATCCTCCTATACGTGCACACATATGATATTTGTCTTTCTCTGCCTGACTTATTTCGCTCAGCATAACACCCTCAAGGTCCATCCATGTTGCTACACATGGCCAGATTTCATTGTTTCTCATTGCCATGTAGTATTCCATGGTATAGATAAACCACATCTTCTTGATCCATTCATCTGGTGATGGACACTTAGGCTCTTTCCATGTTTTAGCTATTGTGGAGAGTGCTGCTATGAACATTGGGGACATGTGCTCCTATGCCTCAGCATTTCTGTATCCCTTGGGTAAATTCTAGCAGTGCTATTGCTGGGTCATAGGGGAGTTCTATTGTTAGTTTCCTTAGGAACCTCCACACTGTTTTCCAGAGGGGCTGTACCAGTTTACATTCCCACCAACAGTGTAGGAGGGTGCCCGTTTCTCCACATCCTCGCCAGCAGCATATGATTAAATTTTGAGACAAGAAATAATTTACAGCCAAGCACCAGAAGTTTTAATAAATGGATTCAAGAAATGTATCTTGGAGCAATAAATTATTCTATGATGATATAAATAAAGAATATACTTTTGTCCCATCCCTCTGATTAAATATGTGGAATGTATTTCCAAACGTTATAGGAAAATAGTCATCTTTGGTTTTTTACTTTCAGACAGTGAAATGACAGCCAATTCTGTTGAAAAGGGAAAAGCATATTCTAAATGTAATGTGTTTCCAGTCCATGGCATCCGGAAAAATATTTTTCACTTGTACTATTTTAATGTTTTTAGCCTTTACTACCTCATAGTTAAGAATTTGATAAATCATATGTTTTAGCTATTGAAATAAATACTTGAAACAATAATTGAAATATTTTAGGGAATAATATATTACTTTTATCCTACTCTTTTACTTCCTAAAATCCTTGACTCAATTTTAAGTAAAATTTTAACTTATCTTGACTATCTGTACTAATGGGTTATTTTTGCTTATTTTGGAATTGTCACATTTAAACACAGTTTGTTATAGGTTTTCTATTCTAACATTTTTATGTGATCATTATAGAAAAATATAAAATACAGAGAAGTAAAGAAGACGGTGAAAATACTCTTGTGCTCAGTACCAATACAACTGTTGCCAATACTGGGGCATAATTTCATTCTCAGTTATTTCTTTTTAACATGTTTTCTGGGGCACCTGGATGGCTCAGCCGGTTAATCGTTTGACTCTTGACCTCAGCTCAGGTCATGAGCTCATGGTTCAAAAGATCAAACCCCACATGGGGCTCTGTGCTGATGGTGTGGAGCTTTCTTGGGATTCTCATTCTCTCTCTCTCTTTCTCTCTCTCTCTCTCTCAATTAAAAAATGAATAAAAACATTAAAAAAAATTTTTTAACTGCATTTTGCAAAATCAGGAAAAATTGTGTCAAAATTTAAGCTTCTCTATTTGTAATATCAATTACAGTTGGTACTTTCCATGCCTGTTAGAATAAACTGATTCATTTTGCATGTGTGTTTTAGTTTTCCTTTATAGATTCTCCTGTCAAATAAAAAGTGAAATGTAGAAACTTCTAAAATAGTAAATTAAACATCAGCTCCCCAGTTGAAGCATTAACTACAATTAATATATGAATATATATGAGTTTCATAGTTTAACATTTAAACTTACTATTAGCAACATTAAAAATATGTATCTTAAAGTCTTTCGTTTTATGGTAAATTAGTAAATTAACATAATTGTGTACACTCCAGGTCAGATATAATGTCCCACATTAATATGTGTATAGTAATAATTCAAGTATACAGGGTTTTTGGCTCAGAATAGTATTTACAATTTGATTATATTAAAATAAGATCCATATAGATTGTTTTATTTTGTATTGTATTCATATTTTATTAATTTGATATTTGCTTATTGTATAAAAATTAAATAGCTTTACAATGATCACAACTAATTTAAGCTTTCTCTCATTTCTAATTTATCCAAATCTCCATTTGCCCTCCAGAAACAATGACTTTTAAGTCTTACAGCTTTTTCTTCTGTAATTGATTCTGATTATAGAATACAATGATATATATATAATACATATATTAATATGTAACATATATGTGAAAATATGGATGATGTATGCATGGTTTTATACATATTTAATTTTTACTTTTTTGAACTTTTGTCAGAGTAATATTTCCTAATAGTATGAAAATAAAATAGGTCACTCCTGAGCCAAGTGGTATATCATTATTATGAGTCATCCTTTGTGCAACTTACATTAACTTTCCTGGAATCTTGCTTAATTATTTTCTTACACAGTGTTTCACTTTTTCCTTTTTAGATTGCTCTCTAATTCTTGTGACCAAAGCTGTCATTTTGCAATATTAGATTTCTTCTTCCTAATGTTCATGTCTTCTTTCTTGGTTCAGCCCTCATTTTGCAAGCTTCAGACATAGGAGATAGCAGTTGAGGTCCTTGTTTTTGGAAATGTCTTAACTCTACCTTCACAGTTGCCTCTTAAATCAGAAGGACACAGGGGTGCCTGGGTGGCTCAGTCGCTTAAGCATCTGACTTTGGCTCAGGTCATGATCTCACGGTTCCTGGATTCTAGCCCAGCATTGGGCTCTGTGCTGACAGCCAGCCTGGAGCCTGTTTCAGATTCTGTGTCTTCCTCTCTCTCTGACCCTCCCCTGCTCACACACACTCTCTCTCTCTCTCTCTCTCTCTCTCTCAGAAATAAATAAAAACATTAAAATTTATTTAAAAATAAATAAAAACATAAAATTTTTAAAAATTCCTTTTTAAAAAAAGGAAATGGCAGATAGAACTAAATTTCCTTAAAATAAATAAATAAATTGGAAGGACATAGAATTCTGGGTTTCAAGGCACTTTCTCTTAGAATTTTGAAGGTATTACTATCATCTGCTAGCATTTTGTAACTCCAAAGTGTTGAGAGGGAATCAGCAGCATCTGTAGCATCTCAAAACTTGTTAGGGAAGAGGACCACTGGATCCACCTCAGACCTACTAAATCAGAACCCGCATTTTAACAAGATCTCCAGGTGATTTGTAAGCACAGTCACGTTTGAGAAGCACTGGTCTATGCTGCAATGTTACTATCCTTCTGTGTATTGTCTTATTTGTAGGGCTGGAGATGTAGTGACTCCTTTAATACTTGAGAATCGTGTGCTTTGTTTTTGGGAAACGTTTTTATATAGTTTCTCGATAACTCCTTCCCTGCCATTTTGTCTCCTAATTAGAATGTCTCCTAAATAGATATGGAAGCTCTGGATTGATCCTCAAAGTCTTTAACTTTTCTTTCCATTTTCTTTCATTTCATTTTTTTCTCTTTCTAGGAAATTTGCTACACCATCATCTTCCAATGCCATTGGACTTTGCGAATCAGCTATCATAGCTATCATTTCAGTGAGCTCTTTCTTCTTTTGATTATTTTCTGACATTTCTGATTTGTCTCATCATCCAGAACCCAGTTATAAGGGATATCCACCTACATGGGATGCTGAGAAGCATTTTTTTCATTCCAGAATGAAGTGTGATCTGCTAAAAAGCAATACTCTATCACTAAAGAGAGGAATAAAGTATAATGTTGCTGGCAACTAGATGCCTCTGCCACAAATTCCAAACAACTAGTTTCAGATGAAATAATCATGTCATCTGTTTATCTGTTTGATTTACATCTATCTATGAGCTTTGCTGTCATAAAGTAGAATAAATGATGACTGGTAAGCACTGGAAAACATTATTTTAAATACGATAATTATTTGAAAACAAAACCATCTGAACCAAATATTATTTCAATTTTTAAATTCAGGATAAAGATTCCATTTAGAGTTAATCAACCCCATACTTTCTAAAGTATGTTAAGATCATTAATATAATCAAATTATGCTTAAAACAGATGGCAGTCAGAGGGCTGATTCTTGTATAGGCTACAGTCGGTGCACCAGTTACTTTTACTCCTTTGACCAAAGTCTGACTCCTTTCTTATTGAAAGGATTGTACCCTTTGCTCAGATCTTCGAAGGACGCATGTGTAGAGCTGAAGGAGAAAAGATTCGTTGCCTGGTACATTTTATAGGCCAAACCAACCTCCCTCATCCATGTGGCGACAGATGGCATAGTCTTGTCAAACTTACTACTCATGAATTTATTCAGGTTACACTTCTTCCATTTTTGGTCAGCTCTTGACTGAAACAACAGAAGTCCTAGAATAATCTGTATTTACATACAAAAGTCTGACATGTGGCAGTGAAACAACCCTACAACCCTAAAAATAAAACTTTTCATTGAAGAGAAAGTATCAGTGGAAGATGCAAATATAACCACCATTTAAAACCTTTCGTATTATTCCTGAATATAAATCTCTCATTGGATGAGCTAGATAATATTTTTTTAATGTTTACAGAGTTACTTCAACCATAATGAATTAGTACTGGCATATCTAGCTACAAAAATATTTAAGTTAGAAAACATTGTAGTAGATGGATAGCATCATAAAATAACTTGAAGTTTAAAGAAATTGGAAAGGAACTTGATTCATATATATTCTCAATAACCTTACTTATATGTCATTGTTACACTGAAAACCTATATGTCCTTTCTCTCAAATTTCACATAAACTCCAAACATTTAGAGATTCTATTCATAAAGATTAGCTTCACTTCATTTATATTTATAGCATAATATAATAAACTTTGCTTATATTTATAATGTGTTTCTGTACAGCAGATGTTTATTATATATTCCACCTATTAGTGACTTTTGTTGCAGACAAAATGATGAACTACAGAAGTTTCATTAACATATAGACCTTTAGTACTGTCCTTCTTTCTGAGAGAGATATATATATAATATATATTAAAAATTATATATATGTAAGTTATATATATATAAACAAAAACTAAAAAAACTGAGAGTAGTAAAATTTAGCTGGGTTTATCCATGTTACTGGAAGCTATTGGCTCCTGGCATAGCAATTAAAACTGATGTTTGCAATTGCCAGAAATAATGATGTTTGGGATTTATGATGAGGAAACAAGAGTTATGCCCATAGTTTATTTTTAAGGGTGAAAGATTTACAGCCGATGAGGCTTGAACTGATGTGGCCCCTTCATTCCAGAAATACGGGAGTGAAGGAATGTGAGTTTGAGGCCAAGAAATGCCATTGTGTCCAGGTGGAAGTGGAACAATAAAAAGGAAGCTACTAATGGGGTGATTTATTTTAAAAGGCTTTGTGTTAAATGTGCCAAACCCTCACCTCTTCCATAGCAAAACTAGAAAAGTTAAGTTAGATCTATATATTTATATTGTTATATTCTTGACTTTTATTTTCCCAACAGATATGAAATCTCCTTCTAGAAAATTCTCAACTCTTCAGTGAAGCCAATTTACATTAAAAATAATGTTCGGGGGCGGGGGGCGAAACAGTTCTTTGCTTTGTCTTCTCTCCTCCCTTGTTTTCCTGCCACTCTTCTCTCAACGTTTTAATTTGCGGCATGATTTCTATCATAACATTTTGTATCCCAATAACCTGGTCTCTTTCTCTGGGGGGGGGAAGAATTGAAACAGCTGTAATAGTTATTATTTAATTATTTTATTTTCCCCACGTGTTTCCAAACTTTTGCTTTAAGCTTCTTTTGGGTTGAGGCAAATGGACTTCAGTTATTTTCCTGTTTCCTGAAAAATAATCAGGAACTATTTTCTTCATGTCTTACTTGCTGTCTGGGAGTTCTGAAGTGGTTACAGTTATGGCTACCATACTTTTGTAATCAAGGGACTGTGGGCACAGTACTGTGTTCACTCCTACTGACAGCTTTCCTAGAAAAAAAATTCTTTTTTATTTTTACCTTTTATATGTACACAAATGACACCAGAATAAAATCCCTTAGGCCAGGTATCCATTATTTAGTTAGGAAATATTAATAGATTCACAGAGGTTAACTTATATAGACATAGCTAAATACATACTATTTTTGAATCAGTAGACAGAAATGTACTGAAAACTGGCACATTATGAAGAAGTTGATGTAAAATATTAAGAAATCCTGGGGCGCCTGGGTGGCTCAGTCAGTTAGGCAACTGACTTCGGCTCAGGTCATGATCTTACCATTTGTGGATTTGAGCCCCATGTCAGGCTCTGTCCTGACGGTTCAGAGCCTGGAGCCTGCTTCCGATTCTGTGTCTCCCTCTCTCTCTGCCCTTCCCCCACTCACACTCAGTCTCTTTTTCTCTCAAAAATAAACATGAAACATTTTTTAAAAAGGAAAGAAACCCAAAACATTCCCATCAAATTAGTTTATATCATTATTAATAAAATCCCTCTTGCTGCCTATTATTTTGAATTTACCTTATTATTTGAAACTGAACTTTAAGTGATTGTATAAAGTTAACAACGTATCTATGTAACACACATACATATAGAAATATACTAATGTGCTTTTCTTTGGGGTATTTTATTGTTTGTGAGATTCTCTCATATCAATTACATGCGTCCTCCCTGAACAGAGAAAGCTAAGCTCCATAAGGAGAGAAGGGCAAGACAGAGATACAGAGAGAAGTGGTCAGATCCTGCACCTCCCCCACTGCCAGTGACTGAGAGAGCTTCAGGAATAAAGCAGACCTGCTCTTGGGAGACACTGGACTGTGGACTCTTCTGCAGGTCGACCTGGGCTCTAGGAGTCCTGCTGTTTTTGGGTAAGCTTCTCTTACACTGCATAGAAATCTAAAGTGTCTCCACCTAACTTTCTCTGCCTTCTCCATCACTTGGGGTCACTTTGCATTTTGGTCTCCTATCTCTCCCCATCTTGTTGAGCTTTCTCCTTATTTCCTTTTATATAAGCTTTTCCCCTAAAAAATATCTTTGCACATTTAATCATGTCTCAATGTCATGTCTGCTTCTCAGAGGACCCAGACAAATACAGAAGCCTACATGTGATCATCCAGCAGTCAGTCCATACTTCGTGCCTTTTCTAGCAACTGGCTCCCGGAGAGCTTAAGATGAAATTGACCCATATGGTGCCGAAGTGCTGGGATCTGCCCATGTGCATTTGTCAAGTCTCTTACAACTCTACATCACATAGAATGAATTTTAATGTGCGCAGTTAAAAAAATCAATCAGAATGTTGGGGACTTCAGGATGAATTATAAAGTGTAACAAATCTAACTGCATCATCAATGTAGGATACAGTATTCCCCACCTAAAAAGGGTGGGGAATAAGGAGCTGCCATGTAACCTCGGATAAAAGCATTTTGATTGGAAACTATAAGGATGAAGACAAAAAGAAGCATGTATAAACATTACAGTCTAATCGGCAAATTTGTTTCTCACTGGGGTTTGTGATAACAACTCTGAACCTGCTTTATCCATATACTGGGTTGAACAAATACATGCAGGGTGGATGGCAGGAGCCAGATCTCTCACTGTTGGAGGGGGAAGTAACACATAACCAAAATGGGGGTAGGGGAGGTTAGACTGAATCCTGAAGAACTGAATCGGTGTATCTGAGGCACGTGGGTGGCTCAGTTGGTTAAGCGTCTGACTTCGGTTCAGGTCATGATCTCGCGGTTCGTGGGTTCGAGCCCCGTGTCAGGCTCTGTGCTGACAGCTAGCTCAGAGCCTGGAGCCTGCCTCAGATTCTGTATCTCCTCTCTCTGACCCTCCCCTGCCCACACTTCTCTCTCTCTCTCTCTGCCAGAAATAAATAAAAACAAAAACAAACACTGAATTGATGTGGATACATTAATAAAAATGCTGTTTTGGGACACATGGGTAGCTCAGTTGGTCAAGCGTTGGACTCTTGCTTTCAGCTGAGGTCACGATCTCACGGTTTGTGAGATCAAGTCCCAAATCGTGCTGACAATGCAGAGCCTGCTTAGGATTCTCTTTCCCTCGCCCTCTGCCCCTCCCTGCCTTTCTGCAAGTAAATAAACTTTTAAAAATGCTGTTTAGGTTCATTTATATGCAGAAAGATAGTTAAAATAATTTCAGCTATGTGTACATGTGTGTTAATTTACATGCATGTATTTCCTTGTTCTGTCCGTTGAGTGGTGTCTGGAGTGGTGATACTAAAGTAACAGTAACCACACTTGCACTCAGACCTTGGTTTCAAATAGGGCTCCTTAGTGAAATGGCCGATTCTACAGCCTGGCAGGGAGTACGTATGATAAGCTTGGATCATCTAGTAGTGACTGAAAGTAGGGAAGTGCTCATAAAGCAAAGTGATGGAGTCCTAAACAAACAATGCAGAAAAGAACCAGAAAGAGCTTCTGGTGGCAAAAGCTGGAATAAATTGAGTTCCCAAAGGACAAAATACATACCCATGGGTCCATGCTGGTATCAATAAATGTCTGAGTAAATACATAAATGAGGGATAAAGGGACAAATCTTCCACATGGAAGAATTTCAGATAATAAAGCAGATACTTACCCCTGCAGGAGGTAGAATGCAACCTCAAATGTGGGCTGGACTTAGTGATTCTCATCAAAAGAATAGTGTATGAGGGGCGCCTGGGTGGCTTAGTCGGTTAAGCGTCCGACGTTCGCTTAGGTCATGATCTCGCGGTTCGTGGGTTCGAGCCCCGCATCGGGCTCTGTGCTGACTGCCAGCTCAGAGCCTGGAGCCTGTTTCAGTCTGTGACTCCCTCTCTCTCTGACCTTCTCCTGCTCACGCTGTCTCTCTCTCTCTCCTAGAAATAAATAAAACATTTAAAAAATTTTTTCAAAAAAAAAAAAAAATAGTGTATGGGAAACTGAGGCCCTCCTCTGAACGCCCTTGGCAGAAGCAGGCTGCTTGTCGCAAGGTTATGGATTATGAGCATCCTTCCCCGCAGCCCCAACCAATGACAAGCTGATGCCGGGGATAGGCTGAAAGATAAGGTCCCACTCTCTTAACCTCAAAGGTGACAACACTGAAGGTTATGCCAGCTCACGTCAGATTTGCTGGAAACTGTTTTGCAATTGCATCAAAGTCCAGCTTCTCCCTCTGCTTAATCCCACTTCCTTCCTTCCTTTGTACTTGTTCAGACAGGCCTCCCTGGGAAAGCTACTGTATGCAAATCCCCATCGCAAAGTAAGCTTCCTGAAACCTAGTCTAAGACACTCTGGGTATGAAAGGGGGGAGGCAGGTAGCATGTAGGAGGTAGGAGAAGGTGAAGAAGAATAAGATGTAAGATGAAGGAGCAGATACAATGATGAAACAGGTGACAAGTTGGAGAAGTGAAGAATGATAAGTAGACTTTACTAGTCTAGAGGGTGGAGTACGGGGAAACTGAGACGGAACATGGGCACATTTGAGAGAATGGAGATGGAAAATCTCTTGGAAGATCACAGCTCGGAGCTGATCCTGAATGTGAAGAAAGCCTCTGCACTCACAGTACACAAGATTCCCTAAGACCCTTTGAATGCACTCCAAGTGAGGCTGTTGGCCTACTCACCCTTGGCCACTGCTCTTCTACCTCTGAAATGAAATGTCCCTGTCATATTTTAAAGGGTCCCTTTAGCCCAGTCCAAACTGTCTTGATAGCTTAAAAATCTTACTTCCAGTTTAGCAGGAATATAAACATTACAGCTAAGTTTCATCAAGTCTAATAATTCTTGCAGGACCTAAATGGACTCAGAAAATATTGAAGTCATTTATCTCAGGGGAGAAGAAAGGAAAAATTTAAGAAAATGATAGAAAGTATATAGAAAATTTAATTACTCTGCTGCCTAAATTGAGTTCATAGCTACAAGATGTAACTGCATGTAATATAAAATGTGGACTAGATTTTGTTAGACTCGTGTTCCCATAAGGGAGTAGGCTCTTCTAAGACTCTTTACAGGGAATTCTGGGGATCCAGAGGGTAACAAGAGTCACTGGATTCCTACAAATTAGGAGAGAGGGGCCAGCACTCAAAGGGACCAGGAGAAATAGAAGCACAAAGATGGGCTAATAGTTATAAATGCAGGAAACTCTAGTTCCTCAGGAAGAACCTTGTGACTGGAAACAATTCAAGTAAGATGAGAATTCGAGATTCTGAAAGGCTGATGTCATGTGCATTTCATTGTATTCTTACCTCAATTAAACTATAAATCAAACCATACTTTTCTCATGAATGTGTATTTTCATTCACAGTAAAGAAAAATCAAAAGAAAACTATGTATCTTGTTACAGACTCACACCAAACTATTTCTGTGTTGGGTATAATCTAATTATTGAAGATTATGGTTAGAGAAAGAAACGACTCTAAAAATATCATCCTACTGGAATAAATTTATTTCCTAATTGATTTCCACAGAAAATAATTTAACCTCTCAGTAAAATCAAGAATGCCCTAAATTCCCATATTGAAAACTGGCCCGGAGATCATACAAGCAATCTATAAGGAAATGTGAAAGTCCTAGAATCTCCAAGTCACCAGAAAACAGACATGATCTTGCCTATTTCAAAGATTTTCGCTTGAAATGCATTTTTCAACAAAATATTAAGCAACCCCTTGGCATGTGGGAGGAACAGGGGTAAGGTGGTAGTGGCATGGGTAACTTTCCTAAAATGAGATAAAGGGATTTGAAGGGTCTATATTTTCCTTCTTCTGCCCCTGTTTCTATTAATCAAATTGTGCTTTTTTAAAATTCTTTTTTAATGGTTATTTATTTTTGAGAGGGGAAGTAGGGCAGAGAGAGAGAGAGAGACAGAAGATCCAAAACAGATTCTGCACTGACAACAGGGAGCCCAATGCAGGGCATGAACTCATGAACCTTGAGATCATGACCTGAGCCAAAGTCGGATGCTGCATAGACTAAGTCACCCAGGTGCCCCTAGATTGTGCTTTTAATAAAATAAGTTACAGAATCATTAACAGTTTCGAGTGATTACCTTTTTCTGTCTCTTGCACAAAGTCGTTCCAAACCCAGTACTTCTGTTTTAAACATTTTGTATCTGTTGATATTTTAAATTCTTTTTTAATCGTTATTTATTTGTCAACATTAAGACTTTGGAAAGAAAAACCTTAACTGACAAATTTTTAAAAATTGCATATATACATAGAAGTTAATTTTAGATATTACCATAGCCACTAGATTTTATTTATTCATTTTTCTCTAAAAAACTAAAACAATATTAATCAGAAGATGTATAAAATACTAACATAGGAAAAGAGAATTATGATTCTGTGCTGAAGTTTTCAGGATGTTTTAAATTTAACTGATCTGTTTTCATAAACAACCCTGTTAGTTTTCCTTTGCAAATATGTATGACTCATACAAAACTTCACTTATTTCTTTTCAAATATGCCAAATGTTTTTAGAATAATAAATGATTTGTGTAAGTGATAGCTATTTCCAAGCATGCAAAAACAATTTCTAGAATATGTACCATGTGGTAACCACCTATGATGGCATTTCCCTTTTTCTTGAATTTAATTCATTTTTCCCCCTCTGCTTCATCCATTTTACATTTTATCATAGGCACAGTTCTTGTATGAGAAAAGTATGGTTATATAATTAAGGAAATATGAATCAACTCATCACATCCAATTTATTTGAATTTAAAATCAGGAACAGAAGATGGTAAAATGTGTCTGCATCTTATAATGCTCTGAATTATCTTGCCAACGTTTAATGAATTATTCTAAAATTGAATTTAATTTTACAACTAACATCATCATTCCCAATTTTTTTTTCACTATTCCCATTTAGAAGCATACCAGAAACACACCAGGTGTCTGAAATAAGTGTCTTAGACAATCTTACTTCTAAAAGTGGACAGAGAGGAAGACATGCTATAAATTTAAAATGCTATAAAATTAAAGAATATAAAATGCTATAAAATTAAAGAATATGACCCAATGGATTTTTGCTTGCTTTCTAGAAAGAGGACCCATCTGCCATAGCTGTTGAGAAAGGTACAATTTTCACTGGAGAAAATCTTTGCTGTTTCTGCCACCAGACATTATAAAATACTTTTTCTTGTTCAAAGTTTTCTTAGAAAAAAGATGGCTTGCTGATTCTGAGAAGGATCCAGAGAACACATGTTATGACATAAAATGAAAGTGTAATTTTTCCAAATAAATCTATTTTTCTTTGTGTTCAAGAGAGCAATGACTAGATATCCCAAAGACATCTGTATTTAACAGAGTATAAGCCAGAGGAATAAATCTGTAATAGTGGAACTTCAGATATCACTCAATAAGACATGGAAGGCTCTCCTTGTAAAGGCAATGATGAGGTGGAAAGAGTACAGCTTTAAGATAGGGTTAATTTGGATCCTGGCTCTGTCACTTTCTAGTCCTGAACAAGAACACGTTTCCAGTCTTTTTCTGAACTTTGGCTTCCTTACTTGTAAAAAAGATATAAAAATAACTATCTTACATGATTATTTTGATTATCTGAAGAAACAATGAAGGTTTAGCATAAAATAAGTGTTCAATGCTGATCTCTGCATGAACCTACTCAAAAAGCTAATCTTAACATCTTTAAAGTGTGGGGTACTCCATGCAGCCTTTCTCTGGCTAAGAGTAAATATATGTAACTCAATGTAACCTATGCATTCTTGGCAAATGATATTTTAAGAGAATATAAAAAGGGTAAAAGAAAGATGTACATTTATTGAGTACCTACCAAGTGTCAGACACTATTTCCATAAACATGTTAAATGATAATTAATCTAATCCTGAGAAGTATGCTATGATATAGGTATCATTTTAGTCCCAATTTTCTTAGAATTTCAAATAATGTTCTTGACCTGACATGAGAAAATAGGAGGTGGAAACTAATTTTAAAGTCAGGGAGCCTAGCCACTTTCTCAAAAAGCACTATTTACTTTAGTAAGAAATGGAACTTAGAGTTTATATATTTTTTTAAAGTTTATTTATTTATTTTCAAAGATAAATAAAGAGAGCCAGGAAGTGGCAGAGAGAGAGGGAGAGAGAATCCTAAGCAGGTTCTATGTTGTCAGTGCAGAGCCCAACGCGGGGCTCTAACTCACTATCTGGAAAATCATCACCTGCGCCAAATCCAGGAGCTAGTCGCTTAACCAACTGAGCCACCTAGGTGCCCCAAAATATTTTTTTAATTCTTTTATCCTTTGGGCATATCCAGTTAAAAGCATACAGTCCAACTACAGTATTTTAAAGCCACTCGGGACAATATCTTACCATGTGTTTATACCACTGACATATTTAGGTTCATTTAAAAATTTTTATTCTTAAGGATAGGTCTCTAATTTATTTAATTTTATAACTATGTAAAATATCCCATGATCCTCCAAATCAAAAAAAGCTGTATTTTTTAAAAACCTGCCTTCTGTCTTTCCCCCTTTAACCTATTCCATTTCACTCCTTACAAGTAACATTTTTGAAAAAATTATTTTAATTTTAATTAAATTTTAAAATGTAAATTATTACTTTAATATATATTTTAAATTTACAAAATATAAACTAATTAATAAGTAGACATTAGAGAGTGATTTGTTATGAGAGTTTATCTTCCCCACCATGCATTGACATTTAGGTAAATCATGCATCTGTCTAAAATTTACTAGGCTATACATAAACTGAAACACTGTGTTCATTCTTATAAATTGATCCAGGGGTACCTGGCAAGCTCAGTCAATTAAACCTTTGACTTTGGCTCAGGTCATGATCTCATGGCTGTGAGTTCAAGCCCCGTACCAGGCTCTATACTGACAGCTCAGAGCCTGGAGGCTGCTTGGGATTCTGTGTCTCCCTCTCTCTGCCCTAATGTCTCTCTCTCTCTCTCTCTCTCTCAAAAATAAATAAAGGTTACAAAAATTTTTTCAATTGACTCAAAATCCATAAAGCAAAATTTGAAGAGCTGATAGATGGTACTTTCTCAATTACTAGAGGATTTTCTTAAAGACTAAGGTCTCAAAAATCCAGAACAATCTTAAAGACTGTTAACTACTTCCCTCTTAAATGACAATAAAATAACGAAGACATCATAGCTTGGATGCTTGGATATTTGACAAAATCAGTACAAAGGTATGATATTTAAAGTTTCCATTGTCTATTGTATTTTTAAAACAGCTGATATATATCTCTTTTTTAAAAATTAAAAATGGCAGACTACAGCCTTGTCTGCTCCCCTTTGGATGGATGTATTAATATCTATCCCACAGACCCTGTTGGTAGACATGTTCAGTTTCTGATATTACAAATAGCTCTGCTTTCGATAACAGCTGGTTTGAGGCAGCTTTTTATTTATTTATTTATTTTTGAGATGGATTCCTAGAAATAAGAATTTTACCTCTTGCTAGCTCAAGAGGTAAATAGAAATGTAATTTTTCTAGATTGTTCCAAATTTCCCTTGAATGTAGTTACAACATTTGTATTTTCATGGACAGTGTACAAGAGCACTGTTCACCCTTAGTTTCTTCCTCAAAGTATATTGTGAAACTGTATTTTTAATTTTTCCTATTGGTGAGAAATAGTATCTCAATGCAGTTTTCCTACTTTGATTAAGAGATGCACGTGTCTATTTTTATAAAACATCTATTTTTTTTCTCTTTCCAATTTTCTGTGTATTTTCTACTTGGTGGATTTTTTTCTTTATTTTTAAAAGCAAAAATATTTTTATGAACTTTTCATGAAGGAGTATTTTTATTTTTTGATGAGTCTTTATTGTGTGCTTACTTTGCATCATGAACAATTCAAAGCTTTGGGGAAAATGCTTATTGTTTTAATTTTATTTGTTTTTTGAAGCTTTCCATTCAGGTCACCTTCAATGGAAAATGGGAAGAAACTCAGAGTTAGTTATCAATCATTATCAAAGGTTTATATATTTGGATAAGAAATTCAATTTTATAAATCATTTTGGGATTCTTATAAAAGGTAGTATATTTGTCAAGATAGCCTAAGCCATACTCTATTAAGAAGCAAGCTCTATCTTTTTGGCTTTGAATTTTATTTTTCACTCCCATCACAGTATATACAGGTAGAACTGTTCCCCCTGGTAATTCTTGTAAGTGATAATTCAGGGACACAGTTTCCTTCTCTACTGAGACACTGTTATATTAAATCTGCGGGCCCTACATTTGCCACAGAAGGAAAAAAAAGAATATGTGAAGAAGGTTTATAGCCAGGCTGAGAAGGGATATACATCCCTTCTACCCACATTCTATTAGCCAGAACTGACCCAAGGAAACTTGAAAAGATAGTCTTCCTGTATGTCCAGAAAGAGGACAATGAAGTGGGATTTCCCAAACACATAATACTGTCTCTGCCAACGAGACTTTTTTGTGTGATTGTCACTACATTACTTCCTTTGACTACCACTACTTGAAGGAAGAATAGAAAAGCATGCAGCATTTGAAAATTACAATTTAGTCATTGAAAATTTACTATTATCATAGCTTCTACATTTTACTATACTTCCTTTCTTTTGAGGGGATGAGCATCCAACCTTTCGTCTATTACTCAGCTATGACACAAAGCTTCTGGTTCCAAATGGCTGTGCCTTTTTTTCCAATTGGTATGTAATGTCAGGCATTGTGAATTTGAGTTCTTGTTTTGATTATCTCCATCGGTTTAAGTATATTGCTAAAGCCACCTCTATTTTTAAATCATAATTTATGTAGTTGAGTCACTTGCTTCTTGTTTATTACTATATTCATAGAGTGTGTGACTGGCTACACAAAAGTAAGATCTATTGTTTAGAGGCAGTATTTATTTACTCTTTTACCAGAACAGACCTCTAAGCACAGCTCATTAAAAACAAACAAACAAACAAATAGTTTGTAGGATTTTCTGCTTCAGGAAACCTCAAGGGATTACCTGGGAAATAGCAAGATGATAGCCTCCCCTCTTCCTTCTCTTCCTCGTTTGCTGGCTCTTAAGTGGGTATAAAACAAGCTTACTATTACATGATTCCAATTCTAACACCCTAATAAGTGATTTAATCCGTGGTGGATGCATTTCTAGTGAGGCAATCAGATTCTTTGGGAGATTCTAATATTTGGAGTTAAAAAAACTTGTCTCTGTTGTCACTTACACTAGGAAAAAGTAGATCCACGAACTGAGAGCACCATTTTGATGCAGCCATGTTTTACCTGCTTGCAAAAACAGCAGAGAACATTGGTTTCTTTAAAAAGAAGAAAGATGAAAACCGGAGAGCAACAGAACAAAATTCAAGTAGTACCAAATGAATGAAAGGTGTCACTTTTGTTCGTGTGTGGATGATTACAATTCTACAAATAAACCTCAGTGTTCAATATGACTTTCTTCATCTTAATCAGTGCAATATCTGTGTTGGTCTCTCCTTTTTACTGATATAAGAAAGTACCACCTAGTCACTACTTAGTAAACTCAGCAGAGATTACTTGATCTAGGCAGTTTCAAAATGTAATCAACTTGGGATTTAAACTCAGTGAGTTGAGAAATCAGAATCAATCCTCTGAGGCTTTTCTTCTTCCCACCCCAAGGTCCAGAGAAGCATGCAGTTCTTCACAGCATTGATGGCAAGGGGCGTTGGATCATCTCTACACACCAGGCTGAATGCTTCCTCTCCAGACATTGTGAACATATGTTTGTTAGTGCTGCTGGTGAGTGTCGAGTTCACTGGGATGCCCAGTGTCCAAGTTCATAGAGCTCTTCAGGTAGAAACCTGAACTTTAAGGCCTTTCCAGTCCTTTGACTACCTTCTTCCTTGCTGCCCTGGCACCTAACAGCTGAAACGTTCTGCCCTTTCTGCTCCGTGATTGTGCACCATTCTGGACACAGGGCTTCTCTGCAAGGACAATGATCTCCTGGGCTGCCCCGGAAACAAGGCAAAGGCATCCTTGCTTTAGGTAGGATCCCCTCAAAGTTACCTTTCCTATTGTCATTTCCTCCCCGGAGGCAAGATTCAAGTTTCTTTAAACATTTAGAAGGTTCTATTTCACAATAGTGTTTGGCATTCCTGTCCTCCTCTTTAAACTTGGGAAAATATCTTTTGGTTTAGCTGAGAAAAGACATTCATTTCCTTTGTGTGTGTAGGGAAAACTAACCACATCTTTCCAAAAAGCTACTTAAGTAGGTCATTGAGGCAAAGAATACTGAGACTGTTTCCCCCAATGCCTTTTCTCTCTCCCAAAAGTAAAGCACAAACAGGCCCTGTGAGCTCAAGGGAAGGGCTTGGTCAATCAAGTCCAACCTATGAATCTAAGTGATAGGAACTGTGTTTACCCAGATGCTCCACGTATGCTTCAACTTCTAAACTGGGTAAAACTCTACAAAATTTTTAAGTTGGGAGATCTAGCACTTGAATTTTAAAATGATGTATAAGAATAAAAGATGGAAGGGCTGGTTGTGATTAAACAGAAGAATGAAAATTCAGATGGACTTTTGTGTGGGATGTGTCAGCCCATGGTAGGCTGACATGAGATGTCTCATTTAAGTTTCAGAACCATTGTGAGGTAGATGTTAGTAGCCTTACTTCTGAGGAGAAGAAACAGTTAAATGAGTTATTCAAGCTATAATAAGACTTCGATTATCGGTTGAGTTATGTCCTGCAAAAGACATATTGAAGTTCTAACTCTAGTTACCTGTAAATGTGACTTCATTTGGAAATAGGGTCTTTGCAGATATAATCAAATTTGGATGAGGCCATACTGGATTCAGGTGGCCCTTATATTCTGGTGGCCCTGGTGTGCCCCTAACAAGAAAAAGATTTGGAGACCCTCACACACATGCACAAAGGAAAGACAGCCATGTAAAAATGGAGTGATGCAGTTAAAGTCAAGGAATACCAAGGACCATGGGAAACTGCTAGAAGGTAGAAAGAGACAAAGAAGTATTCTTCTCTAGAGACTTCATGGGGAGCGTGGTCTTTTGGAGACCTTTAGACTTCTAGAACTGTGAGACAATGTATCTCTGGTTGCTTTAAGCAAGTCTGCACCCCCCATACCCCCCTCACCCCCCGGTTTGCGGTAATTTGTTATGGCAGACCTAGGAAAGTAACACAAAGCCCCATTCACTGAATGCCTACTAGGTTTCAGACATTCTCCTGGCTATCTATTACATGCTACTTAATTTAATCCTCATGCCATCAACTCTAATTTGCTGAGAAGACAACAGGGTTCAGAAAGGCTATGTAACTCACTAATGTCACACTGTTTTCAAGTGATAGGACCAGGATTCAAAAGGTCAGATACAAAAATTCCACTACACTATATGGGTTTTTCTAAGTTCACATAACAAGAACACGAATCAGAAATCAGATTTTCAGACTCCAGGTCCAGCGCCCATATCGCTAAACAGAATAAAAAAAAATCAAATGTCGCATTCATCAGTGCAATACTGAAGCTAACAAATGAAGATGTCTGAATGTTTTTGTAAGGTTCTATGTATAAAGTGTTAGACATTTATAAAGGAAGATTGAAATGTAAAATTACGAGTGAGAAAAATGTATCAAGTAAGGTCAAAGTAACTAATTATCTTAAATTAAATAAATACATTTACTGCAGTTCTCTTGCATTAAATACTGCTATTTATAAAAGGTCCAAGACAAAGATATTTTGCCATATGGAGATTTTATGGTAACTCTATATGCTGTAATTAGGTGAGATTTTATGACCCTAGGAGAGTGTTTTCGAAACTGTGTTTCAAGTGAGCTTCCAACTTCCTCAGAGCTAAAGCCTTCCTGTGAACTGGCCAACATCTACAGGATCCTGCCTCCTTTTCCCCCCAACCTCTTACCCATTGCTTCCTATTCGATCACTCTTCTCCAACCATGCTAAATCCTCCATGTTTCTGAAACATGCTTGGCTTTCTATTACCTCTAACAGAGCCTTTCGATTTGTAGTTCTCTCTGGCTGAAATTCTCTTCTCCCAAAGTTCTGCCTGGCTGGCCCTTTCCCTGCCTTCATGTTTTAATGTAAATGTTACCTTTTCAACGGTGGTTTCCCTCACCACCCTATCTAAAATGGAAGCCCCTCCCTGGCACTGTCTATCTTCTCCCTGCTTCATTTTGAACAATTACCATTATCTATGAAAATGATAAAGAAAAAACCTCATTCAAAATGGGGTGGGGAATTCCTAAAGGGAGAGCTCTCACACATGTACCGTTCATCCAACTTACTTTGAATGAATGGACAAATGAACTCATGGAGAAACTATTTTATGGTTCATCCCCTGAGCTCCAAAATAGAACCCAATGTGTCCATGAATGCCTGAAATTGCATGAAAAATAGTGTATACATGCAGAGGTTTTGGGGGAGAGTTCATCATTCCATCAAGAGATAACATATTATTAACCTCTGAATTTATTTATTTATTTATTTATTTATTTATTTATTACTGAAGAAAATTGTGAAATATTTATTTAAAACATGAAACATACGGTGGGTTTTAAGCCTCAGTTAAGCTCAGTATGAGTTTAGCCACATACATCTTAGAAAATCCTACGTATATGTCCCATCTTCTACAGAAATACAAGTGAGTGCAATTGATGCATCTTTGTGGATTCAGCCTCTCACTTCTCGTTTCTATTTCCACAGTTACTTTCCACATTGACTTTTTGATTCTCTCTTTACTTGCTTTCCATATTCACAGTAACCCTTCCTATTTTGCCCTCTCTTCTTTTTTCCCTCTTTTTCTTCCTATAAAGTTTCTTTTTTAAAAATTATTTTTCAGTTTTATCGAGTTATAATCAACAGAGTTGTAAGATATTTAAAGTGTAGAGGGATGATTTGATATATTGCATGTATTGTGGAAGGATTCTCTACATTGAGTTAATTAACAAATACATCGCCTGACATTTTCCCATTTTTTAAGTTTTGATGAGAAATTGTAAGTTCTGCTCTTAGCAAATTTCAATTATATGACACAGGGTTAGCAGTTTTCGTCACCACCTTATACATTAGATCCTCAGAACTTATTCTGCTTACACCTGAGTATCCATACCTTTTACTAACCTCTTCTGGTTTCCTCTACCCCAGAGCCCCATGGCAACCATTTTTGTATTCTCTGTTTTTAGGAATTTGGGGGGTTGTCCTTTTGTCGTTGTTTGTTTGTTTCCATTTATAAATGATTCCACAGAGTATTTGTCTTCCCCTTCTAACTAATTTCACTTAGCACAATGATCTTCTTTATCTTTATTATAGTCTTTGGCTTCAGATTTGTTTTGTCTAATTTAATTACTCCTACTTTCTTTTGGTTTCCCTTTGCATGGAATGTATTTCTCTGCACCTTCTCTTTCGGTCTATGTGTTCCCTAAAGCTGAAGTGAAGCTCTCATAGGCAGAACATAGTTTGGTCTTGTTTTTTAATCCATTTGGCCACTCTATGTTTTTAGATTGGAGGATTTAGTTCATTTGTATTTAAAGTAATTATGGATAGGTATGGACTACTATTACCATTCTGTTTACTGTTTTCTGTCTGTTTTGTAGTTCCTCTGTTTCTTTCTTCTCTTGCTCTCTTCCTTTGTAATTTGATAAATTTCTGTAATGGTATGCTTTAATTCATTTCTTTTTTTCTTTTGCATGGCTTTGTCTCATGATTACCATGAGACTTACATAAAGTATCTTAGATTTATAATGTTATATCTTAAGCTGATAACTTCAAGTATACTGAAAAGTTCTACATTTTACCCTCCCCCACTCCATTTTATGTTTTTGCTGTCATAATTTACATCTTTTTACATTGTGTAACCATTGACAAATTATTGTAGTTATGGTTATTTTGAATACTTTTGTTTTTTATCCTTCATATGATAGTTATAAGTGTCTTACCCACTGGCCTTAAAGTTGGGATATTCTGGAGTGCCTGGATGGCTCAGTCAGTTAAGCGTCCAACTTCAGCTCAGGTCATGATCTCACAGTTGGTGGGTTCCAGCCCCGTGTCCAGCTCTGTGCTGACAGCTAGCTCAGAGCCTGGAGCCTGCTTCAGATTCTGTGTGTTCCTCTCTCTCTGCCCCTCTCCTGCTCATGATCTCTCTCTCTCTCTCTCTCAGAAATAAATAAAACATTTTTAATTTTTTTAAATTGGGATATTCTGAATTTAACTTTATACTTACCTTTATCAGTGAGTTTAATACTTTCATATGTTTTCCTGTTATTAATAAGCCTCCTTCAGTTTCAACTTGAAGAACTCCGTTTCTTGTAAGGCTGGCCTAATGGTGATCAACTTCTACACTTTTTGTTTGTCTCTTTTTTGCTTCTCCCTTCTAGCCTAGAATCTAAAACCCCAGGTACCTTACCTGATCTTATTCCTCAATCAAGGAATATAAGTTAAGTCTAACCAAAATGAGGAGAGATGTTTCTTACTGTTCATTTTTAAATAACTTGGAACTTCCAAAGCCTGAAGCTTCAGTTTGGTTTTCAGAAATCATATTTTTGACTTGTACTTCAGTTTTTGTTATAAGGTCTTGAGTAGAGGCTGTGAGCAGTTTCCTACTAGTCACTTTTACAAGGGACCTTTAAAAAAATCAGCTCAATCAGCTCAAATCAGCTGTATAAATGTCACCAATTTCACTGTTAGTTACCATTTATGATCACATACTATTCTTATGGTCTAGGTTGTTCACCATATGTTAGATGCATTTAGTTCTATCTTGTGTTGGTTACACCACCAAATTATTGATTTGTAGTTGGTCTTCAAATTTTGTAGTTCATAATCATTGCCTCAGTTTTCAAAATTAGAAGAAAAATTTCACAGGACACCCTTGAAGCTACAAAAAAATGGGTCTTTGGAGGTGGAATTTAACTGCTCATATTGATCTTGGATTATGACATCATTCTAATCAAGCTGATTAATGATACAACGTGGTGAACCTTGACTCACAGTTTTGTCCTCAGAGGATCCTCAACTCTGGAATGTATTTCTTCTCTTGGTCCAATGAAATATGAGCCTCCTGGCTCCATGGATAACTTCAAGGGCCAATTGTTTACAAAAACATTTGCCTAAGGGCTTGAAAGTAGGGGTCCAGATGATAGATGACATTTTAAATGCATTTGTCACATATGAATCCCAAGAGGATCTGTGATGGAAACATTTCAAAAAGTAATACTAGTAATTAGGCACATTGGCTTGTGAAAAATTAGACTCATATAGTTTGAAGGTTTGACATGTCAATGATTCCCAGATTTCTAAAGTCAAGGTGTAAGAAACTAATTGCCAAAAATATAGACATGGATTTAATAAACATAGCTCAGTCCAGCTTCAATAGCCCAAAAGCCCAAGAAAATCTCAGAACTTGATTTCTCAGAACTTCTATGACCTTTGGGAACCTTCCATTAAAGAAAAATGAAGCAGATTTGCTTTAAGTAATTCCAGCCTTCAATGATAAATAGAAGGAATACTTCACAAACATCAGAGCCTTTTTAAAGTTTTTATTTTAAAAGGCCCAAATGTTCTGTAGGGGGTTTTAAATTATTTTCATAGATTTGGAGCAAGTTTTGGCTTCTCAGAGCTAATATTCTGGGAACAATGAAGAATATACTGCAAGAACTTCCTTTTGTAGAGCCTATGTTAAAAGGAAATGCAATGTAAGATTGAGATGGTGTCCTTGTTTGGGTTAGACTAGTACTTGAAATCCACGCAGATTCCATAAGATTGTACAGGGTGAGCTGGGCCCTGAAATTCTCATTAAACTTTTCACATCCAGACTTTATTGAAATTTGGGACAACCCCTCCCCCTCCCAACCTCAACCGGTTGAACCTCTGAAGGAGAGAACATGATTACATTCTTAGAGAAAGGACTCAAGGTCATTTTCATCCTTCACAATATACTGGGGATTTGAATTCTCCAATTTGCATTACAACACAGACTTCTGAGCTAAAGCATCCTTGAGGCATATGGAATTTGAGTGAGAACTTTTGTTTAGTAGTAAAATAACAAATTGCTGAGAGAGACTATTATAGTATCTTGGGAAAACTCCCTAATATCATTGGGCTTCTTTGATAAATGTTTGTATTGCATAATCTCTAAAATTAATTCCAGCTCTAAATTTTTATCTCTCTTTCATAGAACAAGAGTTATACTGCAACCTTGGTGTCTCTCTATTGAAAAGTTCAATTGGAATTGTTTTCAATAATAGCATTTTGCAAAAAAAAACCACCCTATTTTAATATAATAACAAATGAATATAAAATTGTACAAAAACTAACACAGGGTCAGCTTGATTTTATGATATATATGGATGCTAGCAAGCAGTCTGAGAGAGTAGTCTTCCCAGATACGTTCCCAAAAGATGCAGTACAACTTCATGCAAAGTAGAAGAGAGAAGTGTGTTCTATCTTTCTCTTTCTAGCTGTGAATACGATTAATTTTTACTGATACATTCTTAATTTCAGTTTACTACATCTTCTAAAATCAAGTTTCTATTAAGATTTTCATTTTAGCAATTCCCAAGATTTCTTCTACCTAGAAATCTTGGGTGGTGACTCAGAAACACCCACCACCACCACCACCACCATACCTTGTAGTATGAGCGTAAGAAAAGCTTATAAGCTCTTGGAGGCACAATTCCTTCATCTCCAATATAGGAATGATTCATGACCTATCTTTAATATGCGTGTATGTGTGTGGAATAATAAATAAATGTGGAAACACCTATTAACCATAAAGTGCTTTTCAACGTGGCATATGTTTACTGTGGGATCCATAGAATATAGGACATTTCATCAGAGACCAAAGAATGAAGACATTTTACCTATTTATCTGTGTGGCAGAGAGGTGATTGGAAATAATGGCCTTGGTAAATTTGCATTACCATAGTGCATGCTTTGGAAAGGGGAAAAGGCATAATTTGTCATGTTATTTCTGCAAGATGTGAAAGCAAGATCAATTCCCAGTGCTCATAAACTCCTGCTCTTCTTTAAAATGTAGGTTTTATTATTTTTCAATCAGAAGATGATTGCCATTGAAAAGATAGTTCATTAATCACAGTTCCCAAGAAGAGACATTGCATACTGCACAGAACCATACAAGAAAGCACCAGAGCTGGTCAGCAGGCAGAGGAAGTGAGGGGAAAATATTGGCAAGAACTTTTATTGTGGTTTCTGTGGTCAGGAAGTGGCAAGGCAAGGGTAGGCAGGTTTAGGATTGGCTAGTTGGAATAACTTCAGTGTACTGAAGGGCATAGAGGCTGTCTCCAGTGTTCTGATACTGGCCTTGTGATGATTAGAGAAAGTAAATAGTGCCCTCGAGTGTTGGAGTCCAACAGATGGTGGGCATGTGGGCTCTGGATTGGTTACTTTACATATGAAAGGTGTACTCGGCAAGCCAGTCTTTTACCATCTCTGAGAATTGTCTAGCCCCCCATCAAAGAATAGTCTCTCCCAGGTCAGCAAGGACCCTGATGCCAGAAGTGTCAGAAATACAGAAAATAAAAAGGTGATTAATACAGAGACGAACATTTGATAAAAAGTCAAAGAGAAATTGGATCTGTCACAAACATTCTAGTATTTATTGTTCTACATAAGAAAATTCAATGGTGATTTATATCAAATAAGTAAATAAGCCATACTGAACTGAAATCTTTCAGAATTTCTCACTCACTTTGTAACAGACAAATCATTCCAGTGACTATCACTATCCCTGGAATGTTCTCTGTGTGTCCTCTACATCTATCGTACATCTCTGATACAGATGTGATTCTGGAATTGTGGTGCAGCCTTGCAGCAAAAAGCTGAAAAAGAATATTGAAAACAATCTGTGAGTGTATTTGCTGAAAAGCTCCCTCAGTCCAGGAATAGTTTGTCTGAACCATCCTCATGTCTCACAGTGCTTGGAAGACTGCCTTTTATAAGTGTTGAAAAGATGCTTCCTTGGATTGTCTTGAAGACATCGAAGGAGCTTTAAAGAAGATAAGATGAATCTAGTTGGGAACATATTGACAGTTTGAGGTGTAAGATGGTCAAAGGACAATATTGTAGTAAAGAGCTAACTATCAAAGATTTAGAACCACAAGAAAAGGTGTCTTGAAAACAATAAGAACAGAACATGAGGGGGCGCGTGGGGGGCTCAGTTCTTCAGCATCCAACTTCCACTCAGGTCATGACCTCGAGGTTTGTGAGTTTGATCCCCTCATGGGGTGCTGTGCTGACAGCTCAGAGCCTGGAGCCTGCTTCAGATTCTGTGTCTCCCTCTCTCTCTGCCCATCCTCCGCTAGCACTCTGTCTCTCCCTCTCAAAAATAAATAAAAGCATTAAAAAACATTAAAAAGAATGGAACATGAGGCTAGACGAAGGTTGAGAGCCTACTGCTGGGGATTATTTTACACGCCATGCACACCGTGTCACATGTGCCATAATGGGGGCTCCTTGGAGAGGTACGGGGCACAACCTGTCCACTGTACACAGCAACGGAGCACAGCACAGAACAGAGCTAATGTTCCATAAATGTGTCTGAACAGAAGGAAGGAGAGCAAAAGAGTAGCCAGAAAGGAGAAAGGGAAGAAATATTTTCATTGGAAAACTGCATAGTAATAGATTCCATTCTCCAAAATATTTAGACAAAACACATCTTATGGTGAAATATGTTTAGGTACTCTTTCTTATTTCAGATAAATGTGATCTTCCCCTCCCTGTGAAGAAAACTGTCAATACTCTAGTTTAAAGAGAAGAAACTCTTTATTTTTATTTTTATTCCAATGTAGTTAATATACAGCACTATATTCATTTCAGGTACACAATATAGTGATTCAGCATATATGTCTCAGTGCTCATCAAGATAAGTGCACTCTTAAGTCCTTTCACCTCTTTCACCCATCTTTTAGTTTTATGTAGTTAAGAGTCTGTTTCCCCTCCCCTTGCCTTGTTTGTTCTATTTCTTAAATTCTGTATATAAGTGAAGTTTTATTGGATTAGTCTTTCTTTGGCTTTTTCTTAACATCATACTCTTTATATCCATTTATGTTGCTGCATATGGCAAGATTTCATTCTTTTTTATGGCTGAATAATATTCCATTGTCTATGTCTCTCTCTCTCTCTCTCTCTCTCTCTCTCTCTCTCTCTCTCTCTATATATATATATATATATATATATATATATATATATATATATATATATATATACATACCACACCTTCTTTATCTATTCTTCTATCAGTGGACACTAGGGCTGCTCCCATAGATTGGCTATTGTAAATAACGCTATTAGAAACATAGGGGTGCACATATTACTTCAAATTAGTGTTTTTGTATTCTTTAAGTAAATACCCAGTAATGTGATTATTAGACCATAGGGTAATTCTATTTTTAACTTTTTGAAGAACAGTGGCTGCACCAGTTTGCATTCCCACTAACAGTGCAAGAGGGTTCCTTTTTCTCCACATCTTTGCCAACACTTTTTATTTCTTGTGTTCTTTATTTTAATCATTCTGACAGGTGTGAGGTAGTAACTCATTGTCATTTCGATTTGCATGTCCCTGATAATGAGTGGTGTTGAGCACTTTTTCATGTGTCTGTTAGCCATCTGGATGTCTTCTTTGGAGAAATATCTGTTCATGTCCTCTGCCCATTTTTTAATTGGTGTTGAGTTGTATAAGTTCTTTACATATTTTGAATACTAACCCTTTATTAGATATGTCATTTGCAAATATCTCCTCCCATTCAGTAAGTTGTCTTTTAGTTTTGTTGCTTATTTCTTTTGCTGTGAGGAAGCTCTTTATTTTGGTGCAGTCCCAGCAGTTTATATTTGCTTTTATTTCTCTTGCCTCAGGAGACCTATCTAGAAAGATGTTGCTACAACAATGTCAGAGAATTTATTCCCATGCTTAGAGAAAAAGAAATTATTTTTAAAAGTTTTTTTCTTTTAATACTTATTTAGTTTTGAAGGGGAGACAGCATGAGCATGAGCAGGGGAGGGACAGAAAGAACAGGAGACACAGGATCCAAAGCAGGCTCCAGGCTCTGAGCTGTCAGCATAGAGCCTAATGTGGGGTTCAAACTCACCAACTAAAGTCACTGCCCAAACGAGTGAGCCACTCAGGCACCCCGATATAAAGAAATTCTTATACAGAATAAAAGAAAAATGGTTGAATGTAAACAAAGGATGAGTTTAGTTACTGTTTAGTCAAGTCACACTATTACGAAATTAAGAGTTAGGGAAAATAAATATAGAAACCTTAAAGTTACTATGAAGACTTATATTAATATAACATATAAAAAAGTAGTGAAAGAGTTGGTAAATAATACCAATTGTTAATATTAACCCATTTGATAATATAGTTACATTGTTTTAATACATTATTTCAATTGTCCATCTCTATTATCACTACACACGTTTACACCCCCTTTTTTTGCCATTTATTTATTTATTTTTTACAAATAGTTTATTGTCAAATTAGTTTCCACATAATACTCAGTGCTCATCCCTACAAGTGTCCTCCTCCATGCCCATCCCCCTCCCCCCCACATTCATCAGTCCTCAGTTTTTGTCAGCATTCAAGAGTCTCTCATGGTTTGCCTCTCTCCCGTTCCCCCACCATTCCCCCCTTCTTCTCCCCCTTGGTCCTCAGTTAAGTTCCTCCTAATCCTCCTATACGTGCACACACATGATATTTGTCCTTCTCTGCCTAACTTATTTCACTTAGCATAACACCCTCAAGGTCCATCCATGTCGCTACACATGGCCAGATTTCATTCTTTCTCATTGCCATGTAGTATTCCATGGTATAGATAAACCACATCTTCTTGATCCATTTGTCCGTGGATGGACACTTAGGCTCTTTCCATGTTTTAGCTATTGTGGAGAGTGCTGCTATGAACATTGGGGTACATGTGCTCCTATGCCTCAGCATTTCTGTATCCCTTGGGTAAATTCCTAGCAGTGCTATTGCTGGGTCATAGGGGAGTTCTATTGTTAGTTTCCTGAGGAACCTCCACACTGTTTTCCAGAGGGGCTGTACCAGTTTACATTCCCACCAACAGTGTAGGAGGGTGCTCGTTTCTCCACATCCTCGCCAGCATCTAGAGTTCTCTGATTTGCTCATTTTAGCCACTCTGACTGGCGTGAGGTGGTATCTCAGTGTGGTTTTGATTTGTATTTCCCTGATGAGGAGGGGTGCTGAGCATCGTTTCATGTGTCTGTTGGCCATCTGGATGTCCTCTTTGGAGAAGTGTTTGTTCATATCTTCTGCCCATTTCTTCACTGGGTTGTTTGTTTTTTGGGTGTGGAGTTTGGTGAGTTCCTTATAGATTGTGGATATTAACCCTTTATCTGATATGTCGTTTGCAACTATGTTTTCCCATTCGGTTGGTTGCCTATTAGTTTTGTGGGTTGTTTCCTTTGCTGTGCAGAAGCTTTTAATCTTGATGAGGTCCCAATCGTTTATTTTTGCTCTTGATTCCCTTGCTTTTGGGGATGTGTCAAGTAAGAAGTTGCTGCGTACACCCCCTTTTATGTATACTCGTGTACCTATATATACCCTTTCCTTGCTAATGAAAAGCTTTTGTCATTTAAAACAAATTTAATGTTTATTTATTTTTAAGAGACAGAGACACATAGCGCTAGCAGGGAAGGGTTAAAGAGAGGGGGAGACACAGAATTGCAAGCAGGCTCTAGGCTCTAAGCTGTCAGTACAGAGCATAATGTGGGCCTCAACCTCATGAACTGTGAGATCATGACCTGAGCCAAAATCAGATGCTCAACTGACTGAGCCACTCAGGTACCTCTTGTCTTTTGTCATTTTGACTTTTCTCAAAAACAATCAAGACTCAACCACTAATATCCACCTTTTTGTTGTATCTCAATGCATTGATTTTTGTCATTTTCTAGGTTTTTATTCAAGTTTGTTATATATTTTCTACTTGAAGTTCACGTTCACTCAGCTTTCCTAGCCTTATTTTACTCTTAATTTTTTAAATATTTACTTATTTTTGAGAGAGACAGAAAGACAGAGTGTGAGAGATGGAGGGTCAGAGAGAGAGGGAGACACAGAATCTGAAGCAGGCTCCAGGCTCTGAGCTGTCAGGGCAGAGCCCAACCCGGGGCTCAAACCCATGAACTGTGAGATCATGATTTGAGTTGAAGTCAGGCACTTAATTGACTAAACCACCCAGGCATCCCATGTTCTTTCAAAGCACCCTATAAAAAAACATTAATCATAGTATTTTTATGTGGTCTTTTAATTGCAGGTTTGTTTGTCTCTTCCCCTAGACTCTGATGTCAATAACTCTATATCATTTCTTCACTGTTGTGTCCCCAGCACCTAGGAGAGTATCTAGTAGAAAGGAGATGCCCAGGGGCGCCTGGGTGGCTTAGTCGGTTAAGCGTCCAACTTTCACTCGGGTCATGATCTCGCGGTTCGTGGGTTAGAGCCCCGCGTCGGACTCTGTGCTGACTGCCAGCTCAGAACCTGGAGCCTGTTTCAGAGTCTATCACTCCCTCTCTCTCTGACCCTCCCCTGTTCACACTGTCTCTCTCACTCTCCTAGAAATAAATAAAACATTAAAAAAAAAAAGACAGAAAGGAGATGCCCAGTAGATTTGAGTGAATTAAATAAAAATTAATGAATAAGTGAACATATCTCAAGTGAAAGGTCAGTCATTTGATTGTGGATGAAATCACTATTACAAATTTGCCGTGTTAACAAGGAAACAAACAACCTAAAGAATGATGATGTTGAAAGTAACATATTTTCCTAGCTGCATCAGTTGCTGTATAAAATATACACAATAAATAAACAATTTGTAAGGAAGTCTTCTGAGCAAATAGTTTGGTTGTTCAGAATGGGGAGGAGCTGCCCACCCGAGTGTTTTAAAGTGAGAATGACTATCTTTTTCCATGAGGAGTGTGCCAACCCTGAGAAGACCTATGAGTCGTGTCACTGATTTTATGCAATTCTTGTTCTTAAAATTTTATTTTCATTATAAGTGTCCAATACAATATAAATCAAAGGCCAAAAACCTAAATATTCCAGTAACGGGCCCAAAACCATATATTTAATTTTAAAACCTGATTTGAATCTTGCAAAACTCTTAGCTTTCCTAATGCACTGATGTTGTGTTCATTTCTTTTCACCAATTCCACTACATGTCAGTTTACTTGGTGCTATTTCAAGGCTTTCTTTGAATATGAGCAGACTTTTCTATTTTGACATGAATTCGAGAAGATTTATTTACCACAGGCAGTTATTTGTTATTGATTTTTACTACCAAATTATTTCTTTTGCGAGAACAGTGAACTTAAAATTTGGTCAAGCTGTGTAAGACTCAGAAACTTGCTCTACTGTCAAATCCATTCCACTTATTTTCACTCAGTTTATTCAGGTAAAGTTTACGTACAATAAAATTCACCATTTTTAATTGTACAATTTGATGAGTTTGGGAAAAAATATATACCCATGTGTACATATTCCCTTATACCACTTTGTAGTCAATTTCCTTCCCCAGCCCCCACCCCTGGCAAACTCAGATGTGCTTTCAGTCACTAAGATTTTGTCTTTCCTAGTAACGCTTTACACGTATCTATATTCGGCTTCTTTAACTTAGCATAATGACTGAGATCCATCCATGTTGTGTATATCAATAGTTTGTTCCTTTTTATTAGTGAGTAGTATTCCATTATATGGATATTTCACAATTTGTTTACCCATTCACGTGTTGACCGACATTTGGGCACTATCAGTGATTTGGTTATTATGAACATTTATATGCAAATACATGTGTGGACATCTGTTTTGATTTTTTCAGGGTAAATACCTAGAGAATACAGTTAGGGATTGCTGGATCTTATGGTAAGAGCATGTGTAATTTTATAAGTGGTGATTGCACTTGACATTTTCCTTTTCAAGAAGTTTAGTTAATGATGTGTCAATATTAGTTTGTCAGTTGTGACCAATGTATCATAATAATGTAAAATGCTAACAATATGGGAAATGGATGCAGAGTGTATGAGAACTCTGTACTCTCTTCACAAATTTTCTATTAATCTAGAACTCTTTCTAAAATAAGTTTATTACAACAAAAGATAGTTGATTTTTGTGTTCTTTGCACAAATAAAGATGCTTCCTTTATTCTTACTGAAGCATATCTTAATTATTAAGAAGTAATTTATACTGCCATTAAATGTTAATTATGCCTTCGAAATACATACAAATTCTTTAAAACTCTCTTTTAAGGAGTTCCACTGTCACTGAAAGTATTAAGGGAAATTTACTAAATTATAATACTTTGATAGTTATCCACACTTATACAAAGCAAATCAAGGAGGAATGTTGTAAAGTAAAAACCTAAATCGAAAGGTAAACTAAATTAACAACTTTTGCATACATGAAGCAGACCCTATCGAATTTCTTTTTCTTTATCTTCTACAGAAACAGAAGGTTTAATCATATTTTAAATATTCCAAACTGTTTTGATGCAGCAAATGAATGGCAGATATAGGCTGAAGGGTCACAAGAAAGATCAAGTGAGACTAGATAGCAGTGCAGGATGAAAATCTTTATTTCAGTTAACATGATATGGCTGGAAAACTGAAACTGAAAGATGACCCATCAGAACAAAGGGCTAATGGAGCCAGGACAGGAAACCGTTTTACTTTCACTGTCAAGTCTAAAGGACCGAACTAACGGGAGTGGAGATTGGGAGACCGTCCTGGACTGTCCCGTGCCTGTAAGAAGTGAACTGTAAACTTTTGCTACTCTCAGCAGCTCCACGTCCTGCCCTCTGCTGGAATCCTATCTTGTTTAGCTCAGTGTTAAGAACTGTGCCATGTAGGGGTGCCTGAGTGGCTCAGTCAGTTAAGCATCTCACTTTGGCTCAGGTCATGTGGTTCATGAGTTCAAGCCCCACATGTGGCTCTGGGCTGACAGCTCAGAGAGTGGAGTCTGCAGCCTGCTTTGGATTCTCTCTCTTTCTCTCTCTCTCTCTCTGCCTCTCTTCTGCTCCTGCTCTGTCTTTCTCTGTTTCTCAAAAATGAATAAATATTTAAAAAATTTTTTAAAAACTGTTCAGTGTATTTCAGGAGCCATAAAAATATTAAAGCCTGAAAGTATTAAGGGAAATTTACTAAATTATAATTCTTTGTAGTTATCCACACTTATACAGAGCAAGTCAAGGAAGTATGTTGCAAAATAAAAATCAATAACCCTAAGTGGAATATATAACCTTTCCCAAAATGATCCTGTTGACCTGCTTCACCTTGCATTGTCCTTCATTAATATCCTTTCATTTTAATCAGCCAACTGAAATAAAAAATTAACTATTTCCTTTTGTATGATCTGACACATGAAACTGATGCCTGGTGGTGGCAATTTTTTGAACTTTTAATTACATGCTTTGCCAAGGGCAGAATTTATTATGTTTTCAATGAAACCTAATGTTTTCATAATACGTTCTTCTTACAGACGTGCAAATATTGAGAATATCATGATACACTGTTGTCTAAACTGACACTTTCAGAATGGAATTTTATGCATCTTAGAGTTTAAAAGGGAAGGGTAATGTTATGCCTTAGAATAAGCCAAATGATATTACAAAAGCATAAATGAGATGCATTGTAACTTTTCATGGAATGTTATGATTTTCTTTGTTTTCTTTCTCTCTTTTCTTTCCTTCCTTCCTTCCTTCCCCCCCCTTTCTTTCTTTCTTTCTTTCTTTCTTTCTTTCTTTCTTTCTTCCTTGGTAATTCAATTAAGAACACAAATAAAAAGTATAATGCAAAATTTTCTGCTGAATTTTTAAAACAGCTTTATTGAGGTATAATTGACATACAATAGACTGTGCATATTTAAAATATACAATTCGTTAAGTTTAGATATACGAATAAACCCACGAAACTATTACTACGAGCAAGATAATGAGTGTGTCCATCACTTTCAAAAATTTCTTTGCATCCTAATGTAATCCTTGTCACCTGCTATCCCCTTGTTTTCAATATACCAGTTATCTGTTTTCTGTCATTATATATTAATTTATATTTCTCTTATTGTATATAAATGAAATCCTAAAGCACGCAGTCTTTTTCTGGCTTTTTTCACTCAACACAATTATTTTGAGGATTATTCGTGTTGTGACATATATCAACAGTTCATTCTTTCTTATTGCTGAAAAGTACTCTGGGGTTTGGAAACCATGACTGTCTATCCCCCTTACCTGCTGATTTATATTTGGACCATTTCTAGATATTACAAATACAGCTTCTATGAACATGTATGTCCAAGTCTTGAAAATACCAAGTTAAGAGAAAGAAAAGACAAGAAACAGAGTGGGAGAAAATATTTGCAAATCACACGTCTGTTGAAGATTTTTAACAAGGACTTCACAAAAGATATTATAAAGATAGAAAATAAATTTAGGAAAAGATGCTCAGCATTATTAGTCACAAGCAAATTAAAACTATAATTAGGTGCTACTGCATACCCATTAGAATGACTAACGTTCTGGAGTAGGAGGATACAGAGGGACAGGAAGTCTCATACATTGCTTGTGGAAATGCAAAATGGTACAAACCAACCAGTTTGGAAAAAATTTGACACATCCTTTTAAAAAATGAATCACATAGATGCCATATGACTAAGCCTGTTTATTCCTAGATATTTACCCAAGGGAAATGAAAGTATGTGCCTTTCCTGCTGAATGTATTCACTGATTTATTTGTTCTTCTAATCACTATTCATTCTGACTTATACTTATCTGTGGTTATCAGTTTACCTTTAGCTGTACACCTGCCATATGAGGTTATTTTACGTTTATAATACTTGCTGAACATTTCTTCCTACATTGCAATTTCTCCCCCACCCAAATTACCACATGGTTAATTCCTATTCACTAATTTACACCTAGTGTAAGTATCTCTATGTATTTGTTTCCATTAATATCCTACCTCAACGCTGAAATCAAGTTTGCCAATTTTCCAATAGCCCATAAGTACATTCTTCAAGGTTGTTGATACAAAACAAATCCACTATTTAAAGAAGGAAGTAAAATACATTTGAAAGAGACCATTTGAAAACATAGGTATCTTTAATATCATCAAGTTAGACTATTGCATTCTATACTAAGGAATGGCCACTTTATACCGTAGATATAGCAAGGAAGAAACATTAGTCTACTTGAAAATTAAGTTGTCTATAATTCTACAGAAATTTTATCAATTCCATTTTCATACCTCTGTTTTTTAGCTGTAAAGTAGGGGGTGATAATATTCCATCTCATAAGCTTATCTGAAGATTAGATGAGGTGGAAACCTTCATGAGGGCCTGCTTCACGGCCAATAATCACCAATTTTTTTTTCATTTTTACTGTCACTTTGTTTAACTTAGTGTCATTTACACAAATAAGCTTGTGATGAAATTAACTAAACTAACTTTTTTGCAGTAGAAATGAGACATCTGAATTCTGGTAGATTTATATAAGTCTCAAACACATTTTCATTTGGGCAAGAAGCCCTAGTAACTGTAAGTAAGGCCATGTAAATACTGAAGTTTAGACTCTCCGATAGATATGGAAAAGAACCATAGAATATGGTTACTTTTTAAGTCTCTATTCTCAGTTTAATTATTAGCCCTTACATAGTTACTATCACAGATCAGTATGCTTTGAAAATCCAACATCATATTTTTAGTGCATTTAGCTCTGAATCTAGAGCTAAATTTTTATAATTTTGCTAGTAAAAGTCTTAAGAGATATTAGCAGGTCAGAATCATAGTACATAAGATATACAAATATAAACATTTTAATTCTATTTTAGTGGTTTATATCATTCTTGCCTCATTTCTAATATGTAAGTATTTTGAATGACATAAAATAAACTGATGCTACCATTAAAAGAAACATTTGGTTTCATTTTAAATTGTCTCACTTTAGCATTTACGGTTTCATCTTCCCAAAACATTTCTATGCCTGCAATTATTTTTCGCATCATTGAGTACAAGATTGTATTTTCAAAGATTGATTTCTGACTCTAAAATAAAATGTTGTTATAGCGTCCAGGCATTTAATGCTTTTGACAGACATACTAGGTCTATGAAGTGGAATAAAATTTCCAGAAGTATTTTTAGGAATGCTTAGCTAATGTTTTTAAAAATACTCCAGTGATTTGAAAAGGGTGACATTTATCTAGTAGATACTTAGATCCAAATGTGGCTGAAAAAAAATCTTCCATTATTGTTACTAGTGCTAATGTTACAAAGATCAAATTATAACTATCAAGAGCCAATATTTTCTTTTAAAAAAAATTGTTTTTAATGTTTGCTTATTTCTGAGAAAGAGAGAGAGTGAGAGAAGAATGGCAAAGAAAAGAGAGAAACACAGAATCCGAAGCAGGATCCAGGCCCCAAGCTGACAACACAGAAAGCAACGCGGGGCTCAAACCCACGAACTGAGATCATGACCTGAGCCAAAGTCAGACGCCCAACTCACTGCGCCACCCAGGTGTTCCTACAGCCAATATTTTCTAAAATCCGTAATTCTAAGGAATATCCATCTTTATCTTAAGGTTGTATGAATTGTTTGATATGTAAATAGTTCAATATTAAAATTTATTCAAAATCGATGAGAGTAAAATGCATTCATAAATTCCATAAGACATTAAATATTGATTCTAGAAATTTTAACCCACTGAGTTAGTGTGAGACAAATATTTTTAAAGAACATTTTTATATACAATCAAGGATTAGAATCACTTTTCATTTTTTTCTTGTTAAAGAGTTGTAGCAGAGTAATTAATTTCATTTATTATATTTCCTTTGCTTGATTATATTGTACTTCAGATTTGTAATTTTTAGGGATTCTTATGGCAGTATCCACAATACCCCCCTCTTGGCTTCATATACCATGGCTATATAGAACAATCACTTTCTCTGTACTTTTCTGAGAAATTAGGTACCCTGAACCAGTCATGACCACTTTATAATGATGAAAGATCCCCAAGAGTTCAAATCCACTCTACAAGTCAACCGAGAAAATCCCACAGCATTCTGAACTTTATGCTATCTGAAAACCAGACTGTGGACATTGGAAGGATATCACATGAACACTGAAAGGCAGTGTCCAGATCTTGCCTCCAACACTTACTTATTGATTGCATGATCTTAGACAGGTTTCTTACCTCTCTAGCCTTATCATATATAAAATGGGTATCGATACCAGTATCACAAAGTTGTTATGAAGCTTAAAAGAGCTAAAACTTCTCTAAAGCAAGTGGAACAATGGATAGTCTCATTCTTTAAAACGTATATTTTAATGCATTATGACTTCTAGTTTTTAGGGGTTGTTCTAGGCAAACACACAGTCTTCGTTTGGAAATACATTTATGAAAACTTTCTTTTGCTAACATAATTTATATGTGATCCCATATGAGCAATATTGTTCATTCAGTAAATTTTTATTGAGTGCCTACTATATGCCAGACACCACACTAAGAGAAACAGTTGATATGTGTTTCAACTGTAAAACTGGAAATTCCCTTTAAATTCAAATGACACCAAAAAAGATAAGCAGCCCAAAAGTAGTGTGTGAGAAGGCACAGTTTCTTTGCACTTTTGAGAGGAGAATGGAAAGTCATTCCCTTCTAACTGGAGAAGACATCTACAGAGATGCAGACTCTCAGGGGTGGCACACACAGCCCCATCTCTAAAGGAAGCTGCATGGAATTTGATGCTTAAGACAGAGTATTACAAGTCTGGGCATCCAGATGGGATCCAGAAGGCCAAAGATTTCTCTTTATTTTGAAGTGGTGAAAGGGGAAAGATGAAGAATCAAAACATGACAGAATGTCAGGTGAAAAAGATCAGGGCACAAAAGTATCTCTGCTTTGTTTACAACAATGTTTATGTATGGACAAACATAAAAAGAAATGGAAAAATGAAAATAGTTGATATGTCTGCATGAGCACAGTGTGAGGACATTTTTGTCCTATTTGACGTCTTGTAGTGTTGCAATAATGTTGCTTAGGCAGAAAGTACAGGTCAAGAGAAAGTGGAAATAAAGACTAAAAAGTAGAGACATACTGTCCAACTTTCACGGACATGCCCATCTCCCCCCTACCCACCCACACGCATCAGTCCTAACTTGACAATAAACTATTTGTAAAAAAAAAAAAATTTAGATATATATGTTTACAATAAAAACTGCTTACATTAAAAAAATAAATAAATAAAATAAAATAAAATAAGTAGCAATATAAAAAAAAAACACCTTTCTCGGACAAGTAAGAAAATACCAACTTGAAATAAAGTGTTGTTTATTTAAAGCATTATCTTGAAATACCATCCAGAATAATCAACCTGTGGCAACTCAACCTGTAGATCAAAACAGCATTAATAAATTAAATAGTTATTTGTCCTTAACTGCTAACTTCTTCCTTGCTGCAGAACTTTTTCTCTCCACCATGAAATCCTGAGTGGCTAAGGCTTTGTTCTTTTCTCTCTTCTCCCCCTGGGACCCTCTCCTGCCCCTAGAGTTCTGCATCAGCTCTGAGGCCCACAACTCCCCAGAGGTCCAGGACCTAGCAAATCATTTGTGCAAAGTTAGGTCTAATGAAACAGAGTTCTGTTACTTCAACATATATGGACTGGCCCAGGACTACCTCTCATTTGTAACTTTATTTTATAGACAATTTTAGGGGTAACTTTTCCTCTGAACCTCAAACTTTTAACTTTTAAAGGAACTTTAAGAACAAAATCTGTTCTTGACTGTGTCCTGCTCATACTCTGTAATGCGTGTATTTAGACACTTCATTCAAAAGTCACATAATAACAAACAATTAATAAGTAAATCAGCTTCCCAACCATACTTATAAAATCCTAAAGAACAACTAGAATGGCATTTTAAAATTTGGTTCTTTTCTTTCTAAACTTAAGGAATGGTTGGCGTCATAGACCATCATATAGAGGACCATATATGTACATCTGAGAGATATGAGAAATACCATGGCCCAGGTATTTTCACCAGGATGCCAGCACTGGAACAGGCCTACACTCTATTCTTGTAAACACAGAAATCATGGCTCTATTGTACCTATTTTGCATTCAACATAAAGAGAGAAATGGAGAAATTAATTTACATTGTCACCTAAGTTATAGTATTACAAAGTCCTGTAAAGGACCTTCCTTTAGAGGAAGTTTTATTGAACTAAAAAAAATTTGGAAACTATAATTCATCTGTTTGTTCAACTTTCCCTTTTATAACTTTTGATAACCTAGGTAATTACAAAAAGAACTTAGTATATACTATGGTAAAAAAATATGGTAATGAGGTAAAAAAATTTTGTCAGCACTTTCATTCTCAGAACATTATTATGCATTTCTTTAGGCAGGGCTATGTAGTCATTTCCTAAATGCTCTGTGTATTTAATCTGTCAAATTGTATTGTTGTTTCTTTCCAGCGAGTGAGCCTGACGTCTTAGTTTTGCACCTCTTTTTCTGTGTGCAATATATATTCAGTAATATATTCTCAAATATATACTTGAATAGTTGAATTGCTTAAAGTAAAAATAGGAAAAGTGTTCATATAGTTTAGAAAATTTTACTGCTAAGAATAACATATTTATTCGCAAAGAAACCCAATTGCATTAATTTGGATAGTTGTCCCTGATGAAAGGGAATGGCTATTTGTTAATAACACGTGTGGCATCGTATCTACTCTGTGCCATCTTATGTATGCTGCATGTGCAGGCCGGGCACAGGAATGGTGAGGCGCCCACACTCCCTCTCTAGAACTGAGGTCCTCATTCCCGATGCCAGGAGTGTTGCCCGCTGATGGTGCACACATGCGGCATTCTCCACAAGTTGCCCTAGACTATGAAGAGCTACCTGGCTGAAGGCTATTATCTCTCCCCTCCAACAGCCCTTTTTTACTGCCTTCATCAAATGAGGACAGATGTGAAGGGCCGTGAGCTAAATGGGATCAGGTAAGGCCTCTTTGGTATCTGCATCTTGATTCAATTCTCCCCCTACCCAGGCCTGCCTCCCCCACTTCTTTCGAGAAGGTTCCCTAGACATTGTTCAGTAACACCCTGCACACAAACTTCCATTTCCATGTCTGACGCCTGAGGCTCAACCTGTGCCAATCCCATTTTATGATCCAAGAGAAAATAAAAAATGGGAAAGACAAATGATTTGTCCACAGGCCAACTCTGCTTCCAAAATATCTGCATCTGACATTCTGTGCTTCTGTAAGTGCAAACGAATAGCAACTAGAATGGTTCAATGCTTTTATTTCTCCTGTGGTGGCTTAGTTTGGGCACTCCCTTGTCAGGTATTAAAACTATGTGAATTCATTAAATGGGACTTTAGAAACTCCTTACCCACAATGTGTGTGCCAAAGAAAATGTACTGTTGTCCCTCAAGCAGAGCTAATGAATATCTATGGAGATATTTAAAGCACTATTACATGATGAAAAAAAAACCCCAAATCTATAATAAAAGAAATTGGTATTACTTCCCTTTGTCCTTCGTGCAGCGCAACCTAGAATTTGGGATGAAAATACAGTTCTATGTATTTATTTTTCCAGTTAATTTCTCGAACTCCAAATTGCCCTTATTAGCATGAAGCCAAGTGTCTCAATTTTGAAGCTGGGAAAGGATTCAAAGAGAACTTGAACTATAACATTTTATTTCTTTAACAGCGGTCTGAACCAAGTAGGATAAAATACTAACATGGACTAATTCTGAGCAGATGCGTATGTGTATTTGGGTACTTTTCTGTATCTATGCAAATTTACGTAAACGATAGATGACTAGCCTTCCAGTCAGTAGAATAAATAAAATTTTGATTCACTGAACCCTCAATAACATAGGAAAGAAACTTTTATTTAGCTTAAGTTGATTTATTTGAGAATTGATTCAGCCTGAATTCCTCTCAGGAGCTCCCTGAAAAGCAACTGCCTAGCTGTGAGCATTGCCAAGGTATCATCACTTTGCCAAGGACGGTGACCATGTCCCCTCTCTCTGACCTGGCAACTGAGACATGTCTATTCTGTGTTTACCCATCAACCCAGGTATCTCTTCTTATACATCTGAACTGTGACTTCATGCAGGATTCACTTTCAGTCACCCCTGCTCAGAATAAGTTCTAGATTTCGTATACAATGACAAAATCTTTCTTTCCTTCCTCTTTATCTTACTTCTCAGTGGTCCTCAATTTCTATATCAAGGTCAAAGCTTTTCCCTGTTTTTGTATACTCAACTTTCAAAGAGCTCTAATCAGCAAGTTTAAAACGTGCAAATATCCTAATGAATAAAAAAGAAATATTAACAAGTCTTTATAAAGCACTACCATCAAAACATTAAGTGTAAAAAGTACTTTTTTGTCTAGAACTTAGGGGTCGGACATTTCAATAATCTAGAATATATCCCACACCTTAAAATTGAGACCCTCCTCCCACAAAAGCTTCTGAAAAGTATCAAGGTCATCAAATCCACATATTAAGTCACATGTTAAGTTTGCTTAGAGGAATATTCCTTAGGCCCAACTCAGAAAGTTTTTGTCTTGTTTTAGATACAGTTTTACTAAGCCTGGTACTCTGCGTTTCAAACCCTCTGAATATATATTAAATTGAATGAGTCAAGAAGAATTTAATACTAATGTTAACCAGATACACGAGAAAAGGCTAAATTTTTCTGAATATCAGTAACAAGAGTTTTTTAAAGAATAACTGGGACCATTTAATATTGAGATTCATGGTCTTAAAAAACTTAATAGGCTCAAAAACCTCTCTGTATTGTAGCACAATCTAACAAGTTATAATGAAAACAATAAATACTGGAACGCCTTGGTGGTTCAGTCGGTTAAGTGCCCAACTCCTGATTTTGGCTCAGCTCATGAGTACTGCGTTGGGTTCTGCGCTGATGGTGTGAGCCTGCTTGGAATCCTCTCTCTCCTCTCTCTACTCCTCCCCTGTTTGCACTCTCTTAAATAAATAAACTTTAAAAAATACACTTAAAAAACAAAAAGAAAACAGTAAATACCATCAAGATAGTGACTAATAAATCAAAAACGTCTAAAGTATATATTAGAAAGCATTGTAGCCATCCAAACTAATAAAATTAAAATACATACTTAAATCTGTCTAGGAAACTTGGCTCCAGGGCAATTCTTCCAATTCAAGCCTAAACATGTCACTTGCATGCTTAATTTTTTCTCATAGTTTCTATTTCCACTCTAAATGGGTGTGCATGTACCTCGGAAGGGAAAATAATCCATTGGAGTGCAAGAAGAAATTACTAAAATATTTACATCATTACACTATATTTTGATATTTAAAAAGAAAGTTATTATGTTGCATTGATATATAATATACAGACAGGCCCTGGTGTCCTCCTTCTGTCCCAGTGGGCATGCATAGTTAGATAAAGAATTCAGAGGCAAGCCCTGGGCTGCTACAATGCAGTTTGATGATGACGTCCTCACTCTTTTCATTTACTTTCAATGTATTGCAGTGCACCTCAGTTTACATGTGTCAGCAAGCGAATGTATCATTTTTCTTACTTAGTCTTTACTAAATCTCATAAAATGGACAAGGTGCTTAAGAAAAGTTCCCCAGGAGATCATTTATTCAAGACAATACTAATAAAGAAGAATAAAAAAACAATTAAATACTATAGAGCAGAAACACCTTCTTCCCTTAACTCAAGCTTTCTCCCAGCTATATCACAAGGAAAGGAGAAGGATGATCTAGAAATATTTGAGAAGTTAATAGGCAAAAAAGTTCAAAATTCTCAAGAAGAGTATTTAGTATATTTATTTATGGCTACCATCATTATAAGTGAGCCTCCAAGCTTATATTGTCCTTTGAGATATCAGCTAATGATAATAAAGTCATTCCAATCAGAAAACCCCTTAAAACCACATTTTATTTCATCTTTAGTATATCTGCTTGAAATTTCTATCTTTATTTGTGTTTAGTAATGTACATTCAACAGGTATTTATTAGTGCTCTCCATGTGAGGTGTGCTTATGGACGCTTGAGAGATATCAATTAATAAAACTCATGTTTTAAAAACTGTCCTTATGGAGTTCACATGCAATTATATAAATAAATGAACATCCATATATGAGAGGACTGCTTGTTTTTTTTATTTAACAAATTGTGTGTCATTGAAAAAGTTTTTGTACCACTGGTGTCCAAAGGAATGACTAACATGGCATGTAGGCATTTTTCTAGATATGTAACTTTAATTCTTGCCCAATCTCATCAAACTTCACTCCCCTATAAATGTGACATATTTGCATTTTTTCAAACATTTCATTACTCTATACTCTCCTCAGAGCTTTGTGTCTGTCTTCCCTCTGACTAGAGTACTTTGTATACCCCTTATTTCCCTTGCCTTCTTGTTTTCCTCCAAAGTGTGGAGGTCGTCTTTAACTCCAGGCCTCATACCACACTTGACATGCAGTATACCCAAAACATGCCACTGAAATTGTATTAAACTAATCTCCAAATAGTTTCTAGATAACTGAAGTTTCACTTTGTTTGTTGGTTTTTTCATGAAAGAAGTTTAATTAAGAAGGTCGACTTGCTGGTTTTCCAAGAGAATATGTGCCTGGTCCACTTGAAGTTCATAGAAGTTGTCTGTATCATGTGCCATCTTGATTTCACATGTCTAAATGCATTAACCTAGTTCTTGCTTGGCAATGTTTGTTTCACAATCAAAATGGTTATAAATGTGTGTGGTAGACTAATAATGTTATTAAATTGTATGGAATAAGATTGTTAGAAGTTGCATTTTTTTTCATTTCTAGGAAGCAAGATGAATTAGAGGGTCATGGTGCTCCCTTATCTTACTGAAAAGTCACTTTTGAAAAGGTCACTTTTGAAAACAATGACTAAAGAATATATGCTTTACCGCTACAAATAATGACAATGTATATAGAAATGTAGGAACTCAAGTTGTGTAGTCTTTAAACTGAAATAAATTTCAACTACCAAGGTTTTCATTTGGAATTTTGATGAGCTGTTTCTTGCCTCTGCCTAAATTGTCCATTTTTTATGGACTTTGCTGTTGTAGACTATCTTGCATTGCATGCCAAAATGGATTTTAAGGACTCCAATGATCTATGCAGCAAGGAAGAAAACATTGTGGTGATCCATTAAGAATTTAAGGGTGATCTTTTCTGGTAATTTAAGTCACCCAATTCTGAGGGGGTGGGGAGGAGAGAAGATTGGGAGAGAATATTAATGAGCTTCAGCTGCAACCATGATTGCAATAAAAAGTATGCAAAAAGCAACAGGAAATATTCCAGGGCACAACTTCTTTTGTTCTCATTACTTTGACAATAAATCTTAATATTTTCCAGAAATTTGGATGAATATGATAAGCAACTATGTTTATAGTAATGTGATTACATTTGTTAAATTAGAAACCGAAAGAAAGCCATGTATTCTCTGCTATTTTGAGAAACAGTGAACAACTGACTGGTATCTATAGAAATTCCAGACTACTGTTGATCCCATTAATTCTTACTTTAGTTGAACTAAGGGAAACATTACATGTTCTATGAGATCAGCTTGCCTAAGCTATCTTAGTTAATTATTCTCTTCTTGGTATTGACTTTGTTCTATTGCCTCCTTAAAATCCTTTAAAATGCTACATTTGTTATGTATTTTACTCACATCTGAAATATAAATCTCCCACTTGTCACTTTAGTGTTTGGTACTTTGGCTTAATCAGAGATATGTCATTTTAGTAATTTATCATCTGGCTTATTCACTATTTGAATTCACTATATACGAGCTACTTCCTTAAAGTGATCTTTTGCTGTGGTCCAAGTATAGAGTGCCAAATTATTTTTTACTATGGAAAAAGACATTTTAAATCCAATGTTATAAGTAATGATATAAATAAATCAGCATGTGCTTTTGTAGTGAATAGGCATGGTGATAGAAAAACACAAGTGCTAGCAATCATGAGAACTTAAAGTAGTGGCTTTATGCATTTTTTCCCTTCACTAGAATTCTTCTCAGTATATGAAATCTCATGTCAAAATCCACTAAATAAAATAGATCAAAGTGGATCCCCTCTGGTGGAACCTGACTTTTAGGGGTAGGAGCTCTTTTTCCCGAGGCCTCTCACTTATCCCAACCATGCCCATGGAGGAACTACTACTGAGCTCTATGCATCTAGAAATTGAATGCAAAAGCTACTGTTTTTTTTTTAATGTTTTGATTGATTGATTGATTGATTGATTTAAGGTACTGGATACTTCTAATTTTATTTTTATTTTTTTATTTTAAGTAGGGCCCATGCCCAATATGGAGCTTGAACTCATGACCCTGAGATCTAGTTGCATGCTCTACTGACTGAGCCAGCCAGGCACCCCTCTAAGCTTTTATTTGAATTTTAGTTAGTTAAACATAGATTGTAATACTGGTTTCAGGAATAAAATTTAGTGATTTATCATTTGCATATAACTCCTAGTGTTCATCACAACAAGTGCCCTCCTTAATACCCATCACATATTTAGCCCATCCCCCACCCACCTCTCTCTATCAACTCTTAAGATTATTCTCTATGGTTGAGAGTATCTTACTGTTTGCCTTCCTTCCTTTTTCTCTCCCTTCCCCTATGCTCATCTGGTTCGTTTCTTAAATTCACATGTGACTGAAATCATATGGTATTTGTTTTTCTCTAAAAACTACTGGGTTTTTTTAAAAAAATATATTTGTTTATTTATTTGAGAGATAGACAAAGCATATGCAGGGGTGGGGCAGACAAAGAGGGAGAGAGAATACCAAGCAGGCTCCATGCTCAGTAAAGAGCCAGCTGTGAGGCTCAATCTTACGATGGGTTAGAATATGACTGAGCCACAATAAAGAGTTGGACGTTTAATCAACTGAGCCACCTAGGCACTGCTGCTGTTTTTGTTTTTTAATTTTAATGTTATTTATTTTTGAGAAAGAGCGCAAGCAGGGGAAGGACAGAGAGAAAGGAAGACACAGAATCTGAAGCAAGCTCCACACTCTGAGCTATCAGCACAGAAGCCAACATGGGGCTCACACTCACAAACCGTGAGATCGTGACCTGAGCAGAAGTCCGACGCTTAACGGACTGAGCGACCTGGGTGCCCCTAAAAACTACTATTGTAAAGTATAAGATCTATTAAGGAAATGGAACAATATTCTTAGAAAACTTCTTATGTGCCAGGTAGTTTTCATTCATATTCTTATTTATTCCTCAAATCAATTTTGCAGATGGGATATTGATCCTCATATTACATCTATGGAAGATGAATCTCAACAGGATGAAACCAGTATAGACATACTGCTTTGAGTGGGATTATTGAGATTTCAGTCCACATCTGTCCAGCCAAAATGTGATTTTCTTTTAGTCTATGACCTGCATTTCCTAGAAAAAAAACGAAGATGCAGGAGGGAGACAGTAAAGCTATGATTAGACCCTCCTATAAGAATTATCTTTATTAAAAAAGAAGAAGCATTTGTTCTTCTCTATATTTTTTCTCATGTAAGAATATTTCCAAATGTTAGAAAATAATTTTAATAATCAAACTATTTTTATTACTGAGATAATTATCTAATGGTTTAAAAATCAGATCATTAGCTGTTCTGAAAAGATATTATTCTACTTCACAAAAGAATGAATTGTTCTGACATTATTCATCCAACAATAATATTGGATGACAAGAAAACATTTCTTTTCATCAAAAATGTCTAAACAGTCAAAGATTAATGAAGATAATGAGCAACTAATGGATTATATGCAAGACTTAGATCCAAACAAAAATTACCTGAATGGCTTTCTCAAACACATGCTACTTGGAAACATTAGGAGATTCTGTAGAAATATCTTCTGTTTAAGTAAATTTCTGACTCTGCTAGTGATTAGAATATGAAAAATTAACAGAGAATGCAAGTAAGTGACATAAACATTTGGCAAAAAATCCCAAAGCCCTACTTTGATAAAGCCTCTAAGTCTGTGAAGAAGAGGACATCTATTCTCACATGAGAAAAATTAAACTCGATTAAAATCATGATGAAAATCCATAATTGTAAGAACATACCAGTTAGAATATATTTTCTGGCCAGGGTTTCTGAGCCTATCAGAGTGCCCAATGGCATAAGGTAATATTTCCTAGGTTTCATAAATATGTGTCCTTGTGTACACTGCAGATAAAAATGAGATCCCAATAATTTTTCTTTCTTTGATTCCTTCCTCCCCATGCATGGTGACAGAGCTAAATTTCATCCCCCATAATCAGACATTTGCCTGCAGAAACTCTCCAGATAAGTTCAAGTAGGCTATAAACTCTCTGATATATTTATTTTATGGAATTTAGTCCATCATTTCTTTCCAATGTTTCTCATTGTTATCAATAATATGACCAAATTACACACAATTTAAAAATTTTTAAACTGCCAGAGCCAATCAAATAGACTCAATAAACAATTTATTGTGTTTTCTACAACATGATTTCTTTTATGTGTATTGTAACTTTTCTAAGGCCTTAAACCTGGGCTAACTTACACAATTGGAAAATTATAGTCACAAAAAACCCCCACCATGCTCAGATTTTTACTCTCCCACTTACTAGCCCTGTTGCCTCAAACAAGTCACAACTTCTCACAGCCACATTTTTCTCATCACTAAGATGAATGTAGTATTACACATACCTTTCCTACTGCAAAGCATTATTGCAAAAATAAAACAAAACCATTTATGTAAAGATGCTAATAAATAAGAGAGTAGTATATAAATATAATAATTAGCATGTTGACTGTGTCACTTTCATTTTGCATGGACTTAATGAGTACACTTAAGATGTTTTCAGTGTCCAGTTGTATATATAATTGTTCACAATTTAAGATTGTAAATACCAAGAAGCAAAGCTCCTAACATGATGGATTATATGCTCAATAAATGTAATTTAATGAATGCCACATTTGAAACTGGGTTTCAACAATTCACATTAAAAATTCCCCCCAAAATTAAGCCTGGTTTTTAAGGTAAAAGGGCAGGAGGTTATATTTACCATGTTGGGCCAGATACATTCATTCAATGTTTGAGTTCTTTTTGAAGTTTGGAGGACACTAATCATGTGAGTCTGATAAATCCTGCCTCATTTTGTAGGTAAGAAAACTGAGAAACAGAGAAGCTCAGTGTTTGCCCTGAGATGGAGCACTCTGGGAGGCAGCATGTGTTTGCAGCGCCAGCCGCTCACACTGCTTTCACAGCCCCATGGACCCGGTTGTGCCTGCCCAGTTTGGACTCATCCCCCACCTGATCCTTAACCAACGTGTTCTTTCCTGACTTACCCTGTGAATACATGTGTTTTGTGTTTATAGTTGGATGTTAGTTCAAATATTACTGGAACATTTTGTCTACTGTTACATAATTAAACTGGAAGAAACACTCTGTGGGATGTGGAATTGCATTACAACCCAAAGATCATTAAAGAAGTCATAAGTTCTTTAATGACAGCGTGTATTCGGTTAATCACGTAGAAATTGACTTGATTTTGTTTACATTAAAATGAATAATGTTTGGAAAATAATATCTATGCCTTATTTTGCATTTTTTTTTTGTCTACACCACATCATTATCTAACAAGATTATATAGAAGCATGTGTTGTCTAATGAGGAAAATACTGATTCATAGAATAAAAGAAATAATCCTTGTTGTAGATATATTGTTATTATCCTTAAGATATTGGTTGAAAACTGATTTATGTGTTTATAAATTCATTTTATTGTAGGCAGAATAATTCCAACTGTAATTTGTTACTTTGCATAGCAGTGACCTTTCTGTCCTCAGTGTCAGAAGAGCTTAAATGGGATGGTATTCCCTGGAAGTTTTCCCCTTCTTTAATTTTAAAAGCCTGTCAGAATGTTCTCTGTTTCATTCCATCAGGTCATGGGCTTTTCAGTAAAACAGTAGAACAATAGAAGGGGGAAAAGGGAGAAAATGAGTTAGCAAAAGGGATCCATGAGTCTTTTCTCTTAAAGATTCTAATCAATTTTTGGTTCCACTATACTCAGATCCTTTAAGAGAAGAAAAAATGTTTTCATAATTAATACGCTCACATTCATTCTGACAAAACAGAGTTCAATATTTAAAGTTACTCTAGGACAAACGTTAAACTTGCCAAGAATAGTAGATTCAAGATGTACTGTTATTCACTTACTCACTAAAGTTCGCCAAAGTCTGACTTGTCGATTTTCACAAATGCTCTGTCCTGCAGGGTCCATTAGCTCACACCAGAAGAGATTTAATATCATATGTCTACACTTGGTTGAGAGTCCTCATTTGAAGTCTCCTTGGCTAAATATAGCTGTTTATTCTGGGCATTTTTTCTCTTTGCTCTCCTAAAGTTTTTTATAAGGCTACTATAAGGAAGGATGTTCGTATATTGACCTGTCAAAAACATGGGTGACTGTGCTATGAAATTCTTGATGGGTTTTATTTTCTAACAGATTATATACCATATAGGTAGTCAAGAAAATGTGGCCAACCAGCATTGCTGAGAAAGAGATATCTATGACCTTTCTTCTGTTGAAGGGTAGAATACAGATACTTCAGCTGAGGCTATGGTGTAAAAGACTAAAAATATGGTAACATTTAATCTTTGCTTGAGAATATCCTTATATCTGAGTGGAGGTTCCCTTCTGCTGTGTCACATCACACAGTATACATCAGTCCAGGTGCCAAATAATGTAGTGCTGGATCTGATGACAGAGGCAGAAACGGTTCTTCATCTTTGTTCTTTGGATCTTATATATTATTACTTGAGTGATAGAATTATAAACTTGACTTTCTCAAATGGATATAAGATCACATCAGAACACATTTTGTTCATGCATTTAGGGTCATGTTATTTTTTATGTATGAGTTCTTCAAACAGTTTTAAATTTATAAATTTAAACTCATTTTAAACAAAAATGTTGAGACTGTACTGTGTAGACACTAGAGGAAGCCATTAGGCAATAATAAAATGCTTACCTGGTCCACTTTTTATATTCAGGAATAAGATATTTACACAAATTATTGCAATATAAAGTGGGGCGTATATTGGTTTGAATCAAGGAAATATGTTTTTATTTTCCATTTCCTCATATGACAACTTAGTCTAACTTTTCCCAAGTGTTTCCTTATGTGTTTTTAATGTATGCTGTGACCTTTAGTATTTATGTATGTTTAAAGCAACGTAGGTTGTTATTTCTTCAAAGGAAAACATTTGTTTAGATTTCTAATAGTTTGACATTTGAAGTGCTGAATTTTCTCTACTGAAAAATTATTAAAGTGAAATGGCTTACAAGATATTGCCATTACTTCTCAGTTTCATAAAAGCAGACTCCTTCACTTTTAGTAATTAAAAGTAGAAGGTGAAATGTTCATAGAGGATAATGACTACTAAAATGGCTTTGATTTCATTTCTGCTACAGGAACTAGCCCTATGATGGTTTCATTTTAAGCCAGACACCATGACCTTCCCCAAATTCAATAAAATTTTCTCCATGATTGCTTCATCTTAGAACTGTAGTTCTTTTAGCACATGTTTCCATCTGGAGATGAATCACTCAGTGATCCACATGTGCCGTACCAACTAAAGTCAATTTGAGGCCGGTCTCCAATGGCTGTGCCAAACACAAGGATACTCCAAGCCATGAGATGTTGGCTTTCCTGTTTGATTAATGAGGATAATATTTAAATTTAATATATTTTAAGGTCAATAATAAAAGTCAAAGGCTTCCATTGATCGTATCCTTAATAAAATGGTCTAATATAAATGTGGATTCACTTTGAAACCAGCCTCATTTAGGAAAGTGGATTATTTCTGCCTACTTTTCTCCCTTTTCTTGATTCCAAAGACTTTCATTTACTGAATTTATTGAATTTCATTTATCTCTCGTTTAATTTCCTGATGGTAAGAGATTTTACTTATTTTTTATTGAATTTCATTTATTTTTCTTTTATGATGTGAATTTCTCCTCTATTATTTAAAACAAATTTTAAAACTTATTTGACAAATCAGAATAATATAAGTGCCTTAATATCTCAACAAATATATCTCCCAAATGAAACATTAAGGTTTAAGAAGAAAATGAGAATATTTTAGATCACATAGACACATCAATTCTGTTATCAATAATATGAGTGGCCACAGTTCTTGCTTTCCATGCAGTTACCTTTTGGTTGCACAATTTATACCACGTTCACCAAATGTCATTGTTGCTGAAGATCTTTACTGAGTAAAAGTAGGAATGATAACTATAACTCCACTTATGACTCAAGCTCACATAAACCTTAGTATATACTCTATGGGTTTAAGAATAGAAAGTTATCTTCTTTATTCTCCTCCCACCCATGTAAAATGTGAGCTTTGTATCATACATGATTCCTTAAAGCTAATGTACCATGTTCAAAAGATAGGAAGCACAAGATTTATTGTCTACCCTGTATTTTGTATAGAGCATATGGCCCAGATGACACCTATAAGATCTGAAGCTATAGCTGTCCAATAGAATCTATTCCATTTCCAAATGTTTGAGCTGTACATAATTGCTAAGTTGATTCAGTTATAATGTCTTCAGTGCAGCGATGCTCCAAGTGAGTTCCTTAAAATACATAAATAATAAGATCTGTATCTCCCCTCCAATTTTATGTTCAAGTAAATATGAGAAATAATTAAACAAACTGGAGTAAATTTCTTTAGTCAACATTTTCAGAATATTTAATGTGTTGATGAGCTTATGAATCTTAGGTTTTAAAATTATTTACTTCTTCGAACTTTATTTTATTTTTTTAATGGAGGAAGCATTTCTTCATGGAGTACTTCAAAAGACATAAGTACTATGAAATAAAGATTTTTTAAAGTAATAGGTAATATATATAGACTTGTATTGGTGCAGGGCATTGTTCCAAGAACTTTATGTGTATTAATGTATTTAACCTTCACAGTTTTATAAGACAGGGAATATTATTTTCTTCATTTTACAGAAGTAGAAATTGAAACACAAAGAACACTAGGAAATAGCGCTTTTAAAGACCATGCAAGAGAGAATCCTTTGAGACACGTATGGTTTGAAGATGAATTAGAATATTAATTTTCCAATTGTGTCCATAGTTTATTGCATTTAGAAGTTCTAATAGTTCATATTTGTACTTAATTTTTTTTTCAAATAGTTTATTGTCAAATTAGTTTCCACATAACACCCAGTGCTCATCCCCACGAGTGCCCTCCTCCATGTCCATCCCCCTCCCCCTACATCTATCAGTTCTCAGTTTTTGTCAGCATTCAAGAGTCTCTCCCGGTTTGCCTCTCTCCCTTTCCCCCACCATTTCCCCCCTTCTTCTCCCCCTTGTTCCTCAGTTACGTTCCTCCTAATCCTCCTATACGTGCAAACATATGATATTTGTCCTTCTCTGCCTGACTTATTTCGCTCAGCATAACACCCTCAAGGTCCATCCATGTTGCTACACATGGCCAGATTTCATTGTTTCTCATTGCCATATAGTATTCCATGGTATAGATAAACCACATCTTCTTGATCCATTCATCTGTTGATGGATACTTAGGCTCTTTCCATGTTTTAGCTATTGTGGAGAGTGCTGCTATGAACATTGGGGTACATGTGCTCCTATGCCTCAGCATTTCTGTATCCCTTGGGTAAATTCCTAGCAGTGCTATTGCTGGGTCATAGGGGAGTTCTATTGTTAGTTTCCTTAGGAACCTCCACACTGTTTTCCAGAGGGGCTGTACCAGTTTACATTCCCACCAACAGTGTAGGAGGGTGCCCGTTTCTCCACATCCTCGCCAGCATCTAGAGTTCTCTGATTGGCTCATTTTAGCCACTCTGACTGGCGTGAGGTGGTATCTCAGTGTGGTTTTGATTTGTATTTCCCTGATGAGGAGGGATGCTGAGCATCGTTTCATATGTTTGTTGGCCATCTGAATGTCCTCTTTGGAGAAGTGTTTGTTCATATCTTCTGCCCATTTCTTCACTGGGTTGTTTGTTTTTTGGGTGTGGAGTTTGGTGAGTTCCTTATAGATTCTGGATATCAACCCTTTATCTGATATGTCGTTTGCAACTATGTTTTCCCATTCGGTTGGTTGCCTATTAGTTTTCTGGGTTGTTTCCTTTGCTGTGCAGAAGCTTTTAATCTTGATGAGGTCCCAATCGTTTATTTTTGCTCTTGATTCCTTTGCTTTTGGGGATGTGTCAAGTAAGAGGTTGCTGCGGTGGAGGTCAAGGAGGTTGTTTCCTGCTTTCTCCTCTAGGGTTTGATAGTTTCCTGTCTCACGTTCAGGTCCTTTATCCATTTTGAGTTTATTTTTGTGCATGGTGTGAGAAAATGATCTAGTTTCATTCTTCTGCATGTTGCTGTCCAGTTCTCCCAACACCATCTGTCAAAGAGGCTGTCTTTTTTCCATTGGATATTCTTTCCTGCCTTGTCAAATATCAGTTGGCTGTATACTTTTGGGTCCACTTCTGAGTTCTCAATTCTGTTCCATTGGTCTATGTGTCTGTTTTTGTGCCAATACCATACTGTCTTGATGATGACAGCTTTGTAGCAGACGTTAAAGTCTCGGATGGTGATACCTCCCGTTTTGGTTTTATTTTTCAGGATTACTTTGGCTATTCGGGGTCTTTTGTGGTTCCATACAAATTTTAGGATAGTTTGCTCTAACTTTGAGAAGTAAGCCGGGGCAATTTTGGTTGGAATTGCGTTGAATGTGTAGATAGTTTTGGGTAGTAATGACTTCTTAACTATATTTATTCTCCCAATCCATGAGCATGGGATGTTTTTCCATTTCTTTGTGTCTTCTTCAATTTCCTTCATTTGTTTTCTGTAGTTTTCATCATACAGATCTTTTGTATCCTTGGTTAGGTTTATTCCGAGGTATTTTATGGTTTTTTGTGCAATTGTGAATGGGATCAGCTTCTTAATTTCTCTTTCTGTTGCTTCATTGTTGGTGTATACAAATGCAACTGATTTCTATACGTTGATTTTGTACCCTGAAACTTGGCTGAATTCTTGGATCAGTTCTAGTAGGCTTCTGGTGGAGTCTGTTGGGTTTTCTATGTAGAGTAGCATGTCGTCTGCAAAAAGTGATAGTTTGACTTCCTCTTTGCCAATTCTGATGCCTTTGATTTCCTTTTGTTGTCTGATGGCTGATGCTAGGACTTCCAGCACTATGTTAAACAACAGTGGTGAGAGTGGACATCCCTGCCGTGTTCCTGATCTCAGGGGGAAAGCTCTCAGTTTTTCCCCATTGAGGATGATGTTAGCTGAAGGCTTCTCATAGATGGATTTTATGATGTTTAAGTAAGTTCCTTCTATCCCGACTTTCTCTAGAGTCTTTATTAAGAAGGGATGCTGTATTTTGTCAAATGCTTTTTCTGCATCTATTGACAGGATCATATGGTTTTATCTTTTCTTTTGTTGATGTGATGTATCACATTGATTGTTTTGCAAATGTTAAACCAGCCCTGTAACCCAGGAATGAATCCCACTTGATCTTGGTGGATAATTCTTTTTATGTGCTGCTGGATTCGATTTGCAAGGATCTTGTTGAGAATTTTTGCATCCGTATTCATCAAGGATATTGGCCTGTAGTTCTCTTTTTTTGCTGGATCTCTGTCTGGCTTGGGAATCAGAGTGATGCTGGCTTCATAAAATGAGTCTGGGAGTTTTCCCTCACTTTCTATTTTTTGGAATAGCTTGAGAAGAATGGGTATTAATTCTGTTTTAAATGTCTGGTAAAATTCCCCGGGGTAGCCATCTGGTCCTGGGCTCTTGTTTGTTGCGAGTGTAGTTAATTTTCAAATGTATTTTATTTGAACATCAACAAATATCCCACTAGAATATTAATGAGATTTGCTCACTTTTTCTCTCTCTGGTGGTCTTTTTGTCTCTCTGAAAATACCTTATTTCTAATTCTAAGGATGACATCCTAAATAATATTTATTTTGAAAAAATATGTTTTATTTTAATAGCTAATTTTTTAAGTTACTCTTTAGGTTTCAATGTTGTTTTATTAGTAAGTTAAGTCTGGGTTGGGCAAGATCAAGAAATTCTCACCATATAATACTTTTAGGGAAATAACGATATTTTGAAATTTTCAATTAAGCAAATTCTCCACTCTAAAACAAGATGGAATATATGTTTAATGAGGCTTAATTGATAAATCTCAACCTAAATTAATTTCAGTTTAGACTTTTTGGTTTGGTAAAATGACATTATATGTCACTTCCCTCCAAGTTTTATTGTCTGGCTTCTGCTATTCTGTTTCCAAAATAATCTCATTCATCCTTATGTCTTTACCAACACTGTCTGCAGATGATTATGCATAAAATACTAAGTAAATATTTCATAAATGGAGGATGAATTAATGAAACTTCAAATATTTATGTCTTATAATAATATATATTCCACATTCTATCCACCCAATCAATTCTCCATGTGTACATGAAACATTTATTTAACACCTCCTTCTAGACCTTGTGTTCTATAATTAAATGCCTAATTCCAATTCTCTCCTCTGAAAAAATGGAAATATTGAGACCTTCATCACCAGGTATTGTAAAGAATGAGGGGAGGCAGTTCATATAGAATATCATTAACAATAAGTGCTAAATAAATATGAGTTATAGTTTCCAAAACCCAGAGGTAAAAAAATGACAATCTGTGGATAAAATCAGGCTCATCTGTTTTGATAAATAACATTTATTGGAACACAGCTGTGATGACTTGTTACATATTGCCTGTGACTACTATAAGATCCGTAGAGCTGAGTAGTTACAACAGAGATCAGGTGGCTCAAAGCGCCGGTAATGTTTACTATCTGCTCCTTTACAGAAGTTTGCCAACTCTGGGATGCCTGGGTGGCTTGGTCATTAGAGTGTCCAACTCTTAATTTTAGCTCAGGTCATGATCTCACAGTTCATGAGATCAAACTTTACACTGGGCTTTGTGCTGATGGTGTGGAGCCTGCTTAGGATTCTCTCTCTCCCTCTCTCTCTGCTTCTCCCCTGCTTACACACACTCTTTCTCTCTCTCAAAATAAATAAACATTGGGGGAGAAAAAAAAAAGAAGTTTGCCAACTTGTATTTTCCAAATTTCCCAGATCCTAATACTTGTTACATATAGAATAACTTGTTATATAAAGAGATTCTCATTCGTCCCTGTTTGGATTTTGATTAAAGAAATTTGGAGGTAAGTGAAGAATTCTATGCTTAATGAGATTCCCAAACAATTCTTACGAAGAAACAATTAGGAAATAAACTTGGGAAACTTCCCTAAGGAGTGACTATCTAGAGGTAGAATTCAAAGTTCTGTAGCATCTTAGCAGAGGAAACATTTTTCAAGGGAAAGAGACAGATCTCTTAATTTGGAACTAAAATAACTCTGAAAAGAACAAGAAATGACAAAAATTTACTAAAATGCACATTCTAATTCCCGAGCTGAAATTTCCAAGGACAAGACTTAACACTTGGTATGGACTATCTTAGTACTAGACCAGTTAAAATTATAAAGAGATAACTCAAATAACAGAACACTAACCATTGAGGAGACTAGAAGACCTGCATTAAGAGGAAACAGAGAACTGAGCTTAACTGTGACAGAATTGTAAGCATTTTAAATTCAATGAGAAGGCTTTCAGAAGGGTCCAAGTGTTAGTAACAAGGCAGGAGAGTAAGAAAGAAAATACCTAAAGAGGATGTACCTCTAAATGTGTAATCTTGCGTCATTACGTCATATATTACCGGCCAAATGTGGTACCATTTCCTTTATAACTCTTACTGAGGTGAAAATCAATCCAAGTAGTGATTGTCATGAAGACATTCACTTTGAGGGGCAATGAAAAGAAGGCTCAAGTGCGCCATTTTATTTCTTTCCTAAAAATTTTTTTAAATGTTTATTCATTTTTGAAAGAGAGAGACAGAGCATGAGTAGAGGAGGGGCAGAGGGAAAGAGAGAGAAACCCAAGCAGACTCCATGAGGTTAGCCCAAAGCACAACATGGATCTTGAACCCACAAACCAAGAGATTATGACTTGAGCTAAAGCCAGACACTTAACCAACTGAACCTTCCACCCAGCTGTGCCCACATTTTTATTTCTAACTGGGGACATAGAAAAGGGCCTCCCAGATCATAAGATATACTTGCTCTCCATTTAGGAAGATGTAAGTAAGAAATTGAGCCTAGTTGGCTAGAGATTGTTTTGGTGAGAAGGTGCAATGAAGCCAAGCCATGGATGCTGCTTGGGACATTAGTCGTTCTACCCCAGACAAGACCCAGAAGACCTTTCTAAGAAGATGTTTGACAGTCTTTCTTTTTTTTTAAATTTTTAATGTTTATTTATTTTTGAGAGAGAGCGACAGAGACAGAGCACAAACGGGGGAGGGACAGAGAGAGAGGGAGACACAGAATCTGAAGCAGACTCCAGGCGGTGAGCTGTCTGCACAGGGCCTGACAAAGGGCTTGAACTAACATATCACAAGATCATGATCTGAGCCAAAGTCAGATGCTCGACCAACTAAGCCATGCAGGCGCCCCGACAATTTTAACTCTCCAGTAACTCTAGGAACCATATGGAGTAGAAGAAAGCCTTTTCATACTAAACCCTACCTTTGGACCACTGAGCACATGCTCTGCCTTGATCTTGCAGCTTTTCCTCTGAGGTGTTTGGGAATGATATCATTGGTGGGTGGGAGGCTTCACTCAAAACATTAATGGACTCACAACCAACTATAAAAAGGCCTCAGGTACGCTTTTCACACTTCTTCTATATCTTTCCTTGGACCTATCAAACCTATTACAGTAAACTTTCAATTGCATAAGGCTTAATTTAATCTGGAAGTAATAAATTTGTCTCCTCAGATGCTAAACACAAGCAGGATGGAATATGTATGAAAAACCTGCGAAATTTTATTTTTAATCAGGAAAGAATTTTCCTGGCAATGGATTTAATTCACGCAACCCCACCCTCCTTCGTAAGCAATGCCTAATCATCAAGTGGGTTTCTTTATTTACTTTGCCATTTAAAAATGTAACATCTACCAAAGATCTGCTTTCAATTTTTAAAGGGGTCATGCCCTTTCTCTTTAAATATTTTCAAGTCATTTAAATAAAATAGCATGCAAAATGTCTTTAATAGAAATGGAGAGTGGTTTCATCACCCAAGCAAGATACCCATACAGTCATGATACATTTATGCTTACCCTTAGATATCCTCAAATACAATGGAAACAACTCCATATGAATTTTTAAATGTAAATATTTATTTTCTTATAATCCCTGACCTGTATCTTTTGACATATAATCAACTTGTATACATATATATGCACACACACACACACACACACACACACACACACGCAGTATACACATAAGCTAACTTGTATATCACATATCCATATACTTTTTCCCTTTTCTACCTTCCAGCCATGGACACTCAGAGAAGCCCAGAATCAGGGAACGTTATCAATGGCTCAATGTGGTGATTTTAACACATGTTCATAGATGTTTAGACAGTCTTCTCACCATAAAGTACTGTGCTTTTGTGATCGTTTGATTCAGTAACATGGTGGAAGTGCTTTGTGACTTCAAAAGTCTTATCATAAAAGGAGATGCAGCTTCTGCCTAGCTCTCTTGTGATACTCACCTGTAGGGAGACCTGCTGCCATGAAAGCAGTCAAACTGACCTGAAGCTACCATGCTGTGAGGAAGCCTGAAGTCACTACTTGAAAGACCATGTGAAGACACAGAGAGATGCATCGTGAGCTCCTGACTGATACTAGGACTTGCTCAAGTTCCACTCACCATCTCATCTTTTTCCACCTATTTCATAGACCTCAATCCAAAACCACCCAGCCAAGTTCTGTCCAAATTCTTGACATACAGACACTGTGAAACAACATAAACTGATTTTGTTTTAAGCCATGAAGTTCAGGGATAATTTATTTTGCAGCAGTATATCTAAAACACTCAGGTGAACTTGTACTGCCCACTGTCTTTAGCTGTGTGAGACACATTGAGTCCAGGGCCCCGGCTGTTGCCTTTGGTCCATGGTCTAGCAGCCATTAGCAGTAATGAATCTTTTTAAGGCAGGAATAGTTAGAGTGATACAAAAGGTTGACAAGGCCTGTCCCCAAATTCTTCTATGTCCAAAATTTTTGCTGACTCTATTCCTAGAACTTCAGATAAACTCTAGAGACAGAGCTAAATTAAGTTGTCTGGCTACAATAGCAAGAAATAGGATTACTTTGTAATTGTGTTAAGCCAGATCCTTTTGAACTGACCCAATCTACTCAGCCTCTTGATGGGCTTGGGTTTAAATTCTGGCTCAATTATTTCTGTTATTTGTCCATGAACATACTTCTTTCTAAGTGGATAATTTCATCCAACTTCTCAAAATAAAGTTTGAAGAACCAGAAGCAAGTGCCCAAACTTGAGCTTTAGGACAGAGTCATAAGTGTGATGCATATAGGCTTGAAGTTGGATTGGGAGATTTTATGGGGCTGGGGATAAGGGAGAAAGGAAAGCTGATGGGTAAATTACATTAAACCGGTGGACAGCAGTTAACAGCATCAGTGTGCATCTGTGTTCTTGAGTTATTACTCCATGTTGTGTATCACAACGGTTTGCATTAAAAATATTCACTAAATATTTATATTGGTTATTTTAATAGTTTAATAGTTTAATAGATTTATAAGTTAGGGTAGATTATGAATGCCTCCCATATCAGGAAAAATCTAATTAGTTGGTTCTCAAAACTATAAACCTGGTTCCAATGAGCTATTTGTGTGTTGAACCATGAAATAATAGTAAGTTAATATTAAACTAATGTTTATAAAGTGTATCATCAGCACCACCTGGAGTAACTTGTTCAGAATTGAGACTCCTGAACTCTGCCACAGATATATAAAGTCTGAATCTCTAGGTATTTACATTTTCAGAAGCTCTCTGAAAACCTGTGAGAAACACTGTTGGAAAAGTATTATGGAGGCAAAAGTGATGAGCCCTTTCCAATTAAAGAATTTCTCATCTAAGTGTCATCTCAGGCAATGGTGCTTGTAATTTTGTCTTTATGTCTCTGTGGTACACTTATTTTCATGGAATCCCCTCCTTCTTTAAATCGAGAGCTCCCTTTTCTTCTTAACTCCATTGTAGCTACCAGAAGACTTACCTCTTACTTTATGGAAAAGGTAGAGGTCATTGAAATGCACTTTCTTTGTGTTTCCATTTTAATGTATTCTCATTCTGGCTGAGAACTGGATGTCTGTTTCCTTCATCTGATTCTGACATATGCCAATGGTTGAGGTCAATTATTTTGATTCTCTCCTGTTTTCATTTTTCCTTGCTGTATAATATGGAATGTGGAATCTGTATAATGTAGCATCTACCATAGATCTCATAACCAAATTCAGAATTATTTACCTTGTCATAAGAGCTCTTACTATAGTATATCTTATCTGCCTAATGATATCTTCTGAATACAATTAGATCTTTACCCAAGTAGCCACACTACCTAGAAAAATGAACACTTACCCAAGACAGATGGTCTTGTCCAGCTCTAACACTGCAGAAATTTTGACGAGCTAGCAGATATCTAAATTGTAGACATCCCTAAACTTCTGATGTAGAACTTTCTGCGGTATTATATGGACCTCAGTTAGAAGCATAACTTTACCACTGTTAAGATATAAGATTTTGGGAAAGATGCTTAAACTTAAATTTCCTTCATCTTTAAAATAGATCTTATGGATAGTCTTGACTACCTAAAAGGCAACATAAGAAGAGATATATCAAATATCTAGGATAATGTCTAACAAATGATTGTCACATATCATTGAAACTAAGATAACCACAAATTAAATGACACAAACTAAATTATAACAGTGTGTTTTTAGTCACTTAGAATTTTTATTTTATAAACAGTGTAATAGTTAATTTTATGTGTCAACGTGACTGAACTATAGGTTCACCAGATATTTGGTGTGTATGCTTAGCCAAAGAGTCAATAGGGCAAAGCTACCATCTGCAGGATTCTGACTAAATCAGTCCCAGGTGAAACAATAAAGGAATATGAAGTTGGATGAAGCCAAAAGTATTGATAAGGGCTTACTAAGCAGAGATTTTGCCCTTAATGTTGCACCACAGAAAGTTAGAACAGACTCTAATGGTTTGGTACGTTGGCTGAAACATTGACAAAGAAGGCCCACAGGGAGCATAGTGGAAATGCCAGATCACCTAGATTCAATGTAGAGGAAGAGATTCAGTGGATTTTTTTTCTCCAAAATATTCTTTTTAATGTCATACAGTACTTCTTAGAAGATTTTACCATTTTATCCATGCTGATTAGTTCAAGTTGATGGTATTCATTGTGCGTATTTTCATGCTGGTTCTTTTGTAATATTTCCAAAAATATTGTCAGGTAGAACAATTACACCATGTTTACCAGCTGACCGATGATAATTGTAAGACAACATTGAAAAACATGCTTGACATCAGAGATGTTAAAATGTGAATAAAAAAGAAGTTCACCTTGGAATTGATGAGATTTTTGCAGGGTTCAGTAAATATATACTATCACTGAATTAATGATGATGATAATGATGGTGATAAAGATGATGAATATTAGCTGGCATATGTGTCCTTGTGCCTGATAAAGTACTTATGCATCTGGGAATGTATGCCTGATAGTTGGTGAATTTATGGAGGGGCTTAGAAACCTATGCAAAATAGACATGAAAACCAATAGTCTTAGGCATCATCTGATAAATCTTTTAGTTTCACACCTGAGAGTGAACCACCTTCCAGGATAATAACAGTGCCACTGATGCTTAGTGTTCTGATGCCATGCAAGCAAGCATTTGACTCCTGGCACGGACACTGAGAGCCCAAACTTATTACCAGAGTTTTTCAGTTGCTTGTGGCAAAATTCTCATGGGTAAAATTCTTTAAGGAAAAAAAATAAATTTTCTAATTTTTTTAGAATTACAGTATTTCCAAGTCCCCTCCTATGTTCTTTCACATTGTACATTGACCTATTCACTTTTTTTTCTATTCCCTACATTGGAAAAATAAGTAAATAAGTAAATTCTACTCTAAAAATAAAAGCGAACTAAAATGGAGTGCCCAGACCAGCAAGATGAAAGCCATTTAGACCTATTCACTTTTCAGCAGCTGGTTAGCATTCCTGTACAAACATTTTGTATTTATTTTGAAGCTTGTTCAGTTAGTATCATTGTTCTTCTATTTCCTACATATGATGCACTTGTGCCAGCGAAGCTGAATCATGCGTTTTCCAGATGGCAAATCTTTCTGAAGAAAGTATTGTGGTGGCAGACCTGGCTAGGAGACTCCACCAACTCTTCCTTGTGCAGCTCCATTGGGAATAAATTAGATTAGGCATGGCCTTCAGGAATGCAGTCAAGGTTAAATTTCTCCTTTAATTCTGCAAAAACAACAGTTCTGAAGAGGAGTACCCTGCATAAATTCTGAGTTACTTTTCACTGGAAGCTTTCAAATCATCTAGAGAACCTGATGTGGCTTAGAGCAATCCAGAAGTGAGCTCTAACTTTGATTTTATTTCACATCTCTAACAGATTCTTAAGTTGTTTTATTGAAAGTATACCATCTTTTATTTTTCTTATTCAAGTTTATTTTGAGAGAGAGAGAGAGAGAGACCATGCACACAAATGGGGATGGGGCAGAGAGGAGAGACAGAAACCCAAGTGGGTTCTGTGCAGTCACCACACAGCCAGATGTGGGGCTCAGGTGAGGAACTCATGAGATCATGACCTGAGCCTAGACCAAGATTCAGAGGCTTAACTGACTGCACCACTCAGGCTCCCCTGGAAGTAGCCATCTTAATGTATCTCTCGCCATCATTCCTGGCTTGGGATCCCTTCCCTTTCTTTGTTTCCTTCCTGTACATGTAGCCATGAAGCCAGAATTAACATGGTTTTTCTTTATTAGTTGTTAGTGCAGAAATCAGGTTATGAATGTTTATAAGGTTTGTTGGAACTTCCTGAATCATCACAAAATTCAAAAATAAAAAGATTTAATTTCCCCCCTTACATTGCCTATAAGCTTCACATCTGATTTTTTAAAATTATTTTGTTCTATGAGGAAAAGGAACCAGCACAAAGAACCAAAGCCATAGTTCTGAATAATTCCTGGCACATAGGCAGCTCATTTCATGAACACATTATATCCCAAAGGAGAATTGCAAACCAGCTGCTTCATTCATTCATGGATTCATTGTTCATGGATTCATTCATTCATGGATTCCTTCATAGATTTATGGACTTGCGAATTTATTCTTTCATTCATTCATTTTGGGAGAAGAATTTTCTTTGGTAGGCCTGAGGGTGCAAAGACAAACACACCAGAGTTTTTGGTTCTAGGCGATTTACCCTTCAATAGGGAAAGAAAGATAGGAAAATACGGAAAAGCAATGAAATATTTTATATACTGGAAAAGGACAGGATATCTAAGGGTGTGATAAAGAGAATACCCAGCTCTTCCTGGGGTAATCATAAAAAACTGAAAAAAATGAGCTGCTGACTTAAAAAAATGAGTCGATGTTTCCCAATCACCTAGTCTAGGAAATACATCCCAAACTGGATTGAGGGTTTGGGTGGGAGTGATGGCGGGGAGTGGAGGATTTGAGCAGTTGCCCAAATGCATGCTTTCTTACATGTTCCCAGAACTACAAATGTTTTATCTGATTAATGATAAGGAATCCAGATTTATCCTAAAGTAAGAGCAGATGATAAAGTATCTAATACGCCTTTCTAAGGCATTTCCGTTGTAAAGTCTAATCGGTTTGTTGTTTGTAATTTATAATGCACACACAACAATGGTTAGGTTCCCAGTCTCCTCAAAAAAGGGTTATTTTTGTTAACCATTAAAACAGCTGAAATATAGTGAGAACAACACTTAATTCCAAAGAGCAGTAATCTAGCAGTAAGGAAAGGAAAGATTTAATTTCACTATCCTTTTCAACTACCTTGCAGTTTATTTTCTTTGCAAATTCCCTGGGCATCACTGGTACCCTAACTTCCTTTATCCCTATTCCTTCCTAAATCTTGACAATAGGATTTCTGATTCCACCATTCCTTTCATAGGATCAGGACAGGCCCCTTTCAAATGTCTCATAGATGCCCTTTCACCTTCTTTTTCACAAAGCCAAAGTACAGTCCCTTTTGGTACTCCATGGATCCTTGCTGAAAGGCAACCTACACAATACCCCTCCACTCGTGCTCCAGAATTACTTTCTGTATAAACTCCCATTCCCTGAGTGCAATGTGATTTTAATTCCTAGCAAAAAATCAATCTGATTGCTCTAATTTCTCTAACACATTCTACATGCCTCCAAAGCATTTGTTTTTATAACTCAAATAAATTGGTGGAATTTGAAGCAATTATATTAACTTAGGGGAATATATTCAGGGTTTAGGTTAAAACAAATTTATGAAATGGTGAGCTAGCACCATATAGGCCCACTGGTTGTGCCCTGGAGACTACCTGTGTGAGTTCCTGAAAATTGTTGCAGCTTTTCAAAGTTTATCTTTATCTAGCATTTAGGGTTTTCAAATTCTCCGAGTACCTTGGTGGCTCAGTTGGCTGAAGGTCCAACTCTTGATTTAGTTCAGGTCATAATCTGACTGAGCATGAAGCCTTCTTGAGATTCTCTTTCTTTCCCCCTCTGCACCACTCCCTTACTTGCTTTCTCTCTCTCTCTCTCTCTCTCTCTCTCTCTCTCTCTCTCTCTCTCCCTCTCTCTGTCTCTAAAATACAGGGGGGAAAAAGAACCTTCAAATTCTCTAAAAGTTTGAAGTGTTTCCCACAAAATCACCTATGGCAGCAATGATAGAAGCTGAAAAGCAGTGGGGAAGGACAGGAAAAAGAAAGAGGAAGTTATAATGACCTTATTGTCAATAAAGATACAATCTGTCCCCAAGAGAAATAATAGTATCTGTAAACATATTTGCATATTCTGGAACATAACCCTGGAGATTATTGCAGTCCATTGAGAATATAGGAAATTGTGCAGTAATTCATGCATTCATTTTCGTTTTAACATTTTTCCTGCTTAGGTTTTAAGTGTTCATTTCCTACATAGTGGTATAAACACAGAGATTCAAATAAAGATTTTCACCAAGCTTTGAAAAGCTAAGCTTCAGTGAGATTTTTAAAGTTTATTATTTATTTTGAAAGAGAAAGGGCAGACAAGCCTGAGAGCGACATAGAGAGAGAGGGGGGGAATCTCTAGCAAGCCCTGAACTGTTAGCGCAGCTCAAACCCGCGAATTGTGAGATCACGACCTGAGCCAAACCAAGAGTCGGACACTTAACTGAGCCACTCCGGAGCCCCTAGTGAGATTTCTTTTAAAAAGTGATTTCTGGGGGTGCCTGGGTGGCTTAGTTGGTTAAGTGTCCGACTTTCGCTCAGGTCATGATCTCGCAGTTCATGGGTTCGGGCCCCGCGTCGGGCTCTGTGCTGACTGCCAGCTCAGAGCCTGGAGCCTGTTTCAGTCTGTGACTCCCTCTCTCTCTGACCCTCCCCTGCTCATGCTGTCTCTCTCTCTCTCTCCTAGAAATAAATAAAACATTAAAAATTTTAAAAAAAAAGTGATTTCTGTTTCTTGTGAATATTGCTTATTTGTGTTGTGCCATAACATTTTACATAAATTTTTTAAATCTAATTTATGTTTCTACACAATAAATTCCTAAAGAGCACTAATAGTATTTGCATTCAATAAATTATTCCAAATGTTTTTTTAATTACCACATAGTAAATTTTTAAGTTATAAACTATATTCTAAAATTCAGATGTTGAATAGGAGAGTTCTAAAAATGTCAAAGACAGCCATTTGCTCAGAGATCTAAAATATGCTTGCAAATGAAAAAGCATTCACCAACTATAGTAAATATCTACTATATAGATTATGTACCAACAATGAGTGTTCATTTCATTTCATTTCATTTTTGAGTCAGAAAGAAGTATCTTCTCAGGTCTTTTTTAATGCACTTTATAATTTTGCTGTTCCCTTCCTGTCTTTATCAGAGAGGGCTGTGTCAGCTATGGTTAAAAATATGAGGTTCTAACCTCGCTCTTCCTTCCCATATTTATGATCCTCAGATCATAAGTGAAGTTATTTTTTATAATTCAGGACTTCACAGATTCATATATAATATATGAATGCAGTGAACTTCACATACGTATGATTTTGGTGTGATTAAGTAAAGTAGACATAAAGTGAGCAATCTCTTTATGAAGTAATGTCCTTTGGAACTTCAGTAGAGCGTCTATCTTTGTGAAGTGGAATAATCCTTCGTGGTTTATGATCTTAGTAAGGCTCAGTGAACTTTTCAACCTCTTGATGTGTACTTAGAGAGCAGCATGTACCTAAAATCTAGTCCCCAAGTGGAGCTTCTCAGTCTAAATAACCCGCAGGTAAACTTGAGTGTTAGGAGGGACGGAATGTCCTGAACTAAGAAAGTCACTTCTCGCCTTTCAACTAGCCACGTCAATCCCAGCATGTACACTTATGTTTTTTCCAGAGTCTCAATTAAAGAATCTTGGTTTCTTGGCAATTTCTTAGGTAAATCTAGTCAGTCTGTTCTTGATGGAAGAGGAACAAGTCAGGCTTTGGAGCTGAGGAGGCTGGGTTTGAAAACAGACTCTGACATTTACTAGAACATTACATAACTTCATTTTTGCTTTGATAACATCATCTGTAAAATATGAATGAATACAATGTCTGTCTCCTGGAGTTGTCATGAGCAAAGTGTTGAGCACCATGCTTGGCTGACAACAGAGATTTGATAAATTAGTATCATCAGTGGCAGTGGAGTGGCAGCAGTAACAGGAGGCAGTACTAATAGTAGACAGCAGTGGTCGTACTAGTGGTAGATGGTAGTAAGAGTACTAGTGTTACTGGTTACTACCAGTATTAGTAGTAGTATGGGTTGAAGAGGAGATAAAACATGGTTGGCTATTTTCTTGAGCTGGGACACAGTAGGCGTCTTATAGACAGGCAAGGCTACCTAAAAAGAGGGGAATCAGAAATCCTTGCAGTTATTACAGGTTCATGTCTTGAGAGAAATGAGACTGAATAAATATTGGACTTGTCAGAGATTTGAGAAGGACACGTGGAAAGATAATTGGCTTATGAAGATGAGAGTGATTGGTTAGAAAAGTCAGCGGAGCAGAATGTACATGACACTCTGACGACTTATCTCAAGTTGTGGACATCAGCCATAAGCCCTAGGTGTTGGTAAATTTGATCTGCTAGGAGTCATGCCTGCCCTGACCTTCTTTAGGTAAGTGAATAAAGGGACACAATAGGCCTTCATCAAGCAGTAATAAGGATTCAATGAATGCTTCAGATAAGACAAAAAGAGGAATTCTTTTTTTTTTCTATTTGCTTCATTTTTCTAATGTTTACTTATTTGAGAGAGGGAGAGAGACAGCATGTAAGCGGGGGTATGGGCAGAGAGAGAGGGATACACAGAATCCAAAGCAGGCTCCAGGCTCTGAGCTGTCAGCACAGAGCCCGACACAGGGCTTGAACTCACTAACCTTAAAATCATGACCTGAGCTGAAGTTGGACGTTTAACCAACTGAGCCACCCTGGTGCCTCGACAAAATGAGGAATTCTTATGTACTGAACTAGCCCTGATTGACACTGAGAGCTCTATACTTACACCTTTTAAAAATGTATGTACCACTCACCTTAAAAAAAAATGTATTAGAAAAACCTGCCTGATCTAGCTACTGTATCCTTTGTTCATTAATAAAGATAGAAAATTAGAAAACTCAACTGAATATACTTGAGTTTAAGGACACTGATAAAGACATGCCTACATAGAATCTATTCTGATAACCTGATTGCAAATAGTTGTCCAGGATTCCAAGGAGTTTGGTTGGAAAACTCGGAAAGACTTGATTATCGGTTAGTGTACTTTATTGCAAATTAAGTATCTTTCTTTAGATATAACTTCTCACTTACTTTTTTACCTTGTTACAAAATTATCTGTTTGGTTGAGCCTAAGTGGCTCAGTAGGTTAAGCGTCCAACTTGGGCTCAAGTCATGATCTCATGGTTCATGGGTTCAAGCCCCACATTGAGTTCCATGCTGACAGCTCAGAGCCTGGAGCCTGCTTCAGATTCTGTCTCTGTCTCTGTCTCTGTCTCTGTCTCTCTCTCTCTCTCTCTGCCCTCCATTGCTAGCACTCTGTCTCAGTCTCTCTCAAAAATAAGTAAACATTGGGGCACCAGGGTGGCTCAGTCAGTTAAGCATCCAACTTTGGCTCAGGTCAGATCTCAGGTTAGTAGGTTCAAACCCTGTATCAGGCTCTGTGCTGACAGCTCAGAGCCTGGAGCCTGTTTCGGATTTTGTGTCTCCCTCTCTCTCTGCCACTCCCCCACTCATGCTCTGTCTCTCTCTGTCTCAAAAATAAATAAACTATTAAAAAATTTTTAAATAAGTAAACATTAAAAAAAATAAACAAAAAACAAAATTATCTATTTGAACAATATCAAGTAGTCAATTAAATTGGAAGCTATGCATTTTCACCGTATGTGCATATAGCATTCTAGAATACAATTCAAGCTCTTTTTAATTTTTATTATCATTCTCTTTGTTCTAATTTGAAAAAAAAAAAAGCCATAGAAGATGTAATTTTGTGAAATTTGTAGTCCTTACTCTTTCAGTTACCCCATCCCATTTATGTTTTCATAAGTCTTCTCTGTATCCTGACTCTTTCCATGAATTCATATAAACATTCGTACTCACATATATGAACCCCTCTTCATTTACATGCCTTCCTCTGTCTGTCTCTGATATCCTCACTCTCCACTTCTTCTTATGTCCTCATGTGTTGAAAGTATATATCCATGCTCTCACTTTATTTATAAATCCACCTCAATCTGATTTTGACTGTACTATTTCCCTGTAACTACTTATATGGAAGCCACCATAGATTGTTTATTCCTTCCACACCTTGATGATAACTTCTATGAGAAAGGTATGACAGATGCAAAAATAAATTCTATTGTTTTTGACCTCTGTGAATTTGTAGTGCAGTAAGTAAAATTGCTTTCTCCTAGGTTTATCAGTAACCTCTCTTCCACCACCCATGCCTGAATTCTGTCCTTGACTTTTTAAATTCTTATTCATTCAACAGACATATGTTAGGGATCCACTGTAATCTTAATTTTAACAAAATTATGATTATTTAACAATAATAGATGGATGGTATCTGTGTCTTTTTACAGTTAATCTTACTCTTACTCATACTCTTATTCTGAGTCGAGGCTGGCTTCCTATTTGCTTTCTATTTGCTGTTCCATTACCCTCTATGTTTTTCTGAGCAGATGGCTTAGGACATGGCAGGGCTGCTTGATACTTCTTTTACGATTTCTGAGAAACATATTTTTCAGACTTTCCAAGAACACTAGAGCTTCTGTTGGCAAATAAACAAATGTACAACAGGTTAAAAAGCAGGTGGGAGGGCTTGTCATTCTCTGTATTAGCTTCAGAGGACAAACAACCCCAAACTCAAGCAGAAGGTTTTTTTGTTAAAAAATAATGTATCTAGCTTCACATGCTATCAGTTTGGAAGCATTGTAACAGAGGATATAGATGAGAGAAAAGGCATTGCTGGGTTCATAAAATAAATTAAACTGGACATGCTACCCAAAGCAACCTGCACATCTAATGCAGCTCCTATCAAAATGCCAATGGCATTTTTCACAGAACTACAACAAATAATCCCAAAATTGTATGGGATTATTATTATTAAATCCCACAACAGACTCCAAATAGCCAAAGCAATCTTGAGAAAGAAGAACAGAGCTGGGTCATGCTTCTTGATTTCAAACTATGCTGCAAAGCTATAGCAATCGAAGCAGCATGGTTCTGGCACAAAACAAACACATAGACCATTGGAACAGACTAGAGACCCCAGAAGGAAAGCCTTACTTATACAGCAATTTACAGGCATTCTTGTTTTACCGTGCTTGCCTTCACTGCCCTTCACAGATGTGTTTTTTACAGCTGGAAGGTTTGTGGCAACCTTGCATCTATCAAGTCTATGAGTGCCATTTTTTCCAAGAGCATTTGCTCACTTGGTGTCTCTGTGTCACATTATGAGTTTCAAACTTTTTCATTACTATATTTTTATGGTGGTCTGTAATCAGTGCTCTTTGATGGTAGTACTGTAATTGTTTGGGGGTGCCACAAATTGTGCCCTATAAGATGGCAAACTTGATAATCAGTGCGTGTTCTGACTGTCCCACTGACTGGCTATCCTGTCTCTTTCTTCTTCGAGCCTGCCTATTCCTGCAGACACAACAATACTGGAAGTAGGCCAATTAATAACCATCAGTGGCCTCTAACTGTTCAAGGGAAAGGAAGAGTCACACATTTCTCACTTTAAATCAAAAGTTAGACATGGCTGGGGTGCCTGGGTGGCTCAGTCGGCTAACTGTCTGACTCTAGATTTCAGTTCTGGTCACTATCTTGAGGTTCATGAGCGCTGTGTCAGGTTCTGCAATGGCAACGTGGAGCCCGCTTGAGATTCTCTCTCTCTCCCTATCTCTAGCCCTCCCCAGCTTTCTCCCCCTCTCTCTCTCTCTTTCAAAGTAAATAAACCTAAAAAAATAATAAATATCATTAATCTAGAAAGATCTATTTAAAAAAAAAAGCTACACATGATTAAGCTTAGTGAAGAAAGCATGTTGGACCCTGAATAGGTCAAAAACTCAGCTTCTTGTGCCAAACAGTAAGCAAAGTTACAACTGCAAAGGAAAAGTTCTTGAAAGAAATCAAAAGTTCTTCTCCAGTGGACACACAAATGATAAGAAAATGAATCAGCCTGATTGCTGATATGGAGAGATTTTTAACGGTCTGGATAGAAGATCAAACCAGCCACCACATTCTCTTAAGCCAAAGCCTAATGCAGATTGAGGCCCAGACTCTCTTCAGTTCTGGGAAGGCTGACAGAGGTAGGTTTAAGGTGTTTGTTTTGATTTGATACACACATATTGGAATATGACTACCAGCATAGCATTAGCTAATGTTCCCATTTTGCCACATAGCTAACATCTCTTTTTGTTTTTTCTGTAAGAACACTTAAGATATAGTCTCTTAGAACTTTCAAGTATATAATGTAGTACTATTAACTATGGCCACAATGCTGTGCTTTGAATCCCCAGAAATTTGTAGCTTCTCACTGCATTCGTACCCTTTGATCAATGTTTCCCCATCTCGTCTCTCACCAGCCCCTGGTTTCTGTTTCTTTTTTAGATTCCACATATAAGTAATAACTTGTTCATTGAGGTCTTAGAGCAGTCATGTCAGAAGCTTGAAAGGGACAGATGAAGGAAATAATACCAGGTGAGAAACTGGGGACAGCCCTTTTAAGAAGTTTGCCATGATGAAGGATAGACAAAAGGGGCAATATGTAGATAGTAGACTTCCCATTGCAATTAGCAAAATCCCAAACTTTTATGTTATCCTATCAGGTTTTACACAGTCTTCCATTCCTATCTTTCTGAGCCATCCCCTAACAACAGCCTCCACTCCCATTTGCTACTTTAAAAAAAAAAAAAAAAAAAAAGCCTTCTCTCTGCCCTTCCAAATTTTCAGAAAGCTTTCTCTTCCTTCCTTCCTTCCTTCTTTCCTTCCTTCCTTCCTTCCTTCCTTCCTTCCTTCCTTCCTTCCTTCTTTCTTTCCTTCCTCCCTCCCTCTCCCCTTCTCTCTCTCTCTTTCTTTCTTTCTCTCTCTCTCTCTCTCTCTCTTTCTTTCTTTCTTTCTTTCTTTCTTTCTTCCTGCCATAAGGTCTGTACTTACCTTCCAACTGATACCACATGACAGGTTCTTCTTAACAATACTATCTCAATCCAAATGACATCTCCAAGGAGACATGGAGATAAAATTCATATATTTGCCCATCTTTCTATCCACAGTTGACTGTTAGCTTCACAAGGGCAGGAGCATTGGCTGTATTGTTCACTCTGCACCTTCAGTACCTGGTACATACTAGAAGCTCAATTAATAATGATGAATAAATGTATGCATGGAAGCAAATGTCAAGCAATTGTTAAATTCAGCTAAATGCCCTACAACTTAGAAACAAGAGAACATTCAGATGCATTCAGGAACTCAAAAAAAGCAGCACCTGTGAGTACTTCTTTGGAACATGACAGCAAACAAGAAAATAAAACTAATAATAAATGAAAATCAAAATAAAGGATAAATCTAACAAGAAACTCTGAAATGGAGAAGCTATGACAAAATTCACCCATAGTATATTTCAGATTACTAAAAAACTAAACAACTGTGGAAATTATGGCTACACAAGAGAAAATTAGATTAAAATATATCAAAGTCAGAGAGAACTGGAGTTGTAAGGAGGGTAAGTTGGGAAAACTTAAATGGGGTATTTCCTATTCTTTTTAGCAAGACAGTCAACTGATTCTGTCTCTTGAACTATGTAGCTTAAAAACTCACTAACTTTGAAGTTGTTCACAATCATTTCAATTAGCTTTAGAAGGATCTTCTAAGATTTATTAACTTTTGCTGGAGGGAAAAAGTATTTGAAATTTAACAATTCCTTTACTAACTTTTCTTTGACTAAGTTCAATAAACTTTCTATATTTTTGAAATTAAAACAATGTGTCTTGTGATTTTATTTTCATTAAAATATACATTACATTTTATATGGCCTATTACTTCTTATACTATGTATATGTAATACAGATATAATGCTTATATTTATACATACACACTAGAGAGAGAGAGAGGAAGAAAAACTGAGAGAGGGAATAGAGATTCTAGATGAAATTCCGTATACTCCATTTTTATTTCTAGCTAATTGGATATGGACTGATTTTTTTAATTCATATTTTTAAATATTTCTTAAATGCTTGTCACAGCATATTTAATTTTTATAAAATAATAAAATCATTAACCCAAAAAATTAAGTATGAGTATAATTTTTCCAAAACCACTTAGGAGATAGCCAGAGGTATTGTTTGTTCAAATTTTCTAGGTAATCAGATCAAACACATTTTTAAAAAGCTAAATGTTTTATACTTAAAGAATTCCATAAACCTTTTTATTTCTAATGGTATTTAACTGATTTGATCATATTCTAAAAACACTACCTAATTATTTGGAAATATGCAGAAGTGCTTACATAGTCATTTTTATCATTGCTACTTTTGGCTCTAATACATAGTAACATGACAGTAATAACACTTTAATTAATAAATAAAACTTGAATCTAAATTTTATTCCTTCCCAAATAAAGTGAAATTGTCTGCCTTACTACTCGCTTTTGAACCTCTAAGGAAAGAAGAGAACTTACCTTCTATCAAAAGATCATTGAAAAAAAAAAAACTAAACTAAACTAATGCACTTGAATAACATGGATATATGTACACAATTTAAGTGAAATAGAGAAACCCAATTTCTATTAGCCCAAAAAAAACAAATAAAATCCATTTTCTCACCAAAAAAAAAATAATTTAAAAAGAGGAAATTTTTTTTTTTTTACAAATAGTTTATTGTCAAATTAGTTTCCACATAACACCCAGTGCTCATCCTCACAAGTGCCCTCTTCCATGCCCACCCCTCCTCCCCCCCACATCCATCAGTCCTCAGTTTTTGTCAGCATTCAAGAGTCTCTCCCGGTTTGCCTCTCCCCCTTTCCCCCACCATTTCCGCCCTTCTTCTCCCCCTTGGTCCTCTGTTAAGCTCCTCCTAATCCTCCTATACGTGCACACATATGATATTTGTCTTTCTCTGCCTGACTTATTTCGCTCAGCATAACACCCTCAAGGTCCATCCATGTTGCTACACATGGCCAGATTTCATTGTTTCTCATTGCCATGTAGTATTCCATGGTATAGATAAACCACATCTTCTTGATCCATTCATCTGTTGATGGACACTTAGGCTCTTTCCATGTTTTAGCTATTGTGGAGAGTGCTGCTATGAACATTGGGGTACATGTGCTCCTATGCATCAACATTTCTGTATCCCTTGGGTAAATTCCTAGCAGTGCTATTGCTGGGTCATAGGGGAGTTCTATTGTTAGTTTCCTGAGGAACCTCCACACTGTTTTCCAGAGGGGCTATACAGGCTTACATTCCCACTAACAGTGTAAGAGGGTGCCCGTTTCTCCACATCCTCGCCAGCATCTAGAGTCCTCTGATTGGCTCATTTTAGCCACTCTGACTGGCGTGAGGTGGTATCTCAGTGTTGTTTTGATTTGTATTTCCCTGATGAGGAGCGATGCTGAGCATCGTTTCATGTGTCTGTTGGCCATCTGGATGTCCTCTTTGGAGAAGTGTCTGTTCATCTCTTCTGCCCATTTCTTCACTGGGTTGTTTGTTTTTCGGGCGTGTAGTTTGGTGAGTTCCTTGTAGATTCTGGATAACAACCCTTTATCTGATATGTCATTTGCAACTATCTTTTCCCATTCAGTTGGTTGCCTATTAATTTTCTGGGTTGTTTCCTTGGCTGTGCAGAAGCTTTTAATCTTGAGGAGGTCCCAACAGTTTATTTTTGCTCTTGATTCCCTTGCTTTTGGGGATGTGTCAAGTAAGAAGTTGCTGCGGTGGAGGTCAAGGAGGTTGTTTCCTGCTTTCTCCTCTAGGGTGTTGATAGTTTCCTGTCTCACGTTCAGGTCCTTTATCCATTTTGAGTTTATTTTTGTGCATGGTGTGAGAAAATGATCTAGTTTCATTCTTCTGCATGTTGCTGTCCAGTTCTCCCAACACCATCTGTTAAAAGGCTGTCTTTTTTCCATCGGATATTCTTTCCTGCTTTGTCAAAGATTAGTTGGCTGTATACTTTTGGGTCCACTTCTGAGTTCTCAATTCTGTTCCATTGGTCTATGTGTCTGTTTTTGTGCCAATACCATACTGTCTTGATGATGACAGCTTTGTAGTAGAGGCTAAAGTCTGGGATGGTGATCCCTCCCGTTTTGGTTTTATTTTTCAGGATTACTTTGGCTATTCGGGGTCTTTTGTGGTTCCATACAAATTTTTGGATAGTTTGTTCTAGTTTTGAGAAGTATGCTGGTGCAATTTTGATTGGAATTGCATTGAATGTGTAGAGTGCCTTAGGTAGTAATGACATCTTAACTATATTTATTCTTCCTATCCATGAGCATGGAATGTTTTTCCATTTCTTTGTGTCTTCTTCAATTTCCTTCATAAGTTTTCTATAGTTTTCATCATACAGATCTCTTGTATCCTTGGTTAGGTTTATTCCGAGGTATTTTATGGTTTTTTGTGCAATTGTGAATGGGATCAGTTTCTTGATTTCTCTTTCTGTTGCTTCATTGTTGGTGTATAAAAATGCAACCGATTTCTGTACGTTGATTTTGTACCCTGCAACTTGGCTGAATTCTTGGATCAGTTCTAGTAGGCTTCTGGTGGAGTCTGTCGGGTTTTCGATGTAGAGTATCATGTCATCTGTGAAGAGTGAAAGTTTGACTTCCTCTTTGCCAATTCTGATGCCTTTGATTTCCTTTTGGTGTCTGATGGCTGATGCTAGGACTTCCAGCACTATGTTAAACAGCAGTGGTGAGAGTGGGCATCCCTGTCGTGTTCCTGATCTCAGGGGGAAAGCTCTGAGTTTTTCCCCGTTGAGGATGATGTTAGCTGAAGGCTTCTCATAGATGGCTTTGATGATGTTTAAGTAGGTTCCTTCTATCCCAACTTTCTCGAGAGTCTTTATTAAAAAGGGATGCTGTATTTTGTCAAATGCTTTTTCTGCATCTATTGACAGGATCATATGGTTTTATCTTTTCTTTTATTGATATGATGTATCACATTGATTGATTTGCGAATGTTGAACCAGCCCTGTAACCCAGGAATGAATCCCACTTGATCTTGGTGGATGATTCTTTTTATATGCTGCTGGATTCGATTTGCAAGGATCTTGTTGAGAATTTTTGCATCCGTATTCATCAAGGATATTGGCCTGTAGTTCTAAAAAGAGGAAAATTTAAAAAGAGGGAAATAGGGATGGCTGGGTGGCTCAGTAGGTTAAGCATCTGACTTTGGCTCAGGTCATGATCTCACCATCTATGGGTTAAAGCCCTTCCTCAGGCTCAGTGCTGACAGCTCAGAGCCTGGAGCCTGCTTCAGATTCTGTGTCTGTCTCTCTCTATATATGCTCCTCCCCCACTCACACTCTGTCTCTGTCTCTCAAAAAGGAATAAGTGTTAAAAAAAAATTTTTTTTAAAAGAAAAGAAAAGAAAGAGAGAAATACAATTTACTTGAGGTTTGTCTCATTAGTTTGGCTTTTATTATGAAATAATGACTAAAACCAAATGCATCTTTCAACCATGATATGACTTTTACTGATTAAACAATATACTAACTGAAAAAAAGGGCACCTGGCTGGTTGAGTCCATAAAGCATGCAATCTCAGGGTCATGAGTTCAAGCCTGACTTTGGGTGTGGAGCGTACATAAAAAGAAATAATACTTAAATAAAGATAACACAGGAAGTTGCAGTAGAAGAGAGAGATTGCACTTTTTCTACTCTTTATTCCATGATAAGGGAACATTTTGTTCCTGATATGCATTTTAAAATCTTTTGGCAATCATGCTTTCATGGGCAATCTACAAATATTCAAACATTTTATGGTCCTCAATACTCTCCAAAAGAAACAGATTCCTTTAAACCATTATGTTCTTCAAAAGGGGTTAGTTAGCCTGTCCACAGTCCCCTGTTTGGCTCTGGATACAGTTAAAACCAGATAAAGAGGAAGAAAATTTAGGGCGGCTGATCTGATACACCTATTAAAGCCAAACCAGATGGTCTACTGCCTGTTCTCTAGCTCACGTGGTTTATCATCAGATTATTATCTTCATAACCCTGAAAGGCATTTGAAATATTATCGTTTGTTTAAATTTTTCTTGTTTTTATTTATTTTCGATATAGAGACAGACAGAGCATGAGCAGGGGAGGGGCAGAGAGAGAGGGAGACACAGAATCCGAAGCAGGATCCAGACTCTGAGCTGTCAGCACAGAGCCAGATGTGGGGCTCTAACTCACAAACCATGAGATTATCACCCGAGCTGAAGTCAGATGCTTAACTGATTGAGCCACCCAAGCGCCCCAAAATATTATCATTTTTAACATTGTCTACTTGTTTCCTGTTTCCCCCCAGTAGAAACACAGTTCCATGTGGAGAGGGACTTGACTAATAATGTTTACTTAGCACCTACTAGGTTCTCAGCAAATAAATGAATGAAAAGAAATGAAAACCAAACAACCTTTTTGTCAATCTCAACCGAAAACATAGTCTCTGAATGTCTGAGGAGTTACCATTCTGAGGCGTTTTGTGTATGTGCTTGTATAATGCTGGATTTTAATTACATGTTAAAAACACCTGTGCTAAGATTTTTCTATCCATTGTTATTTATATTTAATGCCCTTTCACTACCATAAAAATTCCTCATCCATTATATATTTTTTCTCTGTTTATTGAATGTATTTATCTATATATAATACTACTATTTTTTATAATTATCTAATATGTTAATGACATTAAGAAAGAAAAGATAAACACCACCCAATGTATATTTGATATTAAGAAAGAATATGATTAAAAGCCAAGGATGAAATTGAGAGTACAACAAAAAAGTGACACCTGGTAACATTTCTATGTTGTCTCTCTATGCTTATACTTTCAAATAAATAAACATATATTTATGTATACACATATATACATATATACTGACCTATGAAAACTATATAAAAAGCATCATCAAATAGAATCAAGTGATGTAAGAAAAAAATACTGATGCTTTTGTTAGCTAGTCAGGGTTTTACAATGTTTTATCTTTGAATGTCTAGATAATTTAAATAGTACCAAAGAGCAGTTTTGTAGGAGGAAGAAAATAAATCAGCTCCTTTTATCACATGAAGATGGTCTGTCTATTAATTACAAAAATCATTAATAGACATTAATTATATTAATCATTAATATATTATAATGTTAAATTAGTACAATGCAATTGGTCACACTCTATGTTGTTAAGTAACTTATATTTAAATAGAAGACCATTTTTTACCTAATTGTAGACATCAACGGAGCATAAGATTGTTCTAATTTTTTCTATCTATCTTCTAACACCTTGAGGAACTCAGATTAGACTGAAGGAAGACAATAAGGAACCAAAACTCAGATGAAGATAGTCTCTGCAGGAGTGAGTTAAAAATACCAACTTGTCGTCCTTCAGAGGTGGTCTTCTGGTTTTTGTTTTTTTAGTTTTAATTTTTTTAATGTTTACTTATCTTTAAGAGACAAAGACAGAGTGGGAACGGGAAAGGGGCGGAGAGAGAGTGAAACACCGATAGCTCTGAGTTATCAGCACAGAGCCCAACGCGGGGATTGAATCCATGAATTGTGAGATCATGACCTGAGTGGAAGTCAGACACTTAACTGATGGAGCCACTCAGGTGCCCCTGTCTTCTGGTTTTCTTATCCTTTTAAATAAGAACAAAGAAGTTTAACTTATCATTTATAATTCTCTCTGTTGCTGGGCATCTAACCGTGCCTCCACCAGTGCCCAGTCCTTCCAGCCTCTGTAAAATTGGAGCTTATAGTTCAGATGCAGGCATGGCTTTTTCCTTTTACTGAGAACTTACTCTCCAGGACTCCTGATTTCTATCAGTTGCTTTCGGTTTGGATTTTCCCTCTCTACTCCATCAGGTTGCCATCTGAGGGCAGTGGGACGGGGGGGACTGTACACCTGGCTTTTGAGCTCCAGTTGCTTCTACATGCATCTCTGGATTGGGATTGTCTCCATGCCCTACAGTCTCAGGCCAGCTCAACTGACAGGCCACACTGGAGTTTCCAGCTATTTAAGGGAAGGAAAAGCAGTCATGATCAAACCCTTCAATAAGGTGATGAAATCAGAAAATTTGAAACTAAGCAATCATTGCTATTATTTAGGGAAACAGTAGCATTTAGCCCAATTCATCCTTCTGATCACTGGAGGCTAGGTTAGTTAAGTGTCAGTAAAATGAAGAAGGTGAAATTTGAGCTGAGCTTAAGGAAGGGTAGGATGAAGTCAAGCATAAAAAAAGGATAATGCATGTCAGATGGAGGCAAAAAAATCGGCCAAGGAACAGCCTGAACAAAACACATTCAACAGACAGTCTTGGGAGTACTGCCACTCGCACGGCGGCAAAGGTAGACGTGGTCAGTTTAAGAGACATTTTGGATGCCAATCTTTAGATTCCTCTTGCAAATTGATTTTTGCATTTTCCAAATGAATGTCTGAAGACCACTTGCATCATAATCACCAACTTACTTCATTAAAAATAGTTGGAACCCATATAAATCTACTCTTTAAGAATCTCTGAGGCCGAAGCTGAGGAATTTGGCTTTGTATTAAATTCACCAGTTCATTCTTATTTAAGAACAAATGCTATAGAGTAATCGTTTTTTAACCTTTTTTTTTTTAGCAGTCAGCCATCATATATTGAAACTCAATATATAAAACTGATAAAAGCACTCTTTGCATGGCATGGGGTGTGGGTGTGTGTTGGGCGTGGGGGTGTTCTTGAAACCCTCTCTGGCTCTCATAAGAAAACCATTGCTGTAATTAATGGGAAAATCAAGGGAAATGTTATGATGACATTAGGGGTTTTTAGACGATTTCCAGTCATTAAGATGTGAAATAAATTTGGAGAGGATGGCACACAAGACATAAGGAAACCAGCTGGAGGTTAGGATAACAGATATTAACTGCCATCTCAAACATCAAATGTATAAGAACTGTCATGACTTTATTTTCTTTGACTCAATTAAGTCTGACTTTGACTCAGTCAGTATTTTCTTTGACTCAATTCAATCTTAAACAACATTAGGGCATCTCTTTCCAAATCCATCCTATATATGTGGGAAGTTCCTGGAATCTAAAACAGAGCAAATAATTATTAGAAAATCTCTTGGGTGTTGATCTACCCAGACTGCTACCAATAAGTTCAGTGGACAAGTCCATGTGGTGCCTTAGAGTCCAGTGGCTCTGGATGTCAGTAAAATTGACAGAATAGGGACTTCTATAAACGCTCTCCTCCACAAAAGAAATGAAAACACTGGCAAAAAGAAATATTGTCAGAATCAACTTTTTCAGAACTCTGGAAATTCAACTTGCACAAGTCCAGTCTCTGAGTCTCCAGCTTCATAGTAGTCTTGAAAAACAACCCACATTCATATGAAAAACAGCAGCCTGGAAAGAACTGGAAGGAGGGTAGAGGATTTTAAAAACTTTATCCCCAAAGAACAGTCATTATTTTTCCTGTCTGGTGGTTCACTAGAAGACCCTTATTTGCAAAACTGTCCCTATTTGACCTGACTCAGAGCTTACCTAATGTGAAAATATTTCTCTTTCTCTCTGTCTCTCTCTCTGCCCAAAAGTTTCTCCCTGTGAGGGTGTTATCAAAATCTATTACAGATGGCTATCTATATTGTGGATACCTAAGACAGTAGAAAACATTTTGGGAAAACCATAGGCTAGTCAAAGTATTTTAAAATGAGAAGGTAGAAATGAGATGGTCATAGGAAGACTTTGAAAGGCTTTGGTATACTCCTGGGACTCTTGAAGGCAACATGCATGCATGGAAATGTACCATGGAAATGGCCACACCTGTATGCATTCTGAAGAAATACATGACAAATTTCTCAGATCTCACTTCAGACTGACCTTGAGGCTTTGTGGAATCAGGCAGTGAAAGATAAGGCAGAGTTGCCAAATGCCTGGCTGGGTGTTGAAGGTGTACCTAAAGTTCACAAAGCCTCATTTCAGAGACTTGGAGACATACTGATCTGAGGTGCTGAAGAACATCCAACTATTTAGTAGGTAAACATAAAGGACAGCATAGATTACAAAGTAAGCAGAGGATCTATTCGATCTCTGAGACATTTTCCCAAAGATTACACAGATGGCCAACAAGCATGTGAGATGATGCTCAACATCACTAAGCACCTGGAAAAGGCAGATCAAAGTCACACTGAGATACCATCTCACGTCTGTTAAAATGGCTATTATCAAAAAGACAAGAAACAGCAATTGCTGCCAGAGCTGAGGAGAAAAGGGAGCCTTTGTGCACTATTGGTGGGAATGTAAATTAGTGCAGCCACTATGGAAAACAGTACAGAGACTCCTCAAAAAATTAAAAAGAGTACAACTTTATGATCCAGCAATTCTACTTCTGGGTATTTTTCTGAAGAAAATGAAAACATTAACTCAAAAAATATGTACCTCCATGTTCACTGCAGCATTATTTACAATAGCCAAGACACAGGAGCAACCTAAGTGTCCATCAATGGATGATTGAATAAAGAAAATGAAAAAAAAAAGTATAAAGAAAAATATAAATATTATATATATGATAGATTATTACATTCTGAAATATTATTTATATATAAAAAATAAGGTTATCCTGCCTTTTTCAACAACATGGATGGACCTTGAGGGCACTATGTTAAGTGAAATATATCAGACAGGAATGTATTTTATTAAAAGTATTAACTAAAAATTTTGAGAGTCCAGCCACCAATATCAGGTCACTTATAATGGAAAAAATAATAGATTGACTTCAGATCTTCCAAGAACAGTGTTTTATACTAAAATACAATGGAATTATATATGTAAGATTTCAAGAAAAATAGTTGTCAGTAAAGAATTTCTTTATCTGGTGACACTGACCTTCTTGCATGAATTGACAAACTCTGAGGAATATGAAACAACGAAGGAAATATTGCTGCCATAAGAACTTCAATAATCTACTTGAGAATAAGCTTCAGAAACCCAAATGTTCAGAAATACGTTGGCACAGATGACTGGGTATGGCCATCGAATTCACATTTACCTGTAGATGTAAAAATTGGGGGTGTGCATAAACAGTAGAACAAGCTCACTGATTTCCACATATTGCTTGAGATTACACTGCCTGAGAAGCAGAGTGGAACATAGTCCTAGCTCATTTGGGGAATACATTAATGGCCTTCAAGAGGATGGGCACTGAAAGTACCATATAAAAGAACTAATATGCAGGTTGCTATTAGGACAGGAAACCAAACCTTTCTAAATATGATACAATAAAATAAAGAGAGGGGCTCCTGGGTGGCTCAGTCAAGTAAACATCTGACTTCAACTCTAGTCATGATCTCACTGTTTGTGAGTTCGAGCCCTGTGTCAGGCTCTGTGCTGGCAGCTCACAGCCTGGAGCCTGCTTTGGATTCTGTGTCTCCCTCTCTCTTTGCTCCTCCCCTGCTCACACTCTGTCTCTCAAAAATATATAAACATTAAAAAAATTTTTTTTAAAGAGTAACAACAAATATATGAAATTACATAAAAATTATATCTATATTTATATCAACATATAGATAAACATGTACATATAAATATATAAAAATTATATAAATATATTTATATTCATCATATTAGTATAATGAAATACAGTATTGCAGAACTGAAGCCAAACACATTAATCTTGTCAGTAACCTTAAATTGGCAAAACACATCTATCAAAAGAAAAAGATGTTCAGATTTGTCAACAAGGAAAATTTCAAAACTATCCTAGAAACACACCTACAACAGAGAAGTTCAAAATTATTAAAATAACAGGATGAACAAACATATACCAGCATAAAATATAAAGAAAGTAGAGTTGAAAATTTTAACATCTGATGAGGTAACAGCATTTTTTTAAAAAAGGCAAAAATGGATACTTTCTGGTGCTAAAAGCTATATATTATAACAAAGATATGATTATGGATATTTATGCATCCAGTAATGAATAATTTTTCTAAGACAGAAACTAGATGAATTTCCAGGATAAACAGACAGAAACACAACAGGAATGGGAAATTGTAGCAGACCTTGCTCAATTCAAGTGCTATGAAGTCAACACAACATCAGTAAGGATATAAAATACCTTAACACCATAATCAGTAAAGCAAATCTTAACCTTGATGAGAGAAATGTATAACTTGTTTTCAAGTACACATGGAATATTTACCCCCCAAAATGAATATATTTTATCCCACAAGTCAAGCTGAACACAATTTAAACATATATTGCAAAAAAACATGAATAAGCAAAAATTCTCTCTCCTACTAACTTAAAACACACACACACACACACACACACACACACACACACACACACACGCACACCTGAGTAAAAGTTGCCTGACAGAGGATACACAGACAGAAGTTTCAAACTTACTTAGGGATAAAAAAAATTGTAATGATATGACATATCAGAATTTATTGGATACGGATAAAAATTGTCAGGAGATACTTATAGCATTAAATAACCAAATCAAGTATATTAACTGATTCTATACAAAGTTGATCATTATTTTCTTTCCTACAGCTCAGTTTATCTCTGCTCTTACTGATTTTCTACCTACTTATTCTATCAATCACTGAACAAGGAATTTTGATATTTCCACCTATAACTGTGGATTTGTCTAATTTTCCTGTAAGACTGATCAAATTTCACTTTATTTTAAAGCTCCCTTTTTAAGTATACATAAGATTGTCTTGTCTTCTTTGAGAATGGACTCCTTTATCATAATATATCCTCTTTATCTATGATAATCTTTCTTGTTCTAAAGTCTGCTTATCTGAAATTAATACAGCTACTCAAACTTTCTTTCGTTATGTTTGCATGATTTCACAGTAGCCTAAAAGCCTTCAATAGCTGATTAAAAGTTTCTACTTTAATCTTCCTCCATATTATATGGCATTCTGTCTGGGGTAAACAAATGCATGGATCTTATTTTTTCTTTCAGGTGCCTGTCTCCAAATTTCAGATGGTTTCTGCTCTGCCTCTTTTGCTCTGATGAGTGCAAGAAAAATCATTAGTTTGTAGTTTGTGTTTTTGTTGCTGTAGAATGGAAGCAATCAATGCTCCTTTTGGCTCTATACGTCTCTGAATGAAACTGGGAGCTTTGTATTACGTTCTTTACTTGAGCTTAGTAAGGGTAGATATGTGATTTGTTTGTCTGAGAATATATTTCTACATATTCAAGGAAGAAAACATCAGAAGGAATCAATAAATATCTCTTCTTGAAGCGAAGCAAGGAAAATAACAAGAGGCTCACATGGAAGCTTATCAAGTGCTCCTGTGCCTTAACCTACGGTCATACTATTTTAGAGACAGAAAAATCTTTTCTTGGCATTTTCTGGCACAATACCCTTCCCCTCAACTGAAACTGTAGTTGTCTGTACTATTTGCTCCCTTGTGACCTGGATGGCACATGAATTATTAAAAGGGAGATACTTGATCTTTTTTATACTTTCCCACACATGTCTCACTTTCTCTGCCATTTGCACATTTAAATTTAGAAACTTTCTTTCTGTTCACAGATTGTCAGATACAGTCATGGAACTTGAACATGTGAGGGATCTAGGAGATAATGTAGTACAACTCTTCAGTTTTGGATGGGAAAAGAAGGCCTAGAGAATTAAAATGACCCTATTTTTTTTAAACAAACAAACAAAAAAGATTGTTTTATTATCAATGATCCGGCTCTCCTCCTTAAAGAGTGTAAGTAATCAGAGAGCAGACAACCCATGAACTTCAATTTAGCATTTTTATTTATTTATTTATTTTAACGTTTATTTATTTTTGAGAAACAGAGCATGAGCAGGGGAGGGACAGAGAGAGAGGGAGACACAGAATCCAAAGCAGGCTCCAGGCTCTGAGCTGTCAGCACAGAGCCTGACGCAGGGCTCAAATGAACCATGAGAACATGACCCAAGCCAAAGTTGTATGCTTAACTGACTGAGCTACACAAGCATCCCAGCATTTGTATTTTAAAAGACATTAGGGCACCTGAGTTGCTCAATCAGTTGAGTGGCAGACCCTTGATCTTGGCTCAGATCAAGATGCCAGGGTCTTATGATTGAACCCTGCATAAAGCTTCGTACTCATCATGGAGCCTGTTTAAGATTCATTCTCTGTCTCTGTCTCTCTCTGTCTCTCTTTCTCCCCCTCTTCCCTGCTTGCACATGCTCTCTCTAAAAAAAACTTAAGACATAAAAAAATTAAAAAACAGTGAATGAGCATGAGGAAAAAGAAGAGCTATGAAGCACAAGAAACTTTATCTCCTCTGGTCTGTTGACTATAGTTAAAGTCAAACTAAACATCAGGGGCACCTGGATGGCTCAGTCATGTGAGCATCTGACTTCAGGTCAGGTCATGATCTCACAGTTCATTAGTTCAAGCCCCACATTGGGCTCATCACTGTCAGCTCAGGGCTTGTTTCAGATCCTCTGTCCCCCTATCTCCCTGCAACTCCCTTGTTATGCTCTATCTCTCAAAAATAAAAAAATAAACATTAAAAAAAGTGATACTAAATGTCATCTATGACCTTATAAATTTCATTCAATTTTGGCATAACTTCTCTACCATTGTAAGAAAAAAATACCCTTATATTTAAGCATCCTCTCAATTTTATAAGCATTTAAAGTATATGAAAACACCATTGATTGTTATGTTTATTTTTTATAGTATAATGTGCTAGGAGATCCATACATTATTTTTTAAAAGTCTAAAAATCCTCCTTTTTGAACTTGTCATTATGTTCTCAAGATGGTTACAGCCATGATTTTATAAGTTAATAGCTATAGTAACTTTTCTTTAAGTTTGCCTGGCTTCTGCATGTGTCTTTATTTCCCCCTCATATGTTTCCCCCTGGGCTTTTCATGCATAGTGTAAAAACTAAAATTTTAAATGAAATAAAAATGATTCAGCCTCCCAGCATTGCCACTTAGGTTTTAATTATACCAGAATATTCATATAATAAAATTTTTATAGTGCTAACCAAAAAATAAAGAAAATATAAGGTTGACTGTAAATAACCTTTTCCAGACACTTTCATTATGGGTGAATGGGTTTCCTTTGTTTTATTGCTAGATTTCATAACAGCATGACTTGAAACTATGAAACTATAAAACTAATCAAAAAGCAAATGGAGCATTAGATAATTAGGCTGTCATGTGGCTGTGATGATGCAATTTAATGATGGAACTCAAATTCTTGATGAACATTCAGTTGGCATCTCTTCTTTAAGTCAGGCATCTGATGTACTTGTTTTAACAACACTCTTGGTGTTTAAATGTTACAAGATGTCAATAAATTTGTCAATTAGAGAGCCCAAGTCATAAAATATATTTTAATTTATTTGCACCCCATTAATTTTAATAAAATTTCCCACAAAACTAAACACCTTAAGTTCTAAGGGCTTGGGTAAAATTTTGAGTGTGTATTATGCAAAAATATTTAGATAAGCTACAAAAGTCATCTAATCATCTGGCTCTTTGTCTACACAGTGTCAAAAATTGAGATCTTTTGAAATGCTTAGCTGATTAAGTGAATTTTCCATCCAAATGTTTGGCATCATGTGGACACAAGGTTGGTTGGCTTTGCCTTTTGTCACTGGCTAGTTGCATAAATCAAGGGAAACTGAACTAGACTCATTAAAAATGTTAGGACATTCACTGGAAAAAAATGTGGAAATCTATGATTTTATTATTTCAGATAATTGGGGCAAAGTATGAATAAACAAAATTCCAGAATTTTGCTTTAGCTCTTAATTTCGCTTTCTTGTTTTACATTGTCTTTTCCAAACTTTAATTCTTATCAGAGTAAACAGTTAATAATTGTAAACTAACTTTAGACAACTTGCATGCCATTTAAAAATATTTCTATGAGGTAAAAAATACAGAGAAACATAGAGAAAAGGTAACAATCATGTGTTTAACACTCACCTTATCACCTCTGAATATTTTGTCATGTTTGCTTTCAATGTTTCAAGCAATTAAATATTAGAGATAATACTGAGGTTTTTCTCTCCTTAATTCCATTCCATTCTCTCAATCTACAGAAGTTACTGCCATCCAGTTTTCATATTGAATACAATTAATATGAACAATGATGTTTTCATTGAATGTTATAACTAATGCAGATTTATTTTCATTTCAGTTTTTAAAGAGAAATTTATTTAAAGAGGAATGAATTGTTGTTCATTTTTGCCAAATTTTGGAAGTGCACAAGACTACATGAAAAAACAATTGGTGGGGTGCCTGGGTGACTCAGTGGGTTGAGCAGCGACTTTGGCTCAGGTCTTAATCTCACCGCTCATGAGTTCAAGCCCTGCATTGGGCTCTGTGCTGACAGCTCGGAGCCAGGAGTTGGCTTTGGCTTCTGTCTCCTTCTCTCTCTGCCCCTCCCCTGCTAGTACTCTATCTCTCTAAAATGATTAAGTGTTAAAAAAAACAACAACAACAAGAAAATAAAGAAAAAGCAATTGGTGTTAATACTTTCCCATAAAATGGATTTATACCCTCTCTCATTGGTGTATTGGTTTTATACTAGATTTATTCTTCTGAAAGTGAAAAAATGAGAAGGAATTAGAAGGAAATATGACTTTATATTATTTGTAAATATGCAAGAAGGTACAATAAAAATATTTTTGGGTGTTGGCTTTGGTTTTGTTTTTATTTTCCTGTATACTCAACTTTTACAACTGTGTACAAGCCAGTCAGCCATCTATTACAGGTGGGAGGATGGAGGAGATTCGAAACATTGCAAAAGAAGACAACAAGGTACATTTTGCTGCTGATATTAGAATAGTATGAGGAAGGATGAAAATGAAAGAATGATAGAATGCACATTCTGATTTCCCATCTCTGGGTATGAGCTGAATAAATTGAAGGAAGGCTCAGAGAGCAAGGAGCTAAGGCACAACCGCCCAGTCTAGGTATGAGGAGATCACTACATGGGGGCCTCAGTGCTAATGGATCTCAGCCCAAGTGCCATTGGTCTCAGTGCCAATGGATCTCTCTAATGCAGAGAACAGAGCAGCATGGTCAGACAGAGAGAAGCTGGCTGGCACACCTGAGCCAGACTTAGTTCCTGAGTGGTTTAGAGACTCCGGGGAGAGCCTGCAGGACTATCATGGGCCTGAAGTTCTGGAATGGAGGAATAGACCAAGGGGACTGAATGGAATATGTGGCAAATCCAACAAGAACCAAATAGTAAGGGGCGTAAGATATATTCTCTCTCAGAAATAAGGGACCTCAATTTCACCAGCTACAGAGTAAAGAAGGCCTGTAGGGACCATCTGCTCATGAACAAGGGTTATCATTACAGATACCAATGAACTTCAGGGAGCAAACATTCAAGTTCTAGCTCAAAGACAAGAGATAACTACCATTTGCCTCTCTACCAGTAAGGCACTTAAGCCACAACAAGGGTTGTGCCACAACCCCTGGTTCACTCATCTGTAAAATTATCTTAAGGAAATAAATAGAGGAATGGAGATAATATAAGTAAGAGACAAAAAACTGGGGCACTTGGGTGGCTCAGTCAGTTAAGTGTCTGACTCTTGATTTTGGCTCAGGTCATGATCCCAGGGTTATGGGAATGACCCCTCATATCAGGCTATACACTGAGCATGGAGCCTGCTTAAAATCTCTCTCTCTCTCTCTCTCTCTCTCTCTTTCTCTCTTCCCCCCTCCTCACCCTTCTCCCCACTCATGCTCTCTCTAAGATTAAAAATATAATTAGTTAAATATTAATATTTTACTAATGTAAAATAATAAATTTGCAGACTTGGACTCATGAGAATATTTAGCCACATATATCAGGTACGTGACCAATAAAACAATTGCTAATTTTGTGTCCTAATCAAAACTTAGCATATCATGTTGTCCCTGAGATTTAATAAAAATCCTGTCCTCTGTGAAACCTCATACTGTCCAATTGAAGAAAATAACAGGTCAATTTTTTGGTAACAAAGTGGAAAAGCATTATGCAATGTTTGATGAATTAAGTTTCATTGTATTTGACATTAATTTTCAAAGTGAAACCACCTTTTAGACTAATTAGAGAGCAATAATTCATTCCTCATTATATCCATAATGTTTTCAATTAGACTTGAATATGCTGAGATACTATCTCCATTTTCCACTTGAATTTTCTACATTGTAAGTTTCTGGTAGTAAATCTTGCCAGTTCAAAAATGAAAATAAATTAGCATTAATGTTCATATCCTTGAAACCTGATATCAATTCATTAAGTCACTATCAATCTATTAAAAATATTCTGTGCTCTTTTGAAAAGATGTAAACATGTTTCTTGTATAATGGGAGTAGCTCCACAACCCAATGATGGAAATGAACTTCAGGTGAACTGCAGGGTGAACTAGATAATTGTTGTATATGTTCTCTTTCACAAAGAAAATTGCATGGGGATTTCTGGAGGCTAGGGTTGTCTTTACAAGGAAATTGAACATTAAGGGAAAACAGATTTGACCCCAAGCTACACATGCAATGATGGAACTTGGCAAACTTTCCCATTGTCTAGTGATTCCAGAACACATGTATCCCAACCAAAAGTCTTCGTACAGTCAGAATAGAAAAGGACTCCATCCTCTACAGCCTCAACTCAACAGGCATCAAGTTGTGTAAAATAATAAATTTTCAAATGATAGACTTACTCAAAGCAGTTAATAGCAGATGGCAAGTCCGTCTACAAACACTAACACAATTGCTAATACTTTCTTCCAATCTTACACGGGGGTCTGCTTCTCTACAGTACATTTATTTTTGACCATTAGAATCTTTAGATCTATATTTGATCATTAGAATTCAAAAGCCTCGGGGAGCACCTGGCAAACTACAGAATGAGAGAAGATATTTGCAAACAACAGACTTGATAAAGGGTTAGTATCCAAAATCTATAAAAAACTTATCAAACTCAACACCCAAAAACCAAACAACACAGGGACGGACTCAGTCAGTTAAGCGTCTGACTCTTGATTTCAACTCAGGTCGCAACCTCACAGTCATGGGATCAATCCTTGTGTAAGGCTCTATGCTGGACATGGAACCTGCTTAATATTCTCTCTTTCTCTCTGTCTCTCTCTGTCTCTGTCTGTCTCTGTCTCTGTCTCTCTGTCTCTCTCTCTGCGGCTGGGTGGCTAAGTCAGTTAAGTGTCTGATTTCAGCTCAGGTCATGATCTCACAGTTTTTGGGTTTGAACCCTAAGTCAGGCTCTGTTGCTGACAGCTCAGAGCCTGGAGCCTGCTTCAGATTCTGTGTCTCCTTCTTTCTCTGCTCCTCTTCAACTCGTGCTCTGTTTCTCTCTGCCTTTCAAAAAAAAAAAAATTAAAAAAAGTTGTTTAAGATTCTCTCTCTTTCTGCCCCTCTCCCTAGCTCATGCTCAGTCTCTCTTTCTGAAAAAAAACAAAAAAACAAACAAAAAAAACCAAAATCAGAATTCAAAATCCTGAACTCTGATTAGAGTTTGCAAAAGCAACTCTCCAAGTCTAATAACCACTGATGTCTCAGATTAGTGATTATATATATATATATATATATATATATATATAGAGAGAGAGAGAGAGAGAGAGAGAGAGGGCGTGCTTTAGTATTATAAATGTTTTCTAAAATCAGCTTAGATATAACACAACCTTTGTTTTTGGATTTTTGAAAGCTTGTAGTATGTTTATGAAAAGACCAAACTTATTGCTATTAATAAACTTTGTCTATAGAGGTTATTAAGCTAAATGATCATGGTAACATTTATTTTATGTTGACTAAATGCTTGGCATTGTACTTTCTATGTGATCACCACACAAACATACCTGTAAGGGAAGTACTGCTATTAAATATGAATAACCCGAGGCACAGAGAGGTTAAACAACTTGTCCATGGTAACATGGCTAGCAAATTACAGATCTGAGATTGTTATCGAAGAAGTCTAGCTCCAGAGCTCATGATTTTAATCACCCAGAAATAAATATTTATTAATGAACATTAATGATGACTTTGAAGAAGCCATCACTGTGTGTTCTGACCACCTTTTGCTACTAAGCCAAAATAGAATGCAGAAATGAGAAGCTCTTCTCCTCTGCAAGTTCCTAGAGAGCAATAAAGTAAATGTCTTTAAGGTCATTTCTGCCCATGCCTGGCAATTCCACATTATCAACTAGATCACATTCCCTATTATTTTGCAAATTACTTCATATATATTAGCTACATATGGCTTTAATTGGTCATTCATCTACTTTGCGGGGTAAATTGAATTTTCTAATTAGGGTTTAAAAATTACTAAACAATTTATTTTTGCTGCAAAAGTATATGGAAGAAATTTAAAACCATGATTATTCTCACTATCCAAAGATAACATAACCACTCAACACATTTTGTTGTAAATCATTCTAGGCATTTTTTTCTTCTCTACTACATGGCCAGATAATTTGTTCAGTGTTTTGTTTTCTCTGCTGTAGGTATTTTTCTTCCTTTATCCCAAGAAGGTAGCCAAATCTTCTCTTTCAAGAGCTTTTATATAGCAGAAATAACCACAAGATGAGACAGAACTTGCATTGAAGAGACTGAGATAGACAAAACTTCCCAAATTAAGAAGTGAAACTTGGAGCCATGGGAGAGATTATGCCCAGACAATGGTCAGCATGAATGTTACATGGAACTTAAGACAGAACTTTCTTATGCCCCAGAAGAGAAGAGAGGGAGAAATAAATAAATGTGAGGTGTCTTGTGTGCTCTGTCAAAATTAATTCATAAAAAATGTAATTTCAAACACTGTCAATTGGTATGTAAGTCCTTCAAACTCCCATGCATTTACTTGCCTGAATTAATGTGATAAAGTCTTTTTTTGTGTGACTGAAGTCCTCCTTCTATTTATTTATTTTCTTTTCTTTAGTGAAATATAATTCACATATTATAAAATTCACCATTTTAAGATGTGCCACTCAATGGGTTTTAGTATATTCACAAAGTTTATCACCCCCATATAATTCCAGAATATTTACATCACTACAAACAAGCAAACAAATGAAGCAAACACAACCCTTGTACTGGATTGCAGGCACTTCCATTCCCCTCCCACCCCACCCCATCTCCATTGGCTTGCATTCATCTACTTTCTGTCTTTGGATTTTCCTTTCCTAGACATTTCATAGAAACAGGGTTATATGACTCATGGTCTTTTGTGTTAGGCTTCTTTCACAATACATGTTTCCATGTTTCATCCATGTTGTAACATTTATCAGAACTTTATTCCTTTTTATGTTGAAATAATATTCGATTGCATGGAGATACACTGTTTTTTATCATTCATCTTAGAGCTATTTGGATTGTTTCTACTCTTTGGCCATTATAAGATTGCTGTTATTAACATTTGTATACAAGTTTTTGCATAAAGATATGTTTTCATTTCTCTTGCATATATAGTCAGGGTACAATTACTGTGTAATATGGGGCTCCATATTTAAGTTTTTGAGGGAGTGTCAAGCTTTTCCACAGGGGTTGCACCATTTTACATTCCCACCAGCAGTGAAGGAGAGTTCTAATTTCTCCACATCCTTACTAGCACTTGTTACCATTCTCCTTATTTATTTATTTATCTTTGTTTATTTAAGTCAAATGCAATCATTTATCTATTTATTTTTATTGAAGTGTAATTAATGTACAATGTTACATTTTCAGGTGTACATAATATCAATTGAACAATATTATACATTATTCAGTGCTCACCACAGGAAGTGTAGTTAAAGTCACCAAACAACTTTATTACAATGTTATTAACTATATTCTCTATTCTATACTTCTCATTTCCATGAATTACTTATTTTCCAACTGGAAGTTGGCACCACTCAATCCCCTTATCTATTTCACCCATCCCCTCAACCACCACCTCTCTGGAAACTACCAGTTTTTTCTCTGTATTTAAGAGTCTGTTTTTGGTTGCTTGCTTCTTTGTTCGTTTATTTCATTTTTTAATTCCACATGTAAGTAAAATCACATGATATTTGTATATTTATTGTTGAGTTACAAAAGCTCTTTACGTATTGTGGTTACCAGACCTTTATCAGATATGACTTGCTTATCTTTCTACTATAAGTTTTACAGTTTTAGTGTTTACATTTACTTCTTTAACCCATTTGATCCATTTTTTTATTCCAAAAAGTATGTTATATGGTAAAAAAATAGAGGTACAAATTAATTTTTTTGCATGTTGCTATCCAATTGTCTCAGCACCATGTGTTGATAATAGTACTCTTCTTTAATTGGCAAGCTTTTCAAAAATAGATTGACCATGAATGTATGGTTGATATCTGGATTCTCAATTCTTTTCTATTATTCTATGTTTGTATCCTTATCTGAGTACCACAGAATATTGATCTGTTAGCTTTGTAGAAAGTTTTATTTTATTTTGTTTTATTTTTGAATCTTTTTTTTTGGGGGGGGGTCTTCTGGGAAGTTTTAAAATCAGAAGTATGAACACTGAAATTTTGGGGTTTTTTTTTCAAGATTTTTTGGGCTATTTTTAACCCTTGCAATTCCATATGAATTTTAGGGTGAGCTCTTCCATTTCTGTAAAAAAGGGTACTTTTAATAGGTATTTTGATGGAAATACAGATTAATATAGGAGTGTTGCCATCTTAACAATGTTGCTTTCCAGTCCATGAATGTGAGATATCTTCTCATTTATTTAGATTTTTTTTTCAATAATGTTTTGTAGTTTTCAGTGTTCAAGTCTTGTGCTTTTCTTGTTAAATTGATTTCTAAGTATTTTTAATCTTATTGTAAATGGAGTTGTTTCAATTTCATTTTAGGATTTTTCATTCTAGTGTAGAGAAATACAACCAATATATATATATATATTTTTTTTTTTTAGTTTTTATTTTAATCACTGAGTGTTCATCAGGACAAGTGCACTCCTTAATCCCCATCCCCTGTTTCACCCATCCCCCCACCCACTTCCCCTCTGGTGACCATCGGTTTGTTCTACACAATTAAGTGTCTGTTTCTCTGTTGGTGGGAATGTAAACTGGTACAGCCCCTCTGGAAAACAGTGTGGAGGTTTCCTCAGGAAAGTAACAATAGAACTCCCTATGACCCAACAATAGCACTGCTAGGAATTTACCCAAGGGATACAGGGGTGCTGATGCATAGGGGCACATGCAACCCAATGTTCAATGCAGCAGTCTCAACAATAGCCAAAACATGGAAAGAACCTAAGTGTCCATCAACAGATGAATGGATCAAGAAGATGTGGTTTATCTATACCATGGAATACTACATGGCAATGAGAAACAATGAAATCTGGCCATGTGTAGCAACATGGATGGACCTTGAGGGTGTTATGCTGAGCGAAACAAGTCAGGCAGAGAAGGACAAATATCATATGTTTGCATGTATAGGAGGATTAGGAGGAACTTAACTGAGGAACAAGGGGGAGAAGAAGGGGGGAAATGGTGGGAGGAAAGGGGGAGAGGCAAACAATGAGAGACTCTTGAATGCTGACAAAAACTGAGAACTGATGGATGTGGGGGGTAGGGGGGTGGGGCATGGAGAAGGGCATTCATGGGGATGAGCACTGGGTGTTATGTGGAAACTAATTTGAAACTAAATTATTTGTAAAAAAAAAAAAAGAGTCTGTTTCTTGGCTTCTCTGTCTCTGTCTCTCTCTTTTTTTTCCTCTCTTTGTTTGTTTTGTTTCTTAAATTCCACGTATGAGTGAAATCGTATGGTATTTGTCTTTCTCTGACTGACTTACTTCACTTAGCATGATACTCTCTAGTTCCATCTACATTTTTGCAAATGAAATACAACCAATTTTTTATAATGACGTTGTAAAATCCTGCAACCTTGCTACACTAGTTTGTTAGCGCTAATAGTTTTTTTTATACCTCAGAGGTTTTTTTTAAATATATATATTGTTGTTGTTGTTGTTGTTGAGAATGATAGAGAGAGAGAGAGAGAGAAAGCACATAGCAGGAGCAGGGAAGAGAGAGAAAGGTAGAGAGAGAATCCCAAGCTGGCTCGCTCTCAGAAACTGTGAGATCACGACCTGAGTCAAGATCAAGAATTGGACACTTAACCGACTGAGCCACCGAGGTGCCCCTAAAGGTTTTATAAATAAATAATATAATCTGCAAATAGAGTTTGAATGCCTTCCTTTCTACTTCAGATGAATTTTACTTCTTTTTCCTCCCTAATTGTCTGAGCTAGAATGAGGAGCACAATGTCAAATAAATGTGGCAATTTTTGACATGCTTGTCTTAGTCTATTTAATTTAATTTAATTTAATTTATTTCATTATTTTATTTTATTTTCTTCCTTAAATAGTTTATTGTCAAGTTGGTTACATATAACACCCAGTGTTCATCCCAACAAGTGCCCTCCTCCATGCCCATCACCCCCCTTCCTCTAACCCCACCCCCTCTCAGCCCTCAGTTTGTTCTCAGCATTCAAGAATCTCTCATGGTTTGCCTCCCTCCCTCTCTCCCCAACTATTTTTCCCCTTCTTCTCCTGCTTCATCCTCCGTTAACTTCCTCCTAATCCACCTATATGTACAAACATATGGTATTTGTCCTTCTCTGCCTGACTTATTTCGCTCAACATAACACCCTCAAGTTCCATCCATGTTGCTACACATGGCCAGATGTCATTCTTTCTCATTGCCATGTAGTATTCCATTGTATAAATATACCACATCTTCCTGATCCATTCGTCAGTAGATGGACACTTAGGTTCTTTCCATGTTTCTGGCTATTGTTGAGAGTGCTGCTCTGAACGTTGTGGTACATATGCCTCTATGCATCAGCACTCCTGTATCCCTTGGGTAAATTCCTAGCAGTGCTATTGTTGGGTCATAGGGGAGTTCTATTGTGAATTTTTTGAGGAACCTCCACACTGATTTCCAGAGGGGCTATACAGGCTTACATTCCCACCAACAATGTAGGAGGGTGCCCATTTCTCCACAACCTCACCAGTATCTAGAGTCTCCTGATTTGTTCTTTTTAGCCACTCTGACTGGCGTGAGGTGATATCTCAGTGTGGTTTTGATTTGTATTTCCCTGATGGGGAGGGACGCTGAGCATCATTTCATGTGTCTGTTGGCCATCTGAATACCCTCTTTGGAAAAGTGTCAGTTCATGTCTTCTGCCCATTTCTTCACTGGATTATTTGTTTCTTGGGTGTGGAGTTTGGTGAGTTCCTTATACATTTTGGATACTAGCCCTTTATCTAGTATGTCATTTACAACTATCTTTTCCCATTCTGTCAGTTGCCTATTAGTTTTATTGGCTTTTATGATGTTTAAGTAAGTTCCTTCCATCCCGACTTTCTCGAGGGTCTTTATTAAGAAGGGATGCTGTATTTTGTCAAATGCTTTTTCTGCATCGATTATCAGGATCATACGGTTTTTATCTTTTGTTTTCTTAATGTGAGATATCACGTTGCTTGATTTGTGACTATTGAACCAGCGCTGTAACCCAGTAATGAATCCCACTTGATCATGGTGGATAATTCTTTCTATATGCTATTGGATTCGATTTGCAAGGATCTTGTTGAGGATTTTTGTGTCCGTATTCATCAAGGACATTGGCCTGTAGTTCCCTTTTTTTACTGCGTCTCTGTCTGGCTTGGGAATCAAAGTGATACTGGCCTCATATAATGAGTCCGGAAGTTTTCCTTCGATTTCTATTTTTTGGAATAGCTTGAAAAGAATGGGTATTAATTCTGTTTTAAATGTCTGGTAGAATCTCCCAGGGAAGCCATCTGGCCCAGGGCTCTTATTTGTTGGGAGATTTTTGATCGCTGATTCGATTTCCTCACTAGTTATGAGTCTGTTCAGATTCTCTCTCTCTTCCCATGTGAGTTTTGGTAGCAAGTGTGTGTTTAGGAATTTATCCATTTCTTCTAAGTTGTCTAATTTGTTGGCATATAATTTTTCATAGTATTCCCTGATAATTGCTTGTATTTCTCAGGGATTGGTTGTAAGAAGTCCTTTTTTATTCACGACTTTGTCTATTTGAGTGCTCTCTCTTTTCTTTTTGAGAAGCCTGGCTAGAGGTTTGCCAATTTTGTTTATTTTTTCAAAAAACCAACTCTTGGTTTCATTAATCTGTTCAACTGTTTTTTGCTTTCTATATTGTTTATTTCTGCCCTGATTTTTATTATTTCTCTTCTCCTACTGGGTTTGGGGTGCTGCTGTTGCTCTCCCTCTAATTCTTTTAGGTGAGCTGTTAAGTTTTGTACTTGTGCTTTTTCTAATTTCTTGAAATAGGCCTGGAGTGCAATGTACTTTCCTCTTAAGACTACCTTTGCCACATCCCAAAAAGTTTGGATTGTTGTATTTCCATTTTCATTTGTGTCCATATATTTTTAAATTTCTTCTCTAAAAGCCTGATTGGCCCATTCATTCTTTAGTAGGGTGTTCTTTAACCTCCAGGTTTTCCAGAATTTTTCCTGTGATTGATTTCAAGTATCATACCATTGTGATCTGAAAGTGTGCATGGTATGATCTCAATTCTTTTATATTTATTGAGGGCTGCTTTATGTCCCAGTATGTGATCTATCTTGGAGAATGTGCCATGTACACTTGAGAAGAAAGTGAATTCCATGGCTCAGGATGTAGAGTTCTAAATATATCAGTCAAATCCATCTGGTCCAATGTGTGATTCAAGTTCATTGTTTCATTAGTGATTTTCTGTCTAGTTGATCTATCCATTGCTGTAAATGGAGTATTAAAGTCCCCTGCTATTAGCACATTCTTATCCATAAGATTGTTTCTGTCTGTGATTAATTGTTTTATATATTTAGGTGCTCTCATATTCGGTGCATAGACATTTATAATTGTTAGTTCTTCCTGATGGATAGAGCCTGTAATTATTATAGAACGCTCATCTTCATCCCTTGTTATTGTCTTTAATTTAACGTCCAGTTTTTCTGATATAAGTATAGCTACTGCAGCTTTCTTTTGACTTGCTGTAGCATGATATTTATTTCTCCATTCCCTTACTTTTAATCTGAAGGTATCTTCCAGTCTAAAATGAGTTTCTTGTAGACAGCAAATAGATGGATTTTGTTTTTTATCCATTCTGCTACCCTATGTCTTTTGATTGGAGCATTCAGCCCATTTATATTCAGTGTTATTATTGAAATATATAGGTTTAGAGTCATTGTGTCCTTTGTGGGATTCATTCTTGTGGTGGTGTCTCCGGTACCTTGCGTTCCCTACAACATTTCCCTCAGAGAGTACACCTCAGGATCTCTTTTAGGGCTGGTTTAGTGGTGACAAATTCTTTCAATTTTTGTTTATTTGGAAAGACTTTTCTCTCTCCTTCTATTCTGAATGATGGGCTTGCTGGATAGAGGATTCTTGGCTGCATATTTTTTCTGTTCATCACATTGAAGATCTCCTGCCATTCCTTTCTGGCCTGCCACATTTCAGTAGATAAGTCTGTCACCACTCTGATAGGTTTCCCTTTGTATGTTAGGGGACTTTTGTCCCTAGCTTCTTTCAAAATTCTCTCCTTGTCCTTATATTTTGCCAGTTTCCCTATGATATGTCATGCAGAAGATCAATTCAAGTTACATCTGAGGGGAGTTCTCTGTGCCTCTTGAATTTCAATGTCTACTTCCCTCCCCAGGTTGGGAAGTTCTCTGCTATAATTTGTTCAAGGACTCCTTCAGCACCTTTCCCTCTCTCTTCCTCTTCTGGAATTCCTATGATATGGATATTGTTCCATTTGATTGTATCACTGAGCTCTTGAACTCTTCTTTCATGTTCCTGGATCAGTTTATGTCTCTTTTTCTCAGCTTCCTCTTTTTCTATAATTGTGTCTTCTAAATCACTTATTCTCCGTTCTGTCTCTTCAATCCATTCATTGGACTCCTCCATTTTATACAGTATCTCATTTATGGCATTTTAAAATTCATCACAACTATTGAAAACTACAGAAAACTTATGAAGGAAATTGAAGACACAAAGAAATGGAAAAACATCCCATGCTCATGGATAGGAAGAATAAATATAGTTAAGAAGTCATTACTACCCAAAGCTATCTGCACATTCAACGCAATTCCAATCAAAATTGCACCAGCATACTTCTCAAAGCTAGAGCAAACTATCCTAAAATTTGTATGGAACCACAAAAGACCCCGAATAGCCAAAGTAATCCTGAAAAATAAAACCAAAACGGGAGGTATCACCATCCCAGACTTTAACCTCTACTACAAAGCTGTCATCATCAAGACAGTATGGTATTGGCACAAAAACAGACACATAGACCAATGGAACAGAATTGAGAACTCAGAAGTGGACCCAAAAGTATACAGCCAACTGATATTTGACAAGGCAGGAAAGAATATCCAATGGAAAAAAGACAGCCTCTTTGACAGATGGTGTTGGGAGAACTGGACAGCAACATGCAGAAGAATGAAACTAGATCATTTTCTCACACCATACACAAAAATAAACTCAAAATGGATAAAGGACCTGAATGTGAGACAGGAAACCATCAAAACCCTAGAGGAGAAAGCAGGAAACAACCTCCTTGACCTCCACCGCAGCAACCTCTTACTTGACACATCCCCCAAAGCAAAGGAATCAAGAGCAAAAATAAATGATTGGGACCTCATCAAGATTAAAAGCTTCTGCACAGCCAAGGAAACAACCCAGAAAATTAATAGGCAACCAACCGAATGGGAAAAGATAGTTGCAAATGACATATCAGATAAAGGGTTGTTATCCAGAATCTACAAGGAACTCACCAAACTACACGCCCGAAAAACAAACAACCCAGTGAAGAAATGGGCAGAAGAGATGAACAGACACTTCTCCAAAGAGGACATCCAGATGGCCAACAGACACATGAAACGATGCTCAGCATCGCTCCTCATCAGGGAAATACAAATCAAAACAACACTGAGATACCACCTCACGCCAGTCAGAGTGGCTAAAATGAGCCAATCAGAGGACTCTAGATGCTGGCGAGGATGTGGAGAAACGGGCACCCTCTTACACTGTTAGTGGGAATGTAAGCCTGTATAGCCCCTCTGGAAAACAGTGTGGAGGTTCCTCAAAAAATTAACAATAGAACTCCCCTATGACCCAACAATAGCACTGTTAGGAATTTACCCAAGGGATACAGAAATGTTGATGCATAGGAGCACACGTACCCCAATGTTCATAGCAGCACTCTCCACAATAGCTAAAACCTGGAAAGAGCCTAAGTGTCCATCAACAGATGAATGGATCAAGAAGATGTGGTTTATCTATACCATGGAATACTACATGGCAATGAGAAACAATGAAATCTGGCCATGTGTAGCAACATGGATGGACCTTGAGGGTGTTATGCTGAGCGAAATAAGTCAGGCAGAGAAGGACAAATATCATATGTTTGCACGTATAGGAGGATTAGGAGGAACTTAACTGAGGAACAAGGGGGAGAAGAAGGGAGGAAATGGTGGGGGGAAAGGGGGAGAGGCAAACAATGAGAGACTCTTGAATGCTGACAAAAACTGAGAACTGATGGATGTGGGGGTGAGGGGGGATGGGAATGGAGGAGGACACTTGTGGGGATGAGCACTGGGTGTTATGTGGAAACTAATATGACAATAAACTATTTGTAAAAAAATTAATAAATAAAATAAAAATGGAAAATGGAAAAAAATTTAAAAAAAAATTTCATCACAACTATCTTTAAGCTCCATAGTCTTTGTAGAAATAGTTTTTCTGATGTCTTCTGCTGGGAGCTGCACTGGCTCGCTGGATGACAGTCACAGCAAGGAAATGGCAGCGTTTGCACAGCTCCCGCCATGAAAAACGAAAACTGGAATCTCCTTCAGCTACTACTGGCTCATGTTGGAAATGAGCCTGCTGGTATTGACCAGGCCTCACAATATTCCAAATCAGACCGATATTCCCCACACAGATTCCTCATAAGGAAAAGCATATTCCTGCCATTTCAAAAGAGACTTCAGATGAAAGCACTGTGGATGATTGCCAAAAGGCTCTTCCTATGGGCCTTGCACATCCAAGACTTATATAATAAAGGGGGCTAAGAACACAAGAGTTACAAATGAGTCTGGCCCTGAGCCAAAGGGCCTAATTTAGAGTAAAGGCCAGATATCCACCCCCCACCCAACTGTTTCTGCTTGGAGCACCAGCCCCCCAAGGCATTTGTGAGTGATTTATTGAATATGCTGATTGCTTTCTGTGAAGAAACCTATTGAGGAACTTCTTCTTTTGTGATTATGGGAGCAGAGGTCTCTCCTGAAAAACCTGTTTGACCCCTCCCTCCCACAAAGAAGTAACTTCACCTTTTTTATGCTAAAAACTTTGTATGCTATGCTAAAGATACCTTCTTTCCCCATAGGATAAGCATCTAAATCCCCTACCTCAATCACTATTGATAAAGGTTATGCAGGAGTCTTCTACTAATCTATGTTCTGGGAAAGTCTTACATATCAAAGAAGTTTAACATCAGAAACCATTGTCTAAGGCAAATGCCACTTCTGTGCCATCCCCCAAACATTTAATTATAAAATAAAGTTGAGCCCCAGTCAGAGCAGAGATGCCTGCCTGGTGACCAGAAAGACTCTTAGGGCTCTCTGCTCCCTCCCGACACCGTCCATCCTTCAGTGATCCCTGGGCCTGGCTCGAGCTGGTCTCTGACAGTCTTCCATGCTTTTTTCAAGCCCAGCAATTAATTTTATGACTATTGTTCTAAATTCTTGTTCAGGTATGTTGCTTATATCTGTTTTGAGCAGTTCTTTAGCTGTCATTTCTTCCTGGAATTTCTTGGAAGGAGAGTTCTTCCATTTAATCATTTTGGTTAGCTTTCTATCTCTTCTTAATTTTAAAAGCTTGTTATGCACTCGGCCCCTGCGGGTGCTGCTGTATTAAAGAGGGCTCTTTGACTGTTCAGGGCCAGTTCGTTCAGGAAGCATTCTTTGAATGGTGTCACTTGGTTTCTCTTGTTGAGACTTTGATAATTTTGTTTCCCTACTCGTACTGGTATTTGGGACTCTCCACCATGTGTACTTTGGCTTGTTTCTTGAGGTAGCCCAGCCATCACCATTCAGCGTTGGCAGTGGCAGGACCTCTTCTCCTTCCGCCATAGGTTCATGTTCCTAAGGTCTATTTGTCTATAATTCTCTTTTCTCATAATATCCTGGCCTGGTTTTGCTATCAGGATAACACTGGCCTCAAAAAAATTAGGAAAAAGGGGCGCCTGGGTGGCTTAGTCTGTTAAGCATCCGGCTTTTGCTTAGGTCATGATCTCGCGGTTCGTGGGTTCGAGCCCCGCGTCAGGCTCTGTGCTGACTGCCAGCTCAGAGCCTGGGGCCTGTTTCAGAGTCTGTAGCTCCCTCTCTCTCTGACCCTCCCCTGCTCATGCTGTCTCTCTCTGTCTCCTAAAAATAAAATAAAAATATTTTTTAAAAATTAGGAAATGAACTCTTCTCTTTTATCTTTTTGAATTCTTTGCGAAGGACTGGTGTTAATTCTTTAAATATAGAATTTAATGTCTTAACATGTTATAGGTCTAATCAGATATACTATTTCTTTTTTACATAGTTTTGATAGTTTGTGTCTTTCAGGGATTTTGTCTATCTCATCTATATTATCTAATTTGTTAGCACATGATTGTTCATGGTATTTTCTTATAAACCTTTGATTTCTGTAGGTCAATGATAATCTCTTCTTTTGCACTCCTGATTTTTTTAAGTTTATTTATTTGGAAAGAAAGAAAAAGAGAGAGACAGAGACAGAGCATGCCAGTTGGAGGGGGGAGGCAGAGAGAGGGAGAAAGAATCTTAAGCAGGGAGTAGGATGCTTTACCAATTGAGCTACCCAGGCACCCCGCACTCCTGATTTGAATAAATTGAGGATTTGTTTCTTTTTTCTTGGCCAGTGTAGCTAAAGGGTTATCAAGTTTGTTGATTATTTCAACAACTATTTGTTTTATTAATTTTATTTTATTTCTCTCTTCTAATTCTTTGATTTTCACTCTATTTCTTTCTTTCTTTTTACCCTACCTCCTTTCCCTCTCTTTTCCTTCTTTCCTTCCTTCCTTCCTTCTTTCCTTTTTATTTCTTTCTCTCTCTCTTTCTTTCTTTTCTTTCTTTCCTTCTTTCTTCTTACTCTGTATTTACTTTGTCTTTTCCAGTTTCTTAAGGAAGAAAATTAGATTATGAATGTGATATTTGTTTTTTCTTATTGTAAACATTTTCATCTAAAATTTTTCTTTTACTATTGCTAAATCCTGTAGTTTTTGTGTATTTTTGTAAAAAATTTATCATCTCTTACCACCTCACGCCAGTCAGAGTGGCTAAAATGAGCCAATCAGAGAACTCTAGATGCTGGCGAGGATGTGGAGAAACGGGCACCCTCCTACACTGTTGGTGGGAATGTAAACTGGTACAGCCCCTCTGGAAAACAGTGTGGAGGTTCCTCAGGAAACTAACAATAGAACTCCCCTATGACCCAGCAATAGCACTGCTAGGAATTTACCCAAGGGATACAGAAATGCTGATGCATAGGAGCACATGGACCCCAATGTTCATAGCAGCACTCTCCACAATAGCTAAAACCTGGAAAGAGCCTAAGTGTCCATCAACAGATGAATGGATCAAGAAGATGTGGTTTATCTATACCATGGAATACTACATGGCAATGAGAAACAATGAAATCTGGCCATGTGTAGCAACATGGATGGACCTTGAGGGTGTTATGCTGAGCGAAATAAGTCAGGCAGAGAAAGACAAATATCATATGTGTGCACGTATAGGAGGATTAGGAGGAGCTTAACAGAGGACCAAGGGGGAGAAGAAGGGCGGAAATGGTGGGGGAAAGGGGAAGAGGCAAACCATGAGAGACTCTTGAATGCTGACAAAAACTGAGGACTGGTGGATGTGGGGGGGAGGAGGGATGGGCATGGAGGAGGACACTTGTGGGGATGAGCACTGGGTGTTATGTGGAAACTAATTTGACAATAAACTATTTGTAAAAAAAAAAAATTTATCATCTCAAATAATTTTCTAATTCCCTTTGTGATTTCTTCTTTAACCCATTGGTTATACGGGAATGCCCTGTTTAATTTTTACATATTTGTGAATTTCCTAAATATCCTTCTGTTTCAAAATCTAATTTCAGCCCACTATCATTGGAGAATGTACATTGTAAGATTTCTATCCCATAAGAGGTTTCTCTTGAGGTTTTTTATTACCTTGATATGATCTACATTGTGGAATGCTCCATATGCACTTGTGAAGAATGCATAGTCAGCTGTTCTTCAGGAAGGGTTCTACAGATATCTGTTAGATCTAGTTGGTTTATAGTATTGTTCAAGTCTCTACTTCTTTGCTGACTATCTGTTCTGTTGTTCTATCCATTTTAATAGGGTATAATAATAATAATAATCTATTACTATTGGTGTATCTATGTTTCCTTTTAATGCTGTCAGATTTTCCTCCATGTATTTTAGAGTTATTTTGTTAGATGCATGTATGTTTATAGTTGTTACACCTTCTTGGTGGAATGATCTTTCATTACAAAATGTTCTTTATGTTTTTGGTAACAATTTTTGTCTTAAGGACTATTTTGTCTGATATGAAAATAGCCCATGGAGCTCTCTTTTGATTACCAGCTGAATGGTATATCTTTTTCCACTCTCTTTGTTTCAACTTATTTGTGTCTTTGAGGCTAAATTACTGTCCTTCTTTTGTTTGTTTCAAGTTTTTATTTAAATTCTACTTGATTAGAGAAGCCTGGAGTCTCAGTCAGTTAAGTGTCTGACTCTTGATTTCACCTCAGGCCATGATCTCACGGTTTGTGAGTTCGAACCGCACATCAGCACAGAGCCTTCTTGGAATTCTTTCCTTCTCTCTCTCCCTCTTCCCCACTCGTGCATGCTCTCTCTCAAAATAAACTAACTAACTAACTAAATTCTAGTTAGCATAATATAATATTGATTTCAGGAGTAAAATATAACACCCAGTGCTCATCACAAGTGCCTTCCTTAATACTCATCACCCATTTACCCCTTTCCCTTCCCAACTCCCCTCCAGCAACTCTTAGTTTGTCTTCTGTGGTTAAGGGTCTCTTATGGTTTGCCTCCCTCTCTGTTTTTTTTTTTCCTTCTCATATGTTCATCTGTTTTATTTCTCAAATTCCACGTATGAGTGAAATCATATGGTTTTTGTCTTTCTCTGATTGACTTACTTTGCTCAGCATAGCACATTGTAGCTTCATCCACATAGTTGTAAATGGCAAGATTTCACTGTTTTTAATGGCTGAGTAATGTTCCGCTGAGTAATGTAAAGAAGATAAAGTACATCTTCTTTATCCATTCATCAGTTGATGGACATTTGGGCTATATCTTTAGTTTGCCTATTGTTAATAATGCTGCTATAAACATTGAGGTGCATGTGCCCCTTCAAATCAGTATTTTTGAATCCTTTAGGTAAATGCCTAGAAGTGCAATTACTGGGTCATAGGGTAGTTCTATTTTTAGCTTTTTTGAGGAACCTCCATACTGCTTTCCAGAGTGGCTACACCAGTTTGCATTCCTACCAACAGTGCAAAGGGGTTCTGCATTCTTGCCAACATTTACTGCTTCCTGGATTGTTAATTTGAGTTATTTTGACAGGTATATAATTTGGTATCTCATTGTAGTTTTTATTTGTACTTCCCTGATGATGAGTGATGTTGAGCATCTTTTTATGTGTGTGTTAGCCATTTGTATGTCATCTATAGAAAAATGTCTATTCATGTCTTTGCCCATTTTTTTAAGTGTTTTATTTATTTCTGAGAGAGAGATAGAGACAATGTGAGCAGGGGAGGATCAGAGAGAGAGTGAGACACAGAATCTGAAGCAGGCTCCAGGCTCTGAGCTGGCTGTCAGCACAGAGCCCGATGCGGGGCTCAAACCCACGAACTGTGAGATCATGACCTGAGCTGAAGTCGGATGCTTAACCAACTGAGCCACCCAGGTGCCCCTGTCTTTGCCCATTTTTAACTGACTTATTTGTTATTGTTGTTGTTGTTGTTTTTAAAGTTTATTTATTTTTGAGACAGAGTATGTGCAAGAGAACAGGAGTGGGGACAGCCCACGCAGAGCATGGAAAGCATGGAAGAGTGCCTCTGCTTCTGTGACAGTCACCACTGTAATCCCTGAAGGCTCTTTTACCACTTCTCCAGAAGATCCAGGAATACCCAACATTAAGTCCTTTGTAGGAATTTTCAAGAAAGACAAAGGAATCTCAGAGAGGCTTCCATAGGTATTAATTTGTTTTAGACAAATCATGGGAGATGTGACAAGATATGGGGTCTAATGGGTTCTTGAAAGACAAAACAAATAAGCAAAAAAATGTATCATTAGGTGATTTCATGATAGGGTGACTGCTTCTTAAATAGCAAGTAATTCAAACCTATAACTTAGGAAATGCCCAAATAAGGAAATGAATAGCTTCTATTTAATTGGTTCTTTTGGAAGGCATGAGTTGTGTTCATAATTATTTTTAAAAAAATTAATTGATATCAAAATAATATATCTATTTTAACAACAAAAACTCAAATATCCCTAAATCCTTATTAAAAAGAAAACAAATAGCTGTTTCTTGCCACACAATTCTGTCCCAGTCTTTCACACTTCCAATTTTAACTGATGCTTCTTCTTTGCCATTTGCTCCTATTCTCAATACAACTTCATATCTTTTCTGTCCTACTCTCATTTGGATGGAAGGTGTGGAAGGTTTCAATTAAGCGTGCATGTCTTCCATATGAAGTCTAGAAGTCTGATTTTCTTTATAATTCTTCACAGTGGCTAGCACAGGGATTTATCCAAAAGGGCAAATTTGTAAACAAAACTGAATATTACTGAGCACATAGAAGCAAACAGCTGATCTGAAAAAAATTAGAGGAAAGAAACTGGGAAAAGTCCCAGTGCTAAATCTGTTCTTAGCAACAGCCAAATATCTGTGGTCTGGATCTGCTGCACATCAATGTTCTTGCAGCTCTTCAAACCAGGTGTGAATAAACTGCCTCCAGAAAGATTCGGAGATCCACAAGAAAATCACTGCACATGTAGTAACTGGTGGCCACTGCTGATTTTTTCATGCAATGTCTCTCTGTTGTCCTGGGTAATAGAGTCACACCTTTTTCTCTGTATGCTCACGGACAGGATGATCTCTCTCTTCTTCTTCTTCCAAGCACATAAATCCTGTAGGATTCGGGCTTCACACTTATTACCTCACTTAACCTATATTACCTCTTTAAAGGTGTTGTCTTCAAATGCATTCACATTGGGGGTTAGGAATTTAACATATGAAATAATGGAGAGAAAGAATAAGTCAATCCATAACAGATAAAAATTATCTAATTAAATTTCTAAATATACTGTACTATGCTATACTATACTACACTACACTATACTAAAATACATTTAATACCTAGGGAGAAAATTTGGGAAAGTTGAAAGCGGGAGTTAAAAGCACAAATATTCAGTTTTCATGCAATTTACTTGAAAGTCAGATCATGTTTTTTAAAAAACTGAGACATGTCATTGTAAGGCAGGAGATATGGCACTGGACATCTGGAAATTACATTATACTTACCAAACGACTCTTCTAAGAGGGGGTATCCCTATCTGTTGCAATCTATTTTATAAAAATGCACTAAAAATAAGTCAGAAAATCATTTGCACCTGGAGAACACATATTCTCAATAGCCTCTCGCCACAGATTAATTGCATCTCTGAATACACAAAGTTGAATAAAATGTTAACAGTAAGCAGACTTTCCTTAGGAATTTGTTATATTACTGGAAATTATGCAAATAGTTTCCCTGATTTTTGTCCAGAAAATTTTAAAACTGAATTTCCATATGTCTGCCACATTTTGCAGAGAAAATATCTATTGACAAACTTTGTGGAATTATCTCAACTATCCATGTGGCTGCTAATTTCTTTTAAAGTCTGCATCGATTTACAACTGGACTTTCCTATTTAAACCGTACTGATTTAAAAGAAAGGAAAAGCTTTTGTACTGTTCTCGTACTTATGTTTAATGGTAGAAGTTTTTTGCACGCAAAGGACCAGATCTGTCATTAAATTTCCTAAGATGCTTAGAAACAGAATTCAGTCTAGAAACACGATGAAAAAAATGCTTTTTTGAAGTTATGAAAATGGTTTATAAGATAATTATATCAGCTGCGTATGAAATGTATGCCTCATATGGAACCATTCATTCATCAGCAGAGAGCAAAAGTCCAGCGGGTGGCTGACGGGCCTGAAGTGTGTGTGGCAGGAACACGGGCTGGTGGTGCCTGCTGCTGATTTTCTAAGCGGAGCAGGGATTGATCTCCCAGTAACACGTTCAAGTTTCTCAAAGTCCCGTCTATTCACAGCTTCACAGCAGAGTCGGAACATCAGTATGCGAGTTTTAATAGGTGATACTGTTTTGATGCATATAACATTTTGTGAACTTTGAACTATTCACTTTGAGAAATAAGAGACTAAAGAGAAGCACAATGTGTCAATTAATATTCAGAGTTTTCTTTCAATCTTTGCTAACTAGCTTTCCCTCTTTCATCATAAATACGTAAGAGTGCCCATGGTGGAAGTAAGTTCTCCCATAATTTCAGAAGATTTTAAAAATCCACTGCCTGTGGGTTCACTCACTGCAAAGTCTGCACTGAGAGCACACTTACTGTCTGACCCTGTGCTCGGTGCCGGACACAGCAGAAACAAGCAGACGTCATCTTTACTCTAAGGAATCCTGGTCTACAGGTACTTCCGGTTTAGAGCCAACTGTGTGCAAGGATATACTGGCTTTTTATGAATAACTTCCATTCTGATCTTCCACTTCTTTATTTTGATTGCCTGGTATCTGTGCCTTATAAGGTGCCTAAATATTTTAAACAATTCAGCCTAAATATTCAAGTGATATTATTTCAGTGATACATGTGTTTGTATATACACTTGATTTTACTTTATAGTAACATAAAAATTTTAAATATCATTTGACAGATTTTTACAACTCCAAGAAAGACAAAATAAGCAATATGAAGCCACCTAATCATATTCTTGGAGGTTTGTACGCACCACGAAGAGAACCATCTCTTCACACCACTTAATAGACCTGCCTAATTTGAACAACATCATTGTATACGAAGCAGGGACTACAATAATAAAGACTAAGTTTGACCTCAGTTCCAGTTCTAAGAACTGGCACAAATCATAACCTCTGTAAGTGAAAGCCTTCTAACTTCTAGAATGTAATCAAACAATATAATGCGATCGTATCCAAAAGACTATAGTAAAAAGCAGGTAAGAAGGGAACATAAATGTAAGACCTATTATTATATTTCCATTGGCTTTTATTTTTTTAAGTTAATTTTGAAAGAGACAGATACTACATGAGCAGCAGAGGGGCAGGGAGAGAGAGAGAGAGAGAGAGAGAGAGAGAATCTCAAGCAGGCTCCACACTGTCAGTGCAGAGCCAGATACAGGGCTCAAACTCACAAAGCAGTGAGATCATGACCTGAGCCTAAACAAAGAGCTGGACACTTAACCAACCAAGCCACCCAGGCGCCCCTCCATTGGCTTTTAAAGTCTAAATCCATGATCCTTTCTTACTTTTAGGAACAGTGATGTTTAAATCACTTGTCTTCAGATCACCTAGATCTACAGCTTGCACTGAAGACGAAGCACTTTCTACAAAATTCTTAAGAACTTGGGCCTGAAGAAAATGACTTTCTTCATTTTTCTCCCATTATGCTGATCTTTTTGGACCATAGTCTATATGGAAGAAACCTGGTGTCATTGTTACTGCCTCCAGGCATTCCTCAGGTTTTTTTTTTCAAATATACTTCCCTCAGTATGTGATTTTGTGTTTTTACTTCATACAACAAAGCAAGTATTGTTTTTTAAAAAATTGTCACAAATGGTACATATTTGAGGTAAATACAAAGTGGATTTTATCATAGCCCTTCTGCTAGAGATTCATTTGTACACTTAATTTTTAAAAGGGTGCTTTATGAGAAGTTTGCAGCCTGTGAATACCGTCAGTTAGAAACAACTGCAAATATGTGACATTGCCGAGTGTGGAGAGAAAAGTAGTGGAGAAAAGGAGGCATTTTGTGTCAAAGCAACTTCTTTTCCTACATGTAACATAAGATACTATAACTTTGTAATTTCTTAAGTTTATGAACAGCTTACCAATTTTATAAAGAATTCAAAGGCATACTGATCATGATAAAAAGAGATTCATATGCGGCCACCTCGAAAATGAAGCATCAGTGATGGTAGCCAAGAGGGGAAGAATTCATGCAACACTTGTGGATTAGTTGAACCGGAGTGCCTGACTACAAGCAGAAGTAGCTCTAAAGTTTGCTAGTCAAAGGAAGGAGACAAACTATTCAGGACTACCCATTCATTATCTTTGTTTCACGATCTAAGAGGAAGCCATAGGCCACGTTGAAAATAAAGGAAGTCACAGATGACTTCAGAAATTCAAAGCGGCCTCTATATCCAGAGCCTTCCCCGAAGTGTCAAGACAGTCCTTTCAGTAAGAGCACTTTAGAAAATCATTATAGTCAGTGACTTAATTTGGATGATACCAATTAAGACAGAAAGACAATGCGGAAATAAAGAGAATATGAGGAAGGTTGGCTAGAAGAGACACACACCATTTCTGTCTACATTCCATTGACGAAACTAGTTGTGTTGGCAGCAGGGCACACTAAGAAATTTGGTTTCTGCCTGGCCAGCTGCTTCCCACAGACAGTTCTATACCAAGAAAGGAGAAGCCCGTGTTTGAGAAGCAGCTAGCCTTCTCTGCCACAGCTGAATCTCTGGCTTAAAAAGTTTGCGTAAAGATTTTGTGTCTGATTTTCAAATTGAGTTGTTCATGAAATCGGGGACAATATTATTTCTTTTAGTGACTTTTCTGATAAGTCTAAATTTCTAATTTTAGATTTCATCTCAAATGGGTGAAATGGTAGAGCCCAGATTCCAGTGTAATCTCTGATTCCACTGCAAATCAAAGTAAGGTTATCAGTTTAAGGAATGTTGCATTAGGAATGGTTTTTGAGCAGGAATTACAGTTGTAAACCAGCTGAGGTTATTTAGTCTTTGGTCTTGCCCAGTTCTAGGTTGCTGAGAGTTCTCAGGACAACCAAGTCTCAATAGCCAATCACTTTTCTCTATTTAAAGAGTTTCCTCTGGCTCCATAGTGAGCAGTATCATTGCTGCTAAGAAAACAAGTCTCTCACTTGATGACAAACTATAAAATGTATAGAAATTGGGTGGTGGAGGGTGGCGGGGGTGGGGGGATTCCAGACAGTTTAAAATCGTACTCTGGCTTTTGCATGCTTGGTTTTAGTTACTAATTACCACTAATAGCTCTATCATCAAACCGCATAGACCTAAAACCATCATTTGGTAAAATCACTCCGTTTTCATTTAAATGATAAATGGAAGAGTTTGCATGCACTCTGAAAAACCACAAGTGGTGCTGGAGGGTTAAGTCCAAGGAGAATATATACTCATTTTTTTTAATGTGCTTCTCTTTAAGAAAAAAGAATTCCTAATGCAGAGGCATAAGCTATCAAATAAGAATTGGTTTGCCTAGCCAAAAAAAGAAAAAAAAATAAATGGTATTTTAAACTACTTAATCTTGGTTTGGGATTTCAGATTATACTTTGGTGAAAATACAATAATTTTAATAAGAATCTTGTGCTTCAACTTTCAGTAATTAATTTATAATAGGCATATTTAAACATTAGCCTTAAATTTATTGTACAGTTTTAATCAGTTTGGGAAATTTTTGTGTCTGTAAAAAGGTTTTGAATTGAATTAATTTTTTTTATTGTCAGAAAAGTTAGTAAATTTACCTAATTAAAAAAAAGCCTTCTATTACTGGTGTGCCTGGCTGGTTCAGTCAGTAGAGTATGTGACTCTTGATCTCGGGGTATTGAGTTCAAGCCCATGCCAGGTGTAGAGATTACTAAAAAATAAATTTCTTAAGAAGGCTGCTATCACTTTGTTAACCTTTTGGTGTTGGCAAAATTCCAGAAAAGCCAAAGTGAAAGTTGTGATCACATTTCAGCAATCTACTTTATGACAGTATAAAATATTCTACAGATCAAAATCTTTTGGTAAACGGTAGTTGTTAATATGAGAAATAAAGTAGAAATTCAAAAGGATAAACAAATTAACTTGAAAAGATATTTTTATACAGTCATAGTAAAATTTTAGAATAAAAATCAGGTTATTTTCATTTAGACAATATTGTTGTGAATACAAAACTTTCTCATCTATTTCCTGGGGCTAATTGTTAACTCTTTTAAGTGTAAGAATTTGTGTCTGGTCAAAAATTTAAAACTACATTATTATTATTGTATTAAAAATACAGTACTATCCAGTAATATTCAGTGGAAAATGGCAACTAAATATGAGGAGTAATAGAAAAACATTTATATTTTTTGCATCAGCTTATTTTAAATTTTGGATTTATTCTGATACATGGTCAAAAGTCCTAAATCTAGAAGTTATCTCATTGCCAGGGTATTAGTTTCCTAGAGTTGCTATAACAAAATACCACAAACTGGATGGCTTAAACACGAACACATATTGCCTCCCAATTTTGGAGGCAGGAGTCCAAGATCAAGGTGAACACAGGGTTGGTTTCTTCTGTGGTCTGTGAATGAAGGATCTATTTCAAGCTTCTCTCCTTGGCTTATAGATGATCACTTTGATGTTTACATGGCATTCTCCCTTTATGCCAGTCTATCTCCAAATTTCTTCTTATGAGAACAGCAGTCATATTGGATTTAGGTCCACCTAATTATCTCATTTTAACTTGGTAAAAGCCCGATCTCCAAATCATCATGTTCTGATGTACTAGGGTATGACATCACATATGAATTGGTTGTTGTGGGGGGGAGCAAATCAACCCGTAACAGCCATAAATTTCAGTAGTCATGAGTGTGAATGTTAGAACATATATGATTAAGAGGCAAGTACACTGATTAGTCATCTTTCAGTCGCTTGGAGAAGCAGAGAATCTTTCTATCCAGGTCAGAAAACTGGTAGTCTCTTTGATTTTCACTAGCACAAAGTTATTATACCACCTGCTTCTCTGGCTTCCCAAAGTTAATGCATTATTTGGTAATAAGTAGTGTATGATGTCTGCAATCCAGAAATGGAAAGGAATTTTCAAAGTATGCTTTGTGCACAAAGCTCAAGGCTCAAGTCAACTCTTGAGCCAAATGACTCACTGAAGGGCTATCTGAAAGCCCACGATACCAATCAATATTTTGATGTTTGTGATATTAACCCCTTGCAGGAAGTTGGTCACAGACTTGCATTTTAATTTTAGTCCTTGCAGTTTATCATGGTGAATATTGAAAACATGCCTTTGAGTTTTGATTCTATACTTATTGTAAAACAACTACTGATTGGTTTTTTCTGAGTTTGGTAATTAGGAATAGAACTGTCTTTCTCAATAGCCAGTCTGCTTCCTTTCTCTGATTATAAAAATTATATAACTTAAAATGTTGTCTTTTTTACCTTAATGAATTGGTAGAATTTATGCTGTCGGCACTTATGGTGACTTTTACATTGGGCATATTTGTTTTTCTCTTTTTAAATACATTATTGTCTTTAAAGAAAAAAACCCCACATAATCTGTGTGTGTGTGTGTGTGTGTGTGTGTGTGTGCGTGAGCCGCTTTGGCGAGTGTCTCTCTAAAACTTTTTGGAAATACTCAGAGGGGATGGGTTAAGAGCTTGAAAATTAATTTCACAAGAAAAAGAAACAAATTCCTTCATGTTTTTTCTTAGGTCTACTAACCTACAGTCACATCTATGAGGACACGATTACTCTCAATGACTAAGGAGAATTGAGCTAATTTTATCTGTCTGCAGGTATAATGTGTTTTAGACTCTAAAAATGTCTGTTATTCCAACTGCATCACATAAGTGCTAGATAAATAGTAAATGAAATGGTTTAAGCAAATATCAAAACTAAAATATTATAGGAATTCAAGCTCCTGCTCCTGAACAGCTGAAAACCACCTGTTGTTTTAGCACTGTATGATTTATTAAGGATAATTAAAATTAGGTGTACTAAGGTATTTTCAGTAACTTTATAGTTAAGTTTACATTTCCCTAGGGCCCGGACATCTGTCCAAATACTCAAAAGATAAAAGGGAATTTTATATCAAATCTACAAACAAATTCAGTGGCACCAAATCTAAATAATATTTCTTTGCTAATATATTTTATGAGGTTAATTTTGTTTGCTTTGACATATGGTATCACCAAAATTTGATGAACTTTTGAGACTGACCAACATTCTACTCATGTACATTGACCAGTCGGATAGCACTTGAATGAATCCCTTAATTTCTCTTATTTCCCGAATTCCCCACATTGGATCACTGTGTTTTGACATCAGTGTTGTTTCATTAGCAAGTGAGTAGTATACCTTCTCATTGATTTATGCATAACTTTTAGACTTAGTATATCACCAATTGAATAATAACCAGGTTCTTATATCTCCCCCTCCCATGTTTATCTAGGAAAATATTTGGTGTCTAGGGTATTTTATTTCTTTTTTGTTATAAAAGCTGATAGGATCAATCAGAGTATTATTTTAACCCGCAGTTTCTAAGCCAATTATTGCTTTTTATTTTGTCTGTAAGACTTTTGTCTGACAAAGATATAAACCAGGGTCTTTACTCACCTGACAAATTCCTTCGTTTCGTAAGAAAGCTCCATGACTCAATAACTTCTCTCACTAACTGGGTTTAATATCATTCTATCTCATAAGCTATCTGCCTGTGTTTTGATAATCCAGCATTTTTTGTTCATAGTGAGGCTTGCATTTCTCATTTTTCCTGATGATGTGGTTTCGGACCACTGTCTGCCTCACTGTTCACCTCTCTGAGAGCATTGTCGGATTCCTTAATCCAAAAAGGGTGATCAGATGAGGTTGTGTACAAGGTTGGGCTACCCACACTTTGACCAAAGTGTATTCATAAATTCTATGTGGATTACACAGTATTTTATTCTAAAAACAGAGGTAACTGATATTCTAAGTCTCAATAGAAAGTCTGAAAGTCTACATGAGAGTGTGAAAATTCCTACTTCTCCAGTTATAGGATCACATACTTTCCCAAACCATTCATAAAAGGAAGACATTATAATGTGAGTTTGTACTAAACAGACGTGTTGTAAACCTGTTGATATGTCGCAGATTCTTCTAGACCAAATATATCTATGCCAAGATAAAAAGGAGAAAGTAACCAAAACCTGGAAAGAATATCTTATTTTATCTTGTTATTTGCAATGTTCATTTGTCAAAATTGGACAAAACTTAATGGATTGCTGAATGGCAGTGCCCCACCTTATTCCGTATACACAATAATTCATTTATATTCATGTATATTATTATAGTTTCATATACTTATTATAAGCAATGTTATAAATATAATCCATTCCATTTTATAGGTATACTTTTTCATAGAACAAGTGCATTTAAACTTGAAACCAAAGAGCTAAAATTATCTGTGTTCATTTTTAAAGCACGTGTCAGTATTTATAAGGCTTGTAGTAGAGACATTGTCAAAAGACATACCTGGACAATGATTCAAGATTACTTTTCAGCTAAGGTTTTTAAACTAAACTGGAAAGTTCGTCTTCTCTATATCTATAGTAGCTGTAAAAACCTGTCACTTCTCCCCTCTTATTCCAGGGGAAACCTGGAGCTAATGTATTTAGAAAATGGAGTAAGAATCTTAAAACATCGTAAGTGATAGCAACCAGAGAACATTGTCAGGGCTTTAGAAATTCAACCTCGTAATCCCATAACATATACTGTAGGTATATTTGGTGATGAAGCCGTCTGCAACTCCTGGTGCTAACAAGAAACATCTTTACATGACAGACTAAATTTTTCTTTCAGTACTTTAATCTTATTTTTTCCACCCAGAATCTCAGTTCACTGTCCTAAGAAATTTAACAGTTACTCTATGTTTGCATTAATGCAAACTGTTTGCATTAAAAAGTGCTAAAAATAATCATAAGTGGAAGTTGAATAGTTTCCAGACAACTAAACCCACAGTGTAAAGATGTACAGAAAATACCCTCTTGTTAATTTACCTCATAAACATTATCATTAAAATACAGATTTTAAATTCTTCAGGTAATGTAACTTTATTGGATTAATAATATGCTAAATAATTTGCCTTAAAGTTTTTGTCTAATCGCCTACTTTTATAAAGCTTTAAGCTTATCACCTGTATGAAATTATAGTAAAATGTCATCATGGCTCCTATAATTCAATGAGCTCTGACTTTTGTAGATGGGAAATGAAATAGGATGGTCATTGAAATAGATGTTCCCATTTTGGCTATAGATTATTAAATGACAATGAGACATAATGAACCAAACTTAAATATACAGATAGCTAAAGCTACAGAACTGCTGTGACAAACAACAACAACAGTAGTTGATTTATTTTTCATGAATTGTTTTTCACTGAGATATAACTGACATAAAACATAAAACTCATAAAACATATGAGTTTTAGGTGTGCAACATAATAACTCAACATTTGTATATGTAGTGAAATGACCACCACAATAAGTCAAATTAACATGCATCACCGCACAAAGTTGTAAACATTATACGTTATTTTTTCTTGTGGTGAAAACTTTTAAGATCTACAATCTTGGGAACTTGCAAATAAATATACAGTATTATTAATGTGCTAATACAGTATTGCTAACTATAGTCACCATGCTGTGTATTACATCCCTAGGCCTTATTTATTTTATAACTGAAAGTTTTGGCCCCCTTCTCCCATTTGAACTATCCCCCACTCCCTGCCTCTGGCAACCACCAATCTGTTCTATCATTTAGGTTTGTTTTGTTTTGTTTTATTTTAGATTCCACATGTAAGTGAGGTCATACACTGTTTGCCTTTCTCTGACTGACTTATTTCACTTAGCATAATGCCCTCAAGTCCCACCTATGTTGTTGCAAATGGCCAGATTTCCTTTTTTTATGACTGAATAATACTTATTCATTAACATATGTATGAATATTTACATCTTTATAATATTAACATTATATATTATATATTTATATTATTTTTACATACTATATTCTTTATCCACTTATCCATCAGTGGACACTTAAGCTGCTTCTATTTCTTGTCTGTTGTGAATGATTCTGTAATAGATATGGAGATACATATTTCTTTCGGAGCATTTTGGTTTTCTTCAGAAAAATACCCAGAAGTGGAATTGCTGGAACATACAGTAGTTCTATTTTTAATTTTTTGAAGAAACTCCATTGTGCTTTTCATAGTGGCTGTACCAATTTACATTCCCACCAACAGTGCACAAGGGCTCCCTTTCCTTAACATTCTTAACAACGCTTGTTATTTCTTGTCCTTATTATAATAATCATTCAAACATGTGTGAGGTGATATCCTGTTGTGGTTTTGATTTGCATCTCTTTGATGGTTAATGATGTGGAGCACTTATTCATAGCCATTTGCATGTCTTCTTTGGAAAAATGCCTATTTCGATCATCTGCCCATTGTCAACTGTACTGTATTTGGTTTTGTTGTTGTTTTGTTTTGTTTCTTTGTATTGTGTTCTATGTGTTCTTTATGCATTTTTATACTAATCACTTTTCAGATATATGATGTGCAAATATTATCTCTATTCAATAGGTTACCTTTTCATTTTACTGATGGTTTCCTTTGATGTGCAGAAACTTTTTAGTTTAACATAGTCCCATTTGCTTATTTTTGCTTTTGTTGTTTTTGTTTTTGGTGTCAAATCCAAAAAAACTATCACCAAGACCAATGTCAAGGAGCTTACCACCTATGTTTTCTTCTAGGAGTCTTGTGGTTTCAGGTCTTATATTCAAATTTTTAAGTCACTTTGAGTTAATTGTTGTGCATGGTGTAAGACAGTGGTCCAGATCCATTCTCTTGCAGGTAGGTGTCCAGTGTTCCCAATGCCATTCATTTATTGTCTGCTGTTGGCTCCTTTATCATAGATTAATTGACTGTATACGTGTGGGTTTATTTCTGGGCTCTCTATTTTGTTTCACTGATCTATATGACTGTTTTTATGCCAATACCATACTGTTTTGATTACTATAGCCTGGTAATGTCTTGAAATAAGGAAGTGTGATGCATTCAGCTTTGTTCTTCTTTCTCACAGTTGCCTTGGCTATTCAAGGTCTTTTTTGATTCCATTCAAATTTTAGGATTGTTTGTCCTATTTCTGTGAAAATGTCATTGGAATTTTGATAGGAATTGCATTGAATCTGTAGATTGCTTTGGGTAATATGGACATTTTCAGAATACTAATTCTTCCAATCCATGAGCACAAATATGTTTCCATTTATTTATGTCTTCCTTCACTGATGGCTTACATAATGTTTTCAGTGTACAGGTCATTCACGTCCTTGGCTAAATTTATTCCTAGACATTTTATCCTTTTTGATAAATTTATAAATGGGATTTTTTTCTTAATTTATCTTTCTGATGGTTTTTATGAGTGTATAAATATGCGGCAAATTTTTGTATATAATTTTCTATCCTGCAGCTTTACAGAATTTGTTTATTAGTTCTAACAGTTTTTAGTAAAATCTTTAAGGGTTTTTATATATAATATCATGCATCTACAAATAGTCACAGTTTACGTCCTCCTTTCTGATTTATATGCTTTTTATTTATTTTTCTTGTCTAATTCTCTTGCAATACTATGTTGAATAAACCTGGTGAAGGTGGGCATTTTTAATGTTGTTCATGATGTTAGAGGAAAAGCTTTCAGCTTCTCATCATTGATTATGATTTTAGCTGTTGCCTCCAATTGAATTCTTTTGCATGTAAACTAATTTTACTAGATATCTAGCATACTTTCATACAGGGTGGCTTGTCGTGCTCATGTAGTTTCTGCACAGCCTATATTCAGTGGTGACAAATATTCTTCTTGTTTCACTCACTAAGCATTGCTCTTTGGCTTAGGGTTCTATCAACCTGAAGGAAGAATCGTTTTTTTTAGTTTATCAATGCAAAGAGAGTGTATAAAAATGCAGCTAAGTCACGCTACACGATGATGTGGTGGGTCCTCTTGGGTCACTCACAACTTATGTAAGATGCATCAAGAATATGAGAAAAGTATAATTTGGTCCAAATGGAAGGAGGGTCTTGAAAATATGGTACAGTATGGTGAGAGGTAAAGAAAGAAATGCCCCACTAATAGCCAGCAAGGAGAAGTAGGCACTGGAGATTACACAGACAGGAAAAGGTAAGGAATCCCTAAGCTGGAGCTCATTTCTCCATGTCCACAGGTCATCATCAGGGGTGGCAATGGAGGAGAGACCAGGAACCTATATAGTGTCATTATTTTTCTTCTAACCTCACTTCTTAACTGACATATATGAGGTGTGGAGAAGGGGGTGGATTGAATGAGATGGAAAAGAATATCCTCCACACCAGCTCTGTAGTTTCAGAACTAACTATGAGTGTAAAAAAAAAAAAATGTGCTGATCTAAGAAAAAAGATATTAATGAAGCTTTTTGCTAAACTATATTCTCATCAAAGTCCTGCAAAGATAAAGATAAAAGATTAAAACAAAAGATGAAAAGAAATAGAACAAAGGTGTCAAAAGTGAGAAATAATTTTTGGAAATCACTTCATAGAACATAAAATATTAAACAGCATGCATCTGTATGTTCAAGGAATGTTGGGAAGATACTAACTTTGTGAAACATGCTGAAAAATGAGTTCGTAAGTTATTAGGATGATAGTTTATTCTATAAATAAAATAGGCACAAGCAAAAGAGTTAGGAAGAAAAATAACACAAATGAATGATCTATAACTTAGAACCATTAATATACAGAAGACTCTGAAAGTGGTATAGAAAAGTAACTTCAGAAAAACTACACAAAATAAAAAAAACACGGACACAGGGATTAAAAAACAAGAGAGAGACGTAGGTATGAAGACAGAAATCAGGGTGACTAGGATAACTACATCAGGAAAAAATCCCTCACAGCTCTAATAGAGGGCTTCCGCATAAATAGGACAGATTAACCACACTTGTTCCTATCCTCTCCCGCACATATCTGCACTGAAATGACACAATAGCGAAAAGGTATTGGTTGCATGTTGGTCTGCATGAACAAAAAGAATTTGAGAGGGTACACCAGAGACAAAAGATTCCAACAGTTTTGCACGAAGCAAAGTTGAAGGATGGCAATGTGCGGTCATTGAAAGAGATATCAAAGAGAAGTTCATAATTTAGGCCAACCATACACCTGGAAAGTAAGGTCCTTGTTTCAGGCACCCACACTTTCAGTGATTCGCTAGCAGAAATCACAGGACTCAGCATATAATTATGCTCACAGCAAAGATTTGTTACAGTGATGCAGAAGGATTAGTAAGGGAAAAGACACAGGTGGAGCCTGGGGGAATTCAAGTGCAGGCTTCCTATACTCTCCCTGCCCTGTCACACAGAGCACACATTCCTTCCATTAGGGAGAATGCAGCAGTACACATGCAATGTTTCTGCTCAAGGAAGCCTGCTTGAAACTAATAGTTCAAGGTTTTTACTGGGGGGTGGTCAAGTGGGCACCCTTTGCCCAGCAATGACAAAAATTCTAAACTCCCAAAGGAAAGCAGGTACAGTTTCCCCCTGCTATCCAAAAGTAGAGTGTTCCTATGAATCTTTTTATAAGCCACAAGAAATTCCAAGAGAATTTTGCTTTTATGAGAAAAGCTGTCACCGTGCTAACGCAGGTCTTTCATAAAAGCGAGCTGCATAAGCGAACTTTTGGAAAGTGGGGTATACCTGGATCCAACATAAATCACAATGTTGGTACAAACAGCCTGATGGTAGTAAAATGACCTTATCAGTTAGTAACGAAATGAACATTTTTAAAAGCCAAGATACCAGATGCCAGCCAGGGCCAACAATCTGAAGATAGTGGCCTCAGGCCTGCTATGTTCTCTTCTGACCGTCTATTCCCAAGCTTTACAAAGACACTTTTTCTTTCTACACTGCATTTCCAGATAAGAGAGACTTCTATGAAATTGAAATAAGGTGTTTTAAACTTGAGATCCAGAACTCAAGCAGCACAGAATGGAGGGACAGTACTACACGCAAGGACAGTAGGTAAAAGTCTTTTTGTTGAGCTGTGGGGGTCTCTGGCCACCCCACTACCCCCAAGGTTGAAAGATTCTACTCTAAAGAAACTAAGTATTCCCAAGAAAAAATTATCTGGTACTGCTTCTAAACATTTTCCAATGAAAAGATTATAAATATTGTGGGTATGTATCATCAAATTAAAAACTAGTGTATTTTATGGGGCGCCTGGGTGGCTTAGTCGGTTAAGCGTCCGACTTTCGCTTGGGTCATGATCTCACGGTTCGTGGGTTCGAGCCCCGCGTCGGGCTCTGTGCTGACTGCCGGCTCAGAGCCTGGAGCCTGTTTCAGTCTGTGATTCCCCTCTCTCTCTGACCCTCCCCTGCTCACGCTGTCTCTCTCTCTCTCTCTCTTAGAAATAAATAAAACATTAAAAAAAAAAAAAACACTAGTGTATTTTAGCAGGTACCTGAGATGGTTTGCTAAGTATCCTTTGTCTAAAAACTGCCTCTTCCCTCATTAATGTGGTTTATATGGAAGTGTTGTTTTTCAGCACAGTGAGACCCTGTCCTCTGGTCCAATTTGATTTAGAGTTTGTGCCCAATTCAAGTTGAATCCTTTTCTAGGATATTTTAATTCAGACCCAGGGGAAACTTGAGGCCTTTCTCTTCCCGGTGTCTTAAATGATGAGGTGTAAAATCTGGAAATCACTGGCGACCATATGTTCTGCCATGCGGATACATTTGCTCTGCGATGGAAGAGAATAAAGTTCGACAGCAGACAGGAGGGGCAGCCCTGGAGCACCTGGTGTGCAACGTGCCCAACGCCCACCTGCGTACTTGTCCTTCCACGGTTTGGTATTCAACATTTTTCTGAATTCCGTAAGCCAAGCCACTTGCCTTTATTTGTATGCTGTATGGGGTTCGCTTTTAGTCATTTGCAAATAAAAACATCGTTACCAAATATAGCACCAAAATAAATCCTTCTTACCGGGTGAATTCATAAACTTATTTTTAGTTGTATGTACTTCTGGAACCCAATGACATTTTACTAACATTTTCTCTGAGGCAATTATTTCGTCTGTAGGGGCGCCTGGGTGGCTCAATCGGTTAAGCACCAGACTTCGGCTCGGGTCATGATCTCGCCTTTCGTGGGTTTGAGCCCCGCGACGGGCTCTGTGTTGACAGCCAGCTCAGAGCCTGGAGCCTGTTTCAGTCTGTGACTCCCTCTCTCTCTGACCCTCCTCTGCTCATGTTGCCTCTCTCTCTTTCTCAGAAATAAATAAAACATTAAAAAATTGTTTTAAATAAAATAAAAAAATTATTTCATCTGTAAAATAAAAGGACTGGATACTGGTTTTTTAACAATGGCCAGACATTGGGAGTCACCTGGCTCAGAGTCATCTTCTGTTTGTTTTTCTCAATGCCCAGACCCTACCCTGAATACCTTCTTTTTCTTCTTCAAATATTAAAATTTATCATTATATGATTCAACTTGAATAGTTATGCAATATGTTAGGCTAACCTGAGAGATATTATGGTGGTGAAAGATTTAAGAAAAACTGAATTGGATCATCTGGGTGTCTCAGTGGGTTAAGCACCCAACTTCTGCACAGGTCATGATCTTACTGTTCACAAGTTCAAGCCTCACATCAGTCTCTGTGCTGACAGCTCAGAGCCTATAGTCTAATTCAGATTCTGTGTGTCTCTCTCTGCCTGTCTGCCACCAAAAATAAATAAACATTTAAAAAATTTTAAGTTTGGGGCACTTGGGTGGCTCAGTTGGTTAAGCATTTGACTTTAGCTCAGGTCTGATATCACGGTTTGTGAGTTCAAGCCCTGTGTCAGGCTCTGTGCTGGCAGCTCAGAGCCTGGATCCGGCTTCAGATTCTCTCTCTCTCTCTCTGACCCTCCCTCACTCATACTCTGTGTGTGTCTCTCTCTCTCAAGAATAAAGAAACATTAAAACTTTTTTTAATTTTAAGTTTATTTAAAAAAAGAACACATGAAAAAAAATAAATAAATAAAAAAATAAAAAAAATAAAAAAGAACACATGGATTGAAATTGTATAATAAAATACATATATACGTAATAGAATTCATCCATAGTCCACAAGATAATTGTCAATTAAGTATCAAGTTTGTTGTCATTGTTGTCACCTTTTATAATCATAGCAAGGAGGGAACAAAAGTATCTGAAGCAAAGAAAAATAAATAAATAATATGTAAATAATACCATTACAGAAACAAGATTTTTGTAGGTTTTAAGGAAAACCTCATTGAGGCAAGAATCTTTTAAAGAAAATAATATTAAATCCAGTCATCTGCAAAGAATTCAAGGATTGTTTTCGAATGTCTATTTTGTCTTAGAAAACAGCTATAAAACAAAGATAAACATCTCTTCCAGCAGGGCCTTCCAGACCTCCAGCCCAGTATAGATACTTTGTAAAGTTTAACACACCCGAGGTCACAGACTTCTCTCCTCCCTCCCAGGGAAAGAAACAGAAGAAACATGTCTCTTTCCCGTTTTCATCCAAGTCATAATCATGCAAATTTTTTCATGTGCCATTAGTTTTCTTATCATTTTTACAAATTGAGTCAATACTAACAGAGCATCTACTCTAGAAAAAGCACATGGCCAAACCCCAAAGAAAAGAAGAGAAAAATTGCAAATTCTGCCTTACTCTGAATTTGCAGGCATAGAGAAGAGCCACGTACAAAAAATATGGATACTACAAATGTATGAATACCAGGTGACTTATAAAGATAAAAGATGAAACACTAGAGCCATTGCACGCTGAAGGGCTAAAGTCTAGATTTTGAATCCAGGCTATATGGTTTCCCTACTTTGTGACTTTAACAGGTTATTTAGTGTCAAGTTCTTTATTTTCAAAATGGAGATGATGACATCTATTTCAAAAGGCAGTAGTAAGAATTAAATTGAAACATGCACCACGAATATCACATTACCTAAGATAGAGTACTTACCAAACAAAGGAATCCTGTTAGTCAAGGTTCTTTTGATGGTAAGTTTCAAAAAAGAAAAACAAACAAACAACATTATCTTAAATGGTATTATCTAGAGGAAATTAAAAAATAAAGTTTAGTAGGCAAGCAAAAAGCAAGGAAACCAAGAGCTAAGCCACTGGAAATCTGAGTAGCTATTCTTAGAATTGTTTCTCTTACTTTCCCTCTTTCTCTCTGGTCACATGGACAATGGTACATACAAGCACACTTGAGACCTGCAAAACATTCTTAGCCACCTATCAAGAACCAGTTTAGAGGCATCTGGGTGGCCCAGTCAGTAAAGTGTCTGGCGTCGGTTCAGGTCATGCTCTCAAGGCTCATGGGTTCAATCTCCATTTTGGGCTCTGTGCTGACCACTCAGAGCCTGGAGCCTGGAGTCTGCTTCAGATTCTGTGTCTCCCTCTCTCTCTCTGCCCCTCCCTTGCTCTCTCTCTCAATGTCTCTCTCAAAAATAAATAAACATTAAAAAAAAAGAACCAGTTTAAGTACGATTTGTTTTATAAACTGTTCACAAATTCCCCAGAGAAGAATAAATCACACTTCTCTCTCTATTCCCTTACATGCTGTACATTCTGTATATTCTTATCTGCATTTCCATACGTACATACATATATACATACTTACTGGTACACACTCTGTGCAGGCTTTTTCTCTTTGAGAGTGATCAGAGTAAAAACCTCAGAACCTGTGATTACAGAGATCTCTCAGAGACAGCTTGGTCTTCTCTACAAATGAGTTTCACACTGCTGCCTCTTCCATTTCTTAAAGTATATAATTCTTCCTTTCTGGTTTCTGTAGACCAAAAATTCTGGAAGAGGTTGGATGGGAGATTTAGACTCAGAGTCTTTCAGGTGGCTGTGGTCAAATGTTGGTTGTGGCAGGAGCAGGTGATTGGCCAGTATCTACTTTTCAAATGTAGTCTAAGAGCTTGTCTAAGAGCCCTACTACATGGGGTAGTTTGGGCTTCCTTAATGCATAGCTTCTCTTTGGCAACTGAATTGCTTAGAAGGCAGTTTTGGGGGTTCCGGTACTATTGCTGCATAACAAACTATCTCAAAACTAGTGACTGAGAACAACAAAAATCATGCATTTGCTGGTGAATGATATCAAATTTCATGAATCTGAAATTTGACCAGGACTAAGCACATCAGCTAAACACACTCAACTGGGGACTAGAGAAATCACTTTTGAGCCATCTTACTCACATGCTGACAGGTTGGTGACAAGTCAGCTATAACTATGGAAAAGGATTCAAAGTGGGCCTTTTCATTAGCCTCTTGGACTTCCTCACAATATGGTGTCTGGATTCCAAGAGCAAATGTCCCATAACAAAGGAAGTTTATGACATTTTAAAATCTGGCCTTAAAAATCATAGCACATCATTATGTGCTATATCTAGAAGCAATGCCACTGTCTAGAAGCAAGCCGCAAACACACCATAATTCAAGAGAAAGGAACTAGGTTCTGCCTCTTGATGAGAGAGTCACATAAATTTCTAAAAGAACATAGAGAATGGGAGATTTTGTTGAGGATATCTTTGGAAAACACTATCTTCCACAGCATATCTCTAAGAATATGGAAAACCTTATCTGAAATATGTGGGGCTTGTTATGCTTCAAAAGGCAGAATTTTTCATCTTTTAGAAATGTAACATGGTAAGTGTAATGCTTTTTGTATAAAATGGCCCTAGATCTGGGTAAGCAACTGCAATAAAAAATAGTAGTATTTTTGCAGTGCCGAGCCAACAATTATAAGTGAATAAACATCACAAAGAGATTTACATCTGTTCAGATCATGTTTTGCCACAAAAGAGTTTGCCACATATTTACAAAAAAGCAAAAAATAACATTTTCAGGGCTTTTGGGGCTTCAGATTTGTCAGTAAGTGATTACACAACAAATTACAATGTTTAGAAAAGATCAGTGTCTTGGGAGCTCTCATGGATATATATCTTTAAAAATTATATTTCTGTTTTAATTATTTACTCTTTAGGTCTCATGTTTTTCAAGAAGTAGTATCTGTTTTTAATGTTTATATCATGCCATGAACTGAAAGCAGAATATTAATTTAATGTCTCAAGATTGTCGAGATTTGCAGGGGAAAAACTTTCCAAATTTACACTGGCAATAGTCTATTAAGAGCATCTTCCATCCAGAAATAATGAAGAGTACGGGGGCAAAGTGGTATTAGAGAAAAGTGACGTTCTTCCAGTGGTGTCAGCTCATGATGTCTTTCTGGCAACACAAATATGTTTCAGAAGAATCTCAAGAGCCATTTGTTGTTGGCAGCTCTAAGAGATCACTCTTCCTATATATTTTGTAACACCTTTCAGTGTTTACTATACATTTATTGAGGGGAATTTAATAAAAGTTAAACATTGAAATCAAATTTCAGATTTTCTCTAATGTTCCAGAGAATCATTGCGATCTTCATCCTCAGCTATATGTAAACTAGACTTTGGTTTTAATACCCAAACTCCTAGCACCTGGCCAAAACCTGTATTTTGTCACCTTTTTAAAGTTTAAATTGAATGGGGCACCTGGGTGGCTCAGTCAGTTAAGCATCTGACTTCGGCTGGGGCCCTGATCTCAAAGTTTGTGGGTTCAAGCCCCACTTTAGGCTCTGTGCTGACAACTCAGAGCCTGAAGTCAGCTTTGGATTCTGTCTCCCTCTCTCTGCCCCTCCCCCACTCATGCTCTATCTCTCTCACTCTCTCTCAAAAGTTAATAAACATTAAAAAATTTAAAGAAATAAAGTTTAAATTGTAAAGCTGTACTCTTTTACTTAGAAAAATTCTCTTAACTACAAAAACAAGGTAAGAATGAGTTAAATATTACTTGATCTTTAATAATTCTCATTTTGGAAAAGCACAGTGTTTTAGTTCCCACTTTATACTATTATCCGTTTTTAAAATCAACTTTCCTTTTGATAATTAAAAAGATCACAGAATCATTTTAAAGGCTCTAATTTTAAGGTATGGAAAAATTTTACATAGGTACTTAAACCCCACTTTATATGTGAGGCATATAACCAAAGCACAAAACGGCCAGGTAATTTGCCCACGCACGTTTCTACCATAGTTACCGATTTTTTTTTCTCTTTTTTTCTCAATAAACTTGTTTAAAGTAAGCCAAATGAGCCTTTTTGCTATAAAGGGTAACAGAAACTTTGTGCTTGACTTCCACACGTTTTCGCAAACTAAAATAGGGGAAATCGTTCTCAAATATCTCTTCAACAAAACCTTTCTTAACATTTTTTAAAATCAAATAATTAGTAATAATATGCATAGTTTTCCTGGTAAATAACTGATTTCTCAGGTGATACTATTCACTCTGTTTAGTAACAAAGTTAAATTAAGAAAAAAACAGCTGAATGAAATATTCAGTGCTTGAAAGTTTAAACTGGATCAACAACACAGCATGTAAAAGATTTCAGGGTGTTGTTTTATTTTCCAAAATGAGTCTCAAGGATTCGTGCAGTTTGGATCTGATATATGATTCAGCAAAGCATGAATAATTAACTGAATTACCACATTTCCCTTTTTTTGAGATCTAATTGAGAAAATTCTTAATCATCGTTACGTTTAACACCCTAGATTAATGTTTTTGGGGTAAGCCCTACTTGGTTTTCATTTTGACAAATTATCTAAAGTACCTGCATTCAAAATTTATAATAATCCATCCAGTTTCCAGTATTTTCTCCAAAAGGCTTCTACACTCTATATTTTTCTACAAAATATAAACTATAAGTTATGTATGCACTTCCCTAACTTCATTTCCTCCTTTCCCCCACTACTTCATTTCTCAGAAAGAGCAAATAAAATAAAGTAAAATAAAACTGATGTGACACGTTTAATATTAACTTCAGCTATGTCTGCAAGAATATAGAGTGATGTGATTTTGTTTTGAGGCTTTCTTTTTCCTTTTGGAATGTGGAACATTAGTTCATGCCTCAATTTTATCCAGACTAAAACTTAAACACCCCTCTCCATTTTATATGTCTTAGAGGACCCACAGAGTCTGAGAATGTGACAGAGGAGCCCTTTCATGTCTGGGAATGCGACAGGGAATGTATTATATCTATTTTTAAATCTTCGAAATTCTTGTAGTAGCTGAAACCTGGAAACTAGACTTGAATTATCTCATTGTTGGACCTCACCTAACACCCGGTTGCCCTTTCCCTCATGTCCTACACTTGAGATTGTGCCTGATGCTTCCCGCAATATCCTCATCGGCCACCACTGCTTCCACATTCAGTCTCTCACCACTCTACCACATCGCTCTAACTAAATGATAACCTAGTGGCTGGAAAGACTGAAGATAGCTTTCTAAATGCCAAACTAAATTCCCTCCAGTAAAGTAACTGGTATCTTTGTCAGTTTGAGAAGTTAAGTAATGTGCATGGGAATGGAGACAAGCAAAATCCGTTAGGGCGGACCAAACCAAAAGACTGGTGCTTCCCACTTGGGGAGATAATTTGAGTTGTCTCTCTAAATGACATTGACACATGAATTGGTAAACTGAATGTGTTACAACCACTCCACTTCCAGATGCATTCCCAATGGGCTCTGCCTCTGAGATTCAGTTTAACTGAATATGTGTTTACTGAATACTTCCTACACAAAAGGCTCTGTGTTTATTAACTTTTCTCTGTAAGGGTCTGTGATAGGCAATACGAAGTTGAAGAGGGATGCCATGTAGTCTTCTCCCTGGAAGGGCTCACGGTTTAATGGGGAGGATAGACACTACTATGAGTAAAAGGTTGCACTAGTAATACAGCCAGAGAGATCTGGGAACCCAGGAAAAGGACACCAATCCAGCCTAAAGGTGAAAGTGAATACTTTCAGGAGAGACAAGCCTGATGGATGGCAATGGATGGATAACAAAATGGAAGGAAACGCTAAGAGGAGGTGCATTTAGGCAAGGGAACAACACAGACAAAGGCATTCAACAAAGCATAATACTTTAAGAACCACAAATTGTGGGATGTTCTGAGAGCACCTAAGAAGGTATGAGAAGAGATAAGACTGGGAGGTTAACATCAAGGAATGATATCATGAAAGGTATTGTATTGACCATCTATAAAATGTGGATTTTATTTATAGCCGATGAGGAGGCACTAAATCACCAAACGATGTCATCAGGGGAAAGGAGAGATTTTCAGTTAAAAAAAAAAAAAAGAAATGTCTGTGTACCTATTCTATGTTCTAATCTCTAGTCTCATTCTGAGTTTTATCCATTCATCAACATTATACTAATATTTGAACCAGGGATCACTGCAATGATAGTTTTCTAACCTCTAAACAAGATTCAACTTACACTTTCCCTCTCTACTGATTATCACTGATTAAATTTAACAATATCCATGTCTTCTTTTCTGATTTTTATTTCTATAATTTTTCCTTTCATTTTCTATAACAAATGTTACTTGACATTACTAAAGTATCTTCTGGTGTTCAGAGTTCTTTCACAAAGAGAAACAATTAGACATGTTCAATGGCTGTGATGGGAGACAGTTGGGAAGTTTATTGTTGACTAAGCTTGGAAATGAGAAAGAAGGGAGGAAGAGAGGAAGGAAATATAATAGCTAAAGAGATATATTCTTCTGGGAAATCAAGAAGGTATGGAGGGTGAGAGAGAAAAGGGCCCTCTTAACAGGTAATCCTTTTTCTTCTCTCCTTCTTTTGCGAAGCCCATTAAGCCTTCAGAAATAGAACGATTTGTTTTATATTCACTTGATATTCCATACATGTCCATAATTATATTAGCAATGAAAACATAATGGAATGCATTGGATCAGGGTTAAGGCCTCCCAGGCTCATTGTCCTACAAATCATTTAACAAAATACAAATGCAGAGTAGTCATGAAGCCAGGTCACCAGGTAAATATGTTCCATCACCATCTTCTCAAACTTTTTGACACATTTAAACTTGAAAATGCCAATATCCTTCCATCCAAGAAATTTTTTCAAATGTTTTATTTCAGGAAAAGCCAAAGGAAAACCTCTTTGCATTTCAAATACCTTATTTAGGCATTGAGTAGTAAGCGTTTTATTTAGAAAAATGATTAATCATTCTGCAAGACTTATAAAATAC